>OX451738.1:1165647344-1166847344 GCA_948472305.1 Vicia faba
ATATATATATATATATATATATATATATATATATATATATATATATATATATATATTAAATTTTTTATTCCAAAATATATTATATATTATATATTTTATTATATTAAAACAGTTTATATATTTAATTATATTAAATGATTTATATATTATATATTATATATCATAAAAACAGTTTATATAAAGACATATATTTAATTTATATAAAAAATACCAAAATTTATATAAAAAATACTAAATATTTAGTTAATCTAAATAATAATATATTTAGTTTATATAAAAAAACAGTATATTTAATTTATATCTAATTTAAGTATTTAGTATATTTAGTAAATATTTAGTTTAAATAAAACATAATATATTTAATTTATATAAAAACAGTTTATTTAGATTATAAATAGTATATATTTAGTTATTTTGAAAAATATTATATATTTAGTTTATATTAAAAAAAAATATTTAGTTTATATAAAATATAATAAATATTTAATTAATCTAAATAATAGTATATTTAATTTATAGAAAAAACAGTATATATTTAATTTATATCTAACTTAAATACTTAGTATATTTAGTAAGTATTTAGTTTAAATAAAACATAATATATTTAATTTATATTCAAAACTCTTGGGTAATAATTTATATCTAACCATTTGTTATTCTAACTTAAAATAATTTTTATCAATAATACTTTTTATTTATAATTATAAACAATGTTCTTGTAATATTTTAATTTTGATTTAGTATTTTAATAATATAATATTAATTATAAATTATATTATGTATTATATTTAAAAATATATTACTAATATTATTAATATTGAATTTTTTATTTTATTAAATTATAATTATGAAATTCATTGATTATAAATATAATAATAATAATAAATAAATTAAATAATTACGTTTATAATTTAAAAAATAAATTATGGTTTTTAGCTTGGGATAAACCCTCTAGCTAATATCACATGTACTATGCACCTTTCTGCACACTTCCTTCCTGCACACTCCCTGCGTTTACTGAGCACCTGCGTCAAAAGCAAGATGGTATTTAGCTAGGGGTAAAGCCCCTAACCAATGACCAATCAAATTTTGCCTTTAGCGAGGGGTTTAGTCCCAAGCTAATTGGCTAAGTGCTTAGTCCCTCACCCCTTATCTGCGACCAGTGATTTAGCTAGGGGACATAACCCCTCGCAAATATTGATTTTGTGAGGTGTTTTTTGGTTTAGTGAGGAGTTAAATCCCTAACTAAAGGGCTTTTTTCTTGTAGTGATCTACTACCAATGAATCTCTTCAATATTGCTTAATCTTTGACCAGAAAAACAAAATTTTAACTAAATCAGAATAATTATAAAGATTAAATGTAACTATTAAACTAAATTGAAAAATATGAAAGAACAAAAAATTATATCTGATACAAAAATTTAGAATTGGAAGATTAATGGGGAGTGAGAGATGAAGGAAGAACTGGCTTGGCGAGGGAAGAAGAAGATTGCAGAATCAAAATAAATATTATGAGATGCGTGTGTGTTTACCGTGGAAATTGGTAAACAACCGTTGATCTTCCAAAAGGTTACTTATTTGGTGACTCGCAGGATCGATCAGATTGATCCTAAGACATGGTTGATTTTCTGGGTTTTTGACTAAATCTAATGATGATTAATGCCAATAAAGTAAAGACACTTTATGTAAATTGCATGAAGAAAAGCTTGATAGAATAAATGAAAGTGTTGAATAAAAGGCTTCGACGGAGAAGAGTAAATGAAAGGCAATAAAGTGCTGGAATATAAAAGACTTTGATTAATTTAAATGGTGTTTTACACATACATTCTCAACAATTCTTTCGCTCACACTGGGTACTTGAATCTAGATGAGTGACTTGTATATAATGATGAACACACGCGAAAACTACGTGAACAACTAGTATTTATACTAAACACATCTCAAGTAATCGTTGGGCAGTTACGTTGCTTCGAGATGACACCACTTGGCATGCTCACAGCATTCGACGCTCCTGATCTTGGCACGTTGCGCTTGGTAACTGCTGGGAACCGTTTTCCCTCCAAACATTTGAATCTCAAACCGTTCCACCCTGGGCATCAGATACCTTTGTCGAGAAGTTCCTTCGATGTCGAAGGTAGCAAGATTCCCACTTAAAAGAAATTCTCTAAGTACCGTGCCATTTCCTGATGAGCATTCGACAGGATCAGCTGGTCGAAACCTGGAAACTCTTTAAACTCATAATTAATGGTCTATATTAATAACAAACAAGGGTGTCGAATTTAGGAGCCAACAAATTGCCCCCCAAGAATGCCTTATTTCGACGCTGAAAAGAAAAAGGCATTCTTTGAAATTCCACCTGACACTTGTCCTTCATTCTTAGCCACAGATTAACTCGTGTGCTTTTCGTCTCCTACCAACCAACTAACAATCCCAAAAAGCCATCATTCTAATTGTTCCTAAGACGTCACTTCAGTAAGGCGTTTGGCATGCCCAATGTCTTTTCACATATTGTCATCATGACAATTTCCCAAAATCGAGGATGCACGCTGCACCGTTTCTGTTCTGCAGAACGGCTACGTCAGCAAATGAGCGCCACGTGCCCCACTATTGTCTGAAACATTAAATGACCTCGAATTTTGTGATTTTCCAATCACTATAAATAACGCTAAGTGCTCCTCGTGAGACTTTTTACGCTTTCTTCATTCAAGCCTTATTATTGAACAGAAATTTCTGCAAAACTTTGCTCTTCATCCATCTTCATCTCAACTCAAAAATGGCCTCAGGTTCTCGCTCTTCCAATGTTCCCAGTTCTAACACTCCCTCAAAAACTGCCCAACCGAAGATCTTTTCAACTGTTCCAACAGTTAACTCCAAAGGAATGCGAAGGGTTCCTGAACCCTTGGGAACTGCTGAGCGTGAGACTTACTCTTCTCAACTGTTGATTCCTGTTGGATACTCCAACCAGGTTTTCTCCATGTCTGGTCCTTTATCTGCATGCATTACTGACTCAACGAAGATCAAGAACTTCTTCCCAGTGCTTGAGGCACTCAAGCCTGTTGGGTGCTCCAAAAAGGCTACAGATGACAACGAAGATCCTGCAAAAGAAAAGATAGATCTTCGTTTCTTCAATAGAGGAGTTAGGGCTTTTAGGTCTAGCCCTAACCTTACACCAGACTACAGCGCTTGGCTCGACAAGATGGAAAAAAGCCAGGCTTCGATTAGGAAGAACCTGGGGATTTATGACCTAGTCATGCTGTCGAAGACTGGTCTCAACTACTCCCCTGAAATGCTGGTAGCTTCTTTGCTATTTTGGGACTATACTCACTTCACCTTCCACCTGCCTTGTGGGATTGTAACGCCCACTCTCTTCGACGTGGCTGCCATTACCGGTCTTCGACCAACTGGGGATTACTTTGACCCAGAGGAAATGTCTGAAGACCAGATTGGGTTTTCAGCTACCAAACCCACTTACACCACCTACATCAACCACTATCATGACAAATCGACAGCTAATGTAACGGACGTGGAGCACATTGTGTTTCTAGCCCTTTGGCTGTCACGCTTCATGTTCTGCACGAAATCTCTACAGGTGACGAAGAAAATGGTCACCCTTGCTACCCAGCTTCACCATGGTCAAAACATCTATTTGGCCGAACTAATACTGGCGAACCTGTATGAGTCGATCAGCAGTGGAGCGACTCTATTAAAGGTAATAGAAAATAGAGCCAGCTTGCTGCTTGCAGGACCCTTCTGGCTACTACAACTATGGCTAAACGCCACTTTTGAGTCTTTCTTACCTCAGAAAACTCAAATAAATGAACAAGCTCCTGAGATAGCCAGAAGGCGTATCGAAGGCACCAGGCTGGCTTTACTGACTCCCACTGAGGATGGGCTGGAACTCCAACAGACCTTTGCAAACTTCGTTTTGATGTTTGAAGGAAGGAAAGAATTCACCTCGACCATGGCTCCTTTCGCCCGTCGAAAGTTTGGTCCAGAATGGTTCACCAGGCCCCATCCCAAGTCATCAGGGGACCCTCATCTCGAAGAGCACACAACACTGTGGGAAGCATTTCTCACTCCCAGGATAATGCCATTGCGCTTTAAGAGTTCCAAGAATCATCTGAGCCTGATTGCGTATCAGCCAAATTTGGTCTCTCGACAGTTTGGTATCATCCAATCACTTCCTTCTCCCATTTTCCCTAGAGAGAAATCAATGTTTTATTTTTGCAATGATTACACTGAGGATGCTGCTACCAAGCACATTGGTAGGTACGCTGGTCGGACAATACTTTCATTGTTCGACTACCAACTCAGCTTCCTCTGTTCGCCATCTTTTGAAGACTGGTGGAGGAGTTATTATCCTGAAGAATTCTTCGATGAAAAAGATTTTGTGGACGAACTCCAGAAGTCCTTCGTTTTGGTCCTTGACAAAATAAAGAAATGTACGTTCACTCTTAAACTTATATTTGTCTTTCCATTTCGACTTATAACTTGTCAATTATAACTTGTGAACACGTCTTCTTTCAGTTGTTCGAAAACCTGCAGTAAAGAAAACCACAGAAAGCCAACAGGGAGGAGGTCCCTCTACAAAACCTTCAGCACCGGTAACCAAACTTTTATTATTTCCCGCTGGTTTTAATATCCTGTTTCGATGTGGCGTTTTAAATTAACTCCATTTGGGGTTTCAGGAAACTGCACCTAAGAAACGACCTGCATTAACGGTCGAATCTGCGAGTGACGACGAGGATGAATCTCCCCCTGTCCCTCTTAAACGGAGAAAACTGAAGAAAGATGCCCCTGCTCCTGAGCCTCGACCTATGATCAGAATCAAGGTTGCAGGGAGAAAACCCAGGCCACCTCCCGTGATCATCGAAGAGCCCACGGAGGAGGAGCTGAACGTCTTGCTCAGCAAACCCGTTGAAAGTGATAATTCTAGCCCTGGGGCTGAAATTCCTCTACAGGTAGCACCTCCGACCATTTTTAACTTAGGTGTCGATGATCACGCTCGATTGTGTATCTTTCTAAACCAGAGGATTCTTCCTCTTCTATTTTCAGGAGACCACCGAAAGTTCAGCACCAAAAACTTCAGAGACACAAGACTCTGCTGAACATAGTAGACAACAAGAGGAGGAATTGGTGAACGATGAAGCCCTTGCCAAAGCAGAGGAACAACAACCAAAGGAGACTCAAGTGGTCGATTTGACAGAGGAGCAACATGACGAAGAGGATCATGTTGATGTTGGCACTACTGAACCACATGTCGAAGAGAGTCATGTCGATGCAAACGCTACTGAGCAACTTCAACCCCAAGCCACCGCTGCTGTAGGAGCGACCAACTCGACAAAGCCCAAGTCTAAAGAAGACTTGGCCCTTTTGAAGCAAACTGATCCCATTGGCTACCTGAATTCCATCATTGAGAGTAGGGGAAGTTCATCTGACCTTAGTCATGATGCTTCTACTGCATCGGGGAAGTCCACTTCGACTTCTCCCCTTGATGAGGCTTTGATGAAGGTCAAGGCTCAGTTCTTCAAAAAGGATCTGATGAAGGCTTTGGAGGGGGATCCTACTGCTCCGTCTTGTCTGGGAGCTGTTCTGAATGCAGTCGATTTGCTTGCTATGTCTCCAGAGGTTTCCAGCTTTATCTTGGAGTTATACTCCATTGTTGACCAAGTCTCTGCGGACTATAGACGTCAAAGGGGGTTCAACAGCCAGCTCGAAGCGCTACATGGCAAGAGTTCTTCTGCCTAGACCGAGGTAGCTGAAACAACTTCTCGAATTGCAGAATTGTCGAAGCAGAAGACATCCAAGCAGGAAGAAATCGACGCCATAGATCGAGATAATGCTTCTATAAAGGCGCGGATCGAGGAGCTGGAGGCCAAGCTAAATGCTAACACCAAGCGCAAAGAGGAACTCCTTTCGACTGTTTCGGACGCAGAGAGCCAAGCTGAAGTTGCGCGAGGCTTAGAGTTCACTGAGAAGGCCCGAGCCTTTGATGACCAGATTGCCAAACTTTCTCAAGCGACTGCCTTGTGTAACAAAAGGCTGGAGTTACAGCAGGCCAAGTATCTTCGACTTAAAGCTTATATCCCTTTTTAATTTATTCAGCAACTTATTAACCATGTACTGTAATATTTGTAAGACAATGCAACCATTTTGGCTAATCATTATATAATTTTCCATTTTGGCTCTTTATGGTTAATTTGGTCATTAATTGCTATTTATTTTGATCTCTTGGAGCATAGGTTTATATTTTTTCAAATACTTACCGTTTACTCTCAAGAGTCTTTTATCTTCGCCTAACTCTTCAACCTCATAAGCTCCACCAGAAAAAATTTGGATAGTTATGAGCGGTCCTTCCCATTTGGGTGACCATTTTCCCATGCTTCGATCCCTTCGATCCATGGGAAGAATCACCTTCCAAACTAATTCTCCAGGCGAGAATGCCTTAGGTTTTACTTTTTTATTGTAAGAGTTTTCCACTCTTTTCTTCTGAATTCTCAATAGGTCGAGAGCGTGTAGTCTTTCCTCGTCTAAATCTACTAGTTCGTCTAACATCATATCCCAATAAACCTCAGAGGGGATATCATGATGTCTCTGAACCCTTGCTGATTGAAGACAAATTTCCGATGGCAATACTGTGTCATGACCGAAAGTTAGCCGATATGGTGTTGTACATATGGCTTCTTTTGGGGACGTTCGACAGGCCCACAAGATCTGGTCTAACGTCTTATGCCAATTTTTTGGCTTCTTTCCTACATGCTTTTTTATCAGGTCGATCACTATTTTATTCGCTGCTTCGACTTGACCATTTGCCTGTGCATAATAAGGTGTTGATGTTAGGAGTCTAAAGCCTGTCTCTTGAGTGAATTCCTGCATCTTTCGACCAGTAAACACTGATCCTTGATCAGTCGTTATAGTCTCAGGGATTCCAAATCTGAAGATAATGTTCTTTTGAATAAATTCAATGACATTTTCTTGGTCTGCATTGACTAAAGGAATAGCTTCAATCCATTTAGTGAAATAATCAATGCCTACCAGTATATACTTCTGGCTCTTTGATGATGTTGGTCGAATCTTTCCAATAAGATCCAACGCCCATCCTCTAAAGGGCCAAGGTTTCACTATTGAGTGAAGTTCGCTTGCTGGTACATGTTGGATGCCCGTATGGACTTGACATTCCTGGAAACCCTTCGCGAACTCAACACAATCTTTCAAGATGGTGGGCCAGTATAGTCCTTGTCGAAACAACAACCATTTCATCTTATGGCCTACTTGGTGAGTCCCACATGCTCCAGCGTGCGTAGTCGAAAGGGCTATGTGTGCTTCAGTTTCGCTTAAGCACTTTAGAAATACCCCTTCAGGCGTCTTTTTAAATAACTCATTACCCATGAGTACGTAACTCAACGCCCTATATTTTATTTTTCGTTCTGTCAAAGCTGCTGGATTTTGTAGATAATCTACAATGGGTTTCCTCCAATCTTGCTCTGACAAATTGTCTATGAACGATATTTCAAAGTTCCTTTGATCAGCATACCCTAGTCTTGTCGATTTCAAATCTGTTGGTGACAGGCTAGTTGCTTTTATTTTTTCTCGGACTTCGATTGCTCTTTGTAATCTCGTTTTTGAAATTTTGTACCCAGATGCAATTTGTGCCAAATCATTGGCTACTTGATTTTCCAATCTAGGTATGTGTCGAATGTTGACCACTTCGAATTTTTTCAATAAACGATTTGCTATCACAAAGTACATAATAAAATTTTCTCTTATACACTTATATTCTTTTGTGACTTGCTTAATGACTAACTCTGAGTCTCCCATTATTTCGACTCGAGTTGCCCCCAATTCCAACAATATCTCAAGGCCAGTAATTAGAGCTTCATACTCAGCCTCATTGTTCGAACAAGTACCTGATATCTTGTACTTGAATGTTGTTGGAATTTTTTCTGGAGAAATAATCAAGACCCCTACTCCTGTGCCATCTTTATGGCTGGAACCATCGAAGTAGAATTTCCAGGGCTCTATCTCCACGTAATTTATATTCTCAACCTGAATTGAGTGGTCGACTATAAAGTCAGCTACCACTTGCCCTTTCACTGCCCTAAGAGGCATAAAGGTCAATGAGTACTCAGTTAATGCCAGTGCCCACTTGCCAATTCGGCTGTGCAGAATGGGTTTCGACAACATGTATTTGAAAACATCAAAATGAGACGTAACGTACACATCAACTGGTTTAAAATATTGTTTGAGCTTTGTACAAGAGAAATAAAGACATAGACATAATTTTTCAACTTCGCTATATCTAGTTTCTGCATCGTTCAAAACTCTGCTAAGATAGTAAATGGGTCTTTCGACTCCATTTTCATCTTCTTGGGCTAACATGCTTCCCAAAGTTTTGTCGGATGCAACTATGTACAATCTCATACTCCTGTTGCTGCAAGGAGGCACCAAAATAGGTGGCTTAGTGAGATATCCTTTGATTTTGTCGAAGGCTTCTTGTTCCTCTTGCCCCCACTCGAATCTTTCCTTATTCAATCGAAGTAAGGGTGAGAAGGCTTGAGCTTTTCCACTTAGGTTAGATATGAATCTCCTTAAGAAATTTATCTTGCCCAGCAGAGATTGCAGTTCCTTTTTGTTCACTGGCGCTTTCGCTTCCAAGATTGCCTTCGTCTTGTTCTGGTTGATTTCGATTCCTTTCTTGTGGACGACGAAGCCCAAGAAATCTCCAGCTTTTACACAAAACGCACACTTCAAAGGGTTCATTTTCAGACCATGTTCTCTCATTCTTTCGAATGATTGTCGAAGGTGGTCTATATGGTTCTTCCTGGAAACAGATTTTACAACAATATCATCAATATACACTTGCATAAAAGTGTTAATAAAATCATGGAAGATAGAATTCATCGCTCGCTGATATGTTGCCCCAGTGTTCTTCAGGCCAAAAGGAATCACTACCCATTTGTAAGTGCCTAAAGCCCCGGGGCATCGAAAAGCTGTTTTCGACACATCTTCTTCGGCAATGAAAATTTGATTATATCCTGAATAACCATCAAGCATGCTCAGGTACTCATGGCCAGCGGCAGAATCGACTAGTATTTCCGCCACAGGCATAGGATATTCGTCTTTAGGTGTAGCAGCATTCAAATCTCTGAAATCTATGCATACCCTCAACGTACCGTTTTTCTTAATCACTGGCACAATGTTTTCAATCCATTCGACATACCTCGTAGCTCGTATGAATTTGCACTTCAGCAGTCTTTCGACTTCTATTTTGATCTTCGACAGTATTTCTGGAGCGAAGCGTCTTGGACTTTGCTTGACTGGCTTCTTCCCAGGTTTGATTGGCAACTGAAGTTTTACCAATCCTCTGTCGAGACCAGGCATCTCGTCGTAATCCCATGCAAAGAAGTCTTTGAACTCCTTTAACAAATGGATCACTTCCAACCTGAGCTCTGGGTCTATTTTCGCGCTAATGTAAGTGGGCTTTTTCTCTAACCCTTCGCCCAGGTTGATTTCTTCTAAAGGATCCTGCGCTAACATTTTGATGTTATTCGCCAGGGGATCCTTTTCGAATCCCAAAGGATCATCGTCGTAGATGGCGTCGAGCCTTTGTTCCTGCATTTCTTCTAGCATGATATCAGGAGGTTCTGGGTCGAAATCCTTGCCAGGACCTACAGAAGGTAGATCTTGATCATTGTCCTGAGTTGCCATATATTTCACTTCGGCTTCGAGAGCCGTTATCATCCTTGTTTCGGCTATATAAGCTGAAATTCGCTGCAATGATTGTGACTCGGTCATTGTCACTGAATTCGCTTCCCCAACCAGTTGGTTGGATGTCAGTTAGCCCACTGAAATCAATGTGGGACAAGTCTTCTCTGTCCCATTGAAAACCATGCTCAGGGTGCGGGTACAAGGAACAAAAAGCATTTGGCGCTGGCGCCAAGTCGAAGTCAAGTGCTGGGCATGGCCCAATGTGAGCCAAATTTTTGTCGAAGTCAGCTCTCCCTAGGTGATTTACTTCGCCCAAGTAATAGCTCTGATCTGCTTCTATATTTTCGACCATTCCATCAGGACGTCATAGTATCAACCTTTGGTGCATTGATGATGGTACTGCTCCGACACCATGTATCCATTCTCGGCCCAACAAAAGATTATAATTTGGTTTGGCCGATATGACCATGAACATAGTTGGTCGAAGGATGGATCCTACTTTGAGGTCTAGTTGGATCACACCCATAGTGGTCCCTATTCTACCTTCATAATTTGACAGGACCATGTTGTGAGGTTTGATGTTTTCATCACTCTTGCCTATTTTTCTCAGCATAAAGTGAGGGATGATGTTGATGGTAGCCCCACAGTCCACCAAGATCTTATTTACGGTGGTTTCTTCGAGTTTTGCCCTTATGAATAAAGGCTTGAGGTGATTTTTCATCGCCTCAGTAGGTGGTTCGAAGAAACCATTTTGCTCTTCAGTAGCACCATTATCCATGACGAAGTAGCATACTAGCCTATGCTTGGCCATTTCTTGTTCGACTTCCCAATCGTTCGATTCGACCTCCACCTGGCGGTTGAACTCTCTTGGCAAAACTGAGACTATGTTCACCATGATATTTAGGGTGTCATCAGACTCAGAGCCATCTTCGTCATCAACTTTGCCCTGGTTAGGCCACACCAGTCTATTGGTCACTGGTTGCCTTTCCAGAGGCTTTCTCTTCTTTCTCTGAGGGACATTTGAACTTGATTCTGGCTTTGGCTCATTGGTCGCTTCCCTCTCAGCCTTTCGCCACCTCTGATATCTTCTCCATTGGGATCGAGACATGGGATTCTTTCCCTTATAGTTACTTGATACTTGGGTCACTTTAGAGGCGACAACCTGAGGTTCTTTCTTGAGTGTCAAATATGAACCTCTTGGCACTTCGAAGGAGTGCCACCTTTCTTCGCTCGGTCTCTTTCGACCGGATGTTTTATACCACGTATCAACTGGCACATTGGTTGGAGGCCTGAAAGTCAGTGGCCTCTTCTCTTGATTTGAACCCTTTTGGTAGGTTCTTCTAGGGTCATGTCGAATATCAACACCTTCCCTTCTTCTGTTTGCTGCTCTTACACCTTGGATGTGTTCAGCAGCTTTTTTGTCGAAAATTGAGCTGCATCGAGGACACAGCATCACTTCTGACTTCTTCTTTTGGCATCTTTGCAGGAAATCTGCCAGATTTTCATTTTCCCGAGGGAAAGCCGTTTTGTTTGCCTGCTCCTGCCAATGGCCTCCTCTGATGCTTTTGATTCAGAGATTTCGACCATGTTGACATTCATGGTGTCTTTGGTGGCAAAAGTCATCTGCTTCATCTAGGCCTCCAGGTCCTCTGTCTGGCCTTGGACTGCAGCCAAGTAGGAACTGGGTTTTGCTCCAGATTTTGGGGCTCCAACTGTCTTCAGTTCTGGGCCTTCAACAGCTTTTTGGACTGCTTCGATTGTTTTTCTAGAAAGATTCCCAGAAAAACTGCCAAAGATTGGCATGTTGACTTGATCTTTGGTAACTTCGACCATAGTTATCCCTGGCCTCTTCACCTGACTTCTGGACGCCTCGATCACGTTCACCTCTGAAGGTTCAGCATAATGGGCTTCAGCCTGCAAAGGGTTAGAGTCCACAGTCATGGGGGCCTTATCGGCAAATTTCAACCTCCCTTCTTCGATAGCATCTTGCACGAGATTCCTGAAAAGAAAACATTGAGATGTTTTATGGCCCAAAAAATTATGATATTTACAAAAGCCTCTTTTCTTTCTTTGATCAAGAGGAGGCACTTTTACCCCTGGGGGCACTATCATTTGGCCATCTTTTACAAGTAAGTCAAAAATTTCATCACATTTTGTAATATCAAAACTGTAAGTCTTTTTGGGGAACCTATCGTTGGCCCTTTCAGGACCAGTGGGGTTTTTTCCACCTGAGGGGACTAGCAGTTTGCAAGAGTATGGTGGCCCTTGTTTTAGTTCCGCTAAATCGACCTCGCTTTCTTCGATGGTTATAGTTTCGTCGAAGGTTTCTGGATCTTCATCGTCCATTTCAACGTATGCTATCCTTTCTCTTTTATGAGTTTTTGTCGCCTTGGCTTTTTCAGCTTTAAGGCGTTCTACCTGTCGAACCCTATCGGCCAATTGGGCCATGTCTCTCAGGTATTGAGTGTCTAATTTCTTCCTAATGGAATAATCTAAGCCTCCTGCGGCTATTTCGACTAAATCATGTTCTGGCACTTGCGTAAAGCATCTTGCTTTGAGCAACCTAAACCTATTTAGATATTCGTCTATAGGTTCAGTGAATCGCCTCTTTACACTGGCCAATTCTTTCAGGCTTATCTTGGTTTGTCCCATGTAGAATTGCTCATGGAACAATCTCTCCAACTGGGTCCAATGGTGGATCGAATTGGGGGGAAGAGTCGTGAACCAAGTAAACGCGTTCTTTGTTAGAGAACTTGGGAAATACTTAATCCTCAGGTTTTCGTTGTTTGAAATATCTCCTGCTTCAATCAAGTATCTCGCTACATGTTCGACAGTGGATTCTGTCGTGTCCCCTAAAAATTTAGTGAACTTAGGGACTTTACATCTAGGAGGTAAGTCTGTTTGTAACACATATTCTGACAGTGGGGATGTAAAGTTGGGCCTACGAAAGCCCGTATTCATCCCATTTTGCGTCATGATTCTTTCGATCATGGTTGTCAGGTTATTTTCCAAACCCATATTCTGGTATTGGATGTGTTGAACTATTTCGTCAGCGTTTTGGTTTCTGTTGACTATCCTTACTTCCGGGGCTATGACCCTAGGTTCTTCGACCCCGGGTTGTTCCAATCGTGTCCTAAGGTTTTCTTCGACAGGCTGATGGACTTGGTTAATAGTGGTTTCTTCCTCTAGAAGTATACCTTGGTTTCCCCTTATTTGCGCCCTTTGGGGCTGTCGAATAGGTTGGGGTACCCCAAAAAAATCGGCTAGGCGCGCCATTTGCGCTGTCATCTGCTGATTCGACTGGGTGGTATTTTGTATTAGAGGGTTTAGCACTGTGCTTAAAGTTTGTGCCAACATTTGAACCATGTCATGGTTGCTTTCGTCCATTTGCTGCCTCAAGACTGCTGTCGAAGCATTCGTAAGGCCATGCGCTACTTGGGACGTTCCTCCTAAGAGTTGGGTCCTACCCCTGTTCGCCATACCAACTCCGGAACCTTGGAGTGGCGAGGAGGCGCTCACTAAAGGGTCTGAAAAAGTGGACGCAGCATTCGTCAGGCTAGCCAATTCAGAAGTTGGCATGCCATAGAGTGGTTCTCGATTTAGACCGCCTGTCGAAAATCCTGGGGGAACATAAGGCCTAGTTCCTGGGTTTCCCCTTGGTGGGGGAGTTCCCAAAGGCATTCTGGGGCCAGTGAACGGAGGTAATGGCCCCGTTTGTGTGACCGTTACTGCTGGTGTTGAACCAGCGGTTACCGTCTCACTTACGGTTGGGATAACCGTTGTTCCCACATTTGTTTGTGGGATTTCGCTATTGTTTGGCGGATTCGCCATCGCTTCTCTTCTTCTCGTAGTATTGGTATTGTTAGTGTATATTCTACCACTTCTCAATAACATGCAATACTTCTCGAAAAAGATGATATTCTATATAAATACGGTTAACCTTAAAAATCAACACAAAGTCCCACCAGGTATGCCAATTTGTTTACCGTGGAAATTGGTAAACAACCGCTGATCTTCCAAAAGGTTACTTATTTGGTGACTCGCAGGATCGATCAGATTGATCCTAAGACATGGTTGATTTTCTGGGTTTTTGACTAAATCTAATGATGATTAATGCCAATAAAGTAAAGACACTTTATGTAAATTGCATGAAGAAAAGCTTGATAGAATAAATGAAAGCGTTGAATAAAAGGCTTCGACGGAGAAGAGTAAATGAAAGGCAATAAAGTGCTGGAATATAAAAGACTTTGATTAATTTAAATGGTGTTTCACACATACATTCTCAACAATTCTTTCGCTCACACTGGGTACTTGAATCTAGATGAGTGACTTGTATATAATGATGAACACACACGAAAACTACGTGAACAACTAGTATTTATACTAAACACATCTCAAGTAACCGTTGGGCAGTTACGTTGCTTCGAGATGACACCACTTGGCATGCTCACAGCATTCGACGCTCCTGATCTTGGCACGTTGCGCTTGGTAACTGCTGGGAACCGTTTTCCCTCCAAACATTTGAATCTCAAACCGTTCCACCCTGGGCATCAGATACCTTTGTCGAGAAGTTCCTTCGATGTCGAAGGTAGCAAGATTCCCACTTAAAAGAAATTCTCTAAGTACCGTGCCATTTCCTGATGAGCATTCGACAGGATCAACTGGTCGAAACCTGGAAACTCTTTAAACTCATAATTAATGGTCTATATTAATAACAAACAAGGGTGTCGAATTTAGGAGCCAACAGTGTGCCTGTGAAGAATGAATTGCGCAAGTATATATAGATATTAGCGACGTGAATATCACATCGCAACTTTGCCACATGATATTCACGTCGCAACCCACAACGGTCAAATACATAATTAGCCAATCAGTGACGTGATTATCACGTCACAACTTTGTCACGTGATAATCACGTCACAACACTTTCTGTTAAATATTTGCGACGTGATTTCCACGTCGCAACCAATTATATAAATTTTTCAAACTAACTTCCTTCTGATCGCCAATCCTTTTTTATTTATTTATTTTTAATTTAAAACTTGCGACGTGATAAACACGCCACAACTAATTTTTAATAAAAAAAAATATAAATCTCCACGTGATAAGTTAACATGTATTATATTTAACATTAAAAAAAATAGTGACATGATTATCACGTCGCAACTGACAATTTTTTGTCACGTGATCACGTCACAAAAACACTTTGCATGAGAAGTTATTTTTTTGTAGTGACTACAATAAAAATCACATGATAAATAAGACTGATATTAACCAATTAAATTCTCGAGATTTTTTTGACGGGGGTATGAAAAAACAAATGGTTCATGAAGAAACAAACAAATAAATATAAAAAGCATGAAAATATTGTTAGCTACCGATAGAGTCATGAGTATCTTCTTCTAAACATCCATGAGATATGTGCATATTTGAAATGTTGTTAAGATCAATACTTTCTATAGTATTGATATTTAAATCAGATAGATTAGGCACTGTATTTGCATTTTGTTGCAACCGATAGAGTCATGAGTATCTTCTTCTAAACATCCATGAGATATGTGCATATTTGAAATGTTGTTAAGATCAATACTTTCTATAATATTGATATTTAAATCAGATAGATTAGGCACTGTATTTGCATTTTGTTGCAGAACATATTCTTCATCTTCCATTAGATAGTTAATGAAATATTGGAGGAAAAAATTGGAGGGTATCCTAATTTTGTTGAGAGAAAAATACACCTAATTTTGGAGCGTAATTAAAAGGTGAATTTATTTATTTTATTTTAAAATGAAAAGTTTTTTTATTAATGGTTGTAAATTAAAAACACATGTAATTTTCTGGTTGATTAAATAACTGCAATTTAAATGTTTTATTATTAAATTATAATTAATTTTATTATAAAAAAATTTACAAAAAGTTTACTAATTTTTGTTGTTGAGAGAAACGAAAAATCATAGATTTTAATTTGAGAGAAAGAATAATAAGGAATGAGGATAAAAAACACTTATAATAACTTTATTCAAAAGAGAGAAAATGATAAAGTGAATTTAATTATTTTTAAAATAAAAAGTTTTTAAATAATGGTATAAAAACAAATAATATATTTTTTATTGATGAAATAACTGCATGATATTCTATCATTAAATTCCAAATTTTAATTTTTTTTGCTTATGGTATTCTAATTTTGTTTAAAAAGTAAAAATCATGAATTTTAAATTGAAAAAGATTATAAAGAATGAGTGATAGAAAAACACTGACTTCTATAGATCATGAATTTTAAATATTCCATCACCAAATCATTAATCTATCATAATGATTAATCTAATATATTTAAAAAAAATATTTTAAATATGACTTTGAGGTAATATTGTAACGTCTTATAATATATTTACAAAATTAGCAAAAAAATTAAAGACTTTCTTAATAGGTAGAAAACCCTAAAACAATTTATAATAAAAAACAGAAGAAATAATTAATAACAAATTCTTCGATATTCCAAATCTCTTCCTAGTTTATCGTTTTTTTTTAAATATACTTTTTCTCATAACATTACAATTAACTAAGTAAAAAGTTTTCATTTATTTTTTAATTTAACTTCAAAAGCAATTCGTAATCAAGAAACTCAACATGAACGGGTAGAAAGAAATCATTATCCACGAAGTGTGGGTATACAATTACAATCCAGAGTATGAATTCAGTCTTATTCGTCAAGCTATCCATCATCATTTCATTTCAATGAATATGAAACTTCCAGGTGTTATTCATTCATCCAAAATCGACGAACGACATTTAACGCTCTGATCACTATTATTACTTGAAGTCAAGGTTGATTATCTCAAACTCATCCAAGTTGGTCTTACACTTTCGGAAACTTTGGAAGCAAGAGGAATTTAATTTCTCGGATTTGATGTTAATGATGATACTTGTAACGAAGATTTCATTGATTTGATTCGTCTTTAAGAGATCAACTTTGAGCGCAATTTATATTAGGATTCAGACTTCTGATCTCTATACTTGTTTGCCATAAATCAATCACTTGGTTCTTCCTTCACATTGATAGAAATTCTACAACTCTCTATATAGTGGTCTCGATCGAGTAGTTATAACACTTAACGTGTGTCGGGTGGTTGAAAAAACTCATCAAGTCAAATCAAATAGTTTGTTGATGTGCCATGTGTTACCGTGTTCAACAAAATGACGAAGACTTATTTCAAATACGATGATATTGCAACTTAGTAATTAGAATGAGAGATTTGTAATGAAATTTGAAGTATATAAAATACTGATTCTTTGTATATTTTATTTTCTTATTTTAAAAAATAATTTCATTATCTAAATTCTCTTTATGTTTTTATTTTTGTGGGAGTGTGTTAAAATTTTTAATATATTATAAATACAAAATTTCTATGAGAGAGATGCACAAATGTGAATATTATGAAATGAATCGACTACATGAACTATAAATCTCTTTCATTGATGTGGCATCGATAACATCAACAAGTATAGTCATCTTTAGTTACCTCGAGTTGTGTGAAACCAGGTTGAGATATGCTATAGACTGTTGAAAGCCACCAAGAAGGAATAGTCTATCTCCATTGAGCCATATGTCCTCTAATTTTGATAACGAATATAATAAAACTTTCTCTGCTTCTGCAGCTGCTTTTGGATTCAGTGGATGGCCAAGTGCAGGTCCTAATACATTATTTGTTACATAGTAATTCAATGCAAAAGGGAATTGCAACTTCCAATCAGCCAAAGTTTGCTCTTCTCAATCTGATCCATATAAGTACTATTAAATATATCACAAACCTTTGCTTAACTGACTCTAAGAACAAACTTAAATGTGTATAGCAAGTTTGCAGAAGTTAATAACCCTATGATTGAATTTTCTCTTAGTTACTAGTAGTCTGTTGGTACTAACTCACTAAAAGTAGAACAATGTCAGCTTCAACTAGTCAAAGAAAATCACATTACTTAAACAAGTAGTTGGACTAACCAATGATCAGCAATTCCAAGAAAAGACAAGGATTGCATGACTAATAATTAAAATACATTAAAACCAAACAGTAAACATGTTGCTAACAAGGAAATTCAAAGTTGGCTTAGAATTGATAGAAATAATAAGATTGTATTAAATAAAACAAAGTAGTGAGTTATACCTCTCGGAGAGATTCAAGTTTCCTTTTCAAAATTCATTCCAGATGAAGATGTTTGATTTATGATGATAGTCATAAATAAAAAATAGTAATGATTGATGAGTTTTTTGAGTGACTGCTCCAGATGGTTGGAACATACCATCTACATACACCTTCAGCTCTTCCATCACACTTTCTATTTTCAACTCCACTGCTTTTTCGTTCAATTTTTTGTTCTGTTTGGGAGCTTCCACTTTATTCCTCCATGGAAATAGAATCTCGGACTGTGTTTCACTAAACTCACAGCCCCTGCATTCACACATTCAAGAGTTGGTAACCGTCCGATTAAAATCGAAAGTTCTAATTTAACAAAAGCAGTTTAAAAATGTAGTATAAAAATAAATATGTTTTTTCTAAATTGTGTGATTAAAATTTAATGGCTAAAAATGCTCTTCACTACATAAATATGATATTTTTCTAACTATTGGAGATTCTAGAAATATGATCTCCGGTTGAAAAAAATGTTGCATTCACGCAGATAAGTTCCTGCTAAGGCTAACAAACAAAAAAAATAGCCCATATGAGGAAATATGATTAAATAAGGAGGACTCAAAATTACTTTATTATTCTCCATTAAAAAGAGAGAGATTAAAAATCATCATTATTCTCAATAAAAATGATAGATTAAATGGACAAAGATAATCTACCTAACTAATTTTATATTATTTATGTGTAAATGTATGACTCTTTCCAACCGATCTCAATAAAATAACTCGCTCATACGCAATTCATAATTATGAAATTGTGTATCGTTAGATCTATCTTGGTTGGTGTTTATTGTGGAAAATGGTAAACAAAAGTTGGTCCTCCTAGAGTTCTAAATTGAGGGTAACTTGCGAGATCGACCAGTTGATCTCAAGACGCGTGCTAAGAGTTTTTACTATCACACCTATTTCGTCGAAGTATTAGTCAAGGGTAATTGTTTTCTTTTGACTGGGGAAACGGTTGTAATAGTTTTCCACACTATGATTTAATCGACTGACTGGTGACCCATGACCGACAAAAGATATTCATACAAAAGCGAGACTCACTAAACTAACTGACTGGTGACTCATGACCAACAGATAGTGTCGAATTGCTTATGTGAAATAGAAGATAACGTATAGATCTTGCTCGACAGTAAAGAGAAAACAAATAAAGTACTCAAAATATATAATTGAAAGATAAAGGATTTGCATTGAAATAAAAATGGTGATTCACGTACATCAAGCACTCTTCACTCTTAATTTTCTGACGCTCGGAATGACAGAGTTTGACAAGTGATTTGAGAGTACAAGTGAACACACGCAAACTATACAAAATATGCTTATTTATAGTGTTTATAATGTAACTACCTAGATAAAATCTACGGCTAATACGAACATCTTGAGGTAACTGCTTCACTAGATGTTGTCACCTATTTGATGCTCAAACACATCGTGGATTGCTGGTAACTGCTCATGATTTTGAAGTTTCACTTATTTGACGCTTGAACACGTCGTGGGTTATTGGTAACCGCCAACGATTCCTCTAAACCTCTTGAACGTAAACCACTTCTGCCTTGCTTCGACACTTTCTTTCTGAAAAAGAATAATCACACTTCCTCTAAGTCCAAGAAACCCTTTTTTATCGACTAAAACCATTTTCGACCAAGTCTTTGTCTTTTACCCTTTGGTCGACTAAACCAATTTAACCTCCTGACATATGTTCTTTTATTTCTTCCTAGTCGACGTAGTTCAATTTCGACAGTTTCAGTGAGACTCCTTTCAAGCATTAACTATAACTTAATAAAACAAGATTTTCAAACACTGACCCCCGTTTCCCAAAAAACCCTTATTTTGGAGGATGACTCTTAACTTATGAGAATATCTTCATTTACCACATGTACTTGAATACCTTAAGATTTTTCAAGGTAACAAAATGCCCCCATAGATGCCATTTTCAAATTTTGACCAATATGAGATAATGGCATCTCTGAAGCGTCGGTTACACCATTCGACCAAATCGTTTCTATTTCTCTCAAAGTGAACATTACCATTATGTCTTTTCCGTGATGTGATGTAATCATGGTAGCGTATCACGCTTTTCAGTTTCGAGACGTGTGACATTAATTGCTTGGCATCATTGCACTTTTAGTGGGAAACTTGGCCCACCAACTCACGTTGATCCTGCGGCACACGTCTCACTAACTGACGTGATTTGAACTTGGGAAATTACAAAAGATTTTTCCCATTATTTCCTCTTTCCTCAGGGTCTATAAATACTCTTATTTCCCTTTTTTTTTCTATTTTTCTTCACTTCTTCAACCCTTGCTTTTTAAAAAACAAAACCCAGAAACTACACACCATCGTTGTTCTTCATCTTCAACCTCCTTCAAACCTTTTACAATGGCGAATGTTAAAAATCAAACTTCTTCTCCAGAAACCGCTCTTCAACTGCGCCTTGTCGACGGTAAAGCTTATGTGCCGGAACCTCCATTTGCTGAGGAGAAAGCCAAAATCTGGAAATCTCAGGTACTTATCCCTTTCTCTCTTGAGGAGAAACCCTTAGCCTTTTTAGGACCACTTCCTGCTGATGCACCCTCTGAAATCTATGTAGATGATAAGGAGGCGTTTTTTCCTACTAATACTACTACTCGACCCATCATCTCTTCTCCAAACCCTATATCGCTTAAATATATTGACAAGAACTTTAGAACTGTTCCACCTCTGCGTTGCCCTAAGTTTCGTGCTGGATGGCACATTTAGAAACTGCCAAAGGAGACCAATGGAAAAGGATGGGTATTTATACCCTGCTAGAACTTTCTCGATGTGGTCAACCTTATTCTAGTGGCATGCTCCTAGCTGCCATTCATTTCTGGGAGGGATCGACCAACACCTTTCATACTAAATATGGTATGATCACTCCTACCCTGTTCGATGTTGCTGCCATCACAGGGTCATTTCTTCTGGGAGAACAAAGGTCGACTCACCCACTAAACTAAAACACATGGGAGTCAATCCTGCTAGTCTAGAAGCAATTGCTAGGTTGTGTCTCTTTGTGAGTTCTCGCACTCTTTCTTCTGACACCAACCCATCTCAAGCATATAATGACAAGATGAGTCCTGAAGCAGTTAAAGCCAAAAATCTGATGACTAAAATTCTGACTCGTGCTTTGAATCCTGATCTGCCTCATCTGCTCCATTCTGATCTAAATCTTGGCCCAGAACTTCCAGACGCTCTTACTCAAATGAAGGAACTCAATATGTCTGAATCATCCAGGTTAATGATAACGACATTTGAGAAACTTTTCATTCTTCTACGCCAAAATGTTAAATGAATTTGGGAAAATGAGGAAGCAGTTGAGTCGAAGGAAGCCTTAGTGAAAGAGAAGTTGGATATGGTGGTGCAAGTTACTGAAGAAATTAATGATTTGTTAGCAATGTTTGAAAAGAAGAAACAGGAACCGATTCCCAAACGAAATAGAGCTGTTGAAATACGTGACCAGATTTCTGCTCTCAACAAGGAATTAGAATTAATCGCCAAGCAAGAGGAAAAGATTAACAATGTGATTAATCCAACCCAAGAAAAAGCTGAGAAAATGGCTGTGGACACCGTGGTTGTAAGTGACGCGATTTCTTCTATTGAAGCAGATCTTGAAACACTTAAGATTCAAGCAGAAGGTTTTGAATATCAGGCCACCAACCTCCACGGTGAACTGCAGTCATTCCAAGCCAAATTTAAGCATTTTTAATCATTGTACCAACAATCTTGTAATTTCTTCATGGCTCTAAGCCAAATTTTAACGAATCCTTTCTTTGTTTGTTTGATATGTATCTTCCATGTTTTATGTGTGTTTTGAATTTTCCGGTCTCAACAAAATTTTACCAGCTCGTTAGTTCGACGAATATTTATTCCGTCGAGATTTTGATTTCTTGAAGAATGAGCTTATACTTTTTTAAGTACTTTCCATTTATCCTTAAGATCCTTCGATCTGGGGCTAACTCCTCAAGCTCATAGGCATTATTTTAAAAAACTTGTATCACCTTAAAATGTCCTTCCCAATTTGGGGACCATTTCCCTGAGACTCTATTATTTTTGTCCATAGGTAATATCACTTTCCATACTAGATCATCGATAGCAAATACTTTATCCTTTACTTTTTTGTTATAAGCTCTGGTAACTCTTTCTTTCTGTCTTATTAAAGAATCAAGGGCCAACATCCTTTCTTCATCTATGTCTACAAGCTCGTCTGCCATCACATTCCAGTAATCCTCAGATGGTATTTCATGTTGTCTTTGGATTCTTATCGATTGAACATGTATCTCCGCTGGTAACATTGCATCATTCCCATATACAAGTCAAAATGAAGTAGTTCATGTTGCTTCCTTAGGTGAAGTTCTACATGCCCATAAGGCTTGATCTAGTGTTTTATGCCAATTCCTTGACTTCTTTCCTACATGCTTCTTAATTAGGCTAATTATCACTTTATTGGAAGCTTCGATTTGACCATTTTCTTGAGCATAGTAAGGAGTAGAAGTTAACAATTTAATTCCAACTTCTTGTGCAAATTATTGCATTTTTTGTCCAGTAAACACTGATCCTTGGTCGGTCATAATTTTTTTTGGAATTCCAAACCGACAGATGATATGATTTTGTATAAAATCAATAACAGCTTCTTGGTCGACGTTTGTTAAAGCTACTTCCTCGACCCATTTTGTAAAGTAATCAATACTAACTAAAATATATCTTTGATGTTTTGATGATGCTGGTTTTATTTCTATAATCACATCTAAAGCCCATCCTCTGAATGGCCAGGGCTTTATAACTGCATGTAATTCACCTGCGGGGACATGTTTTATGCCCCCATGCATTTGGCATTCTCGCTAACCTTTAGCAAATTTGATGCAATCTTTTAGCATTTAAGTCCAATAGACGCCTGAACGCACCAAAAGCCATTTCATTTTGTGTCCTGCTTGATGTGCACCACATGCTCCACTTTCACACTTAACACTGCCACGTATTCCTCACTTTCTCCAAGGCATTTTAGCAAAACTCCTTCAGCAGTTTTCTTAAATAATTCATTCTCTATCAAAACATAATTGAGAGCACGATACTTGATCTTACAATCTGTCGACCTCGTGGGGATGCGCAGATAGTTAGCCAATGGCTTTCACCAATCATTCTCTTGTCCATTGTCAATGGTTAAAATTTGAAAATTTTCAGCATCTATACCCCCTAACTTTACGATCGACAAATCTGAAGGGGATAACAAAGTTGCTCGAACTTTCTCTCTTAATTGGGTAAGTTCTTCATTTTGATCTCTCTTGTATCCTGAGGCTTCTTGTTCTAGGTCATTAGCCTTTTCGTTCTCTCTTCGAGGTATGTTTCGAATACTTACTTACTCAAATTGTTTTATTAATCTGATGGTAATCACAAAATACATGATTAAATTTTCTTTAACACATTTTTACTCCTTTGATACTTGTTTAATCACTAATTCATAGTCTCCCATAATTTCAACGTTCCTTGCCCCCAAATCTAGCAGTAGCTCAAGTCCTGTTATTAAAGACTCGTATTCTGCTTCATTATTTATGCACATACTGTTGATTTTATACTTGAACTCTACTGGAATTCCACTGGGAGAAATTATAATTCCTCCTATTCCAACTCCATTCTTATGGCTCGAACCATCAAAGTATAATTTTCATGGCACTAAATCTACATGATTTTGAGGTATACCAACCATTGAATGGTCGACTAAAAAATCTGCCACTACTTGTCCTTTCATTGCTTTTAAAGGCATGTAAGTTAGAGACTACTCTGTTAATGCTAAAGCCCATTTACCAATTCGACTATGTAAAATTGGTTTGGATAACATGTGCTTAATAATATCGAAATGAGAAAATACATACACATCAACAGGATTTATATATTGCTTTAGTTTAATACAAGAGAAATACAAGCAAAGGCATAGTTTTTCTATATCACTATACCTAGTCTCAGGATTATTTAGCATTCGACTAAGATAATACACAAGTCTCTCGACACCTTTTGCATCCTGTTGGACTAACATACTACCTATAGTCGCATCTGAGGCTGCAATATATAACCTCATAGGCCTATGTCTAACAGGAGGTGCCAATATTGGAGGCTTTACTAAGTAGTCTTTGATTTTGTCGAAAGCCTCTTGATGCTCCTCGTGCCAAATGAAATCTTCATTTTTTAGTCGAAGTAGTGGTGAAAATACTTTGGTTTTTCCACTTAAGTTGGATATTAACCTCCTTAGGAAATTTATCTTACCCAACAAAGACTAAAGTTCCTTTTTGGTCGATGGTGGTTTGATGTCCATGATGGCTTTGTTCTTACTTTGATTTACTTCTATGCCTTTTTTATGCACCACAAAGCCAAGGAAATCACTTGCCTGCACACAAAAAGCACATTTTAATGGATTCATTTTTAATCCATGTTTTCTCATCCTTTCGAAAGACTTTTGAAGGTATTGCAGATGAGTTGGTTTACTGTTCGACTTTATTACAATATCATCAATGTAAACTTACATGAAATCTTCAACAAAATCATGAAACATATAATTCATTACCCTTTGATATGTCACTCCGGCATTTTTTAAACCGAATGGCATGACAACCCATTCATAGGTTCCCAGTGCCCCATGGCAGGGAAACACCGTCTTCGACACATCTTCGTCTGCAATAAAAATTTGGTTATAACCAGAATAACCATCAAGCATACTTAGATATTCAAAACCAGCAGTCGAGTCGACCAACATTTCTGCCACAGGCATAGCATACTCATCTTTTGGGGTGGCAACATTTAAATCTCTAAAATTTATGCATACCCTTAATTTTCCATTTTTCTTAATTACTGGCACTAAGTTTGCCAACCAGTCGACATACCTTACAGTTCTTATGAATCTGCTTTTGAGGAGTCTTTCTACCTCCTCTTTGATTTTCGACATTATGGCTGGAGAGAAACGTCTGGGCGTCTGCTTTACTGGTTTCTTTCCATCTTTTATTGGTAATTTTAGTTCTACTAAGTCCTTGCTTAAACCTGGAATTTCATTATAGTCCTAAGAAAAACAATCTTTAAATTCCTTTAATAAAGATATTACCTCAGATTTCAAATTTGGGTCGATGTTGGTGCTGATATAAGTTGGTCTTTTATCCCCCTTTCTGCCAAGATCTATTTCTTCTATAGGGTCTTGTGGCTGCATCTTTTCTGGTGCCATTGGATCCTTTTCGAAGCCTAAGGGTTCTTCGTCATATATGCAGTCCAGACGCTGCTTATCAATGTTTTCTTCGACCGTCTCTAGTATATCTAGTATCTTTGGCTCAATAGCCAAAGTAGCTCCTTCATCTAGAACTTGTGTTTTATTGGCTTCGACAACCATATTTTCTTCAGCTTCTAGTGCCGAATTTATTTTACTTTCGGAAATATATGCCGAAATCCTGTTTAGAGCATCTAGCTCAGACATCATCACTGATGTCTCCCTAGCCTGTCAGCCGACTAGTACAGTATGGATCCTCGAGAGGTTCCACATCCCACATAAAGCCATGGGTTTCATGTAACTTCAATGAAACAAATGCTTCATCAAGGTTGGCATATACATCTTCAGCAGGTTGACATGGGGAAATATTAGCTAATTTCCTGTCGAACTGTTTCTTTCCGACATTGTTCACGTTTGCCATATAATACCCTTGATCAGCTTCAATATTCTCGACTATGCCATCTTCCCTCCAGATCACCAAACGCTGACGCATAGAGGATGGCACAGCCCCCACTTCGTGTAGCCATTCTCTCCCTACTAAGAGGTTGTAACTTGGCTTGCCTTGAATTACCATGAAAATAGTCGGCCTAGTAACTGAGTCGACAGTAATGTCCACTTGGATCACACCTATGGTGTTTCTAGTTCTTCCTTTGTAGTCTGATAAGACCACATTATGAGATCTAACATGGGTGTCATATTTACTGATTTTCCGCAATAGGTTGTGTGGCATAGTGTTCACCGTAGCACCACAGTCTACTAGCACCTTGTTGATAGCCATCCCTTCGACCTTAGCCATTATTAAAATAGGCTTTAAATGGCTCCTCATGGCCATATCTGGTTTTTCAAAGAAAGTATCTTGGTTCTTAATGGAACCATTGTTCATGACAAAATAACACGTTGGCTTATGTAAAGCCATCTCCTCAGCATCCGTGTCTGCTGAATCCTCTACTTCCATCAAGCAATCATATTCTGCTGGAAGAATTGATACCAAATTAACTAAGATATTCAAACTCTCTTCAGAGTCGAAATCAAAATTGTTAGTGGCTTCTTCAGAACATTTGGCAGCTGGTCGATTCACGAATTCTTTGATTCGTTCTTTCACAAAGGAGTCGACTTTCACCTAGTAATGCCTCTGATTGCCACCTTTGTTTGAAGCAAACTGGCCAGCAGCTGCTTGTCTCTCAGCTTTCTTTCGACGCTGGAAGCGTCTCCATTGAGTTCGAGTCATGGGATTCTTCCCCATGTAGTTTTCAGAAATGTGGCTTTTCTTCACTGACTTGAACTCATGTCAGTAGTCAATAGCCGACTTCCCGTTGTTTTGTGCCTCATCAATTGGTGCGCCCTTTCTCCCTTGGGTTTTAATCCAGGTCCCGTTAGGAGCTTTTGCTGAGGGGATATAACTCCTAGGTTTAACATGATAGTTTCCCATAGCTCTCCTTGGGTCCCTTGGTGTAGGTAACCTTTGATTGTATGGCTTGGTTATGTTCTTTTCTAACTATAGCCTCTGGAAATTTTCAGCATCTATTTTGTCAGTCAAAGTACCACATCTAGGATACAAGCAAGCTTGTGAACCTTTATTCTTACAGTGGTAAAGGAAGTCTATCAAATCTTCCTCAGGTCTTGGGTACACATCTGCTAGGCCGACATCAGGACTTTCTCCAGTGCCCTCTTCGACCATATTATCATCAGGAAATTCAGTAATCTCTACCATGTTGATGCCAACTGGGTCGAGAAACAAAGCTCCCTCTTTCCTAAGAGGATCAGTATCAATCTTCATTTTTCTTGCAGCAAATTTTAGCCTACCCTCTTGCAGCGACTATTGCACGAGATCCATGAAAAGGTAACATTGAGAGGTTGTATGACCAAGATAATTATGAAATTTACAAAAACCTATTTTCTGTCGTTGTTCTAATGGTGGTAATTTAGCACCCGGGGGTACTAAAATTTGACCATCTTTAACCAGTAAATCAAAAATTTCTTCACACTTAGTGACATCAAACGTATAAGTTTTTGCTGGGAATTTTGGATTATTTTCGACTGTATTCTTTCCTTTAGCAGGAAATAATGATTTACACTCATAGGTTGGCCCTGGCTTCATTTCAGCCAATTCGACCACTACCTCTGTTGGTGAGGTATAGTCGGCCTCACAAATGGGATATGTGTCATCATAATCTATGAAGGCTACTTTTTCTTTTCTAGTCTTAGCCTTAGTATGTCTGACCTTTTCTAGTCGCAGACGCTCTAGATGTAGAACTCTATCAGCTAACTGTGACATACTTTTCACGAAGGTTGGATCTATTTTCTTCCTAATGGAATAATCTATACCTCCATCAGCCATTTGAACAAGCTCATATTCTGGCACTTGAGTAAAGCATCTTGCTTTTAATGACCTAAATCTGTTTAGATAATCATCAATGGTTTCAGTAAATCTTCTTTTAATGTTTGACAATTCGACCAAACTAATTTTTGAATGACCCTCATAACTGTTCATGGAAAAGTTTCTCCAACTTCGTCCATGAGTCAATCGAATTTGGGGGTAAAGTGGTAAACCACGTGAAATCTGCTTTAGTAAGGGAAGAAGGAAAGTGCTTTACCCTTAAGTTTTCATTATTCGACATATCCCCGGATTCAGTTAAATATCTGGCAATATGTTCCACTGTCGACTCTCCAGATTCTCCCCCAAATTTCGTATACTTAGGGATTTTCCATCCTCTAGGGTTTTCAGTCTATAAAATATATTCAGACAAAGGGGAGGAATATGTTGCCCTTTGAAGTGCGGTATTCATACCATTTCTAGCCATAATTCTTTCACAATGGTGGTTAAATTATTTTCAACGGCTAAGTCCTCTTGTCGAATTTGATCAACAATTTGACCAGCCTCTTGATGTTGATGTACTAATACCCTAGGTGGATCGACAATCAAATTCCTTGGAGGCACTAGCATTTTCCCCTGATGGGCAGTTTCGTCATGCATTGCCCCCATGTCTATTTGACCAGGGACATCTAGTCGAACAGGTGGTGCCTGTCGAATAGGTGCTGAGAGAGCACCTAAAAAATTACACAAACACGTTAATTGGGCAATCACCTGTCGATTTGTTTCAGCGGACTGCCTATTAGTCTCATCCGACTCGTACTATAGGATTAAATACATTACCCATCTGATTAGTTAACATATTAACCAACTCGTGGTTGCTATCATCCATTTGTTGCCTTAATATTGCTACTGAAATATTAGTAAGAGGCGGTACTAAAGGTTGAGAAGGCGCTACCCTATTTTGGTTGCCTCTATTATTTCCCCCTGGCACAGATCCTTGTAAAGGAGAGTTCAAATTTTGAACATTATCGAACACCACAATTCTATTCGACGTTGACTGATATCCTGGCATCATGGAATACGGCATTCCATAAGCCGGATCTACATTACGAAAACGAGGTACAATAGGTATGGTAGTCGTAGTCATTACTGGTCTTGGGCTTCCCGGTGGAGCCTGAGACATTTGTACGGAAACTGCAGCAGTCGACCCTACTGGAGGAAAAAATGCTACTTGTGAAACTACTAGATCGATAGTGATTAAAGTCTGTGACGGTATTTCGTCTACGTTTGGATTATCAGGAATTTTCATTCTTGATATCTTCTTCCTAGATAATGGTTTATTATACTCATTGATTAACTTCCCATTTCTAAGTTGCATTCACTTATAAATACTTAAGACCAATTCTTAGCACTTGGTCCCACCAAGTGTGCCAATTTGTTTACTGTGGAAAATGGTAAACAACCGCTGGTCCTCCCAGAGTCCTAAATTGAGGGTAACTTGCAAGATTGACCAGTTGATCTCAAGACGCGTGCTAAGAGTTTTTACTATCACACCTATTCCGTCGAAGTATTAGTCAAGGGAAATGGTTTTCTTTTGACTGGGGAAACGGGTGTAATGGTTTTCCACACTATGATTTAATCGACTGACTGGTGACCGACAAAAGATATTCATACAAAAGCGAGACTCACTAAACTAACTGACTGGTGACTCGTGACCAACAAATAGTGTCAAATTTTTTTTGTGAAATAGAAGATAACGTATAAATCTTACTCGACAGTAATGAGAAAACAGATAAAGTACTCAAAAGATATAATTGAAAGATAAAGGATTTGCATTGAAATAAAAATGGTGATTCACATACATTAAGCACTCTTCACTCTTGATTTCCTGACGCTCGGAATGACAGAGTTTGACAAGTGATTTGAGAGTACAAGTGAACACACGTAAACTATATAAAATCTGCCTATTTATAGTGTTTACAATGTAACTACCTAGATAAAATCTATGGCTAATATTAACATCTTGAGGTAACTGCTTCACTAGATATTGTCACCTATTTGGCGCTCAAACACATCGTGAATTGCTGGTAACTACTCATGATTTTGAAGTTCCACCTATTTGGCGCTTGAACACGTCGTGGGTTGCTGGTAACCAACCGCCCACGATTCCTCTAAACCTCTTGAACGTAAACCGTTTCTGCCTTGCTTCGACACTTTCTTTCCGACAAAGAATAATCACACTTCCTCTAAGTTCAAGAAACCCTTTTTTGTCGACTAAAACCATTTTCGATCAAGTCCTTGTCTTTTACCCTTTGGTCGACTAAACCAACTTTAACCTCCTGATATATGTTCTTTTATTTCTTCTTAGTCGACGTAGTTTGATTTCGACAGTTTCAGTGTGACTCCTTTCAAGCATTAACTCTAACTTAATAAAACCAACTTTTCAAACACTGGCTCCCGTTTTTCAAAAAACTCTTATTTTAGAGGATGACTCTTAACTTATGAGAATTCTTCATTTACCACATATACTGAATACCTTAAAATTTTCCAAAGTAACAATTGAATACAAGGTCGATTTTGGGCCTGTGCAACCTGGTCACATGTCAAAAAAGCCCTCAAACTTTTGGTGTTAGGCTTTTAAAATTATGAAATTAATAGTTTATATATAATATTTGTTGAAATTCAAGTAGATAACTATCATGTAGCGCAACGGCAATGAGCTTCAATGGTCCTTTGTTCGATACTGGAAGCACGTCATTATGGAATAATTTTTATTAAATCCAAATACTTTTTTGGTGTTTGTTTCATATAATGAATTTTGAAATTCATTCTCCGAAAGCTAACTAACAATTATATTTCTATGCGCCCGGTAACTTATAATTTTATTTTCTTTTTCAAATATAAATTTTAGTTAATATATTTTTATTGATAAAATATAAAACATTGTCATATGTGAATTGATCTATTGTTTATTCATATAGAAAAATATATTGTTTAATTTAATTTTATAATAATCTTAAAACTTTAGTTATATTAATATTATTTTAAAATTAATTCTTTATAATTAAATAAATTTTACTTTAGCCTAACATTTTTATAATTTATTAGTTAGTTCGATTTTCTTCATACTACTATATCAACTTTAATAAAATCTCGATGTCATTATCACAATGTCTAAAAATTATGAGAGTTTTTATAATTTTAAAAATATTTGCAAAAAAATGTTAAAAGAAATGATTTTTTTACAAATTGATAAGAATTTTTTATAAATAGAGAAACTCTTCATGAAAAAATACAAAAATCATACTTGTATTACTGAAACTTCCGTTAAATCTTTTTGTTACAATACTAAAAAAAACAATCTTAAACTTAGAATAGAGCCTCTAAAATGATTGAGACTGTCCTGGTTGGACATGCCGACAAATAGGGGACCTCATCAACATGATGGAGAGCAGAGCCCAAGATGAGTGAGAGCTCTCCATGAGGTGATGAGTGAGAGCTCTCCATGAGGTGATGAGTGAGAGCTTAATGTGAAGGATTTAAAAGAAGAGGCAACCAAATAAATGGACTTTATCACATACACATCTTGTTCAAGAGAGATTAATGTGAAGGATTTAAAAGAATTGGATAAACATAAATTATAACATATTATTATATCAAAGAATAATCTAAAATAATAAGAATGATGTATCCTCATTGTCGGGGAGTGAATATGAGAAGATTATTATCCTCATTGCCGTCTAGGTTTTTTCGAAGTCTTTTAATCGTTTAATGGAATAACACATAAATAACTTATTATGTCTGTGATTTTATGGTTGACAACAATTTTGGTAAAACAACGATGACAACAATTTTATCAAAATATGTTTCATTTGGAAAACATGTATTGCAGCCTAATGTTAAATCATATGTCATAACATCTTGACCAACTGGTACAACAGAGTCTGCTGGTACTTTATTTGACAAATGTTCTATCAGATATTGTAATATGTTACAACAGAACATCATGACAGTACAAATAACTGATATCCTTGAAGATTTGATTGAAAAATATGAGTTTCTGGAGGCTTCTAGTACTCATAATAGGCGCAGGCAATCAAGGATTTTTTTAGGAACAATTACATATTTGATTAGTTTTTTAAAACTGATCTTTGAGACTTTCTAGGAAATATTTTAAATATTTATTTTTTGTTTCTATTTTTGTGGAGAAGATTATGTAGGGATTTACAATTGAAGATTGGATTTGTTTGAAGAGTCCAAATCCACTACATGAGTCTATTTAAGAGGACGTCCAAGACATAGTTTTTAAGCATTGTTTTATTGTAAAACCTTGTGAAAAATAGGGGTTTAGGGTTTGAAAGATCCTTAGATTTTTTGTATGTTCTCTTGTATGTCATCTTGTATATTTTGATGCATTTGAGTTGATTGATTTTACTTGTTTATCAAGTTATTGTTCTTCTTTAAGTTTTTAAGCAAATAGTTGAGTATTATTCTTAGTGAAGCTTTTAAGAAAACTAAGTATTGTTTATTGGAAGAGTAATCTTCTTTTTTGTTTCTTGAGACATTCCCTAGGATTGGTATTGTTTGATATCATTGCAGTGATTGGGAGTGAAAAGGATTCTCATATCTAGGAGGTTCCTAGATAGAAATTGCATTTGATAGGGATTAAGTGAGAAGTTGTAAATTGAGATTGTTTAGACTTTAAATTGATACTATTGATAGTTGATTTCCTTTCTGGCTTGGTAGCCCCTATAGTAGGTGAGTTGCACCGAACTGGGTTAACAATTGATTGTGTTCTTTAAGTTTCTACAATTTACTTTTATGCACATTTTTTTTGTTTTTCAGCAAGCCTGATTTTCTATTAGCAGATGTTATAACGTATGTCGTGACATTGTGTGTTGTTGAGACATCAGTCTTGACTTCTGTTATTACAGTGCCAGAATTTCATAACTAAACGACTGAAGGCAGAGACCTCTCATTGGATTTAACTGAATGGTCCAACTCATCACAATCCATTCAAACACAAAGCCCAATTAAATATTTCATCAATACTTAATGTTTATTTATAATTGACTATAATATAATTAATTAATAATTTATCATGTCAATCCATATTTGATTAATTAAATAATTAATCTAACAATCTCCCACTAGGATGAAAATAATCAATTATAAACAACTTTAACATTAGATTATTAATTATGGTCAAAACACTAATTAATCAAAAGAAATGTAAGCTTCAACGTTGCAGAAGTTGTATTCGATACGAAAGCACTACTACAAAATATGCACATCTAAACACCGTGGTGACATGTCTAAACTCTTTTGCTAATATTTTTTATATGTTTTAATTAAAAGTTTTAAGGGTATAATAACGGTTAGTGTTAACACCATGGTGATACAATGAAGTTTTCATGGGTTCGAACCTCATCGCCCTCAAATAGTTTATTACTTTGACGTTAATGCACGCCTTTTTATTTATATTTATATGTAACTAAAAAATAACAGGGATATCACTATGGTTGTTTTTTAAAACCATTGTTACACACATGTGTTTCTTTATATATTTTAAACACTAAGTATCCATTTTTCCATTGAAAAAAGAAACAAGACGAAACAACTCTAACACCAACGCCGCTGTCATCATCAGGAAGGAAGAAAACAACACCGACATAATATTCTCCTTTACGGTATGTAAAATATTTTTGACCTTGTTGTTGTTTAGTTTCCTTTTAATGTCGCATTTGAAGACAAAATCATCCAAATGTGTTATATGTCTTCTTCTTCTATAAAATCTCGATCTGAAAATTTATGTGGTTGTGATGGTCGTATGGTTTCATACCAATGCAAGAAGAGACAAAATAAATGAAGGCTTTTTTGGAGATATCCATTTTGGAGGAGTGATGAAACTTGTAATTTGTTCACATGGGATAAAGACATGGGAAAAGGGTGGAAATAAAGATGAGAGCATTATGAAGTCAGAGTTGGAGATGTCTATTTTGAAGTTTATATATGAAGATTAAAAGAAGAAGAACAAGAATTTTAAGAACAAACTAAAATTAGAGAGATTATCTTTAAATTTGAAGATGTTATGTTTTCTTATTTCCTTTATGTTTAATATTTACTTTGTTATGAAATGTAATAGTTGAAGTTTCAATTAATTATCTGTTTGTTAGTATATTAGTTGAAATATAATAATTGAATTCCATTGTTGATGTTGAAACTTCAGATGCATTAAACTTGACAAGAATGCAACTAAAGGACGGTTTGTTACGAGTAAGTTTATCGCAAGCTGTTGAATTTTCAATTAGTTATCTATTTTTTAGTATAAGTTTATATATTTAAGCTGGTATTTTAAGTTCATAGCCTTTCATTACATATAAATTTTCATTATATAAACTTTCATTACATAAACTTATTCAAATCTAAATCAGAGTTATAAAATTTATACAACTGAATCAGGATGCCAAAAATTCAACTTAGAAACACATTGCATTCAACGTGGATACATAACACTTTAAAACTTCAGATGAACTATCAGCATAATAATTTAATCTCTTAATTCAACAACTTAAACTTCTACGCGGCGGAATTCTTAATAACATCTTTGTCCATCGTTACAGCAACTTCAAACAAACACATACTTAGCAACAATCAAATTAAAGTTCAATAATTGAAATAATCAATAGGCGTTCATCCCCTCGAGTGTTACGTATCAGAGCAATGACACTGACTCGAACTACTGAAGGTATACAACCTTCACTCTGGATTACCTGCACGTTACCAACGTAAGGGTAACATTCAAACAGAAGGGGTGAGATATCTAACTATATAATAAAACATATGATAAATAATATATTAAATTAGATCACATAACATCACCACTTCTCATCGTATAAACAACAATAATCGCAACAGGATACCAATAATATACACATTTACCACATCAATACACAACTTCTTTATGCAATCATATAATGTGACTCAATACTATGCAAATGCACGTGGTACCATTGAAGCAGAACTCCCATCTCAAAATAATTTCCAATAAATAGAGGAATCAACAAGGCATAAGCCTTCATCTTAATATTCGCCAATACAGGCCATCTTAACGAGCATCAACTCCATCTTGAAATGCAATGTATGCAACACAATCATGAATGTAATGACAACACCATAATTAACAACATCTCAACATAACATTATCGTTGGCCAGAAGCCTACATCTTAATAGTTTTCAATTATTAGAGGCATCTCAACATCATTCACTCAACATCATTCATCAACATCATTTATCAACATAATTCATCAAACATCATTTATCATCGTAATTCATCAAACATCATTTATCATCATAATTCATCAAACATCATTTATCATCATAATTCATCAAACATCATTTATCATCATAATTCGCAACAACTCAGCCACAACAATAATACAACAGTAGATCGACAATCCCACAATGTTGGCCATAGGCCTACAACATGATATTGCCTATAATTAATTAATCATCTAAGGCTCACCTCTAAATTACCAAATCTCTACATATTATTAATTCTGTAATACTACATCATTATCATCATTATCATCATTAATCTTACTGTTATGAACCAAATAATAATCTATAATCATCTCATCCTCATCATTCTTCATAAAATCATCATAGCGATTCACGCGGGAAGCTAACTCTAGTCCTATATTGGGTTACTAGGATTATCCTTCCTATTCTTCATTTTAATCCTTATGAATGAAGTTCATCACGTTAGCTATCTAACGCTTCGAACGACACCTCAAACGGAGTCCGGAAACTCAAGTTACAGCCTTCGGAAACGATTCAGTCAAAAATCAGACTACATGAGTCGACACATAACATCTTGAGTCGACGCGTACTGAGCTTAACACGCTGCATGTATCGACGCGTACTCCCTTCATATCGACTCATACTGAGTTTGCAACATTGCATGTATCGATACATGGTCCCATGTATCGACTCATCCTGAGTCTAAAAGCCTGCATGTATCGATCCATGGCTTCTTTGTATCGACTCATCCCGAGTCTAAAAGCCTTCATGCATCGACGCATGGCTTTTGAGGTCGACACATATTGTTCTGTCATGAATATTTTCTGTGATTTCACTATGTTTTCACTGCGGTTACCATGCTTTAGGCCCTAAAAACATCCTCTAATCATAGGTAATCATCAATTATAATCATCTTATATTTCTACATCCATAATACAACATTGAGGCATCGTTATTCATCTTTAAATCATCAATTTTCATCATACAACAATGTATATAATTCAATCATAAACCGAACAATCTTTCACATCTAATCCCGCATACCAATCATCATAAACCCTATTATAGAGTCAGAACCCCACCCTTACCTTAGATTGAAGGTTGCTCTATAACTTTTCCGACTGAATTTCGTTCTGCCTCTTTTCCTTCTTTTATGCAACTTTCACGTTCTCTTCCAACCCTTATTTTCTTTCTCTCTTATTGCTTATTCTTTTCTTATTATTAATTCTAAAAACTAATATAATAACCCTATAATTATCTTTATGCCTTAATGGGCTTAAAAATCCTACACCCCCTTTTCTACTACTTCTATCCTTTAAAACAAGCCCACATCAAATAATATTATCATTCTAATATTATTCCACAACTTAATAGAATAAATAAATCCAATAAAAACACATCAACTAACATAATAACACAACTTCACAAATATTCCAAAAATAATTTAATTAAATAATTAAATTACGGGTGTTACAACTCTCCCCACTTAGAATATTTTCGTCCTCGAAAATTTACCTTAATCAAAAACTCAGGATAGGAGTCTCGCATCTTGCTCTCCAACTCCCTAGTCATGCTTTCTCCGGCAACTCCTAGCCAAACCACTTTAACCAAAGCAATCTTTTTTCCCCTCCGAGTCTTTATTTCATGATCCGCAATCCGTACATGAATCGTCTCTACTATAAGATTATCCCGTACTTGCACATCATCCATATGAATCACATGAGATGGATCTGAAATATACTTCCGGAGTTGTGACACACGAAACATATCATGCAAATTCGAAAGATTAGGCGGTAAAGCCACTCTATAATAAACATTCCCAACTATCTCCTAAATATAATATGGTCCAATAAAACGAGAAGTGAGCTTCTTGGACTTCAATGCTCGCCCAACACCAGTCACATGTGTGACTATCAAAAACACATGATCACCAGCTTGGAATTCTAAATCATTCCTTCTCTTGTCATGGTAACATTTTTGTTTACTTTGAGAAACCTTCATCTTCTCTCGGATAAGCTTCACTATCTCAGTAGTCTCTCAAACAATCTCAGGTCCAAGTAGTACACTTTTACCAGATTCATGCCAACACAATGGAGTCCTACACCTCCGACCATACAACGCCTCAAAAGGTGCCATCCCAATACTAGAATGGTAACTGTTATTATAAGTGAACTCAATCAATGTAAGATAAGTATCCCACGAACCTCCCTGCTCAATAACACATGCCATCAGCAAGTCTTCTAACGATTGAATAGTCCGTTCAGTCTGACCATCTATCTGAGGATGATACGTTGAACTCAACCTCAACTTGGAACCCAACGCTTCTTGCAAACTCCTCCAAAAATCAGAAGTAAATCTTGGATCTATATCTGACACAATGCACAAAGGAACACCATGTAGCTTCACAATCACACTAGTGTAAATCTCAACCAACTTAGACACTGGAAAACTGATGTTAATAGGAATAAAATGAGCCGACTTCATAAGCCTATCAACAATCACCCAAATTGAATCATGTCCTCTTATAGTATTAGGTAACCCAGTCACAAAGTCCATTGAAATGCTATCCCATTTCCATTATGGAACTTCTAATGGTTGCATCAACCCTGCAGGTTTCTGATGTTCAACTTTCGACTTCTGACAAGTCAAACATGCATACACAAACCGAGCCATATCACTCTTCATTCTAGGCCACCAAAATAAACCTTTCAAATCTTGATACATCTTTGTAGCTCCTGGATGAATACTCAACTTACTTCTATGACTCTCTTCAAGTATCACTTTCTTCATCTCAGCATCATCAGGAATACAAATCCGGTTACGAAATCTCAACACACCTTGCGAATCTAGCTTAAAATCATTATTCTCAGACTGATCGATCCCAACCAGCAAATCTACCAGTTTCACATCCAACTTCTGAGCTTCTCTGATACTGTTTAGAAACTCATTATTAATCTTCAACATACCCAACATAACACTCCATGGCGTAACCTCACAAACTAAGCTCATATCTCTGAACTTTTCAATTAATTCCAACTCTTTAACCATCATTGCCGACATATGTAAAGTCTTTCGACTCAACATATAGGCTACCACATTCGCTTTTCCTAGATGATAATTCAAACCGAAACCATAATCCTTTAACAATTCCAACCATCTCCGTTGCCTCATATTCAACTCCTTCTGATTGAATAAATACTTTAAGCTCTTATGGTCACTAGACACTTCAAATCTAGAATCATAAAGATAATGCCTCCAATCTTCAACACAAACACAACTGTAGCAAGCTCTAAATCATGCGTAGGATAGTTCTTCTCATGAGTCCTCAGCTTCCTTGACGCATAAGCAACTGCCTTATCATTCTGTATAAGAACACCTCCTAAACCCATCTTAGAAGCATCACAATATACCACAAAAGGCTCTCCTGCATTAGGTAGCGTCAAAATCAGAGCCGACGTCAATCTCTTCCTCAATTCTGTAAAACCTTCTTCGCACTGAACACCCCACACAAAAGCCTTATCTTTACAAGTCAACTTAGTCAACGAAAGTTCCAACTTAGAAAAAGCTTCGATAAACCTTCTATAATAACCATCTAATCCCAAAAAGCTTCTAATCTCAGTAGCTGACCTCAGAGTTTCCCATTGCAACACAACATCAAACTTCGAGGGATCTACAACAACGCCACTACCTGAGATCACATGACCAATAAAACTAACCTCCTTTAACCAGAATTCACACTTGGGCAACTTTGCATACAACTTCTTCTCTTTCAAAACTTGCAATACTACTCTTAAGTGTTCTGCATGCTCTTCTTATGACTTAAAGTAAATCAAAATATCATCAATGAACACCACTACAAATCGATCCAAATAAGTATGAAAGATACGATTCATGTATTCCATGAATACTCCCGGCGCATTAGTAACACCAAAAGGCATCACCGAATACTCATAATGTCCATAACGCGTTCTAAAAGCCATCTTCTGGATATCTTCATCCTTCACTTTAATCTGATGGTAACCCTACCTCAAATCAATCTTACTAAACACACGATCATCCACCAATTGGTCCATCAAGTCATATATTCTTGGAAGCGGATAGTTGTTCTTAATCGTCACTTTATTCAACTATCTATAATCAACACAGAGCCTCATACTTCCATCTTTCTTCTTTACTAACAACACTGGAGCTCCCCATGGCGATACACTTGGTCTTACAAACTTCTTTTCAAGTAACTCTTCCAATTGCTTCTTTAACTCTGAAAATTCAGATGCAGACATCCTGTATGGTGCCATAGACACAGGTCTGGTACCAGGTACGAGATCAATTGCAAATTCAACTTCCCTGTCCGGCGGTACATCAGAAATTTCATCAGGGAAAACTTTAGGAAATTCACACACCACCTGCAATTCCTCAATTATAGCTTGAGTCTCTACAGATAGCAACACCATCAACGAGAACATCTGTGCTTCTTCTTGCATCAACTTCCTCAACTGCCTAGAAGACAACAGACTATCTTCCTCTTCTTCAGGAGTAGAAAACCTCACAGACTTGTCATAATAATAGTTAATATGAACATAGTTATGCTCTAACCAGTTCATACCCAAGATCACATCTAACCCTCTTAACAGTAAAAAAACCAAATCAACAACAAAGTCTCTGTCGAAGATCGACAAGGGACACTTAAAACACACAAAAGAAGTAGTCACCGACCCCTTGGATGGAGTATCGACTACCATTTCTCCATTCATATAAGACAACATAAGACCCAATATTTCAACATGATCAACAACAATAAAACAATGAGTAGCACTGGTATAAATAATAGTAATTAAATGAGTACTATTAATGAAACATGTACCTCTGATAAGTCTGTCCTCAGCAACTGTCTGATCCTCAACCAAAGCGAACACTTTACCACTTGTCTGCACCCTCTTTGGTTTCTGACACTGACTACCAATGTGCCCTTCCTCACTGCAATTGAAACAATTCACATCCTTATGCTTGCACTCAGATACAACATGTCCGTTCTTACCACAATGAAAACATCTCTTTATTTTAGCAGTACACACATTAATCTTATTCCCAGGTTTACCACACTTAAAACAAACCACACCAGCAGGAGCATCTCCCCCACTAGTCTTCTGACCCTGAGCAACTTTTTGTTTACCTTTACCACCTGAGGTATCATAAGGCTTACCACGATTCTGTTGGTGCTTACCCCTCTTCTCACTGATAATCTTGTAATTATCATTATTATCCTCCTCATAAATCCTGCAACTATCAATCAAATCAGCAAAGACACGAATCTTCTGGTATCCAACTTCCTTCTTGATCTTTGGGCGCAACCCGTTCTCAAACTTGATACACTTCGAAAACTCAGCATTGGCCTCAGCGTAGTGCGGATGAAACTTAGCTGTTGAACCCCAAAATTTTCCCTCCCATATTTCTCAATACATGTCAAGTGAGGTCCTCAAATTGCTCAAGGAAGTTCAAAGGTTGACCAGACAAACTCTCTCATAACGCAGTCTACTTCAAATTAGGGTTTCAATTTGCATCAAGATGCTTGAGTCCAAAGGATCCCAAATGATCACCATTGTCCTAATATGTTCTCAAGATCATCCATGTCAAATTTCAAGCCTTGCAGAAGAAGTTTGCCCAGTCAATTGCTCAAAGGCCTGAAAATCAACTATGCTAGGTCAAAAGTCAACTGTGGTCCACATACAGTCAAACCTCAATATTTTTGGTCAACATCCTCATTTTGAAGTATCATTCATCATTTGATCAAGGGTTGATCATGATTCATCAAGGATTGCTCACAATTCATCAAAACCCAGAAGTTGCTAAATTAGGGTTTTGTAGGAAAAGTCAACTTAAATTTGACCAAGCATAACTTTCTCATGCTTTATTATAAATGACCCATTCAAAGTTCATTTTGAATATTATGCAATTCCCTACAATTCATCTTCAGCTCCCAAGTTCAAAATATGCACTCACAAAAAGATATGAATTTTGACATTATAGGTCATTTTGAATAGTCAATAAAAACACCTTTTGGGCCAAAGATTCATACATGAACATGGAAGACTCAATTGAGATGAGACAAAAAGGGTTGCTTAGAGGACATCATAAGCTTTCTAAAAAGTCCAAGAACACCTCTCTAGGGTCAAAATTGAGAGAGTTATGCATTGGCCAAGTTGACCTTTTTTGCAAAATTGCCAAAAGACAAATGTGCTCAAATTTGCATTTTTTTTTCAAATGGGCCTAGTTTTTCATAATTGAATGTTTCTTATGACATGGTCCACGATCCAAATCATCACCCATACACCTTTTTCTTTATTTATTTATTTTATTTTGATTTTATCATTATAAATTTTTGACGTATCTCATGCGAGGAATAAGCCCAGAATCGCAAGACACCATTGTTAGGGCTTAGGAAGAAGCAAGCTTCGGATTTTATGATACATGCACTTTTAGGATGAATGGATATCACCATTGGATTCTTGGGGAAATTTTAAGGGGGGTAGGGTCTTTTTTATGCTTTGATCACGCGTATTTTGCAGAATCGGTCTTGGGGTGTCGCCGGAGAAGGTGACCGGAGACACCAGGGCTGGTGGTTTGATTTTTGCAGGGGGCGGTCAAAGCACGCCTAGCTATTTCCCATGACCTCATTGGCTGGGATCAAACAAGTTCTTCCTCTCTCCAAATCCGATTGGTCCACTCAAGTCTCCAGGGCCCCACAGCGCACGCGTGTCATTTGGATTCAGCATTAGCACCTTGTTTGCCTTTTATTTTATTTATTTCATTAATATTATGACTAATAATTCCAGCGCAGTTGGCAAGAGGGAGAGGCTATAAGGTACACGTCCTGGGTTCGACCCCAGACGTGTTACTTTTACATTTTTCTGAAATTCTCCATAGGTTCCAGTGCGTCGCGCCCTATGAAGTCCATCATGGGGCATCAAGATCTAATCATCAGGTCCATTAGCTAGCCAGGATCTAACGCGCTTCCCTTGAAAGTCCACCATACGCCTCAGGTCAACAGCCACACTGGATCAAGCAAGTCAAACAGGCCATCAACCTTGGGCTCAGAAATTCATATTCCACCCCCCTTTCAGCAACAACACCAGGCCCATTTACTTCTTTTTTATTTCTTTTCTTCATTTTTTTTATTCTTTTAATTTTCATTATTTATTTTAATTCACAAATTAATTATTTTTCATAAAAATCATAAAATCAATAATTCACAAAATTAGGATTAGTTTTTTATTATCAAATTTAATTTAATTTAGTTTAACTTAGGGAAACTTTAATTTATTTTCACAATTGAAATTAAATTAGAAAATTAGGTTAACTTTTAATTTTATTTTCTCTTTTTCTCAAATAAATAAAAATACAAAAAAAATAGGTTTTAGAATAAATTAGTTTATTTTTCTTAATTTAAAGTCAATTAGAATTAGGATTTTCTTTTTAGTGTTTTCTTTATTTTCTTAAAATAAAACAAAACAAAACATTTTTTTAATCAATCGCAATTAGGTTTAAGCGAGGGTCAAAACCCTAGTTGTTTCATATTCGATTCATCGTGCGTGTTATTTTTTTCCCTATATTTTTGTAACTGTTCATGGTTTGTAATAGTTTAATCTAGGGCTTTTATTTATCGCCTTTTCCCGGGTTTTTGGCTATGTAATTAATCCCCTTCCCTGAAGCCTTGTAATAGCGTAGATTTACTTTCTCTCATTTTAATTCCCGCAAATATTTGACTGTGTAGATGTATGCTAATAGGATTGTATGATAAGAATGTATGACAAATTTAATACAATTATAAAACCCTAATGTGCAAAGATAAATAACTAAAACAAATCACTCACACATATCACTCTTAGGGTATGCCCTCACTTAGGTTGCCTTCGGTAAACGATCATTAAAGTATAGGGTGTCTTAGTGGTTGCCCTCCGTCTAGAAAGATCAAGTGTCCCGTTCGAATGTTGCCTCGGAAATGTTGCCTCAAATATGATCTTAAGACTCTAGGGTTATTACTAAGACGTCCTAACATTGCTTTAGTGATCGTACGTCCCTTTCAAATTGACCCTTACAAACTCCAACGACGATGCTACCTATTTCTCAATAATAGGATATCGTTGTCTAAAGGAAATGAGAATAGAAACAATCTTTTTTCGAGTAGGTAGATGCTAGTAGGTACTTGCTCAAGTCAAACTTTTCACACTTAAACATTTCAAAACAATTTTCAAAACAACGTCGTCACACCTTTGAGGACTGATACAAGGGTTATCACGAAGTCAAACTTTTCAAAAACAAAGCACATACACAAGCAATTTTAAAAAGATGAGCAAGTACTTAAGAGCCCATGGAAAACCATGGATAGAAAGGGTGCTAACACCTTCCCTTTCTATAATCTACCCCCCGTACTCAGAATGTCTCGAAAAAGGATTTTTTCTGTACTTTTTTCCTTTCAGATTGGATGAAATAAAAGTCGGTGGCGACTCTTTCTTACGCGACATTTTGCAAATACAAAATGCAAAACGCAAACCAGTATCAAACAGTCGGTTTTGCCACCGTATCACAGAACTGGCGAATCTGCTGGGGACTTAATAAGTGTGGTATACCTTAGGATCTAGTTCATCATAATTGCTTCTCTTGATTGCTTTGTTTGCTTTACTTTTAAGGGTTTTTGTTTGTAGTTACTATAGATCCTAACCCGGATCTAGGGATACCTTTTAGGTAACTAGCAATAGACTGTGAGGGAACTGTACGACCTAGACTGATACGGTTGAAGCAATAACTACATTGATGTGGCACATTGATTGGTACCAGTATCCCTTGTGGAGAAACGAGGAGAATACGGGGCCACTGCGTGGTGTCATTAAGCATCAACTGACCTTAGAACCTCTAATCGACCAACTTGGCCATTAAAAAGTAGTGAGATAGCCGACCTCAGTGTAAAGCTGGGAACTGGTTGATACTCGATGCTACACTCATTGAGACCATACTCTCGAGATAGTTCCGGCCATAAGAAAATATTGCGTGAGATAAAACCATGATCGATGGAGGATGGTCAGTGATATTGAGATCCTCTAGAACCCGGTTACTTTTTCTAGGACAGGTTGAAACCAACTTAACTTCAAGAGGGTACTACCTTTGATCTCATGCAAGCCTTAAACCTAAGGGTTTTGTGTGTGTTGTACCCCAAAATTTGCCCTCCCATATTCTTCAAAATTTGCAAAAAGCATGCTTCACAATCTCTCAAGAGTTGCACAGTTCAAGGGCCTCCTAACAGTCAAAAACTAGGGTTTTGATTCTGACAAAGAAGTTGAAGTTTCCAAGGGTATAATCAAGTCCCACATGCCTATAAACATGGTCAAACATCCATATGCCAAGTTTCAAGACCTACAGCACAAAATTGCACAATCAAAAACCCTAATTGCTCAACAGTCGACTGTAGGGGCAAAATGGTCATTTGACAGTCAAAAGTTCAAATTTTTGGTCAACATCTTATTTTCAAGCCACAAACATCATTGGATCAATTCTTGATCATGATTCTCAAAGCATGGCTCAAAAAGTCTCAAGATGCAAAAGTTTCTATATTTGGACAGTTGAAAAAGTCAACTGTAACTTGACCAAGGCATAAATTCCACATGGTTTATCAGAAAAATTCCATCCAAATCTCATTTTGAAGAGAAAGAAATTTCCTACAACTCCTCTTCACACTTCAAGTCCAAGAAATTCTCTCACAAAAGTTATCAATCTCAACATTATAGGTCATTTTCAAAAGTCAACAAAAAGGCACTTTAAGTCAAAGCCCATAACTTGAGATTGGTAAATCAAAATGACATGGGACCAAATGCATTGGTTAGAGGACTTCAAGACCTTTCCAAAATGTCCAAGAACATGATCAAAGCATAAACATTGAGCAAGATATGCCTTGTGGAAGTTGGGAAATTTTTGGGAATTTTGAAAAGTCAACTTTGCTTCAAATGCCTCAAAATTGCTAATGGGCCACATTTTCTTCCAAGAATCACTATCCAAAGGCTATGCACGACAATTTGACCCAAAGGGGATTTATTTCATCATTTTTTATTATTTATTTGAATTTTTATCACCATTAATTCATTTAATTAAATAAAATATGACAAAAATACTAAACAAATGTGTGTGAATCTTTTTATGCAGCATATGCCCTCATTATTCACTCAAGATCTCGTGCACATCAAAAAAGGAAAGATTTGGTGCAAATTGGCATGATCTTCATGAGGAAAAGATTGAGAAAGATTCCATGGAAATCAAATATTTGATTCATCAATGCAAAGGGTTATGGACTCAAATTCTTACGCTAATTCATTCCCATACATAATCAGAATGCAACCCTAATGCATACAACCTTCAAGCTGCGCCCAAACCTGAATAAAAACTTGGCATTTTTTGTGAAAAAGTTGAAAACTGAAAACACACATAGAGTGCAATTCAAAGCGAAATAAGCATTCCAATAGCTTGCTGAGGTCTCCCTGAACCTAACTGAATCCTTTTCCAGTCCCTACGCATCAAGAATTGGTATATAGAAGTCAAAATTCTTCAAACTTTATGCATAATCGTGTTTCATAATTCATGCCATATTTTTGATTTCTAACGCTTGATTTGTACTAGTCTAAGCATTCTGAAGCTAACCATGCCATTCAATTGAGTTTTCGTGCCCTACACACGAATCCACCATTGGAGCTCGTTAGGGTTTCAAAGCTGTAAAATTAGGGCTTTCCTCTTCATGAAAAATTAGACAACAAGACCAGGACCATTGGACTCAGAAGCTCCAAACGAACCTGTTCATCACCTCGCGCCTAATTTATCATGGCCCATGGTGTAATCGCTATTTTTCGCAGGGTATATTTAGTGGGGTTTAAAACCCCCGCTATTTGATGTATTTTTTCAGGTGAAACAAAGAACAAACGAAGAAGAAGGTGATTTGTCATCCTATGGTTGGCTATTTCAAATCCTGGCGCGCATTTTGTTAAACTCCCACTAACCCACGTTTTCTCTCTCTTATTATTCATACTCTATTATATTGACAAAGAAAGCAAATGGCACAATTGGTAGCTGCGTTGTCACACAAGCATTGGGACCTGGGTTCGATTCCCAGGTCCCCTCCCTTCTCAATATTATTTTGTGTTCCATATTCCTGTGCAGCGTATCTTTCAGGGACCACCATACAACTCTATTTCTGGGCATGCCACACGTCCCACAACATCAATCCAATGGCCATGATTTGAAGAACACCATATGCATTGGTCAATGGAGCCACACGTATCCCAGAAAAGTCAACCAGGCCTCCAATAAATGGGCCAAATTGCTGGCAACTTACCTCCAAAATTGGGGTCAACACCCCCCATTGGTTTGCATTCTATTTTTCATTCTTTTTATTTTTTCTATTTTATTTGTTTTATTTAGTTTTATTTTAATTCTTTAAATTAATTTTTCATAACATAAAAATACCAAAAAATAAGAAACTATAAAAATAAAAAATATGTTTTAATGTTTAACTCACTAACATTTTTGTAAATAAATTCAACAATTAATTTAGTTTCAATTCTAGGTTTAATTTTAATGTTTTTTTTAATAAACTAAAAAAATGTAGAATTAGGGTTTTAAATACTTTTATCTTTTTTTCTTTTCTTTTACCATTATTAATAATTAATTATTTATTTTGTAAATAAATTTGCCATTAAATAATTAGGTTAAAACTAGGTTAAATTTAAACATTTTTTTTAATAAATTAAAAATAGTTTAGAATTAGGGTTTTAATTTCATTTAATTTCCTTACTAAAATCCATAAATACAAAAAAAACTCAAAAATAATTTCCTTTTCTCATTTAACTTAATTAATTTATTAATTGTAATTTAATTTCCTTAAAAGGGTCCAACGCCCTCGCATTCCCGACTTTACTTCTTCTCGCATTTTACTTTTATTTCTTTTTGTGAATATAATGTATTTATCCCAAAGCCGTGTAATAGATTAATTAGACATTTATCTTTCCGCATTTTATTTTATTTCAAATCGGGTCTTGGATTAATTTGGCGATGTAGACCCGCGCCTTTGTAATAGCGTAGGACTTTTAATTCCGCATCTTTTAACTGTTAATAATTTGCATGAAAGAATGAATGCCAAAAATAAAAACGAAGCGTAAGATCACCAATGCATGACAAGATAAACATAATTGAAAATGACACACAATTCACACACCACCCCTAGAGCACGCCTCACTGTTGCCTTGCCCCTCGAAACGTGGTCGTCGAGTAGAGGACGTTTTAGTAAGTCCTCATGTCCATGAACATGGCATGGGGGTAGCTTCTAAGGTGTCTTCCCATTGCTCTGGTGACCATAATGTCCCGAATCCTCGAATTGACCCGAACACCTCCAACGGTGGTGCTACCTACCTCTCAATGGTGGGATGGCACTACTTTAAGGACATTTACACAGACGAATTCCTTAGGGTAGGTAGAGAACTCGTAGATACTCGCTCTAATTTCAAAACAAATCAAGAACTTCTTTTCACACCGACACCTTTCAAAAAGCTTTCAAAAGCAACTTTTCAAACACTCTTGAGGACTGATACAAGAGTCGAACTGAAATTTTCAAAGAAACTTTTTTAAACCCACAGTTGAAAAGCAAACAAACAATTTTGAAAACATAAATGAGCAAGTATCTAAGAGCCCATGGATAACCATGGATAGAAAGGGTGCTAACACCTTCCCTTTCTATAAATCTACCTCCCGAACCGAGAGCAATCTCAATAAGGAATTTTTCTGTGCTTTTGTCCTGTCCATGTTTGGAGAAAATAAAAGACGGTGGCGACTCTTGCTTCCGTGACATTTCGCGAACCAGCGTTAAACAGTCAGTTCCAGATCCACCGATCACAGAACTGGCGACTCTGCTGGGGAAATTTACTTAAAGTGAGGTGTACCTTAGGATAGTCCATAACTGTGTTTTCAATTGTATTGACTTGCTTGCTTTAAATTGTGGGTTGCATGGGAGTTACATAGATCCTAACCCGGATCTGGGGATACCCTGTTAAGGTAGCATAAGCTGTGAGGGACCTGTCCGGCGTAGACCGACATGGGTGAAGCAGTGGCTACGTTGGTGTGGCACCTTGGTCTGTACCGATATCCCTTGTGTTGCAACGAGGAGAATATGGGTCTTCTGAGGAGTCATTAAGCACCAACAGACCTTAGAACCTTAAATGACACAACTTGGCCATTAGAACAATAGCAGTATGTTACGCCCATTAAGGCTAAACTCTCGTGATGGTTCTGGCCGCAAGAAAAGATTGCGATGCTGGAGTCATGACCGATTGAGGGTAGTCAGTGATATTGGGATCCTCTAAGAACCCGGTTACTTTTGATAGGACATGTATGAACCAACAAACTGAAAGAGGGTAATACCTAGACCTCATGCTGGCCTAAACTCTAAGGGTTTCTCTTGTGTGACTTGTGTGCCTTCCAACTTGACTGTTTGCGTGCTTGTTATCTGACACTTGAGTTCCCTGCAGGTTTTGTTTATAGTCCTTAATTGGGACTCATAACAGGTTGTACTAAGTTTCTTGCATGTTTTGTTTATAGTCCTTAATTGGGACTCATAACAGGGTTTACTGAATTTCTTGCAAGTTTTATTTACAGTCCTCAATTGGGACTCACAACAGGGTTACTTACATTACCCCATGCATAGCATACCATCATACCATTGCATACATCCTGCATAAGGACTAATCCATTTCAAGGATCCCAAGGGTTTGTGATGCAGGTCATAATGAATCAAACTGTCCAGCAAGGGGCAAAGGGGATTTATTTTCCTCTAGCCAAGGTTGTCAGGGGCTATGACCCACTGGATATGGTGAGCCTTTTACCCTTGAAGAAGAATTCTCAACAACATGGGTTTCCTTCAATCAAGCTATAAATTCAAATTCTAACCAATTCTCTTGTTTACCCCGCGAGATCCTTGAAAACATTGCATATATATCATACACATCATTGCATAACAGGTATCCTTGTCGCAGGTCACTTACCTTTCTCGCTGTTTATTTCAGCAATGGCTTGCCAACAAGACAACCAGGACTTCCATGCTCAAGAGACTCGGTTCGGAGAAATCCTCCTGAATCTATGCAAGGGGAAGGAGGAGTTGAGAGCACTTCTCATGGGGACTTTGGTCAGGAACAGTGCTGAGGATGAACGGCTGAAACACCTGCAAGCTGAGATGGATGCAATGAAAGCCCAGATGCTGGGGCAGGTGACTGCCATTCAAGGTTTAGCTCAAAGATAAGAAGAGCTCGGAGTTCTCATCAACCAACTACTTCAGGGTAACCAACTGGGGCAAACATCTAAGGGTAAAGAGCCAGTCATCATTCAACCATCTTTGAGACAAGGAGATAAGGGGAGATCTCCTCAAATGGCTCCAGTGTCACAAATTCAGCATCAACCTCACCAGCTTCATCCAGACAAGCCCATGAGGCAGTTCACCCAGCTCAACATGTCGCTGTTTCAAGCTTTACAACGCCTGTTGAGATTGAATCTGATCACATTAAGGGCTCATCCCCGAAATCCCAACACAACATCTCCTACCTATCATCCCAGCAAAAGGTGTGCCTACCACTCTGCCAGTCCAGGACATGATACAAATGAGTGTTGGGCTCAGAAGAACAAGATCCAGGACCTGATTGATGAAGGAGCATTGGAGTTCACACAAGATGGTCAGGCTGAGTTTTTCTACCATCCCTCCAAGGCTCACCATTTGAAGTAACAAGCCCTGAGATGAAAAGACTTTTGTTCGTTAGGATTTTCAAGTTGTAATTTTCTTTTGTTCAAACATTTACTCGTGTTAAACGTTGTTATTTCATTAATGCATCACATATGCCTGTTTTGAAGCAATATATTCGTATTCACTATATGCAAATTATTTTCATATTTTTTCTGATGATCAACGCTCGATTAATAATTCTAAGCCTCTTGAGGGAGGATGACGAAAACGATACCACGATCTTTACAGTATGCTTTTGAACAGACCCCGCTGATGAGGTACAGGCATTGTTTCAATCCCTAAACACTAAAGTTATAAGGAAGATAATCCCTCGTCAACCCCTTTGAGCCAAAGAAGTAGGAGTTTTTTCTTTTCGAAATTTAAAACCCTTAATCATAACCTGGGGCAGGGTAGTCTCTCAGTTGATCCGAGTGCATAACGAACGACACCAAAGAGGTCCTTACAAAAAAAAAGAAGACAATGATGATTCCGAATAATCATAAGGATATGCAGTCATTATATCTCAAAATAAAAACCCATTAAGTCAAAACCTATGAAGGAGACTTACTAAACTGGGGCATCCCGCTGACTGTAAATACAAAAGGAAACAGTACAGGCAAAAAATAGGGATAACGAAATAAAAAAGAAAGAGGTCCTACAAAACCTTAACAAAAACAAAAAATGACTGCCTATTCAAAATAAGTTATCAACATCCGAATCATCACCGGAATATCAAAGCAAAGACTCAAACAAGGTCTAACGCACGATCAACTGAGCTTAGGTTTGAAGAACATCACAAAGAGCGGGTTGGTACAAATAATTTGAGCCTTTATCCTTTGTTTCTTGAACCGTGAACCAGGCCACGTTATAACCCTTAAAAGTCCTAGCTGAAGCATGGGTTAGTTCGAAAGCATACTGTTACAAAGGTATCCTGACTCCTTAAGGCCTACGGTAAATACGGAGTTGACATCATGTTTTACAAACAATCACTTGTTTTATGAAAAAGAATGCATTTTCAAAATCTTCAAGACAGACAAAAGCTTTGCATTTTTAACATAACTTTGTTTGCATATGACTTTTTGTTTGAACTGCGTAGAAATTCGCACGACGAATTCCTAATGAACAGAAGCACTTCCAATCAAGGGGTATGATATGATCATGGTCTATTATCTGGGGCAGTCCAATCAAGATTCGGAGAATCTCTCAAAGGCCAAATAGCCTGGGGAAAATCTCCGCCTGAGTCACTTCGGGGCATTCCAACAACGAATCTTGCCTGATCAAACACCTTCTGGTGGCATGACAAAACACATCTAACAGGGGCACCTCCCTACATTCTGAGAACGTGGACATAGTCGAAAAATACTACGCAAAATCAAAGACCCGCTAGGTTGACACACCTAGGCAAAAATAAGGGCTTCCCGGCGAACCAAAAGGGTTCGGGCAAAATGAAGGGATGAAATAAAAAAAATCTGTACACCCGGCAAGTCGAAAACCTGAAAAGGCGGCTTGGGCAAAAATGGGTATCCCGTTGGATTGAAAACCCGAAAGGGCGGTCCAGGAAAAAGTTAGGGATTAAAGTGTACGACTATGTCCTGTCATCCTGTCACCTGCCTACCAGAAGAAGGTTTGTCCATCAACAACTATCAGCACCTCACAGGTCTTCCTCTCCCACCTCAGAAACAGGGGCAGTAATGAGTCGTCCAAACGGTCTAATGATTCTGTCCATCAAGGTACCAAGGTAAGTTCAGCCGAAGAACATAACCAGTATACCTTAATTCCCCAGAGAGTGAGCCAGCAAGTCAGTGCACTCTATACAAGCAAAGCTGCTATCAGCCTTAAGGAAGTTGGGTATCCTCCAGCAGATCTCAACATTCCCCAGCACATCATACAAACATTCTTAACAAGCATCCCCGGCAGTCTTGACCTAAAAATTGTTCCCCGGCGGTATATCAAACATTCAATGGAGTCACTTCCCCGATACAGTTCAAAACTTCTCCAGGAGAGTCCAATCCAATTTCCCCAGGAAAGTTGGAATCCATCTCCCCAAACAGTAAGCTTATCCCCAGTAGATTCTGGAAGCTTATCCCCGCAGAGCACGAACGCGACTCCCGACTTTATTTAAAGGTTATTTCCCTACCAGGATATAACTGGGTTATCCTCAGCCAAAAGCCACGGAAAGATCGTCCCGACGAAGTCTTCGTATCCCCAGCGAGGTCTACTAACACTTCCAACATAACAATGGTATCCCCAGCGAAGTTACCATCCATATCCTAGCAAAGTACCTCTCTCCCCACATAGTATTGTTCCCCAGCAAGATCGCTAGAGTAATTTTCTCCCCGCAGAGTGTTCCATTCGCCAAGTTTATTCCCCAACGAAGTTATCTTCTCCTACAGGTATTCTTGGAACCATCACTCCCCAGTGGAAACAGAAGCTCTACATCAGCCCAGGATATGACTTCCCGGCATCCGTCAAGGATTTATTTTCCTAGGACGAAAACATACAATCATAAACATCACATTTCCATACATTATAGCATGCATATATGCATCATATCTTACAAATCTCATTTATGTTGAGAACATCATTGCTTGATCCATATCATGCATTGCATATGACTGACCTTTGCCTTTCAGAAAAGATCCAGTTAAATTCTCAGCTATATTCCAAGACCTTGTCCGGTTCAGTTAAATCGACCCTAAGATTTTCCTGATTCTTATCCAGTCAAAGGCCTTCTCTAGTTCAGTCAGATCGACCCTAAGATCTCCCAGATTCTTATCCAGTTGAAGATATTCCAAGACCTTGTCCGGTTCAGTTAAATCGACCCTAAGATTTTCCTGATTCTTATCCAGTCAAAGGCCTTCTCTGGTTCAGTCAGATCGACCCTAAGATCTCCCTGATTCTTATCCAGTTGAAGATATTCCAAGACCTTGTCCGGTTCAGTTAAATCGACCCTAAGATTTTCCTGATTCTTATCCAGTCAAAGGCCTTCTCTGGTTCAGTCAGATCGACCCTAAGATCTCCCTGATTCTTATCCAATTGAAGATATTCCAAGACCTTGTCCGATTCAGTTAAATCGACCCTAAGATTTTCCTGATTCTTATCCAGTCAAAGGCCTTCTCTGGTTCAGTCAGATCGACCCTAAGATCTCCCTGATTCTTATCCAGTTGAAGATATTCCAAGACCTTGTCCGGTTCAGTTAAATCGACCCTAAGATTTTTCTGATTCTTATCCAGTCAAAGGCCTTCTCTGGTTCAGTCAGATCGACCCTAAGATCTCCCTGATTCTTATCCAGTTGAAGATATTCCAAGACCTTGTCCGGTTCAGTTAAATCGACCCTAAGATTTTCCTGATTCTTATCCAGTCAAAGGCCTTCTCTGGTTCAGTCAGATCGACCCTAAGATCTCCCTGATTCTTATACAGTTGAAGATATTCCAAGACCTTGTCCGGTTTAGTTAAATCGACCCTAAGATTTTCCTGATTCTCATCCAGTCAAAGGCCTTCTATGGTTCAGTCAGATCGACCCTAAGATCTCCCTGATTCTTATCCAGTTGAAGATATTCCAAGACCTTGTCCGGTTCAGTTAAATCGACCCTAAGATTTTCCTGATTCTTATCCAGTCAAAGGCCTTCTCTGGTTCAGTCAGATCGACCCTAAGATCTCCCTGATTCTTATCCAGTTGAAGATATTCCAAGACCTTGTCCGGTTCAGTTAAATCGACCCTAAGATTTTCCTGATTCTTATCCAGTTAAAGGCCTTCTTCGGTTCAGTCAGATCGACCCTAAGATCTCCCTGATTCTTATCCCAGTAGAAGACATCCAAGATTCTCTCAGCGTTACTGTTGAGGTTGAAGTCGCCCAAGATTCTCTCAGCGTTACTGTTGAGGTTGAAGTCGCCCAAGATTCTCTCAGCGTTACTGTTGAGGTTGAAGTCGCCCAAGATTCTCTCAGCGTTACTGTTGAGGTTGAAGTCGCCCAAGATTCTCCCAGCGTTACTGTTGAGGTTGAAGTCGCCCAAGATTCTCTCAGCGTTACTGTTGAGGTTGAAGTCGCCTATGACTCCCTCATCGTTACTGTTGAGGTTGAAGTCGCCCAAGATTCTCTCATCGTTACTGTTGAGGTTGAAGTCGCCCAAGATTCTCTCATCGTTACTGTTGAGGTTGAAGTCGCTTATGATTCTCTCAGCGTTACTGTTGAGGTTGAAGTCGCCTATGATTCTCTCATCGTTACTGTTGAGGTTGAAGTCGCCCAAGATTCTCTCATCGTTACTGTTGAGGTTGAAGTCGCCCAAGATTCTCTCAGCATTACTGTTGAGGTTGAAGTCGCCTATGATTCTCTCATCGTTACTGTTGAGGTTGAAGTCGCCCAAGATTCTCTCAGTGTTACTGTTGAGGTTAAAGTCGCCTATGATTCTCTCAGTGTTACTGTTGAGGTTGAAGTTGCCCATGATTCTCTCAGCGTTACTATTGAGGTGTAAGTCGCCCAAGATTCTTTCAGCGTTACTGTTGAGGTTGAAGTCGCCCAAGATTCTCTCAGCGTTACTGTTGAGGTAGTAATCATCCAAGGTTCTCTCAGCGTTCCTGTTGAGGTAGTAATCATCCAAGGTTCTCTCACCGTCCCGTTGAGGTAGTAACCATCCCTGGTTCATTCATCACCGTTTGAAGCTCCAGACCCAATTCTTGTAACCAACCAGGGTGCATCTATACAAAGAGTTTGAAGACCAGCTCCTGTAACAGGACAGGTAATCATCTTTCTTTTTCAGGTACGCAAGTTCTCGCTAAGGAATCTCTTATGCGATCGACATCCAGATGGCATCTATAAGCCCATCCACCTATCCATCACCTCTCAGCATGGCATCTATAAGCCCATCATCCTATCCATTAATCTCCAAATGGCATCTATAAGCCCATTCCCCCCATCACGCTGCTAACATGTGAGCGCAAATTTCTGGGCACTCTAGTGTCCAATCATCTTCCACCTTCGGATTACGAAAGGCACGCCAGCCAATCTACATCCTCAGGTCTAAGAAGATTGAACAGGGGCAACTGTTGTACCCCAAAATTTGCCCTCCCATATTCTTCAAAATTTGCAAAAAGCATGCTTCACAATCTCTCAAGAGTTGCACAGTTCAAGGGCCTCCTAACAGTCAAAAACTAGGGTTTTGATTCTGACAAAGAAGTTGAAGTTTCCAAGGGTCCAATAAAGTCCCACATGCCTATAAACATGGTCAAACATCCATATGCCAAGTTTCAAGACCTACAGCACAAAATTGCACAATCAAAAACCCTAATTGCTCAACAGTCAACTGTAGGGGCAAAATGGTCATTTGACAGTCAAAAGTTCAAATTTTTGGTCAACATCTTATTTTGAAGCCACAAACATCATTGGATCAATTCTTGATCATGATTCTCAAAGCATGGCTCAAAAAGTCTCAAGATGCAAAAGTTTCCATATTTGGACAGTTGAAAAAGTCAACTGTAACTTGACCAAGGCATAACTTCCACATGGTTTATCAGAAAAATTTCATCCAAAGCTCATTTTGAAGAGAAAGACATTTCCTACAACTCCTCTTCACACTTCAAGTCCAATAAATGCTCTCACAAAAAGTTATCAATCTCAACATTATAGGTCATTTTAAAAAGTCAACAAAAAGGCACTTTAAGTCAAAGACCATAACTTGGTATTGGTAAATCAAAATGACATGGGACCAAAGACATTGGTTATAGGACTTCAAGACCTTTCCAAAATGTCCAAGAACATGATCAAAGCATAAAAATTGAGCAAGATATGCCTTGTGGAAGTTGGGAAATTTTTGGGAATTTTGAAAAGTCAACTTTGCTTCAAATGCCTCAAAATTGCTAATGGGCCACATTTTCTTCCAAGAATCATTTTCCAAAGGCTATGCACGACCATTTGACCCAAAGGGGATTTATTTCATCATTTTTTATTATTTATTTGAATTTTTATCACCATTAATTTATTTAATTAAATAAAATATGACAAAAATACTAAACAAATGTGTGTGAATCTTTTTATGCAGCATATGCCCTCATTATTCACTCAAGATCTCGTGCACATCAAAAAAGGAAAGATTTGGTGCAAATTGGCATGTTCTTCATGAGGAAAAGATTGAGAAAGATTCCATGGAAATCAAATATTTGATTCATCAATGCAAAGGGTTATGGACTCAAATTCTTACCCTAATTCATTCCCATACATAATCAGAATGCAACCCTAATGCATACAACCTTCAAGCTGCGCCCAAACCTGAATAAAAACTTGGCATTTTTTGTGAAAAAGTTGAAAACTGAAAACACACATAGAGTGCAATTCAAAGCGAAATAAGCATTCCAATAGCTTGCTGAGGTCTCCCTGAACCTAACTGAATCCTTTTCCAGTCCCTACGCATCAAGAATTGGTATATAGAAGTCAAAATTCTTCAAACTTTATGCATAATCGTGTTTCATAATTCATGCCATATTTTTGATTTCTAACGCTTGATTTGTACTAGTCTAAGCATTCTGAAGCTAACCATGCCATTCAATTGTGTTTTCGTGCCCTATACATGAATCCACCATTGGAGCTCGTTAGGGTTTCAAAGCTGTAAAATTAGGGCTTTCCTCTTCATGAAAAATTAGACAACAAGACCAGGACCATTGGACTCAGAAGCTCCAGACGAACCTGTTCATCACCTCACGCCTAATTTATCATGGCCCATGGTGTAATCGCTATTTTTCGCAGGGTATATTTAGTGGGGGTTTAAAACCCGCGCTATTTGATGTATTTTTTCAGGTGAAACAAAGAACAAACGAAGAAGAAGGTGATTTGTCATCCTATGGTTGGCTATTTCAAATCCTGGCGCGCATTTTGTTAAACTCCCACTAACCCACGTTTTCTCTCTCTTATTATTCATACTCTATTATATTGATAAAGAAAGCAAATGGCACAATTGGTAGCTGCGTTGTCACACAAGCATTGGGACCTGGGTTCGATTCCCAGGTCCCCTCCCTTCTCAATATTATTTTGTGTTCCATATTCCTGTGCAGAGTATCTTTCAGGGACCACCATACAACTCTATTTTTGGGCATGCCACACGTCCCACAACATCAATCCAATGGCCATGATCTGAAGAACACCATATGCATTGGTCAATGGAGCCACACGTATCCCAGAAAAGTCAACCAGGCCTCCAATAAATGGGCCAAATTGCTGGCAACTTACCTCCAAAATTGGGGTCAACACCCCCCATTGGTTTGCATTCTATTTTTCATTCTTTTTATTTTTTCTATTTTATTTGTTTTATATAGTTTTATTTTAATTCTTTAAATTAATTTTTCATAACATAAAAATACCAAAAAATCAGAAACTATAAAAATAAAAAATATGTTTTAATGTTTAACTCACTAACATTTTTGTAAATAAATTCAACAATTAATTTAGTTTCAATTCTAGGTTTAATTTTAATGTTTTTTTTAATAAACTAAAAAAATGTAGAATTAGGGTTTTAAATACTTTTATCTTTTTTTCTTTTCTTTTACCATTATTAATAATTAATTATTTATTTTGTAAATAAATTTGCCATTAAATAATTAGGTTAAAACTAGGTTAAATTTAAACATTTTTTTTAATAAATTAAAAATAGTTTAGAATTAGGGTTTTAATTTCATTTAATTTCCTTACTAAAATCCATAAATACAAAAAAAACTCAAAAATAATTTCCTTTTCTCATTTAACTTAATTAATTTATTAATTGTAATTTAATTTCCTTAAAAGGGTCCAACGCCCTCGCATTCCCGACTTTACTTCTTCTCGCATTTTACTTTTATTTCTTTTTGTGAATATAATGTATTTATCCCAAAGCCGTGTAATAGATTAATTAGACATTTATCTTTCCGCATTTTATTTTATTTCAAATCGGGTCTTGGATTAATTTGGCGATGTAGACCCGCGCCTTTGTAATAGCGTAGGACTTTTAATTCCGCATCTTTTAACTGTTAATAATTTGCATGAAAGAATGAATGCCAAAAATAAAAACGAAGCGTAAGATCACCAATGCATGACAAGATAAACATAATTGAAAATGACACACAATTCACACACCACCCCTAGGGCACGCCTCACTGTTGCCTTGCCCCTCGAAACGTGGTCGTCGAGTAGAGGACGTTTTAGTAAGTCCTCATGTCCATGAACATGGCATGGGGGTAGCTTCTAAGGTGTCTTCCCATTGCTCTGGTGACCATAATGTCCCGAATCCTCGAATTGACCCGAACACCTCCAACGGTGGTGCTACCTACCTCTCAATGGTGGGATGGCACTACTTTAAGGACATTTACACAGACAAATTCCTTAGGGTAGGTAGAGAACTCGTAGATACTTGCTCTAATTTCAAAACAAATCAAGAACTTCTTTTCACACCGACACCTTTCAAAAAGCTTTCAAAAGCAACTTTTCAAACACTCTTGAGGACTGATACAAGAGTCGAACTGAAATTTTCAAAGAAACTTTTTTAAACCCACAGTTGAAAAGCAAACAAACAATTTTGAAAACACAAATGAGCAAGTATCTAAGAGCCCATGGATAACCATGGATAGAAAGGGTGCTAACACCTTCCCTTTCTATAAATCTACCTCCCGAACCGAGAGCAATCTCAATAAGGAATTTTTCTGTGCTTTTGTCCTGTCCATGTTTGGAGAAAATAAAAGACGGTGGCGACTCTTGCTTCCGCGACATTTCGCGAACCAGCGTTAAACAGTCAGTTCCAGATCCACCGATCACAGTGTGATTTGATTGTGTGTGCAATACTTTTTGTTTTCTATACCTGTGGTTTATCATGACATCATGCATCATAACATGGCATTCATACTTCATTACACTAACCATTTCAAAGACCAAGGGAATTTATCTTTGTTCTGTTTTGCAGATCATGGCTTCCGTGCACAGAAATACGATCCGAGTCAACTTTGTGCAAATACCTTCCCAACTTAAAGAGCTAGCCTCAAGAGTTTCTGATACTTCTATGTTCATTAAGAGACACGGTCAGCTTCTCAGCCTGGTTACTTCAAACCTTGACGAACAAATGATGAGCGTACTATTTTAGTTCTTCGATCCCGTGCATCATTGCTTCACCTTTCCAGATTACCATCTGGTACCCACCCTGGAAGAGTTCTCTCATCTATTGGGCATATCCATCCTTGAACAGGTACCCTTCACAGGTATGGAAGAAGTTCCTAGACCAAAAGACATTGCCGTAACTCTGCATTTGAAACGGGCTGATGTAGTGTCCAATTGGGAAACACGAAGCGGGGCCGAAGGTTTTCTAGCCAAATTTATGATAGACCAGGCTCAGCTATTCTGGGATGATTTGTATTTTCAAGCTTTTGAAGATGTCTTGGCTCTCCTTATCTATGGTTTGGTTCTCTTCCCGAATCCGGATTCCTTTGTAGATGTGAATGCTGTCAATATTTTCCTTTCTCGCAACCCTGTGCCTACCTTGCTAGGAGATATCTTGCATGCTCTTCACACCCGTACTATGAGGAGAAGAGGAACTCTTATGTGTTGCATGCCATTACTATCAAGGTGGTTTATTTCTTACCTCCCCAAGTCTGTGCTGAAGAATGAAGAAGGTTTGGGTTGGTCCTACAGAATAATGTCACTTGCTCATACAGATATTCTTTGGTGTTCCCGGGCTATGGAAGACACTATTGTTATTGACCGTTGTGGGGGATACCCTAATGTCCCATTGCTTGGAATCAGAGGGGGTATAACTTACAATCCTTGTCTAGCCTTGCGACAATTTGGTCGTGCTCGGAGGGATGGTCCCTATGAGCTACTTCTTGAGGACATTGTATTTGACTATAATGAGGATGTTAAGGAGCATCGCTGGAGATTTATACGAGCTTGTGGAATGGTGAACAGATATGACCCCCAAGAGTTGGGACCAAAGACTTCCCTTCCTATGCAGCCTTACCTCCAGTGGGTCCGAGCTCGTGCCCAGAAGCTTGGGATACCTTATGCGGCCGTATTACCAGTGATTGTGGAGCCCACTAATGAAGAAGGAGTTCCTTACATGGTTCTCTATCCTTACATGCCCACTGATCCTGGGGAGTTGCATAGGTCTTGGATTCAGCCGAAGAATGAGCGGGATACTTACCAGGAACAGTACCAGGAGCAAGAAAGGAAGATTTTGAAGCTCGCTAGGCAACTCAAGGAAGAAAGAGTGACCAATGACTACATCAGCACAAAGAAGAAGCGACCATGGGAATTTTGCTTTTGCTTTTTCTAGTTTTAGATTTTGTTTTATTTACTTCTTTGTAACGCCTTAAAGGCATTGTTGAACCTTTTAAAGTTAAGCTAATAAAATTTTGTTTATTTTTTGGTTTACAAATTTAAATCTCCCAAAGTCTTTGAAATCATTACATATGCATCCCATTATCATGCATACCATTACAGGTACCATTACAGGTTTCTCATCTTCTTCGCTGTTTATTTCAGAAGAAATGTCTTCCGATCAAGCCATCAAAGATCTTCAGGCACAGAACACCCAATTCCAAAAAATGTTCATAAGTCTGGCTAAAGGGCAAGAGGATCTGAAGACCCTTACTCTGAAAGAGAAGAAGAAGAAGAAGGTCGGTATTCTGAACATGGGTAGAAGATTCGGAGAAAGGTTGAGACAACTAGCTGATCTAACCTCCTCATCCAAGGACGGGGAGAACCAAGAAATAGCAAAGGACCCTAGTCCTGCAGTTTCTGATAATGATACTGATTACGATGATGATCAATATCCTCCTACTGAGGATAGGTACAAGTAGCTAGAAGACCGACTGAGTGCCATGGAAATTCAGAAAATACTTGGTTTGGATTTCAGAGAATTGGGGATGGCATCGGGAGTGGTCATCCCTCATAAATTCAAAGCTCCGGTTTTTGCTAAGTACGATGAATTATCTATCCGTTGTACCCCTAAATTTTCCCTCTCATTTTACCAACATTTCTCATCACAAGGCTCTTGGAACTCAAGATCAAGCTAGGGTTTGCTCTGCTCAAGACATCTCCTTGAACTGATGACCTAAACTAGGGTTTGAGTTTGCACAAGGATTTTTGGACCTTCAATGCTCAAATTGACTTTCATACTTCATATTGGACTCATAAGTTTGTCCATACCAAGTTTCAAGCCTTGAATCAAATTTTTGCCCAGTCAATTGGACAATTGACCTAGAAATCAGCTGTATTGGGGAAAAAGTCAACTGTGGCCAATTTACAGTCAAACCTCATGAATTTTGACCCACATAAACATTATGAACTCATATGAACCATTTGATTAAGTTTGGACCACAACTCCACAAGAAATTTGATCAGATCACCAAAAGGGAAAAATGGTCATTTTTAGGGTTTTGACTGTACAAAGGCAATTTTTGACTGTTTGACCTAGCGAATGGAAAATTAGGTTCAACCATGGACTTAAGGACTCAATGACATCATCTTGACTTATTCAACAAGTTCAAAAGATCTCAAATGTATGGGATTGACAGATGAATTTTTCAGTCAACTGATCAAAATTTGACGGTACACTAAAAAGTCAAACTTTGACTTTTTGGTCAAAATCAAGTACCAATGGTTATTTTTCATCAATATGTGTCAAGTTATGAAACTTGTTCATCAAGAAACCCAAAATTGCAAATTAGGGTTTAAAGTTGAAAAATTTCATAACTTAGAAATTTTCTAAGTTATGAAATTTTCTTAATTTTTCCTAACTTTGCCCCACATTTTCACCATGATGCAAATGGATTCAAACAAAACCTCAAAAATGAAAGTTGTAGTCCTCCACAAAGTCTACAACTTTTATTCACAAAGTTTTCTCAAAATAATCTTGGATCTCAAGTTATGATTTTTGGAATAAGGGTCCCTAAAACTTTTAACTTAGTGAAAATTTGCCCTAGTTTAGGCAGGATTTTGACCTATCTTCTTGGCCACTTTTCACATAGTTCCACATGGAGTATCAAGTTGCATTTCAAATATGGATTATAGAGCATGTTGCAATCTTTCCAAATTGTCCAAGAACTCCTCAAACACATTTGTGGTTAGGGAGAATCGAAGGCTTGAAGTTGGCAAAAACTCACTTTCCATCCATGGCATTTTCATGTTCATACAAGTTGCATTTTCAAGCCAGCATGCCTTACACTAGTTTTCAGGCCTCTAAACCACTTCACACTCCATAATTTAATGCCAATCCATCAGTCTAAGCTTTTTTTTGGCCATTTGGACATTGTACACAAGATTAAGCCTTAAGTAGAAAAAGGCAAATTTCCATTTTTGCTTAAGTATGCTTTATGTCAAACCAACAATCCTTGAGCATTGGTCCAAGATCTCTTGCAGCAAAACAAATCCACAAATCAGAGGGGCCAAGAGCAATGTATGCAAGCATATTTGATATCCTGTACAGGCCTGTAACCTAAATTCCACTTTCTTACTTCAAAAACAAGAAACTTGTCCAAAGCTTAAGAACTAAAAAACCAGCCAATTTTAACTTACACAAACAGTTTGAACATCTTTCTCACACCCCTTTGAGCTATAAACACGATTGCTTGAGCCCCAAAACACCCCATAGCCAGAAATCACATTCCTTTGGAAAAACAGGGCAGATTCTGCAACTTGAGTGCCATAGCTCATTTGGCTCGTGCGTTTTGCCCCAAGTTGCTTCAAACACCTTCCATTCAACTCACTCAAGCTATCCCAAACCTCAAATACCAACTATAACTCCATTTACAGTGTTCACCATTTTCATTTTGAGCTTGTGCAGGTTGAGTTCTATAGACTGATTCAAGGACATTCAAGGCAAGCTAGCTATTGGAGAAGGTTAAGTGAAGTTCAGGCAAGCTACCAGACATCTCCAGTCTCATTGAAAAGCACTATATTGCCCTACACGAATCCAACTGAAACAGGTTTTTATTCACTTTCTATCTCTCTATCTAGGAACATTTAGCCTTAGGTTTATGAATAAAAAATGTAGTGTTCATTGCCATGAAGCTGTACATATGCTCAATTTTCATTTATATTAAGTGTGCTAGGAGAATTTCATCCATGAACATGCTGAAAAAACTAGGTCAGATTTTGGGGCCAGAGAAATTCTCTCTGGTCTTTGAGAGTTAGGATTAGTTTTTTATATGGTTGGAATCTTCTTGAGATTCTCTACAAGTTTTATGTTGTGAGTTTTTTGCAATAGAGCTCATATGCAGGATGTCCCAAGTTTTTTGGCATTTTATTTTAATTTTACTAATATAGAAAACATTTTAAAAACATTAGGAAAGATCTTTGAGTAAAATAGGGTAGATAGCTCTTAGTTACTTGATCAAAAACTTGCAAAAACATCCTTGCTATTTTCAAACATACTTCACAACACAATTTCAAAACATTATCCAAATCAAACTTTCAAACATTGAAATCTTTTCAAAAGACAAAAACACCTTTGTATACATTCAAACAAGAATCATTAAAAAGGTTGCCACAACGATGGCCTCTTTTCAAAACATCTTTCAAAACCATACACAAAGCACCATTTCAAATAATTGGAAAAGAAAAGCAAGTGATCTAAACAAGTAACTAAGAGCCCATGGATAACCATGGATGAAAAGGGTGCTTGCACCTTCCCTTTTCATAATCTACTCCCCGAACCCAAGAAAACATCTCAAAGGTCTTTCCTGTGCTTTTTGACCTTTCCTTAGGATAAAATAAAAAGTCGGTGGCGACTCTTGCTAAACCGAAACATTTGCGAACACAAACGCAAAACCTCAAGTCAGTTCTCCCACCGTATTACAGAACTGGCGACTCTGCTGGGGATAACTTTAAAAGTGGAGTAACCTTAGGGTTTAGATCACCCTTGCATGCTTATCTTGTTTGCTTTGATTGCTTTACATTTGATTCTAATGTTTGGGTTCAAATCCTCCACCCGGATTTTTGGGAAACCTTCATAGGTAAATAGCAATACATTGTAGAAACTATGCGGCGTATACCGACATGGTTGAAGCAATAGCTATATTAGTGCGGCATATTTGTGAGTACCGGTAGCCTTTGAGTCAATCAAAGAGAATACGGGGCCGCTGAGTGATGTCATGAAGCACTAATAAACTCTTAGAACCTTACTTGACCATCTTGGCCTTTTTTAGGGGTAGTGAGATGACCGGCTTTGGTGCAGTCTGAAGTTGGTAGATACTCGATACTACACTCATTGAGGGTTGTTTTCTTGGAATATTTTGGTCTCCAGTTAAGTGGCTAAACTGAAACAATGAACACAGAAAATAATCCAGTGATATTGAGCTCCTTAGAACCCGGTTACTATTTATAGGACAGGTTGAGCCAACTAACTTCAAGAAGGTACTTACCTATGAAGCCTCTTGCAAGCCTGAAACTAGGATCTTGTGTGACTTGTTTGTACATATGCTTGTGCATACATCATGAACATCACAAAACATCATATGCATCCACTAACCATTTCAAGGGTTTGGATCTTCATATTTGTTCTTGTTTTATAGGTCATGGAATCTCTTCGCAGGAAAACAATCCAAGTCAACCTTGTGAGAGTCCCTCCTCAACTCAAAGAGCTTACTTCCAAGATTCCATAGAATTCTCTCTTCAGTGAAAGACATGGTAGACTTCTCAACTTGGTCAACTCCAACATTGAAGAAGACATGGTAAAAGTTCTCTTCCAGTTCTTTGACCCCCTACACCACTGTTTCACATTCCCTGATTACCAACTAGTACCTACTTTGGAGGAATTTTCTCAACTCCCGAGGATTCCTATTCCCCATCAACTACCCTACAACGGTACGGAAAGAGGACCAAAGCCTGAAGATGTTGCTAAAGCCTTACACTTGCAACCATCTGATATCGAAGGTCATTGGGAAACCAGAAGTGGTGTCAAGGGTTTCTTGGCAAAGTTTCTATTTGAGAAGGCACAAGACTGCTGGAATTCTCTAGATCTACAAGCCTTTAAGGAGATTGTAGCACTTCTCATCTATAGGTTGGTCTTGTTCCCAAACCCTGATTAGCTTATAGATGTGAATGCTGTCAAGATTTTCATATCTCGGAATCCTGTGCCTACATTGCTTGGGGACATCCTACACTCATTTCACACACGAACAACGAGGAAAATAGGTGTTCTCATGTGTTGTTCTCCTCTTCTAGAAAGGTGGTTTATTTCTCACCTTCCCCAAACAGTTTTGAAGAATGAGCTGGGTTTAAGGTGGTCACAATGGTTGATGACCCTCACACATTCTGATGTTCATTGGTGTTCTCGGTCCAGAGAAAATGTCATTATCATTGATCATTGTGGGGAGTTCCCTAATGTCCCACTACTTGGCATTAGGGGAGGCATTACCTACAACCTCTGTTTAGCTCTAAGGAAGTTTGGATATTCCCGGAGAGATGGTCCTCATGATATGCTGATCCCTGACTTGGTTTTTGACTTCGACAATGACGCTCAAGGACTTCGACAAAGGTTTATCAGAGCTTGGAGGATGCCAAACAAAGTGGATAGTAAGACACTGGGGCACAAGAATTCCATCCCCCTTGAGCCTTATCTCAAGTGGGTACGAACCCGCTCCCAGAGTCTTATGATGCATTATCCTCACATTCTCCCCATGATCAAAGAGCCTGTTATGAAAGGAGAGGTTCTATACACCATCCTACATCCTGACATGCCAACACCATTGGAAGAATTTCAAAAGAGTTGGATACAACTCAAGGAAGAACGAAATACTTTTGAAGCCAGCTTCTATGCCAGTGAGAAGAAGGTTTTGGAACTTACCCGCCGACTTCATGAAGAGGAAACTCTCAACACTTACATAGCGCCAAAGAGGATGCGCAATGTCTTTTTACATTAAGAATTTTGTAATATTTGGCCCATGGGGAATTTATGTACTAACAAATTTGTTCTTATTAATATGACGTGTGTTCTTTTTGTTTGCAACAAATTTGAACTTCTGAATCCTTGAATGCATTACATGAATAACATATCATTCATCATATGCATAAACAGGTCTTCACACCAGGTTTCCTTATCTTTCTGCTGTTTATTTCAACAAGATGGATTTGGAGCAGACGGTTAAAGATCTGCAAGCACATAATTCGCAATTCCAACAACTCCTCATGACCTTAGCAAAGGGTCAAGAGGATCTTAAAGCACTGTTAGAGAAAGAGAAGGAACCAGAAAGGAAGAAAAAGAAAAGAGTTGGGGTAGCCACTATGGGAAGAAGGTTTGAGCATCAGGCTAGGAGAGTTCTGGAGTTCCCCTCGACGTCTGACGAAGGGGTTGGTAAAGGAAAAGGAGTTGCAATGCCCTCTAAATCTGAAGCTGAAGAAGAAGAAGAGGAAGAGGACGAAGATTACTCCGAACAACAATATCCCCCGGCGGATGATAAGTATTAAAATCTTGAGGATCGGTTGGCAGCCATGGAGTTGCAAAGGGTACCTGGTTTAGATTTTGAAGAACTAGGGTTGGTTGCTGGGATCGTCATTACTCCCAAGTTTAAAGTACCTACATTTTCTAAGTATGACAGTTCGTCCTGTCCAAAGATGCATCTGAGATCCTGCATTATAAAGATCCAACCTCACTCTTCTGATAAGGATCTTTGGGTCCAATTTTTCCAAGATAGTTTGTCAGGCACGCAATTGGATTGGTTCTATCAACTTGAGAGATCTGATGTTCATAACTCGAAATATTTGGCTGCTTCTTTCTACTGATAATACAAATACAACACAGATTTAGCGCCTACTCGTACTCAACTATAGAGTATGGGTATTGCCTCCAATGAGGGATTTAAGGAGTATGCCCAGAAGTGGCGGGATTTGGCTGGAAGGGTGCAGCCACCATTGTCGGATAGAGAGCTGATTGACATGATTTTAGGGACCCTGTCTGGCCCATTCTTCAATCACTTGATCGAGAACTCATCTGTAGGGTTCACCGAATTAATTTTGACCGGTGAAAGGGTCAAGGCCGAAATTAAAAGTGGTAAAATTCAGAAGGATGCCTCCGCTTCCACTGCTATTAAGAAGACCTTCCCAGCCAAGAAGGAAGTTTCTGCTATTCATACCCAGAGAAACCAAGGGAGAACAGAGCGCCGACCAACGGTGGGGGCTGTTATGATCCAAAACTCCTCAGCCGACCAACCTCGCAGCAATCAACCAAGAGCTAATCAGCAAAGGGTAGAAAGGCCACAACGGAAATTCACCCGAATCAATATGACACCGGCTCAAGTCCTCCCTCATCTGTTAAATCTGAACCTTACCAACTTCAAAGAAGCGCCAAAAAACCCCAATACTTCTTCTCCTTATTATCACTCCAATGCAAAATGTGCATACCACTCGGACAGTGTAGGGCATGATACCAACAACTGTTGGGCTCTTAAAAACAAGATCCAAGATCTGATAGATGCCAAGGAAGTAGAGTTCAATGCGCCCGAAAAGCCGAATGTGATTTCTGCCCCAATGCCCAAGCACGGTCATAATGTCCATGCCATTGTGGAAGATCTTCATGTTACCACTGTTGATGACCTTTTGACTCCATTACCAATGATTAAAGTGAATTTGATGAAAGCCGGGATATTCCCAGGTTGTGGAAAAGACTGTTACTTTTGTTCAAACTTGCAAACTGACTGCCCACTGTTGAAATCAGGCATCCAACGCCTGATGGATACCCAAGAGATCCTCTTTCAGAAAACCCTTGTTGCTACTATCACTCATGTTACTCCTATTACCTTTGATACTCCAATCAATGACATTTCTATAATAACCATCTCCAACAATCTTTCCAAGACCTGCAAAAGGCCTGTTAAGATTACGCCTGATCTTAAGTTTGTGCCGCTGAAAATCACCATGCTGGGGCCTATCCCGTATAAGTCCAACAAGACGATACCATGGAATTACGGAGGAGAGATCTTCTACCATGGTGTCAAACAGATCGAATCAGTCCAAGAGAATTCCGATGATGAAACCCCTGATATAAGGAATATTGCGGGAACGAGCAAGATAACTCACAGCGGAAGGATCTTCTCTCCGGAGATTGCTCCTCTACGGGCAGTCTTCAGACCCTCGAGATTTTCTGTACCAGTCAAGCCATCTGTGCAAAGTTCGGTAATTAAAGAAATCGACGCACCCAAAGCTAGACCCTCTGATGTTACTGCCAATAAGGGTAAGGGGATACAAGAAGCGCATGTCAGGACGAAGGCTCAGACTGTGGTTATCCCCGAGACCACCCAAAAAGAGATGGAAGAAATCTTAAAAATAATCAAGAAGAGCGACTACGATGTCGTGGAGCAACTAGGGAAAACCCCTTCCAAAATCTTCATGTTGTCTCTCTTACTCTGCTCTGAGGCTCATGCCAAGGCTTTGATCAAATTTCTAAAGACGGCATACTTGCCTCAAGAAACTTCTGTCGACCAATTTCAAGAGTGCGTGGCTAGCCTTACAGCCGATAATGGTCTTGGTTTTTCTGATGCTGATTTGACCCCCAAGGGAAGAAAGCATAACGATGCACTGCATGTCTCTGTAGAGTGCAGGGGGACTACACTTGCTCATGTTCTGGTAGATACCAGTTCATCCATAATGTTTTACCAAAGAAGGTGTTGGACAGATTGGACTGCGAAGGTTTGACCCTAAAGCCCAGTAGCATCGTTGTTAGAGCCTTCGACGGTTCTAAGAGGATGGTTCACGGAGAAGTGGACATTCCAATCAAAGTGGGTACATAAATCTTCAACTCTACATTTTATGTGATGGACATCCGTCCTTCATATTCATGCTTGTTGAGAAGGCCATGGATCCACAACGCTGGGGAAGTCACTTCTTCTCTACACCAAATGCTAAAGTATCCAGTTTAGGGTAAGATCATAATGGTTCATGGTAAGGAGGAGTATATGATAAGTCACCTTAACTCCTTCCGCTATGTGGAGTTAGATGGCGAATTCATAGAAACGCCTTTCCAACACTTTGAAGAGGTTTCTCCTAAAGTCGCACTGGCAAAGACAATGACTGATGTGCCTATCGTTTCCAAGCCTGTGTCTCGGATGGCATCCCTTAAAGATGCGGAGGCTGTAATCAAAGAAGGAAGAAGTACTGTATGGGGGAAACTTCCTGATTTTCCTTACAAGACAGACAAGTTCGGACTAGGTTTCACTGCTGCTGGCCAGAAAGCTGTGCGTCGCTCCCGGGCCGGAGGACCACCCTTAAAAATCACTCACCACGGAATTCATGCCTTAGAAGATGACGATGAAGAAGACAACTTTGAAGATTGGATCTTTCCAACCGTTGAAGGAGGGTTAAGCAACTGGGAGGCGAAAGACTTCGTTCCCATCACTTTCATCAATCAGTAATTTATCTTTGAACAATTTCCTGTTTGGTCTGTAATAATTAAACAATTAGTACACTCTTTTTGCCTTGTGCCTTTCTCGGGGCATATAGGTCCATTTGTAAGGGCTTGATTTCTTCATTATCATATGCCATTTTTAATGAATCATTGGACGTTTTCATCTATAAACTGTTGTGTTCATTTTCTTTCCTTTTACATTTTGTTTTGTTTAAGGATGGCTATCCCTTACACACACCCACACTCACAAAATGCAGGTACCAATCCACTCCGGATTCCATGGGTGACTATTCTGCTTTGGCCTTCGGTGACTCTGAGGATTTGGTCAATCATGCCGAGTACGAAGGTGATGGAGACTGTGAAGTGCCTGAAGAGTTAGCTAGACTTTTGCAACAAGAGGAAAGGGCTATTCTGCCCCATGAAGAATTGCTAGAAACTATCAATTTGGGAACAGAGGAAGACAAGAAAGAGGTTAAAGTGGGTTCCAACCTGGAGCTAAGTGTCAAAGAGCGCTTAGTACAGTTGTTGAATGAATATGTTGAGATCTTTGTCTGGTCCTATGAAGACATGCCGGGATTAGATACGGATATTGTGGTTCACCGTCTCCCTACGAGAGAAGACTGTCCACCAATCAAACAGAAAGTCCGCCGAATGAGGCCCGACATGTCCAAAAAGATCAAAGCTGAAGTGATGAAACAATTCAATGCTGGTTTTCTGGCAGTTACTTCCTATCCATAATGGGTTGCTAACATTGTGCCCGTGCCTAAGAAGGACGGCAAAGTCAAAATGTGTGTGGACTACAGAGACCTAAATAGGGCTAGCCCTAAAGATGATTTTCCACTACCACACATTGACATCTTGGTTGACAACACAACTCAACACAAGGTATTTTCCTTCATGGATGGATTCTCGGGATACAACCAGATCAAAATGGCCCCCGAAGACATGGAGAAGACTACTTTTGTTACGCAGTGGGGTACCTTCTGCTACAAAGTGATGCCATTCGGACTGAAGAATGCCGGGGCAACCTATCAGCGAGCCATGGTATCTTTGTTTCATGACATGATACATCATGAGATTGAAGTCTATGTAGACGACATGATAGCCCGTTCACAAACAGAAGAAGAACACCTTGACCATCTGCAGAAGCTGTTTGTCAGGTTAAAGGAATATAAGCTCAGACTGAACCCTAGCAAGTGCACTTTCAGAGTCAGGTCCGGTAAACTTTTTGGATTCATCGTCAGTAACAAAGGCATCGAGGTTGATCCTGCTAAAGTCAAGGCTATACAAGAAATTCCTGCCCCTGCACTGAAAAGGAGGTTAGATGTTTCTTGGGACGCTTAAACTATATTGCAAGGTTCATTTCTCACCTAACATCTACCTGTGAGCCAATCTTCAAGCTGTTGAAGAAAGATAAGGTGGTTGAATGGAACAATGATTGTCAAGTTGTTTTCGATAAGATCAAGGAGTATTTGTTGGAACCTCCTATCTTGATGCCACCCGTTGAAGGAAGGCCTTTAATCATGTATCTGACTGTTTTGGATAACTCAATGGGGTGCGTACTGGGCCAACATGACGAGTCTGGCCGAAAAGAGCATGCCATTTATTACCTTAGCAAAAATTTTACCGACTGTGAGACTCGCTGCTCGCCGGCTAAGGCAGTATATGTTGACACATACCACTTTGCTGATTTCTAAAATGGATTCGATTAAGTACATCTTCGAGAAGCCTACTTTATCCGGAAGAATCGCTAGATGGCAGATGATCCTGACAGAGTATGATATCCAGTACACAACTCAAAAATCTATAAAGGGGAGTGTACTAGCTGACCATCTAGCTCATCAAGCCGTCGAAGATTACCAATCTATGAGGTTCGACTTCCCTGACGAGGACATTATGACATTGGATAACATTGAAGGTAACAGACCGTATGACGGACCTAAACAAGGATCCCGATGGACCCTGTACTTTGATGGTGCTTCAAATGCACTTGGCAACGGTATCGACGCGGTACTTATTTCTCCAGAAGGTTTCCATACACCTTTCACTGCTAGACTCTGTTTCAGCTGTACCAATAACATGGCCGAGTATGAAGCCTGTATCTTTGGTCTCAAGGCTGCAATTGACTTGGGAATCAAATCTCTGATTGTATTCGGGGACTCAGCTTTGGTTATCAGTCAAATCAAAGTAGAGTGGGACACCAAACATCCTAATCTTATCCCATACAAAGAACATGTCTTGACATTGTTGCCTCATTTCGAACAAATTACCTTTGAGCACTTCCCGTGAGAAGAAAATCAGCTAGCAGATGCTCTGGATACAATGTCTTCCATGTTTAAACTCAAATGGGATAATGAGGCTCCCCAAATCACCATCGAGCGAATGGGAGAACCTGCACACTGTCATGAGATTAATACCGAAGAAGTAGTGGAACAACCCTGGTTTCATGAAATCAAAAGGTATCTTCAGACTCGAGAATACCCTGAAGGAGCTTCCGTCAATGACAAAAATTTCTTAAGGAGATTTGCTGCCAAGTTCTTCCTGGGCAATGGTATTTTATATAAGCGCAGCCATGATTGTGTTCTACTTCGTTGTGCGGACAAGGTTGAAGCAGAGTTGATCATGACCGAAATACATAGTGGTACCTTTGGCACCCACTTAAGCGGACATACGATGGCTAATAAGATTCTAAGGGTAGGCTACTACTGGTCTACCATGGAAGCTGACTGCCATCAATATTCCCGTACTTGTCACAAATGCCAAGTCTATGCTGACAAGGTACATATTCCTCCAGTTCCTCTCAAAGTTCTAACAGCTCCTTGGCCATTCGCGATGTGGGGAATCAAAATGATTGGAGAGGTCAAGCCTACAACATCCAATGGACATCGCTTCATCTTGGTCGCTATTGATTATTTTACCAAGTGGGTCGAAGCAGCTTCCTTCGCCTCCGTTACAAAGAATATGGTTGCCCGCTTCATCAAGTAGAATCTCATATGCCGGTATGGTATCCTCGACAGGATCATCACGAACAACGGTACAAATTTGAACAACACTGTGATCACCGCTCTGTGCGAGCAGTTCAAGATTCAACATCACAATTCATCTCCCTATCGGCCAAAGATGAACGGTGCTGTTGAAGCTGCGAACAAAAATATCAAGAAGATCATTCAAAAGATGACAGTCACCTACAAGGATTGGCATGAGATGTTACCGTTTGCTCTACACAAATATCGTACCACGGCGCATACTTTAACTAGGGCAACCCCCTTTTCTTTGGTATATGGCATGGAGGCTGTTTTACCTATGGAAGTTCAGATTCCTTCCTTGAGGATTATGAAGGATGTTGGTTTAAGTGAAGACGATTGGATTCAGACCCGGCTTGATCAACTTAATTTGATCAACGAGAAGCGACTTACTGCTGTTTGTCATGGTCAGATGTATCAAAAATGGATGATCAAGGCTTTCAACAAGAAATTCAGACGTCAGGTATATCAAGTCGGAGATCTTGTAATCAAGCGGATCATCTTGCCGCAAAGTGATCCCAGGGGCAAGTGGACTCCTACTTACGAAGGACCATTTGTGATCAAGAACATCTTTTCTGGTGGGGCAATGATTCTGACCACCATGAATGGCGACGACCTACCGCACCCTGCGAACGCAAACATAGTCAAAAGATACTCCGCATAAAACGAACCAGCAAGTCGAAAACCCGAAAGGGAGAATTGGGCAAAAATGGGCATCCCGGTGGATCGAAAACCCGAAAGGGCGGTTCAGGCAAAAATTAAGGATAAATAAAAAAAATCTGTACACCCGGCAAGTTAAAAACCCGAAAGGGCGACTTGGGCAAAAAAGGGTTTCCCGGTGGACTGAAAACCCGAAAGGGCGGTCCAGGCAAAAGTTAGGGAATTAAAGCGTATGACTATGTCTCATCGGATCACTTTAAGAATAATCTCTTCACGACCAAACTCCAAGCTTCTAATCAATCCAATCATCCGCGGAAGAAGCAACGAATGGACAAGATACTCAGAGTCGTGAAGGCTATAGCAAAATGGGAACCCCATGGAGTTGTTACATATAGCCATCTTTCTTTTTGTATAAAATTTTTCTTAAATTGTTCGACAACATTCTCTTACTAGGATGTTTGTCTCCTTTGTACAAAGATACTTACAAAAGTTAATACAAAGATACTTCAAAGTGCAGAAATTTTCCTGCCTTTCCTTTCTTTTTTACACTTATGTTTTATTTGAAAACGTCCAATGGTTTGTTAAATAGGCATATGCATTTGAATATAATAACTGGTTACAAATAAAACAAAGTAAGAAAGGATAATTACTGATAGGTCGAAAGTGTAGGAAAACGTCTTTAGGCTATTCCAGAAGAAATCCCTTACAATATGTCATTCAAATCCTCAACGGAGCTAAAACCTTGAAGTACATATCCCCAGCGGAGTTAAATTTTGAAATTCCCATCAGAGTTAAGTTTCTAAAAAACTCCCGATCCCCAGCGGAGCCAGAATACTCTAACTTTCATCACCAACGGAGTCCAAAACTTCAAATCTTAAATCCCAGTGGAATACTATCCAACTTCATCCAATTCCCCAGCGGAGTTCTCCATAAAACAAGGAATCCCCAGTAGATTAGAATACAACCCAAGCTCCTGATTTCCCCGACAGAATAAGCACTCTCCCCACAAAGTTATTTCTCGACAGAACGAAGATTCTAGTTCCTGTTTCTCCATTTGAAGCCTCCCAGGTTTTAATTCCCCGGTAGAGGTCGTCGGATTTTCCCTTATTTCCCCAGGAAAGTCATGAAGGATTCTCACATCCCCACAGAGGTTGTCAAAGTATTGATAATCCCCGCAGGTTGCCAAGGATTTTCTATCCCCAACAGTAATCAGCAAGGTTTTTCTCATCTTCAACAAATCAAAGATTTTTGGAATCCCCAGCGTTGGTTAAGGATTTACTTTCCCCGGCAGCAGTCAAAGATTTCATTATCTCCAGCTATCAAGGATTTATTTTCCCCAGCAAGACAGATAACCAGCTTACATGCACATCCATTACATTCATATATCATAAACATTGATGAAGCACATTTTATTGCATCATACATATCATGCAACATAACTTTGTGCTTTAGCTAACATTCTACCCTTTTCAGGATAAGATTAAAAAGCTATCGTTAACAACTATTCAGATATTTCAGATACAGTATGGATACACCCCCAGACACGGCGGTCATTCTATTACTCATTCAGAATTTCAAGTCAAGATACAGTATGGATACACCCCAGACGTGACTTTCATTCTATTACTCATTCAAACTTCAACAATCAGATACATACTAGATACGCTCCAGACACGGCAGTCATTCTATTTCTCATTCAGATTCAACTATCAAACTCAAGTTCAGATACACTCCAGACACGAAAGTCATTCTGTCACTTGTCCGAATCCCAGTTACAGTACGGATATACTCCAGACACGGAAGTGATTTTGTTACTCATACAGATCCCAACTTCAGATACAGTCCATATACGCTCCAGACACGGTTGCCATTCTATCACTCATTCGAAATTTATCCCCAACACATAGATGCTCCATACAAAGATGCTTCTCTGTTACCCATTCTGAATACAGATACAATCTAGACACGGCAGTCGTTCTGATAATTATTCAAGAATCAAATACAGTTACAACTTGGGTACGCTCTAGACACGGACGCCATTCCCTTGCTCATACGAACCTAGTCTCCAGATACAACTCAGATACGTTCCAAATACGGATACCATTCTGATGTTCATTCTACTGATTTTCAACAAACAAGTTTTGGATGGCATCTCTAAGCCCATCTCCAGCAAGATTCTACCATTTCCAAATGGCATCTTTAAGCCCATTCCCTCAGCTACATTTTGAAGAGTGCAAATTTACGGGCACTCTAGTGTCCAATCCTCTTTTACCTTCAAGTCACGAAAGGCAAACTTGCCAATCTAACTCTTCAGGTTCAAGAAGATTGAACATGGGCAACTGTTGTACCCTAAAATTTTCCCTCTCATTTTACCAACATTTCTCATCACAAGGCTCTTGGAACTCAAGATCAAGCTAGGGTTTGCTCTACTCAAGACATCTCTTTGCACTGATGACCTAAACTAGGGTTTGAGTTTGCACAAGGATTTTTGGACCTTCAATACTCAAATTGACTTTCATACTTCATATTGGACTCATAAGTTTGTCCATACCAAGTTTCAAGCCTTGAATGAAATTTTTGCCCAGTCAATTGGACAATTGATCTATAAATCAGCTGTATTGGGGAACAAGTCAATTGTGGCCAATTTACAGTCAAACCTCATGAATTTTGACCCACATCAACATTATGAACTCATATGAACCATTTGATTAAGTTTGGACCATAACTCCACAAGAAATTTGATCAGATCACCAAAAGGGCAAAATGGTAATTTTTAGGGTTTTGACTGTACAAAGGCAATTTTTGACTTTTTGACCTAGCCAATGGAAAATTAGGTTCAACCATGGACTCAAGGACTCAATGACATCAACTTGACTTATTCAACAAGTTCAAAAGATCTCAAATGCATGGGATTGACAAATGAATTTTTTAGTCAACTGATCAAAATTTGACTCTACACTGAAAAGTCAAACTTTGACTTTTTGGTCAAAATCAAGTACCAAGGGTCATTTTTCATCAAGATGTGTCAAATTATGAAACTTGTTCATCAAGAAACCCAAAATTGCAAATTAGGGTTTAAAGTTGAAAAATTTCATAACTTAGAAATTTTCTTAATTTTTCCTAACTTTGCCCCACATTTTCACCATGATGCAAATGGATTAAAACAAAACCTCCAACATGAAAGTTGTAGTCCTCCACAAAGTCTACAACTTTTATTCACAAAGTTTTCTCAAAAGAAGCTTGGATCTGAAGTTATGAATTTTGGAATAAGGGTCCCTAAAACTTTTAACTTAGTGAAAATTTGCCCTAGTTTAGGCAGGATTTTGACCTATCTTCTTGGCCATTTTTCATATAGTTCTAGTTGGAGTCTCAAGTTGAATTTCAAAGATGGATTAAAGATAATGTTGCAAGCTTTCCAAATTTTCCAAGAACTCCTCAAACACATTTGTGGTTAGGGAGAATCGAAGGCTTGAAGTTGGCAAAAACTCACTTTCCATCCATGGCATTTTCATGTTCATACAAGTTGCATTTTCAAGCCAGCATGCCTTACACTAGTTTGCAGGCCTCTAAACCACTTCACACTCCATAATTTAATGCCAATCCATCAGTCTAAGCTTTTATTTTGGCCATTTGGACATTGTACACAAGATTAAGCCTTAAGTAGAAAAAGGCAAATTTCCATTTTTGCTTAAGTATGCTTTATGTCAAACCAACAATCCTTGAGCATTGGTCCAAGATCTCTTGCAGAAAAACAAATCCACAAATCAGAGGGGCCAAGATCAATGTATGCAAGCATACTTGATAGCCTGTACAGGCCTGTAACCTAAATTCCACTTTCTTACTTCAAAAACAAGAAACTTGTCCAAAGCTTAAGAACTAAAAAACCAGCCAATGTTAACTTACACAAACAGTTTGAACATCTTTCTCACACCCCTTTGAGCTAGAAACACAATTGCTTGAGCCCCAAAACACCCCATAGCCAGAAATCACATTCCTTTGGAAAAACAGGGCAGATTCTACAACTTGAGTGCCATAGCTCATTTGGCTCGTGCGTTTTTCCCCAAGTTGCTTAAAACACCTTCCATTCAACTCACTCAAGCTATCCCAAACCTCAAATACCAACTGTAACTCCATTTACAGTGTTCACCATTTTCATTTTGAGCTTGTTCAGGTTGAGTTCTATAGACTGATTCACGGACATTCAAGGCAAGCTAGCTATTGGAGAAAGTGAAGTTCAGGCAAGCTACCAGACATCTCAAGTCTCATTGAAAAGCACTACATTGCCCTACACGAATCCAACTGAAACAAGTTTTTCTTCACTTTGTATCTCTCTATCTAGGAACATTTAGCCTTAGGTTTGTGAATAAAAAATGTAGTGTTCATTGCCATGAAGCTGTACATATGCTCAACTTTCATTTATATTAAGTGTGCTAGGAGAATTTCATCCATGAACATGCTGAAAAAACTAGGTCAGATTTTGGGGCCAGAGAAATTCTCTCTGGTCTTTGAGAGTCATGATTAGTTTTTTATATGGTTGGAATCGTCTTGAGATTCTCTACAAGTTTGATGTTGTGAGTTTTTGCAATAGAGCTCATATGCAGGATGTCCCAAGTTTGTACAGGCGTGCGCGTTTTTTAATTCTGGAGGTTGAAGATGAAGCTGGCTTGGGCTGGGCTTGGCCTGGTTTGCTTTTGACACCTCCCATTTTCATTTTTGCACCCCCTGGCCCAATTTCTTGTATTTTCATATTTTTTACATTTTTGTTTTCATTTTTGATTTTGTTTATTTATTTCCAAACATAAAAAATGCTCAAAAATATTTTCATAATTTTTTTCACATTTATTTGGCATTTTATTTTAATTTTTCTAATATAGAAAACATTTTAAATACTTTTATATTATTTATTTAAACTTGAAAATAATATATAATTTATATTTTTATTTTTGTTCTTTATTTTTATTCTTACTAAAAATATTTTAATAAATATAATTTATTTTTGTACATATTTTATTTTATATTATACATATTTAATATATTTAATATACATATATATATATATATATATATATATATATATATATATATATATATATATATATATATATATATATATATATATATATATATATATATATATATATATATATATATATATATATATATATATATATATATATATATATATATATATATATATATATATATATATATATATATATATATATATATATATATATATATATATATATATATATATATATATATATATATATATATATATATATATATATATATATACTTTTATTTTATTAAATACTCTAGAATAAAAAACACAAAATATTACATTTTCATTTTTATTATTATTCATACTAAAAAATACTTTTTTCCATGTATATTTTATTTTTACATATATTAATATATTTTATTGTATGTTAATAGCATATTGTATTTATTTTCTTAAAGAAATTAGGGTTTACCCTTAAACAAATAAAATTAATCTTTTTTTTTTGTTTATTTATTTCTTTATACTTTTTTTACATTAAAATATTTTACATACATTAATGAACAAAAACCCCTTTTTGACCTAATCAAAGACAAATATGCATGAAAATCAAACACAATGCACACTTGCACCCCTAAGGTTACAATCCACTTGTTACCTTCAAAAATGGGTCATGTTATGCATGTTGGGTACTTTGGCAAAACAAAAACAAAACAAAAGATCATAGTCCCTCGATGACGCTATCTTGGTTGCCTAAACAAAAATGATCAAGTCCCTCAAAATTGCCAAAGATACTTGACACAATTGCTATCATGGTCTATACGATGACCCGCGCCTGTCCCGTTTAACATCCTAACACAAGGTTTTTCACCAAATGCAATGGTGAAACAACACTGTCAAAAGGGTTAAAAACATTAGGAAAGATCTTTGAGTAAAATAGGATAGATAGCTCTTAGTTACTTGATCAAAAACTTGCAAAAACATCCTTGCTATTTTCAAACACACTTCACAACACACTTTCAAAATATTATCCAAATCAAACTTTCAAACATTAAAATCTTTTCAAAAGACAAAAACACCTTTGTATACATTCAAAAAAGAATCATTACAAAGGTTGCCACAACGATGGCCTCTTTTCAAAACATCTTTCAAAACCACACATAAAGCACCATTTCAAACAATTGGAAAAGCAAAGCAAGTGATCTAAACAAGTAACTAAGAGCCCATGGATAACCATGGATGAAAAGGGTGCTTGCACCTTCCCTTTTCATAATCTACTCCCCGAACCCAAGAAAATATCTCAAAGGTCTTTCCTGTGCTTTTTGACCTTTCCTTAGGATAAAATAAAAAGTCGGTGGCGACTCTTGCTAAACCGAAACATTTGCAAACACAAACGTAAAACCTCAAGTCAGTTCTCCCACCGTATCACAGAACTGGCGACTCTGATGGGGATAACTTTAAAAGTGGAGTAACCTTAGGGTTTAGATCACCCTTGCATGCTTATCTTGTTTGATTTGTTTGCTTTACATTTGATTCTAATGTTTGGGTTCAAATCCTCCACCAGGATTTTTGGGAAACATTCATAGGTAAATAGCAATACATTGTGGAAACTGTGTGGGGTATACCGACATGGTTGAAGCAATAGCTATATTAGTGCGACATATTTGTGAGTACCGGTAGCCTTTGAGTCAATCAAAGAGAATACGGGGCCGCTGAGTGATGTCATGAAGCACTAATGAACTCTTAGAACCTTACTTGACCATCTTGGCCTTTTTTAGGGGTAGTGAGATGACCGGCTTTGGTGCAGTCTGAAGTTGGTAGATACTCGATACTACACTCATTGAGGGTTGTTTTCTTGGAATATTTCGGTCGCCAGTTAAGTGGATAAACTGAAACATTGAACACAGAAAATAATCCAGTGATATTGAGCTCCTTAGAACCCAGTTACTATTTATAGGACAGGTTGAGCCAACTAACTTCAAGAGGGTATTTACCTATGAAACCTCTTGCAAGCCTGAAACTAGGATCTTGTGCGACTTGTTTGTACATATGCTTGTGCATACATCATGAACATCATAAAGCATCATATGCATCCACTAACAATTTCAAGGGTTTGGATCTTCATCTTTGTTCTTGTTTCGTAGGTCATGGAATCTCTTCGCAGGAAAACAATCCAAGTCAACCTTGTGAGAGTCCCTCCTCAACTCAAAGAACTTACTTCCAAGATTCCAGAGAATTCTCTCTTCAGTGAAAGACATGGTAGACTTCTCAACTTGGTCAACTCCAACATTGAAGAAGACATGGTAAAAGTTCTCTTCCAGTTCTTTGACCCTCTACACCACTGTTTCACATTCCCTAATTACCAACTAGTACCTACTTTGGAGGAATTTTCTCAACTCCTGAGGATTCCTATTCTCCATCAACTACCCTACAACGGTACGGAAAGAGAACCAAAGCCTGAAGATGTTGCTCAAGCCTTACACTTGCAACCATCTGATATCAAAGGTCATTGGGAAACCAGAAGTGGTGTCAAGGGTTTCTTGGAAAAGTTTCTATTTGAGAAGGCACAAGACTGCTGGAATTCTCTAGATCTACAAGCCTTTGAGGAGATTGTAGCACTTCTCATCTATGGGTTGGTCTTGTTTCCAAACCCTGATCAACTTATATATGTGAATGCTGCCAAGATTTTCATATCTCGGAATCCTGTGCTTACATTGCTTGGGGACATCCTACACTCATTTCACACACGAACAATGAGGAAAAGAGGTGTTCTCATGTGCTGTACTCCTCTTCTAGCAAGGTGGTTTATTTCTCACCTTCCCCAAACAATTTTGAAGAATGAGCAGGGTTTAAGGTGGTCACAACGGTTGATGACCCTCACACATTCTGATGTTCATTGGTGTTCTCGGTCCAGAGAAAATGTCATCATCATTGATCGTTGTAGGGAGTTCCCTAATGTCCCACTACTTGGCATTAGGGGAGGCATTACCTACAACCCCTGTTTAGCTCTAAGGCAGTTTGGATATGCCCGGAGAGATGTTCCTCATGATATGCTGATCCCTGACTTGGTTTTTGACTTTGACAATGACGCTCAAGGACTTCGACAAAGGTTTATCAGAGCTTGGAGGATTCCCAACAAAGTGGATAGTAAGACACTGGGGCACAATAATTCCATCCCCCTTGAGCCTTATTTCAAGTGGGTACGAACCCGCGCCCAGAGTCTTTTGATGCCTTATCCTCACATTCTCCCCGTGATCAAAGAGCCTGTTATGGAAGGAGAGGTTCCATACACCCTCCTACATCCTGACATGCCAACATCATTGGAAGAATTTCAAAAGAGTTGGATACAACTCAAGGAAGAACGGAATACTTTTGAAGCCAACTTCTATGCCAGTGAGAAGAAGTTTTTGGAACTTACCCGCCGAATTCATGAAGAGGAAACTCTCAACACTTACATAGCGCCAATGAGGATGCGCAATGTCTTTTTACATTAAGAGTTTTGTAATATTTGGACCATGGGGCATTTATGTACTAACAAATTTCTTCTTATTAATATGACGTGTGTTCTTTTTGTTTACAACAAATTTGAACTTCTTAATCCTTGAATGCATTACATGAATAACATATCATTCATCATATGCATAAACAAGTCTTCACACCGGGTTTCCTTATCTTTCTGCTGTTTATTTCAGCAAGATGGATTTGGAGCAAACAGTTAAAGATATGCAAGCACATAATTCGCAATTCCAACAACTCCTCGTGACCTTAGCAAAGGGTCAAGAGGATCTTAAAGCACTGTTAGAGAAAGAGAAGGAACCCGAAAGGAATAAAAAGAAAAGAGTTGGGGTAGCCACTATGGGAAGAAGGTTTGAGCATCAGGCTAGGAGAGTTCTGGAGTTCCCCTCGACGTTTGACGAAGGGGTTGGTAAAGGAAAAGGAGTTGCAATGCCCTCCGAATCTGAAGCTGAAGAAGAAGAAGAGGAAGAGGACGAATATTACTCTGAACAACAATATCCCCCAGTGGATGATAAGTATAAAAATCTTGAGGATCGGTTGGCATCCATGGAGTTGCAAAGGGTACCTGGTTTAGATTTCGAAGAACTAGGGTTGGTTGCTGGGATCGTCATTCCTCCCAAGTTCAAAGTACCTACATTTGCTAAGTATGCCAGTTTGTCATGTCCAAAGATGCATCTGAGATCCTACGTTAGAAAGATCCAACCTCACTCTTCTGATAAGGATCTTTGGGTCCACTTTTTCCAAGATAGTTTGTCAGGCACGCAATTGGACTGGTTCTATTAACTTGAGAGATCTGATGTTCATAACTGGGAAGATTTGGCTGCTTCTTTCTACCGACAATACCAATACAACGCAGATTTAGCGCCTACTCGTACTCAACTACAGAGTATGGGTATGGCCTCCAATGAGGGATTTAAGGAGTATGCCCAGAAGTGGTAGGATTTGGCTGGAAGGGTGCAGCCACCATTGTCGAATAGAGAGCTGATTGACATGTTTTTAGGGACCCTGTCTGGCCCATTCTTCAATCACTTGATCGAGAGCTCATCTGCAGGGTTCATCGAATTAATTCTGACCGGTGAAAGGGTCGAGGCCGGCATTAAAAGTGGTAAAAATCAGAAGGATGCCTCTGCTTCCCTTGCTATTAAGAAGACATTCCAAGCCAAGAAGGAAGTTTCTGCTATTCATACCCAGAGAAACCAAGGGAGAACAGAGCGCCGACCAACGGTGGGGGCTGTTATGATCCAAAACTCCTCAACCGACCAACCTCGCAGAAATCAACCAAGAGCTAATCAGCAAAGGGTAGAAAGGCCACAATGGAAATTCACCCGAATCAATATGACACCGGCTCAAGTCCTCCCTCATCTGTTAAAGCTGAACCTTACCAACTTCAAAGAAGCGCCGAAAAACCCCAATACCTCTTCTCCTTATTATCACTCCAATGCAAAATGTGCATACCACTCGGACAGTGTAGGGCATGATACCAACAACTGTTGGGCTCTTAAAAACAAGATCCAAGATCTGATAGATGCCAAGGAAGTAGAGTTAGATGCGCCCGAAAAGCCGAATGTGATTTCTTCCCCAATGCCCAAGCACGGTCATAATGTCCATGCCATTGTGGAAGATCTTCATGTTACCACTGTTGATGACCTTTTGACTCTGTTACCAATGATTAAAGTGGATTTGATGAAAGCCGGGATATTCCCAGGCTGTGGAAAAGACTGTTACTTTTGTTCAAACTTGCAAACTGACTGCCCACTGTTGAAATCAGGCATCTAACGCCTGATGGATACCCAAGAGATCCTCTTTCAGAAAACCCCTGTTTCTAATATCACTCATGTTACTCCTATTACCTTTGATACTCCAATCAATGACATTGCTATAATAACCATATCCGACAATATTTTCAAGACCTGCAAAAGGCCTGTTAAGATTACGCTGGATCCTAAGTTTGTGCCGTTGAAAATCACCATGCCGAGGCCTATCACGTATAAGTCCAACAAGATGATACCATGGAATTACGGAGGAGAGATCTTCTACCATGGTGTCAAACAGATCGAATCAGTCCAAGAGTATTCCGATGATGAAACCCCTGATATAGGGTATATTGCGGGAACGAGCAAGATAACTCGCAGCAGAAGGATCTTCTCTTTGGAGATTACTCCTCCACGGGCAGTCTTCGGACCCTCGAGAGTTTTTGTACCTGTCAAGCCATCTGTGCAAAGTCCGGTAATTAAAGAAATCGACGCACCCGAAGCTAGACCCTCTGATGTTACTGCCAATAAGGGTAAGGGGATACAAGAAGCGCCTGTCAGGACGAAGGCTCAGACTTTGGTTATCCCCGAGACCACCTAAAAAGAGATGGAAGAAATCTTAAAAATAATCAAGAAGAGCGACTACGATGTCGTGGAGCAGCTAGGGAAAACCCCTTCCAAAATCTCCATGTTGGCTCTCTTACTCTGCTCTGAGGCTCATGCCAAGGCTTTGATCAAATTTCTAAAGACGGCACACGTGCCTCAAGAAACTTCTGCCGACCAGTTTCAAGAGTGCGTGGCTAGCCTTACAGCCGATAATGGTCTTGGTTTTTCTGATGCTGATTTGACCCCCAAGGGAAGAAAGCATAATGATGCACTGCATGTCTCGGTAGAGTGCAGGGGGACTACACTTGCTCATATTCTGGTAGATACCGGTTCATCCTTAAATGTTTTACCAAAGAAGGTGTTGGACAAATTGGACTGCGAAGGTTTGACCCTAAAGCCCAGTAGCATCGTTGTTAGAGCCTTCGATGGTTCTAAGAGGATGGTTCACGGAGAAGTGGACATTCCAATCAAAGTGGGTACAAAAATTTTCAACTCTACATTTTATGTGATGGACATCCGTCCTTCATATTCATGCTTGTTGGGAAGGCCATGGATCCACAACGCTGGGGCAGTCACAATCAATAAAGGGTGGAAAGACCGCAACGGTAGTTTACCCGCATTAACATGACTTTGGCTGAAATTCTGCCTCATCTGTTGAAATCCAACTTGGAAACCTTGAGAGAGGCCCCCAAGTATCCAAACACTGCTTCTCCCAGATACAATCCTAACGCACGGTGCGCTTACCATTCCGAGAGTCCGGGCCATGATACAAATGATTGCTGGGCCCTGAGAAACAAAACGCAAGATTTGATGGAAGCTAAGGAGATAGAGTTTGATGCCCCGGCAAAGCCGAATGTTATAACTTCTCCCATGCCCAAACATGGTCGTGGGGTTAATGCTGTTGACACCGATTTGTTTGTGACCTCGGTTGAAGAAATTTCTACTCCTATGATGACGGTTAAGAAGAATTTGCTGTTGGCCGGTTTATTTCTGGGATGTGGTGAAGGTTGCCACATGTGTTCAATTCTTCCTTCCGGTTGCTGTTTGTTGAAATCAGGTGTTCAGCGCCTGATGGATAATAAAGAAATTTTGTTTGAAAAGACTATGATTTCGTTTGTTCCAAATAAAGACGTTGCCATCATAACCATTTCCGCCAATCCTTCCAAGGTTTCCTCGAGAAAACCTGTTAGGATTACACCTGTTCCGAGAATTGCCCCGCTAATAATCACCTCTCCTGGTCCCATTCCGTACATCTCAGATAAGGCTATCCCATGGCATTATGGTGCTGATATATATTACCATGGTGTTAAGCAAGATCTAAAGACTGAAGAAGCTGATACTGATGTCAGTAATATTGTTGGGACCATTAAAGTTACCTAAAGTGGAAGGGTCTTCTCTCCTGAGATTTCCCCAAAGAATACCATCAAGCCTGCTGTTATCCCAACTGCTGTTCCTACCAGCACTCCTGACAGTTCTCCTGTTCCTACCCCAATTATTACACCTGCTGCTATTCCTATTTTTACTCCAGTTTTCACCCCTGCTGCTGAGCCATCTGGGACTCGGGGCAAAGAAATTATAGGTGAGCCTGCCCAGACGGAGGAACCTAGGAAAATCATTGTGGAAACCTCTAAACAGGAAATAGAGGAAATATTGAAAATTATCAAGAAGAGAGACTACAACGTAGTTGAGCAGTTGGGGAAGATCCCGTCAAAGATCTCCATGTTGTCCTTGTTGTTGTGTTCTGAATCCCCATGTGAAGGCTTTAATTGCATTTCTCAAGACTGCGCATGTGCCGTAGGAAACTTCAGCCGATTAGTTCAAAGATTGTGTGGCCAACCTGACTGCTGGCAATGGGCTGGGTTTTTCAGATACGGATCTAACACCAAAAGGAAGAAATCGTAATGATGCTCTGCATGTCTCGATCGAGTGCAGGGGCACCACTTTGGCCCATGTGCTGGTGGATACCGGGTCCTCATTGAATGTTCTGCCAAAGAAAGCGTTAGACCGTCTGGATTGTGAAGGTTTGATTCTAAAGCAGAGTAACATTGTGGCAAGGGCTTTTGATGGATCAAAAAGAATGGTGCACGGGGAGGTGGACATCCCTGTCAAAGTGGGTTCTCAGACCTTTGGGTTCACCTTCTACGTAATGGATATCAGACCATTATATTCTTGCTTGTTGGGTCGTCCTTGGATCCATAAGGCTGGGGCAGTTACTTCCATGCTCCATCACATGCTGAAATACCCAGTGAAAGGGAAGATTGTCACAGTGCGAGGTGAAGAAGAGTATATGGTGAGTCATCTCAATTCCTTCCGCTATGTGGAGATGGACGGGGAGTTCATAGAAACGCCTTGTCAAAACTTCGAAGAGGTCCCTCAGACTTTGGCGTCAACTGAAGTTACTACCGACAAAACTCCATTGAAGATGGCTTTTCTCAAAGACGTCAGGGCTGTAATTGAAGAAGGTGGGTGTACCAATTGGGGTCGGCTCCTTGATTTTACTCATAAAACTGACAAATTTGGTTTGGTCTTTACTACAGGGGCTCAAAGGGATAATAGGCGCGCTCGGATTGGAAGACCTCTTCTACACATTAGCAATCGGGGAGTTAATGCAATTGAAGACAGTGAAGAGGATTCAGACATCGACAGCTGGATCTACCCAACAACCAATGGTGGACTAAACAATTGGACGGCGAAGGACTTCATACCTGTTTCTTTTATTCCGCAGTAATTGACTTTTGTTTTAAGATTTGTAATAAACAGTTTGAAACTTTACGGCCCGGTGCCTTGCCCGAGGCACCTTGGCTTTGCTTGTGAGGGCTACTATTTGTCATTTCATATACAATTAATAAAGCATTGGACGTTTCTTGCATACAAATTTTGCGCTCCTTATTTTTCTTTTCTGCTCTAACTTTAGCAAAACAACTATTATCTTACACACACTCACGTATAATACTTCAGATCCATATCCACCCTGGATCCCATTGATAACAACTCTGCTATTGCCAGTTATGACTTCAAAAATCCGATCAACCAAGCCGAGGACGAAGGTGAGGATGATTGTGAGGTGCCTGGAGAACTTGCTAGACTATTGCATCAGGAGGAAAGGGCCATACAGCCTCATGAAGAGCCAGTTGAATCATTGAATTTGGGTACGGAGGAAGACAAGAAAGAGGTTAAAATAGGTGCGAATCTGGAGCCTAGTGTCAAACAACGGTTAATACAGATGCTACACGACTATGTTGAGATCTTCGCCTGGTCCTATGAAGACATGCCGGGTTTGGACACTGATATTATGGTACATCGCCTGCCGACTAAAGAAGACTGCCCTCCGGTAAAGCAGAAGGTTCACCGTATTCTCCCCGAAATGTCAGAGAAAATCAAAGCAGAGGTCATGTAACAGTTCGACACAGGGTTCTTAGCTGTCACTTCCTATCCACAGTGGGTTGCTAACGTTTTTCCAGTACCTAAGAAGGATGGTAAGGTACGAATGTGTGTGGACTACAGAGATCTGAACAGGGCAAGCCCCAAGGATGACTTCCCGCTTCCTCACATTGATGTTCTAGTCGACAACACCGTGCAACACAAGATCTTCTCCTTCATGGATGGTTTTTCTAGTTACAACCAGATCAAGATGGCTCCTGAGGACATGGAGAAACAACCTTCGTTATACAGTGGGGCACCTTCTGTTACAAGGTAATGCCTTTTGGGCTGAAGAATGCTGGGGCAACTTATCAGGGCGCCATGGTCTCTTTGTTCCATGATATGATTTACCACGAGATTGAGGTTTATGTTGATGACACGATAGCTAGGTCCCAGGCCAAGGAAGAGCACCTTGATCATCTGCAGAAACTGTTTGATAGGTTGAAGACATACAAGCTGAGGTTGAATCCGGACAAGTGCACCTTCGGGGTAAGGTCTGGTAAACTTCTGGATTTTGTTGTCAGTGATAAGGGTATTCAGGTGGACCCTGAAAAAGTAAAAGCCATAGAAGAAATGTCGGCTCCCTGCACATAAAAAGAAGTTAGAGGTTTCTTGGGACGCCTGAATTACATTGCCAGATTCATTTCACATCTGACTGCTACTTGTGAGCCAATCTTCAAACTGCTGAAGAAAGATTAAGTGGTAAAGTGGAATGATGAATGCCAAACCGCTTTCGAAAGAATCAAGGAATACCTTCAAGAACCACCAATTTTGATGCCTCCAGTTGAAGGAAGACCTTTGATATTATACTTGACAGTGCTGGACAATTCAATGGGGTGTGTGTTGGGGCAGCAGGACGAGTCTGGCCGAAAAGAGCACGCCATTTAATACTTTAGCAAAAAGTTTACCAACTATGAGACCAGATACTTATTTCCTGAGAAAACTTGTTGCGCTTTGGCATGGGCTGCTCGCCGGCTGAGACAGTATATGCTGACTCACACTACCTTATTGATATCAAAGATTGATCCGATCAAGTATATTTTCGAGAAGCCCGCTCTCTCCGGAAGGATAGCGAGATGGAAAATGATCTTAACCGAGTACAACATCCAATTCACAACCCAAAAAGCAACCAAGGTGAGTGTATTGGCGGATCATTTGGCACATCAGGCCGTGGATGACTACCAGTCCATGAATTTCGAGTTCCCGGATGAGAATATCATGTTGGTAACCGACTGTGAAGAACCTGGACCGGATGAAGGACCCGAGGAGGGATCCCGATGGTCTATGTATTTTGATGGATCCTCAAACGCATTGGGTAATGGCATTGGCGCTGTAATTGTATCTCCTGAGGGCTGTCATACTCCGTTCACCGCCCGATTATGTTTTAACTGCACCAATAATATGGTGGAGTATGAAGCGTGTATCATGGGTCTTCGAGCTGCTATTGACCTGAGGATTAAGTTCTTGAGTGTATTCGGAGATTCCGCTCTAGTGATAAGTTATATCAAAGGTGAGTGGGATATGAAGCACCCGAATCTTATTCCTTACAAAGAGTATGTACTGACGTTGCTCCCACACTTTGAGGAGATAACTTTTGAACACTTCCCGAGAGAGGAGAATCAGTTGGCGGACGCGTTAGCTACCATGTCTTCTATGTTCAAGGTTAGGTGGGACAATGAAGCTCCCCAGATTACCATTGAGAGGTTGGACGAACCCGCGTACTGCTGTGACATTGAGACTGAAGAGGTAGCAGATAAACCCTGGTTCCACGAGGTAAAGAGGTATCTTGAGGCTCAAGAATACCCCGAGGGGGCATCTGTTAATGATAAGAATTTTCTGAGAAGGTTCGATGTGAAGTTCTTCATCAGTAATGGAATCCTCTATAAGCGTAACCATGATTCAACCTTACTGCGGTGTGTAGACAAAAGTGAGGCAGAAAGGATCATGGCAGATCTACATGAAGGCACCTTCGGAACTCATTCCAGTGGACATACCATGGCGAAGAAAATCCTACGGGCAGGATACTACTGGTCCACTATGGAGGCCGATTGTTATCAGCACTCCCGAACTTGCCATAAGTGCCAAGTCTATACTGATAAAGTGCATGTGCCTCCAGTCCCTCTGAATGTCTTGACAACTCCTTGGCCCTTTGCAATGTGGGGCATCGACATAATTGGCGAGATTATACCTACTGCGTCTAACGGACATCGCTTCATTCTGGTAGCAATTGATTACTTTACAAAGTGGGTTGAGGAAGCTTCCTTTGCTACGGTAACCAAGAACTTCGTGGCGCGGTTTATCTGACACAATCTGATCTGTCGATATGGCGTACCAGAGAGGATTATTACTGACAATGGTACAAATCTCAATAACACGATGATCGTCGAGCTCTGTAAACAGTTCAAGATTCAACATCATAACTCTTATCCCTACCGACCGAAGATGAATGGGGCTGTTGAAGCAGCTAACAAGAACATCAAGAAGATTGTGCAGAAGATGATGGTGACATACAAGGACTGGCACAAGATGTTACCATTCGCTCTTCATGGGTACCGTACCTCAGTACAGACGTCGACAGGGGCAACACCCTAATCTTTGGTATATGGCATGGAGGAAGTCCTACCCATCGAAGTCCAGATACCCTCTCTCAGGATTATGAAGGATGCAGTTTTGAACGAAGACGACTGGATCCAAACTCGACTTGATCAGCTGAATGAAAAGAGACTTACTGCTATCTGTCATGGTCAGGCGTATCAAAAGCGGATGATCAAGGCTTTTAGCAAGAAATTCAGACGTCAAGAATATCAAGTCGGGGATCTAGTGATCAAACGCATCATATTACCGCAAGGTATTCCCAGGGGAAAATGGACACCCACATACGAAGGGCCATTTGTGGTTAAGAATATTTTCTCGGGAGGAGCTATGATCCTAACCACCATGGATGGTGACGACCTTCCTCACCCCGTCAATGCAGACATAGTGAAAAGATACTACGCATAATCAAAGACCCGCTAGGTTGACTGGCCTAGACAAAAGTAAGGGCTTCCCGGCGAACCAAAAGGGTTCGGGCAAAAGTAAGGGATGAAAATGAAAAAAACTGTACACCCGACAAGTCGAAAACCTGAAAAGGCGACTTGGGCAAAAAAGGGTATCCCGGTGGACTGAAAACCCGAAAGGGCAGTCCAGGAAAAAGTTAGGGATCAAAGCATAACACTATGTCTTATTGGATCATCTTGCAACCAGACTTCAGTATCGACTATCAAGCTCAGACGGCGCCGATCAATCTGATCCACCTTCGACCAAGCAACAAAGTGATGAGATGCTTGAAGATATAAAGGCAATAGCAGAGTTGAAACCCGATGGGATCGTTCCACATAGCTGTTTTTCTTTCTTTTACACAAATTGTAATTTCTATCTTTCGGCGACGTTCTCTTACTAGAGCGTCAGCTTCTTTGTACAAAATGCCTATTACAGGCCAACTTCAAATTCAATACAAGTCATTTTCACAAAGCTTTGATTTATTTTCTTTTTTCTGTTTTGTGCTGCAAGAACGTCCAATGATTCATTTTTGATATATGCATTTGAAAATAATTGTTGCTCATAAATATTTACATAAGAAACAAAAAACAACTACTAGTAATTCCAGGAACAGGGACAAACAAGAAATGCCCAAACCTTACAGTTACTCTGCCCATCAGGTACCGGGATAGAGCCAGCTCAAGAACACGAGTAGTGATACATACGCTCCCCACAGAGTAAAAGGTATCCAAAGATAGTGATGTTAACTTTCCCGAACAGGATATAACTCTCCCCAGCCGAGGTTCACAATCGCGAGTAAGTCAGTAAATTTTTCCCCAAGCAGAGTTTATTTCTCTCACAAGCAGAAATTCAATCTCCAATGGAATTCATTACTACCAGTAACAGAAATTCATCCCCAGTTGAGTTATTTCTCCAAGTCAGTAGATCTATCAACATAGTATCTCCTCTCCAACAGAGTTATTCCCCACAGAGTTATCCTCAGACAGGGTCTCGGCCGGCAGAATATTTACCAGCCAAGGGGCAAATCCCCAGCATAGTCATTGTTGTTCACCATCCCCAATAGAAGCAGAGGAACTATGGCTCTTTACAAGCAGTCAAGAATACTATTTCTCATATCCTCCAAAAAGCAGTCATGGATTTATTTTCCCGGACTCAGATTATTATGACAACATTTCATACATCATGACATGTGCATACATTAAATATAGCATAGTCTCATTTATTTTGAGAACGTCATCATACAATGCATCTCATGCATCGCGTATAAGTAACCTTGTATTTCTTTCAGGAAAGACAATTATTATCAACAACTTCCAGCAGGACAATGATCAACACTCGAAGCTAAACAGAGTAATCATCGGTGCGATAAGAATAACCTTACCCAGGTTCCCTTTTCAGTTTCACCCAAACTCATTCCGAAGCAGCCCTGCTATCCAGGATTTCATATCGAAGTAACCCTACTATCCGGGTTCCTTCTCATAGCCCTACTATCTAGGCTCTTATATCGAAGTAACCCTACTATCCAGGCTCCTTCTCACAACCCTACTATCCAGGCTTTCATCTCGAAGTAATCCTACTATCCAGGTTCCTTCTCATAGCCCTACTATCCAGGTTCCTTCTTAAGCCCTACTACCCAGGCTTTCATCCCGAAGTAACCCTATTATCCAGGTTCCTTCTCAAGCCCTACTATCCAGGATTTCATCCCAAAGTAACCCTATTATCCAGGTTCCTTCTCAAGCCCTACTATCGAGGCTTTCATCCCGAAGTAACCCTACCATCCAGGTTCCTTCTTAAGCCCTACTATCCAGGCTTTCATATCGAAGTAACCCTACTATCCAGGTTCCTTATCACAATCCTACTATCTAGGATTTCATCCCAAAGTAACCCTACTATCCAGGTTCCTTCTTAAGCCCTACTACCCAGGCTTTCATCCTGAAGTAACCCTACTATCTAGACAGCAGTCCACAACACTGTAAGACCGGGACCCGATCAAACACAATTGATTTCACATTTCCCCAGAATGTCGCGGTGCAGCATATACCCCAACCAGATACGCAGTTCACTTCCGCTTCCTAAAATCGGAATTATTCCCCAGTAGAGTAATAGACAACTGAAGCTCCTAAAACTCTATTTCTCTAAAGACAGAGACCAACATTCCCCAACGAAGTCCTCCTCAACAACAGGTATACAGGTTCTCGCAAAGGAATCTCTTATGCGATAGACACTTCCTCGGATGGCATCTTTAATTCCATCTCCAACAATTCTCCAGCAATTTCCAAATGGCATCTGTAAGCCCATTCCCGATATTACAAATCAAGTGCCACTTCATGCAAGTGCAAATTTCTAGGCACTCTAGTGTTCAATCATCTTCCACCTTCAGATCACGAAAGGCAGACGAGCCAATCTATATCCTCAGGTTTAAGAAGATTGAATAGGGGTAGCTGCTGTACCCCAAAATTTCTCCTTCCATATTTCTCAATACATGTCAAGTGAGGTCCTCAAATTGTTCAAGGAAGTTCAATGGTTGACCAGACAAACTCTCTCCTAAGGCAGTCTACTTCAAATTAGGGTTTGATTTTGCATCAAGATGCTTGAGTACAAAGGATCTAAAATGATCACCATTTTCCTAATATGTTCTCAAGATCATCCATGTCAAATTTCAAGCCTTGCAGAAGAAGTTTGCTCAGTCAATTGCTCAAAGGCCTAAAAATCAATTGTGCTAGGTCAAAAGTCAATTGTGGCCCACATACAGTCAAACCTCAATATTTTTGGTCAACATCCTCATTTTGAAGTATCATTCATCATTTAATAAAGGGTTGATCATGATTCATCAAGGATTGCTCACAATTCATCAAAACCCAAAAGTTGCTAAATTAGGGTTTTGCAGGAAAAGTCAACTCAACTTTGACCAAGCATAACTTTCTCATGCTTTATAAGAAATGACCAATTAAAATCTCATTTTGAAGAGTATGAAATTCCAAACAATTCATCTTCAGCTCCCAAGTTCAGAATATGCACTCACAAAAAGATATGAATTTTGACATTATAGGTCATTTTGAAAAGTCAACAAAAATACCTTTTGGGCTAAAGCTTCATACATGAACATGGAAGACTCAATTGAGATGAGACCAAACGGGTTGCTTAGAGGACATCCTAAGATTTCTAAAAAGTCCAAGAACACCTCTCTAGGGTCAAAATTGAGAGAGTTATGCATTGGCCAAGTTGACCTTTTTTGCAAAATTGCCAAAAGACAAATGTGCTCAAATTTGCATTTTTTTCAAATGGGCCTTGTTTTTCATAATTGAATGTTGCTTATGACATGGTCCACGATACAAATCATCACCCATACACCTTTTGCTTTATTTATTTATTTATTTTATTTTGATTTTATCATTAAAAAGTCAAATTAATTCAAATAAATAGCAAAAAATAGCAAAGATTTGTTTTGATTTGATTTTGCATTGAACCACAATCCATACATGCTCGAAATAACCAAGAGAAATCGTGTAAGATTGATAAAGGAGGAGAATCTTCAAAATAGGAAATATTGGATTTATTTTGAAAACTTATTCAAATCATTTGATTTAGTCCATATATGTTAACCTAATGTTGATTCACTATTTAAGCAAGCCATTCCAACCCTAAAAGAGAGATATACGCAGCTTTCCTCAAGGGAGAAGTTTCTCAAAATTTAAAGAAGTGGTGTAATCTTCAAACGTTCAAGCCAACCCCTTTCCCTCGATTCTAAGCACTCCATCATCATTCTGAGATTCCTAAGAGTGGAACCAGACCAATTGCAAAGGCCAAATCCTACCAAATCGTGCCAACCCAGTCCTTCCATATTGGTAACTTTTCGATTTCTAAAACTTGTTCCATCCTTAATATAAATATGTTGTGCTTGCATATTCATACTATTGGCATTATTTATAAATTTTTTGACGTATCTCATGCGAGGAATAAGCCCAGAATCGCAAGACACCATTGTTAGGGCTTAGGAAGAAGCAAGCTTCGGATTTTATGATACAAGCACTTTTAGGATGAATTGATATCACCATTGGATTACTGGGGAAATTTTAAGGAGGGTAGGGTCTTTTTTATGCTTTGATCACGCGTATTTTGCAGAATCGGTCTTGGGGTGTCGTCGGAGAAGGTGACCGGAGACACCAGGGTTGGTGGTTTGATTTTTGCAGGGGGCGGTCAAAGCACGCCTAGCTATTTCCCATGACCTAATTGGCTAGGATCAAACAAGTTCTTCCTCTCTCCAAATCCGATTGGTCCACTCCAGCCTCCAGAGCCCCACAGCGCACACGTGTCATTTGGGTTCAGCATTAGCACCTTGTTTGCCTTTTATTTTATTTATTTCATTAATATTATGACTAAGAATTCCAACGCAATTGGAAAGAGGGAGAGGCTATAAGGTACACGTCCTGGGTTCGACCCCAGACGTGTTACTTTTAGATTTTTCTGATATTCTCCATAGGTTCCAGTGCGTCGCGCCCTATGAAGTCCATCATGAGGCATCAAGATCTAATCATCAGATCCATTAGCTAGCCAGGATCTAACGCGCTTCCCTTGAAAGTCCACCATATGCCTCAGGTCAACAACCACACTGGATCAAGCAAGTCAAACATGCCATCAACCTTGGGCTCAAAAATTCATATTCCAACCCCCCTTTCAGCAACAACACCAGGTCCATTTACTTCTTTTTTATTTCTTTTCTTCATTTTTTTATTCTTTTAATTTTCATTATTTATTTTAATTCACAAATTAATTATTTTTCATAAAAATCATAAAATCAATAATTCACAAAATTAGGATTGGTTATTTATTATCAAATTTAATTTAATTTAGTTTAACTTAGGGAAACTTTAATTTATTTTCACAATTGAAATTAAATTAGAAAATTAGGTTAACTTTTAATTTTATTTTCTCTTTTTCTCAAATAAATAAAAATACAAAAAAATAGGTTTTAGAATAAATTAGTTTATTTTTCTTAATTTAAAGTCAATTAGAATTAGGATTTTCTTTTTAGTGTTTTCTTTATTTTCTTAAAATAAAACAAAACAAAACATTTTTTTAATCAATCGCAATTAGGTTTAAGCGAGGGTCAAAACCCTAGTTGTTTCATATTCGATTCATCACGCGTGTGTTTTTTTTGCCTATATTTTTGTAACTGTTCATGGTTTGTAATAGTTTAATCTAGGGCTTTTATTTATCGCTTTTTCCCGGGTTTTTGGCTATGTAACTAATCCCCTTCCCCAAAGCCTTGTAATAGCATAGATTTACTTTCTCGCATTTTAATTCCCGCAAATATTTGACTGTGTAGATGTATGCTAATAGGATTGTATGACAAGAATGTATGACAAATTTAATACAGTTAGAAAACCCTAATGTGCAAAGATAAATAACTAAAACAATACTTGCACATATCACTCTTAGGGTATTCCCTCACTTAGGTTGCCTTCGGTAAACGATCATTAAAGTATAGGGTGTCTTAGTGGTTGCCCTCCTGTCTAGAAAGATCAAGTGTCCCATTCGAATGTTGCCTCGAAAATGTTGGCTCGAATATGATCTTAAGACTCTAGGGTTATTACTAAGACGTCCTAACATTGCCTAGTGATCGTACGTCCCTTTCAAATTGACCCTTACAAACTCCAACGACGATGCTACCTATTTCTGAATAATAGGATAGTGCTGTCTAAAGGAAACGAGAATAGAAACAATCTTTTTTCGAGTAGGTAGATGCTAGTAGGTACTTGCTCAAGTCAAACTTTTCACACTTAAACATTTCAAAAAAAATTTCAAAACAACTTCATCACACCTTTGAGGACTGATACAAGGGTTATCACGAAGTCAAACTTTTCAAAAACAAAGCACATACACAAGAAATTTTAAAAAGATGAGCAAGTACTTAAGAGCCCATGGAAAACCATGGATATAAAGGGTGCTAACACCTTCCCTTTCTATAATCTACCCCCCGTACTCAGAATGTCTCGAAAAAGGATTTTTTCTGTACTTTTTTCCTTTCCGATTGGATGAAATAAGAGTCGGTGGCGACTCTTGCTTACCGCGACATTTTGCAAATACAAAATTCAAAACGCAAACCAGTATCAAACAGTCGGTTATGCCACCGTATCACATTAGCTAACTCAGAAAACTTTATAGCATACTCAACAACCGACATATTCCCTTGCTTCAGCTCAAGGAACTAAATATCCTTCTTACCACGAACATCTTTAGGAAAGTACTTCCTCAGAAATTCCCCATGGAACACAACCCAAGTGACATTTTCACCCGCAGCTTCCAATCTCTGACAAGTCTCTAGCCACCAGTCATCAGCCTCGACTGCTATCATATGAGTACCATATCGAACCTTCAGCACTAGAGTGCAGTCCATCACACCGAAGATTCTCTCAATCTCTTTCAACCAATCCAATGCTCCGTCAGGATCATACTTTCCTTTGAAGGTAGGCAGATTCTCTCTCTGGAAAGTCGCCAAACTACGAGATCCAACATTCCCGTCAGCATTCAGCTGATTCTCCATCGCATGCGCCATTGCTTCTAAAGCAGCAACAAGTGCAACATCATTCCTTCCAGCCATCTAAACTTATCACTACAACATAAATAACAGTTAGAACTAAAATTAACAATACTTGATTATTAGACAACTACGACTCAACAACAAGGTCGAACAGACCAACCTATGCTCTGATACCAACTTTGTAACACCCCAATTCTACCCGACAATTATAAATGTAAATCAGAGTTATAAAATTCATACAACTGAATCAGGATGCAACAAATTCAACTTAGAAACACATTGCATTCAACGTGGATACATAACACTTTAAAACTTTGGATGAATTATCAGCATAATAATTTAATCTCTTAATTCAACAACTTAAACATCTACGCAGCAGAATTCTTAATAACATCTTTGTCCATCATTACAGCAAATTCAAACAAACACATACTTATAAAAAATCAAATTAAAGTTCAACAACTGAAATAATCAACAAGCGTTCATCCCCCCAAGTGTTACCTATCAAAGCAATGACACCGACTCGAACTACTGAAGGTATACATCCTTCACTCTGGATTACCTGCACGTTACCAACATAAGGGTAACATTAAAACAGAAGGGGTGATATATCTAACTATATAATAAAACATATGATAAATAATATATTAAATTAGATCATATAACATCACCACTTCTCATCGTATAGACAACAATAATCGCAACAGGATACCAACAATATACACATCTACCGCATCAATACACAACTTCTTTATGCAATCATATAATGTGACTCAATACTATGCAAATGCATATGGTACCATTAGAGCAGAACTCTCATCTCAAAATAATTTCCAATAAATAGAGGCATCAACAAGGCATAAGCCTTCATCTTAATATTCGCCAATACATGCCATCTTAACGAGCATCAGTTCCATCTTGAAATGCAATGTAGTTGATACAATCATGAATGTAATGACAACACCATAATTAACAACATCTCAACACAATATCATCGTTGGCCAGAGGCCTACATCTTAATAGCTTCCAATTATTAGAGGCATCTCAACATCATTCACTCAACATCATTCATCAATATCTTTTATCAACATAATTTATCAAACATCATTTATCATCGTAATTCATCAAACATCATTTATCATCATAAATCATAAATCATCAAACATCATTTATCATCATAATTCATCAAACATTATTTATCATCATAATTCGCAGCAACTCAGCCACAACAATAATACAACGGTAGATCGATAATCCCGCAACGTTGGCCATAGGCCTACAACATGATATTGCCTATAATTAATTAATCATCTAAGGCTCACCTCTAAATTACCAAATCTCTACATATTATTAATTCTATAATACTACATCATTATCATTATTAATCTTATTGTTATGAACCAAACAGTAATCTATAATCATCTCATCCTCATCATTCTTCATAAAATCATTATAGCGATTCACGCGGGAAGCTAAATCTAGTCCTAAATTGGGTTACTAGGATTATCCTTCCTATTCTTCATTTTAATCCTTAAGAATGAAGTTCATCGCGTTAGCTATTCAACGCTTCGAACGACACCTCAAACGGAGTCCGAAAACTCAAGTTACAGCCTTCGGAAACGATTTTGTCAAAAATAAGACTACATAAGTCGACGCATAACATCTTGAGTCAACGCGTACTGAGCTTAACACGCTGCATGTATCGACGCGTACTCCCTACGTATCGACTCATACTGAGTCTGGAATACTGCATGTATCGATACATGGTCCTATGTATCGACTCATCCCGAGTCTAATAGCATGCATGTATCGACGCATGGCTTCTTCCTATCGACTCATCATGAGTCTAAAATCCTTTATGCATCGACACATGGCTTTTGGGGTCGACACATACTGTTCTGTCATGAATATTTTCTGCGATTTCACTATGTTTTCACTGCGGTTTCCATGCTTTAGGCCCTAAAAACATCATCTAATCATAGGTAATCATCAATTATAATTATCCTATATTTCTACATCCATTATACAGAATTGGGGCATCGTTGTTCATCTTTAAATCATCGATTTTCATCATACAACAATGTATATAATTCAATCATAAACCAAACAATCTTTCATATCTAATCCCACATACCAATCATCATAAACCCTATTATAGAGTCAAAACACCACCCTTACCTTGGATTGAAGGTTACTCTATAACTTTTCCGATTGAATTTCATTCTGCCTCTTTTCCTTCTTTTCTGCAACTTTCACGTTCTCTTCCAACCCTTATTTTCTTTCTCTCTTACTACTACTTCTTTTCTTATTATTAATTCTAAAAACTAATATAATAACCCTATAATTCTCTTTATGCCTTAATGGGCTTAAAACTCCTACTCCCCCTTTTCTACTACTTCTATCCTTTAAAACAAGCCCACATCAAATAATATTATCATTCTAATATTATTCCACAACTTAATAGAATAAATAAATCCAATAACAATAACACATCAACTAACATAATAACACAACTTCACAGATATTCCAAAAATAATTCAATTAAATAATTAATTAAATTACAGACGTTACATTTTTTAGCATATTAGTTGATAGATTTAAGCTGGTAGTTTAAGTTGATAGCCTTTCATTACATATAAATTTTTATTACATAAACTTTCATTATATAAACTTAATCAAATCTAAATCCTCTGGCTGAGAGGAAGTTTGACCAATCTTAGTTAGCATTATCATCATCATCAAATGAGAAAAAATTATATGCCTTCTCAACCTTCCTTTTCTTTTTCTTCTTCTTCTTCTTCTTCTTCTTCTTCTTCTTATTCTTCTCCTCACCCTGAGAGCTCTCAAGTAAAGTTTTGTTGCACAAGACTGACTTCTTTCCTCATCTTAATTTTGAGGATGGTTTGGTACCACAACACCCTCTACAACAACAACATCTTGATTCTCAGCATTGTTGATATCTTGAGCAGAAGAACTCATTTTGATTCCTTTGGATGAAGTTGGTTTTGTGTTCTTCTGCTTTTATATTGTTTCTTCTGATTCTTCATCTTCTCATAGAAGTTGGAAAGTTTTCACGCATGTTAAACTAGTGTGCTCATTGTTTGTTCTTTAATACTATACACTTTCTCTTCTATTGGAAGTTGGAAAGATTTCTGCCTACCTCAAACTATTGAATGATTACATCTCCTTGTCTTTTCAAATTTCATTTCCCATTATTTGATATTCATTCTTACATATATTTTGATATAGTAATGGTTTTGATATTAGTTTATAAATGGTGTATTATGGATTTTGTTATGATACATTTGAAATTTATTCATAAACAATATCACAATGGTTATTACTCTTAACCATTATTATAGGGCACACACTATTAAATTTACTACAACGGTCATTGAGCTGTGATTGAAAGTAACTCATATACAACAACACGCTACATAACAACGCTTGGACCTGCGTGATGATATACCTAATCCAACCATTGTTAAAACCTTTTTTGCAGTAGTAGTGAAAATAAATCATATAAGTTAAAGACTCGCATTTTATATAAAGAATAATGAATTGAGAGTAACATATGAAAATATGTTATAAAGAATGGCCCAAGCATATAAGAATGCTATTAATAATCATTCACTAACCCAAAATATCATAAGACTTACTCATGTGTATAAGTCTTTAGACAATGATTATACTAATGAGTTTTAAATTATAGGTCATAAAATATCCATATAGGTCTAAGAATAATAATTACATATAGGTGTACCCTACTAAGAGAGTAATTACATTTAATCATAAGTACTTTCAAAATACAATATCATACTCAATAGGAGTATTGATATTTACTTGTACTTTCATATTATGACCTGGTAAAGGTGGACTATTGAAGATAGAATAACACAATATTATTGAATGTTAAAGAATTATTGTGTCTTTTCAATATCTACCTAAACATCAAATTATGATGTTTCTCGAGATTAATAGAATAATATATATCTTAATATAATAGAATAATACTTCTTAGAGTTATTGTATATTTTGAAGTCCTTTTAGAATATGTCATATTTACAGTGCGCACAAGAATATATGACAATATAAAAATAATAATCTAATTTTTTTCTTAGATTATTTGATTGTGTACACGTGCACTTCCACTGATTCAACTTGATAAAGATTTATCAGAGCCACTAGTACTGCTACTTGCTCTTGAAGATAATAGAACCTCATTTTTGTGTGCTTGCTTCAACCATGCACTATGATTATACAATGGGACAATAATTATATTTTTAGAGAAAAACTATATAAATAAATGGTTGTATAATCTATCATCATTAGAGATTTACAAACTTAACCACATATTTTGCACGTAAATAAAGTATATCATCATTTAAATAACTTCACATGAAAGAATATGATGGTCATATTTACCACCATCAATTGAGTGAGATCAAGTTCATATAATTTTAATTATATTCAACATCTTAATAACTCACGCAAAACTCAAATGATATAAATATAACTACACATATTTGAGAAACATATTATGTTATACGCATCAAAAAAGTATGAGAACAAATATTCAACTATTTTATCTATCATTATGATTATGTCAAGTAACGTCACACTGATAGGATATGTCCATCACTTACATAATACTTAGAGAATTGATTTTTTTATAAATAAAATATGTTTAAAATAAATTATTGGACTTCATTGAATTAAAACACTACATGTATTTAAATAAAAAAAATTATTTATTGTAATCTTAAATGATAATATCAACATAAATAAATAAGAAATATAATACTACCTCCATTCCTTTTTATAAGAGACAAATCACCTTTTAGGTTCATTGAATAACCAATGTATTTGGTTTGTTTATAGACTAGATACATTATTATTCAAGGAACCTAAAAAGTGAATTGTCTATTATAAAAAGGAACGAATGTAGTCCCTGAAGGTGTGAAGAAAATGAAAGAAAGGGGGATTTGAATTAGGTTTTTCTTTCTTGTAAAAATTTTGCTTCTAAGCATTATTCGTTGAACAATGCTTCTGCTTATTGCTTCTAATTTATGCTTCTAATTTGGTTCAAGAAACATAAACTCTAAAGCATAAGCAAAAGTAAAGAACAAGCGATATATCCTAGTTCACTTGAAAAACCCCCCAAGCTAATCCAGTCCACCCTTTCGAGGTGATTTCGCCTTGAAATCATGGACTTAATCCACTATAATCAATCTGATTACAATCGCACGGGCAACCTCTAGTGACTAACATCTAATGAAACGTCCAGGGATCCAAACCAGATATAACGTTCATTGGCCTAACCGAATCTGATTCTCCAGAATCTTCTATCTGGATTTCCTTCCAATGATATCCATCAGTGATCTCAGAAGGCCGACCTTCACCCAGTCCCCTTTGAGATATGACTACCATTGATCCAATAGAATTCACTACCAGGATTTCATCTACGATGGTCACAACCAAAGTCTTCTTAAGTCTTCTAATCTTCACTCAATCACTTGAGGTGCCAACCAATTCTCAACATAATGTTTTTTTGGAGATTACACGAGTGCTTCCTATCAAGCAAATTTCTCCTAATTTAAGTACATATTGTTTGATAGAATTTTGAGAAATAAATCTTGTGTACAAACAATTTACATGAAGATCTTAAGAAATAACACAATTTGAGCAACAACTCTTGTATTTTGAATATTTCTACAAAGATGAATCTAATCTAAAATAAGTGTAGCATCTTGTAGTCTTCTTATCTTCATCTTCTTTGTTGAGCAAGCTATGAGCAACAACTCCTTGCTTCTTTATAATTCAGATAAGATGTATATGATTGATAATTTGAATTACATCTTGAAGAATTATTCATCTTTATCTTCTTTCTTCATTAAGCAAGATACGAGAAACAACTCCTTGCTTTTTAATAATTCTTCCAAGATGTATATGATTGGTAAATTTAATAACATCTTGTAGAATTCTTCATATTGATATAGTGGATGATAACTTTGTTTTGGTTGTCTAATGATGACAACTTTTATTTTAAATTTGAACATCAACAACACGTGACTTATAACTTGCAGATTTTAGCACCCAACCAAGAAGCTTATGGCAAGCTCATCAATGTTCAGCTCATTCAGCTTCATGTGTTAAGCAACCAGATAACCAACCAATTGTTTTAAACATATGATTCTTTTCTTATATAGCCAAGCAAAATAGAGTTGTTGGCTATTTTAAAAAGAGTCGTTACAAATAGTACTACGACATCCTTATCTCTTCCACACTTCAAGTTAGTGGAGAGGTAGTGGCATAAATCTTTCCGTACTGTGTACTATTATACTATGTTACCGTTATATTCTTTACTTCTGCACTTCAGAGGCTTTTGCGAGCATGAGATTAGAAGCGAGAACATAAAATAAGGTCTTCAGAAATTCAAGTCTTAATATTTGCGTCTTTATAGTCTTCAGCACTTGGTCTTGAGAACCCGTTGTAGCGAACCTTTGGATTAAAAGAGCTTCAAGTCTTCAGAGTCTTAAGAGTTGTGTCTTTAGAGTATTCATCACTTGGTATTCATAAACTGTTTGTAAATAACCTTGGACCTTTAGAACTTCAAGTATTTGGAATCTTCAGACCTTCTGTCTTTAGAATCTTTAGCACTTGGTTCTTTAAGAATCCTTATCTTCAAAACCTTGTTATTAGAAACACAGAGTCTTCAGTATCTGGACTTCAGTCAGAAACATTGTCTTCATATCTTTTAGAAACACACCGTCTTTAAAAATGTTAGTCTTCAGCATTTGGACGTAAGTAACAACTTTTGTCTTTAGATCTTATGATTGATTTCCTTAGAACATGTTGTCTTTAGAAGCTTGAGTCTTCAACATCTGGACATAAGTAACAACTTCTATCTTTAGATCTTTTGATTGGTTTCTTCAGACAAATATCAGGGCTTACACTTCAGAGCCTTCTGGAGTGTCTTGCTACTGTCAAATAGAACTTATGTAGCGTAGAAGCAGAATCATTTCTCTTCTAATGTCTTGGCCACACCATCCATCATAAGCTTAACCTGTTTGTTAAATACTCAACAACAACAAACATTAGTACAACAAAATTGTTCATAAAATCATATGTATTTGTTATCATCAAAACTCAAAGACAATATTGCAGAACCAAATCTTGTTCTTATAATCTCCCCCTTTTTGATGATGACAAAACTGTGTATTTTGATGACACAATTTTTTACATACAATCATAATCAGTGAAATTAGAAGGGTAAGAAATACTTATCCCATTTTTTAATACTCCCCTTGAGTAAATGACTTGATGAAGATCGAATATCCCGACTCTGAACCATTTGAGTAAAACTCCCCTGGTTCCAATAGATCAATGTTGAGATCTTGAGAGTCTTGACTTCAGGAATTTAGGACAATATTCAACTTCTGATTTTCTATGTTCTTCTAGAATACATATGCTTTTGATTCTTATGTTCTGATTATCACAATCTCAGACATGACACATCTTCTGAACATTATGATACCAAAATCAAGATAACTTTAACTTTCAGAAAGTTCTTAGCTTCTGAACAATATTGGGTCTATCTGATTCTTGAACATATGTTCATAGAGTATACATCTTCTAATATATGAACAATCAGTTCTTAAATACTTTAACAGAGTTTCTTCATTTTGACCTAAGAATGCCTAGTGAACTTGTTCAGAGTTCCTCGGTTAATTATCAAACATACAAGCACACATTAGTGGTTAAATGCATATCATTTTATACGATTCATTCATTATGATGAGTTTTCGCATTGTTAGGTTCATCAAAATTATTATACTTTCTCCCCATTTTTGATATCATAAAAAAGATAATCATTTGAAAAGACAGAAAAGATTTTAAAAAGATTAGAATAATATGTCAACTAATTATGAGGACAATTTATTCAAAAACGACAGATGAAAATAAGGAAACTAAATAAGAATCCTATTATCTAGTTTCCAGAAGTTGGAAGAGCAGATGATACAGGTTCATAAATTTCTTCCAAAATCATCTTGAGCATAATTTGAACAGATTCATTAGCCTTGTCCTGAGCTTTAAAGTTTTCTCTGAACATTTTCTGCTCTTCCTTTATTTTAATAATGGTTATCTTCAGATCACAATCAGACTCAGAGTTGGATACCGTCAAATCTTACTGCTTACCCTTTTCTTCAGCAGCCTTTGCAGCATCTGCAACCAATCTGGCATCCTCTGCAGCTTTAGCTTCTGCTTTTGTTTTTAGTCTTGCTGCTTTAGCTTCAGCAAGTCGAGCTTGTTCTGCAGGTTCTCTTTGCTTTCCAGTAATTAGTTCTACATATCTAATTATTTCTCTTTCTTCCTTTCTTTCAGGTACCATTTGAACATCCCCGATTCTAGATGTTTCAGCGAAGGAATTCATTCGATCAACCTCAGAAGACATCCACTTCTCAAACTTCTTCCAAGAACCATCCATGTCTTAAGGCTCGGTGCTTATGCTTGCCTCTTCTTGTAACTTAGCAATCCTTTTCTTAGCCTTGATTCTAAAGATGTTAATGAAGATGTGAAAAACACAAGAAGGAGGATTGAATTGTGAAACTTAAAACAAATGCTTAGAAAACACATTATTTTTATCCTGGTTCGTTTGATCTCAAACTAATCCAATCCACCCGTCAAGGTGATTTCGCCTCTCTCCAACGAGGTCTTAATCCACTATATTCAAAGGATTACAACAGCTACTTTAACTACTGTTAAAGCCTTCTTGAGTATAACCACAAACCGGTTTATCTCAAGGAAATCTTTTACAAATAATATGAACAATGATGTGTTTATGTTTTCTAATAAAACAATATATCACAACTGTGATAATTACACAATTTAAGCTTGGAATAAACTGAATTGCTAAAGCATTTGAGTAAGCGTGGTTTTGAAAGCTTGGCAAATTATGTGAGTGCATGCGTGCGTCTTTTCTCACACAGACTTGTTTAAATAGGCAAGGCAGAGATACGTTGTCCATAAAGCCATTTTAATGATAATAACGCACTTTCCTTTTTGAGAAGATCTTGTCTTGAAGAGAGCCGTTAGTATTTAATTCTGTCTTGAATACTTAGTAACACTTCAGAGTCTTCTTTTCTTATGGTAACACTTCAGAGTGCTGATGACTTGGAAAAGATCTTTGATCAGAGTCAGAGTGTATATGTTTATGCGTAGATTCTGGTCATCAAGCTTCAGCATATGATCTGGTAGCTTCAGCGTGTAGCACATGTTACTGATCTTCTGATGCTGACATATTACTGATCTTCTGATGCTGATTCAATCAGAACTTCTGTATATATAAAACATAATTTTAAGAAGCATATTTGTTCTATATATATATCTTTGAATTTATTTATTCTTTGTATTTTGTTATCATCAAAACTCTAATTAAGGGTTGTAGAATCAAACTATGTTCTAACAATCTCCCTCTTTTTGATGATGACAAAACCCATATTTTCAATTAAAAATAAAGAATAAAAAGTATAGAAAACTCCCCCTGAGTTGATTACTTCCCTTTAATTCCATGAGTCTTTGAGCATCAGAACCTTACTGTATCTTTCCTCAGAGTTTTGTACCTGTTCAAGCTTTTCAGAAGAGAAAAAATTTAAATAGATCAGAATGTTTGAGACTTATGTCTCAGTAATCCGTTATTGAAAAATGTCATTCTTTCTCCCCCTTTTTGTCAGTTATCAAAAAGAACAAATAATCAGAGCCAAAATGCATTTATATTAAAAACCAGAAGCAATGATAAGTTCAGAACAATGTAAGAAAAATTACAGATAAACAAGTTTTAAAGACAGGGAAATTCTAAGAGGGAGGTGGTAGACGTGTGAACAAAGCTTCCAACATGCTCTTGATCTGGGTGTTGGTTTCCTGTTGCTGGGTTAACATGCTCGTGATTGCATCAATTTTGTTGTCCTGTTTATCCATTCTTTCCTTCATCAACATATCAGATCTTTTCAGGTCTTCTAGAGTCTGCCTGTCAAGGGAGGAAGCTTGAGGATCTTCAGAAACAGGATGCTTCTCAGAGCTTTCTGCAATATCCTTTTCTTGACCTAGTTCTTCAGAAGGAATCAACTGCTCTGGAGTAACAGTCAGATTGAGATCTTCTGACTCTGGTTGAACTTTGTTTACTGGACGATGTTCAGACCAGGGAGCATTATCCAGAGGGAGAACTTCTTCCTTGAGCAGCTGGCTCAGAACTGGCTCTTCAATTTCTTTCAGCAGATTGCTGAAGTTCTGTTGAGCTTGTCCATAGCTTTGTTCTTGCAACTTATGAGTTTCAGAACATACCCATCTTCTGAACCTTGTCCAAAGGTAGTCTGATGCAGCAGGATCAATCAGCTCAAGACTAGCTTGCTTCAGAGAAGTGATCCACTTCTGTACTTCTGTTTCAAAAATCAATAAGCTGGTACCAACATCTGGATGTTTTGGTTTTGGGATAGCTGTTTTGTGGGTTATGGCAGTAAGACGTTCAAAAATTGTTAAGTCAATGACAGTCTTGATGTTGTCTTCTGGATTGTTCTTTGGTGAGGGAGTGGGAGAGTCAAGAATTATTATTGGACTTGATGGGGAGTTTGGTGGAGTTGATTCTAGAGAAGAGGGAATTTGGGGAATATTCAGAATGGTACCATGAGGCATACGAATGGCCAGAGGTTCTGTGATTCCAGGAATGGGAATGGTATCAGAATCAACAGTTTGGTTTGATTGATTGTTATGAGGTTCTGGTTCACAGGATTCAGAAGGTTGAGTCTCAGAAGTTTGAACTTCTGGGTGAGATTGTTCAGGTTGTGGAGAAGGTGGATGAATTTCTGGTTGAGGAGATGGAGGTAGTGGTATTTCTGGTTGTGGAGAGAGGGGAATTTCTGGTTATGGTGAGAGGGGAATTTTTGGTCGTGCTTCTGTGGTGGTTTCAGGGTTTGGATTTTCTGGCATGGGAGCAGAAGTATGTTGGTCAAAGGTATCTATATCAGATAGAACTTTTGCAAGTTCTTGTTGGGTTGCTTCAATATTTGGATTTGGAGGTTGGGAGCGAGATCTTCTAAGAGTTAAGGATTTAGAGGGGTCAAATACAATGTCAAAGTCATCAAATGTTTGTGGTGTGGGGTTTTCTGATTGAGTGGGAATTAGTATAGATGTTGATACAGAAATTGAATCTAAAACAGTTACAGAAGAAGGATTACCTTTATTTTTAGGAGTCCGCTGGGATGATCCTTCTTCTACAACTTTCCTTTTCTTGGTTTTCTTCAGCATAATTCTGGAGCCTTCTGCTGTAGATCCTGAATGTTCAAATTTGGTGCTGTACCATCCGCCTTGCAAGCATCCAGATATCTGACTATTATATCAGGTTTAGAATCAATCTCTGAGAATAGAGGAAAGTTATCCAGAGGGACTCTTCTGCTGGAGATTGCTGCAAAAGGAGTGACGTTGGGTTCCTTCTTGATGTTCTCAATCAACTTCATTTTCTTCAGATTCTTTGCATTCAGCTGTTTGCCAACAGTAGGTTCCAAAGAGCTGATTTCCTGAGCCTCTGTAAGATGATCAATCAGGTTATTCTCTGTTAGAATATCTGATATAAGTCTTCCTAGGGGTATCCAGTCCCTTTTTGTGCACTCCTCTTCTCTGGTTTCCTTAACACTAGTCTTTAGATGGTTAAACAGCAGATGATCCAGATTTACCTTAATATTCTGAGAGATGAAGTAGATCAGAAATTGCTGATCAATATTGATGTAGTCAGGAGAGCTGGTAGGCTTCCTGTGGTTTATGCATCCCAGAATGATCTTGGCCCATATTTTGTGATGGTCTTTTAAATCCCTTATCTTGCTGGAGGGAAGACCCAGAGTGAAGATTTCTCTAGCAATTAGGGCAACATCAGCGCATCTTTCAGCCATGTCAATGCAACGTACACCACCACCACTGTAGCCTATTAATCTTGCAATGAGGTCCTCAGTAATAACTATCTTCTTCCCCATAATGTATGAAGTAACTTGATGGTTGGAAGATGAAGCGTGAATCTAAAATTCCTTTACCAGAATTGGGAATGTTGGACCCACCAGACGGTCAAAATATCTTTCCCAGCCTTGAGCCTTAACTTCTTCAGAGAGATTAAACCCATTCTCTTGAAGACTATTGAAATCCACGACCAATTCTGAAAGAACTTCTAGATTTTTGATGGGTGTAAGAAGAGTTCTGTAGGGTTCTTTGTATTGTTCAGAGGAATCTGTTTTCTGAGAACTGGAAGCAGGGATGCTTGAGGAAGCCATGTTCACATGAAGGTTTTGAAGAAATTGAAAGGGTTTTGAGAAAGTATGCAAACTGAAATTAGTAAGATTGAGAGAAAATGAAAGTGAAGGTAAAAGAGTGTAAATGGTGAGAAAAGTGTTTAAATAGATTTCTAAACAATTTTGAAAACATAAACGGAAAGAGAGAGAAATTAAATATAATGATTATGAGCATTTAATGATAGCTGATTTTGGGGGATTCAGAAAGATATTGGAACGGTTACCCATGACATGTGTCTCAATGCAACCAATCAACGCTTTTGACCTTTCAGAAACTTGAACGCGTGTTCAGCCTCAGAAAGTAACTGATGACTGGATGACACTTGTTTGCTTGAGTGAACAACACATTTCTATCCTTGATTATGATAGATTCTGATACAATTTGTGCTTCTAAAGATCTGAAGAAAGATTGATCAGTAGTTCACGAAAAAATAAATAAAGTTCTGAAGGTTAAGATATGGAATCAAAACAGTTTTATTCTGGGCAGAGCGTCATGCTGAGATGTTTCAGAATGAAGTTGAACCTATCTTCAGAAAGAGGTTTTGTAAAGATATCAGCCCATTGATGGTCTGTGTTAATAAATTTTAAATTTAGAATCCCTTTCTGAATATAGTCCCTAAAAAAATGATGTTTTATTTCTATATGCTTAGCCCTAGAATGCAAAATAGGATTTTTACTGAGACAAATAACATAAGTATTGTCACAGAGGATAGGGATGTTACTCTCAAATATCTTGAAGTCCTCAAGTTGACTTTTCATCCAGAGCATTTGTGTGCTGCATCCAGCTGCTGCTATGTATTCATCTTCTGCTGTTGATAGAGCTATTATGGATTGTCTTTTGCTGGACCATGAGATCAGATTTTCTCCCAGAAACTGGCAGCTTCCAGAAGTGCTTTTACATTCTACTCTGTCTCCAGCGAAATCAGCATCACAATATCCTATCAAACTGTAATCACTTGTTTTCTATAAAACAAACCCAGATTAGTAGTACCTTTCAGATACTTGAAAATTCGCTTAACTGATGTTAAGTGAGATTCTCTAGGATCTGATTGGAATCTAGCACAAATGCAAACACTGAATAGAATGTCAGGCCTTGAAGCCGTCAGATAGAGAAGAGAGCCAATCATACCTCTGTAGACCTTTTGTTTTACCTTTTTACTTACCTCTTCTCTTTCCAAAATGCACGTGGGATGCATTGGAATCTTTGATGACTTACATTCTGAGAGATCAAATTTCTTCAGAAGTTCTCTGACATATTTGCTCTGATGAATGTAAGTTCCTTCTGGGGTTTGATTAATCTGAATGCCCAGAAAGAATTTTAGTTCCCCCATTAGGCTCATCTCAAATTCTGCCTGCATACATTTAGCAAACTTTCTTCCCAAAGAGGGTTTAGTGGATCCAAATATGATGTCATCAACATAAATTTGACATACTAAAATGTCATTCTTAACTGTTTTACAGAACAAGGTTGTGTCCACTTTCCCTCTGGTGAATTCCTTTTCTAACAGGAAGTTACTTAGTCTTTCATACCAAGCTCTGGGAGCTTGTTTCAGACCATAGGGTGACTTCTTTAGTTTGAAAACATATTCTGGATTTTTGGAACTTTCAAAACCAGGGGGTTGGTGCACATATACCTCTTCTTCTATATAGCCATTTAATAATGCACTCTTAACATCCATCTGATACAGAGTGATGCTTTTATTAACAGCAAATGAAATTAAGAGTCTGATAGATTCTAACCTGGCGACTGGAGCAAAGGTTTCTGTATAGTCTATCCCCTCTTTCTGACTATAACCTTGTGCTACCAGTCGTGCTTTGTTTCTGATGACTTCACCTTGTTCGTTCAGTTTGTTTCTGAACACCCATTTTGTACCAATGACGTTGAATCCTTTTGGTTTGGGAACTAGATCCCATACGTCATTTCTTGTGAATTAATTTAGCTCCTCTTGCATTGCTAGAATCCAGTCATTGTCCAGAAGTGCTTCATCAATTGTTGTTGGTTCAATTAGAGAAACCAGTCCCATGAGGGATTCTTCAGAGTTTCTGAAGCTAGATCTTGTTCTGATTGGATCTTCCTTTCTTCCTAATATTATTTCTTCTGGGTGATCCATGCTGCTTCTGGATGGTCTTTTCTAGAGTTGATCAATAGAAGGTGCTGGATTACTTGCAGTGCCTCTTTATGATGTTGAGGGAGTGTCTCTATTGAGAGCTTCTGATGATTTGTCTTCAGTACTTGTGAGTTCAACTTCCATACCTGCAAGGAATTCATTCTGCTTTGACTTTTGAGAGTCAAGCTTATCATCAAAACGAACACTGATTGACTCTTACACAATCTGTGTTTCTGTATTGTATACTCTACCCTCTTGAGCGTTAAGAGTATCCTAACATAATACACTTTTGTGCTTTAGAGTCAAACTTGTTCAAATAATTTTTTGTATTCAGAATAAAACATGTACATCCAAATGGGTGAAAGTAGGAAATGTTGGGCTTTCTGTTCTTCCACAATTCATATGGAGTCTTTTCCAGAATAGGTCTTATTGAGATTCTATTCTGAATGTAACACGCTGTGTTTATTGCCTCTGCCCAGAAGATCTTAGCAACGTTAGTCTCGTTGATCATGGTTCTGGCCATTTCTTGCAATGTTCTGTTCTTTCGTTCTACAACTCCATTTTGCTGGGGAGTTCTAGGACAAGAAAAATCATGCAGAATGCCTTTGTCATTAAAGAATAACTCAAAATCTTTGTTTTCAAATTCTCCACCATGATTACTTCTGACTTTGACGATTCTAAGATCCTTTTCATTCTGAACTTGGTTGCAGAAGGTAACAAACACAGAGTGTGACTCGTCCTTGTGCCTTAAGAACTTTACCCATATCCATCTGCTATAGTCATCTGCGATCACTAACCCATACTTCTTGCCATTGACTAAAGCAGTTTTAACTGGTCCAAATAAGTCAATGTGCAGAAGTTCTAATGGCTTGGAGGTGGAAACAACGTTTTTGGATTTGAAAGCTGGTTTTGCAAACTTGCCTTTCTGACATGCTTCACACAGAGCATCTGAATTGAACTTCAGGTTAGGAAGTCCTCTGACCAGATTGAGTTTGTTAATCTGAGATATTCTTCTCATACTAACATGTCCCAATCTTCTGTGCCAGATCCATTGCTCGTTGTTAACAGACAGAAGACACTTTACATTCTGACTTTTTAGTTCAGAAAGTTTTATTTTATAAATGTTGTTTTTCCTCTTTCCATTAAATAGGATAGTCCCATCTTTCTGACTAACAGCTTTGCATGAATTTTGATTGAAGATTATATCATAACCGTTATCACTTAATTGACTTATGGATAACAAATTATGCATTAATCCATCAACTAGTAAAACATTACTTATAGAGGGAAGATTTCCATTACCTACTGTTCCAGAGCCAATGATCTTTCCTCTCTGATTACCTCCAAAACCTACGTGGCCTCCAGGCTTAAGTTCCAGGCTTTGGAACATATGCCTTCTTCCCGTCATGTGTCGTGAGCAGCCAGAGTCCAGGTACCATGATTGGTGTTTTTGCTTTGCTGCTAAAGATATCTGCCACATGTATTATTTTATCCTTAGGTACCCACATTTTCTTGGGTCCTGATTTGTTAGTTTTACCAAAACTCTGGTTGAATTTTGGTTTGACAGAGTAATCACTACTTGTATATTTTAAGTCATGTGTGTGCCCATATATAAAGTGTGAATCAAGTGGAGTACGTTTTATAACTAAATCCATGGAATTTTTTGGTGTAGGTACCTTACCTTGATATCCTATCCCTTATCTGCCATTTCTGCTAACTCCATAGATCATTGAAGCCATTTTGCTTCTGTCTATGTTTTTAGCTAGAAACTTCTGAAAGCTGTGATCATACTCCTTGATGATCTCATCAGCATTGCTGGGAGTTTCAGGGATTGTTTCCTTCTGAGAGTTTTGCAATTGGTTTTCTAATTTTGAAATTTTATCTTTTAACTCAGAATTCTCCAATTTGAGACTCTCAGTCTTATCAAAGTCAGAAGCAAGATTCCTTTTCAGGTTTCTGAATTTGACTCTGATCTGCTGATATCTTTCCAAAATTTCATTAAGGCTTTCAGCTAGTTCAGCCTTAGTAAAGTTTATAGTAAAGTCAGGGAATACCTCTTCTGTATCTGATTCAGATTCTGGCTCAGAAGCTTCACTGTCTTCTGTTATGTTTGCCATGAGAGCTATGTTTGCTCTTTCATCATCTGATTCTGAGTCAGCTTCAGGTGTGTCAGAATCATCCCATGTAGCCATGAGACTTTTCTTCTTTTCCTTGCCAAACTTCTTTTTGGGCTTTTCCTTCTGAAGCTTTTGGAAATCACTTTTGTAGTGCCCTTGCTCGTTACATTCATAGCAGATGATGTCTTTGTTGTTTGGCTTTCTGTTTCCTGAAGAACCTTCAGATCTTCTGTGTCCAGAGGAGGATTATGACCTTCTGTATCTGGAGAAAGATTCATTCTGATTTTCTGATCTTCTGGGATTCCTGAACTTCCTTTGCCTCTGCTTCCATAATTGGTTCACCCTTCTGGAGAGGAGAGATAGTTCATCTTCTTCTGATGAGGACCCATCAGAGGTTTCTTCCACAGCCTACAAAACTTTGGAGTCAGATTTTTTGTTAGATTTTAAAGCTAATGGCTTACCTTGCTTTTTAGGTTCATCTGCTTCTAGATCTATCTCGTGACTTCTGAGGGAGCTGACAAGTTCCTCCAGAGAGATTTTGTTGAGATCCTTGGCTAGCTTAAGCGCTGTGACCATTGGCCTCCATTGTTTTGGCAAGCTTCTGATGATCTTCTTAACGTGATCAGCAGTAGAATACCCTTTGTCAAGAACTTTTAGACCAGCAACAAGAATTTGAAATCTTGAAAACATAGTTTCTATTGATTCACTCTCTTCCATCTTGAATGCCTCATACTTCTGAATGAGTGCAAGGGCTTTGGTTTCTTTGACTTGAATGTTGCCTTCATGCGTCATTCTCAGAGAGTCAAACATAATCTTTGCAGTGTCTCTGTTTGATATCTTCTCATATTCTGAATAAGAGATGGCGCTGAGAAGAATTGTCCTGGCCTTGTGATGAATTATGAACTCACGCTTTTGCTGATCAGACATCATTTTCCTGTCAATCTTCTGACCACTTCCATCCACTGGGTGTGTGTATCCATCAGTCACCATGTCCCACAGATCAACATCATGGGCCAGAAAGAAACTCTCAATTATGTCTTTCCAGTAGTCAAAGTTCTCTCCATCAAAGACTGGAGGTTTGCCACTGAATCTGTCTCTTTCTTCATTGTTGTCATTGCTGATGTTTTGATTTGGTCCTGCCATTGTGTTTTTCTGACAATGGATCTTGTACTGACACGGTTAAGTGTTATAAGCTCAGAACCAGGCGCTCTGATGCCAATTGAAGATGTGAAAAACACAAGAAGGGGGGTTTAATTGTGAAACTTAAAACAAATGCTTAGACAACACAATATTTTTATCCTGGTTCGTTTGATCTCAAACTACTCCAGTCCACCCGTCAAGGTGATTTCGCCTCTCTCCAACGAGGTCTTAATCCACTATATTCAAAGGATTACAACAGCTACTTTAACAACTGTTAAAGCCTTCTTGAGTATAACCACAAACCGGTTTATCTCAAGGAAATCTTTTACAAATAATATGAACAATGATGTGTTAACGTTTTCTAATAAAACAATATATCACAACTGTGATAATTACACAATTTAAGCTTGGAATAAACTGAATTGCTAAAGCGTTTGAGTAAGCATGGTTTTGAAAGCTTGGCGAATTATGTGAGTGCATGCGTGCGTCTTTTCTCACACAGACTTGTTTAAATAGGCAAGGCAGAGATACCTTGTCCATAAAGCCATTTTAATGATAATAACACACTTTCCTTTTTGAGAAGATCTTGTCTTGAAGAGAGCCGTTAGTATTTAATTCTGTCTTGAATACTTAGTAACGCTTCAGAGTCTTCTTTGCTTATGGTAACTGTGATCGGTGGATCTGGAACTGACTGTTTTAAAGCTGGTTCGCGAAATGTCGCGGTAAGCAAGAGTCGCCACCGTCTTTTATTTTCTCCAAATGGAAAGGACAAAAGCACAGAAAAATTCCTTTAAAGAGATTGCTCTCGGTTCGGGAGGTAGGTTATAGAAAGGGAAGGTGTTAGCACCCTTTCTATCCATGGTTATCCATGGGCTCTTAGGTACTTGCTCAATGTGTTTTCAAAAATGTTTGCTTGCTTTTCAATTGTGGGTTTTAAAAGTTTCTTTGAAAAATTTCAGTTCGACTCGTACGTCAGAGTGTTTGAAAAATTTGCTTTGAAAGCTTTTGAAAAGTGTTGGTGTGAAAAGATTTTGATTTGTTTGAAATTAGAGCAAGTATCCTTGAGAACCTACCTACCCTAAGGAATTCGTCTGTGTAAATGTCCTTTAAAGTAGTGCCATCCCACCATTGAGAGGTAGGTAGCACCACCATTGGAGGGGTTCGGGTCAATTCGAGTTTTAGGGACATGGTGATCACCGGAGCAATGGGAAGACACCTTAGAAGCTACCCTCATGCCAGGTTCCCGGATCATGAGGACTTACTACGACGTCCTCTACTCGACGACCACCTTTCGGAAGGTAACAGTGAAGCGTACCCTAGGGGTGGTGTGTGCGGTCCGTGTGTCATTTTCAGTTTATTGTTTGTCTTGTCATGCATTGGTGATCTAACGATTCGATTTTATTTTTGGGCATTCATTCTTTCATGTTATTGTTTAACAGTTAAAAGTGCGGGAATTTAAAGTGCGGAAAAGATAAAAGTCCTACGCTATTACAAAGGGCGCGGGTCTACAACGCCAAATTAATCCAGACCCGATTTAAAATAAATTGCAGAAAAGAAATGTCTAATAGCTATTACATGGCTTTGGTACAAGTACATTATATTCACAAAAGAAATGAATGAAACGCGCGAAAAAGAAAATAATCAAATGCGAGGGCGTTGAACCCTTTAAAGGAATTAAAATAATTAAGTTATCTAAAATTAAAATTAAATGAAAAATGGTATTTTTGTGTTTTTTAGATTTAAAAGAAAAAAGAAAAATTAATTAAAATTAAAATGCTAAACCCTAGTTCTAATGTTTTTTAAGTTTATTATGAAAATATTGACTTTTAACCTAATTTAACTCTAAATTAATTTATGTACAATTTTTAATTTATGAAAATAAATAAATAATATTATTATTCTGAAAAAAAGAAAATTAAAAAAAAAAAGAAAATAAAAAGTTATTAAACCTAAATTCTATGTTTGGATTTTTATTATGAAAAATATTTAATAAACCTAAATTAAAGCTAAATAATTACAAGCATTTTTTTTATGAAAATAATTAAAATAAAAATTATATTTTTTATTGGTCTTTTCTGATTTTTGAAGGTTTTTTATATTTTGTTAAAAAAATAATTAATTAAATAGATAGCAAATAAAAGAAATAAAAAGAAAGATTAAAGAAAGAAAAAAAAATAAAATAATAAGGCAAACCAGGGGGGGTAGTCCCCAATTCAGGAGGTATAGGCCTGGAATTTCTGGCCCATCAGCTTTGAGGTCCATTGACTTTTTTGATCAGGTGTGATGCCTTTGACCAAGTGTAGCGTATTCCTTAGACCTAAGCCTTGGATCTGATTCCCTTGGACACATGGCCGTTGATCCTTGGCAGCGTATGGTGGAATGTTTTACTGAGCCTGCATGGGAATTTGAAATGAAAAATAATATTGAAACTTTGCAAGACCTGGGATTTGAACCCAGGTCATGAGGGTTAATGGAATTCACGCTTGCCACCTGAGCCAGCACGCATATGTTACTATATTACAACAAATAAATAATAAAAAAGAAACAAGTGCGTTAGTGGCTTTCTGGCGCGAGAATTCAAACGCGCCTATCACGTGTTGACACGGAGTCATCTTCCTCCCTGTCCCTGAAAACAAAACGAAATAGGCAACGGTTTCTGGGCGTTGCATTAGGTGAGCTATAAAAAAATAGCGAATAGCTCAGCTTCAAACATAAATTAGGCGCGATGGTTGGAATTTGTTCGTCTCTAGGCGCTGAGTTCAACCATGGTGGTCATGGGTCCTGATTTTTCCTCTATGCAAAAGCCCCAATTCCAGAAACCTGCAACCCTAGAAATCGAAAATGGCGAAATCGTGTATGTGGCACAACAATGCAATTAAACCTAATGGTTAGCTCTAGAAACTCATAAGGAACATAAATCCACAGTTAGAATGTCATGATGATGCTTAGAATGTAAAGCACGATTGCCACTTTTTTGCTGTACAGTTTTAGATTGCTTTACCAATTCTTCGCGTATTGATGAATGTTAGGGATTGTAATGTGTTCAGAATTTGTCCAGGATGCTAATGGAAAAAGAATTGAGGCTTCAAACTCTCCCCAACTTTGAAATCAGTTTTGCATTATATGGCTTATTTTTCAAATTGCCAATAGGCTTTTCAGCGCAGCATATGGCATATTGTGGTTAGGGTTTGACTTAGTGATCATAATGGAATAGAATTGGCTTGCTATTTGACCTTAATCCATGCTTAGGAAAGAACAAGTCCTAGGGTTTTCACCCTTAACCATTTTTCCTCCTTTTTAGCCAAGACCTAGACTTAGTGTGAAGTTTAACCCTAGCCTGAGTTTTTGAATTGGCCCATGATACATGGAAATTGTTCAAGTTCACATGACACTATTCCATTGGTTTTTGAATTTTATTTGAATTTTCAAAGATTTAAAATGAATTAAATTATTAAAAATTAAATAAAATAGAAAAATCAATATTTGGTCTTGAAATTAATCATGGGACACGTGTGTGGCATGACAAGGATGAATCAAGTGGAAGAAAGTGGGCCCTTTTGTCAAAAATTGAAGTTTCAAGCATAGTTGACTTTTGCCATTTCACAAAAATTTCCCAACTTCTACAAGGCATAACTTGCTCAATTTTTAAGCTTTTCACATGTTCTTGGACATTTTGGAAAGGTCTTTGAGTCCTTTAACCAATGCCTTTGGTACCATGTCATTTTGATTTACCAATCTCAAGTTATGGTCTTTGACTTAAAGTCCCTTTTTGTTGACTTTTGAAAATGACCTATAATGTTGAAATTGATAACTTTTTGTGAGAGCATTTCTTGGACTTGAAGTATGAAGATGAGTTGTAGGAAATGTCTTTCTCTTCAAAATGAGCTTTGGATGGAATTTTTCTGATAATCCATGTGAAAGTTATGCCCTGGTCAATTTCAGTTGACTTTTTCAACTGTCCAAATATAGCAACTTTTGCATCTTTGATGATTTCTGAGCCAAATTTTGAGAATCATGATCAAGCATTGATCAAATTATGTTTGTGGCTTCAAAATGATGTATTGACCAAAAATTTGAACTTTTGACTGTCAAATGACCATTTTGCCCCTACAGTTGACTGTAGTGCAATTTAGGGTTTTGACTGTGCAATTTTGAGCTGAATGCCTTGAAACTTGATATGAGGATGCTTGACCATGTTTGTAAGCATATGAGACTTGATTGGGCCTTTGAACACTTCCTTTTCTTGATCAGACTCAAAACCCTAATTTTGACTGTATATGAGACAGTTGACCTGCACAACCCTTGGGGAATTTTGTGACTTGGCTTGGCAATTTCTTGAAGAATATGGGAGGGCAAATTTTGGGGTATAACAGTTGCCCCTGTTCAATCTTCTTAGACCTGAGGATGCAGATTGGCTGACGTGCCTTTCGTAATCCGAGGGTAAAAGATGATTGGACACTAGAGTGCCCGGAAATTTGCGCTCACATGTTAGCAATGGTGGTGGAATGGGCTTATAGATGCCATCTGGATGTTTGATTGCGCAGGAGATTCCTTGGCGAGAACCTGTATACCTGCAAAACAGAAAATGAGTACCTGACACGTTGCAGGAGCCGATTTTTTAGATGCTTGGTATAGATGTGTCCTGACTGGTTACAGGAGCTGAGTCTGGAGCTTCAAACGGCGATGAAAGAACCAGGGATGATTACTTCCTTAGCATGAATGGTAAGAGAGCCTTGGGCGACTTTAACTTCAACAACGCTCGTTGAGAAAAATCTGGGGTGTCTTCTACTGGGATAAGCATCAGGGAGATCTTAGGGTCGATCTGACTGAACCAGAGAGGCCTTTGACTGGATAAGAATCAGGAAAATCTTAAGGTCGATTTAATTGAACCAGTCTAGGTCTTGAAATGTCTTCAACTGGATAAGCATCAGGAAAATCTTGGGACGATTTGACTGAACCAGAGAAGGCCTTTGACTGGATAAGCATAAGGAAAATCTTGGGGTCGATTTAACTGAACCGGTCTAGGTCTTGAAATGTCTTCAACTGGATAAGCATCAGGGAGATCTTAGGGTCGATCTGACTGAACCAGAGAAGGCCTTTGACTGGATAAGCATCAGGAAAATCTTGGGGCGATTTAACTGAACCGGTCTAGGTCTTAAAATGTCTTCAACTGGATGAGCATCAGGGAGATCTTAGGGTCGATCTGACTGAACCAGAGAAGGCCTTTGACTGGATAAGCATCAGGAAAATCTTGGGGCGATTTAACTGAACCGGTCTAGGTCTTAAAATGTCTTCAACTGGATGAGCATCAGGGAGATCTTAGGGTCGATCTGACTGAACCAGAGAAGGCCTTTGACTGGATAAGTATCAGGAAAATCTTGGGGCGATTTAACTGAACCGGTCTAGGTCTTGAAATGTCTTCAACTGGATAAGCATCAGGGAGATCTTAGGGTCGATCTGACTGAACCAGAGAAGGCCTTTGACTGGATAGGCATCAGGAAAATCTTGGGGCGATTTAACTGAACCGGTCTAGGTCTTAAAATGTCTTCAACTGGATGAGCATCAGGGAGATCTTAGGGTCGATCTGACTGAACCAGAGAAGGCCTTTGACTGGATAAGCATCAGGAAAATCTTGGGGCGATTTAACTGAACCGGTCTAGGTCTTAAAATGTCTTCAACTGGATGAGCATCAGGGAGATCTTAGGGTCGATCTGACTGAACCAGAGAAGGCCTTTGACTGGATAAGCATCAGGAAAATCTTGGGGCGATTTAACTGAACCGGTCTAGGTCTTGAAATGTCTTCAACTGGATAAGCAATCAGGAAAATCTTGGGACGATTTAACTGAACCAGAGAAGGCCTTTGACTGGATAAGCAATCAGGAAAATCTTGGGACGATTTAACTGAACCGGTCTAGGTCTTGAAATGTCTTCAACTGGATAAGCAATCAGGAAAATCTTGGGACGATTTAACTGAACCAGAGAAGGCCTTTGACTGGATAAGCAATCAGGAAAATCTTGGGACGATTTAACTGAACCGGTCTAGGTCTTGAAATGTCTTCAACTGGATAAGCAATCAGGAAAATCTTGGGACAATTTAACTGAACCAGAGAAGGCCTTTGACTGGATAAGCAATCAGGAAAATCTTGGGACGATTTAACTGAACCGGTCTAGGTCTTGAAATGTCTTCAACTGGATAAGCATCAGGGAGATCTTAGGGTCGATCTGACTGAACCAAAGAAGGCCTTCTGACTGGATAAGCATCAGGAAAATCTTGGGACGATTTAACTGAACCGGTCTAGGTCTTGAAATGTAGCTTGAGAACTTAACTGGATCTTTCCTGAAAGGTAAAAGTCAGTCGTATGCAATGCATGATATGGATCAAGCAATGATGTTCTCAACATAAATGAGATTTGTATGATGCAGTGCGTTATGCATGCTATAATGATGTATGTGATGTTTTATGTATGTTTTCGTCTAGGAAAGTAAATCCTTGACGGGTGCCGGGAAGTCGTATCCTGGGCTGATGTCGAAGAATAGATTTTGCTTCCGCTGGGGGTGATAACTGCAAGGATACCGGTAGGAGAAGATGACTCCGTTGCGGAATAAACTTGGCGAATGGAAGATTCTGCGGGGAGAAAAGATACTCTAGCGACCATGCTGGGAAGCAATACTCTGTGGGGAGAGGGATGCTTTGCTGAGTGTTGTTAGTAGTAATTTGCTAAGGATATCCTTGTTGTTGGAAGTGTTGATGGACTTCGCTGGGGTAAGAAGACTTCGTCGAGGACGCTCTTTCCGTGGCTTTTGGCTGAGGATAACCCAGTTATATCCTATTAAGGAAATAACTCTTTGAATAAAGCCGGATGACGCGTTCGTGCTCTCGTGAGGGGATAAGCTTCCAGAATTTACCGGGGATAAGCTTACTACTTGGGGAGATGGATTCCAACTTTCCTGGGGAAACTGGATTGGACTCTTCTGGGGGGTTTTGGAACTGCGGGGGAGTGATTCCTTTGAATGTTGGTATACCGCCGAGGAACAATCTTTAGACCAAGACTGCCGGGGATGCTTGTTAAGAATATATGCTGCTGGGGAAGGTTGAGATCTGTGGGAGGATACCCAACTTCCTTAAGGTTGATAACTGCTTTGCTTGAGGAGAGTATACTGCTTGCTGGCTCGCTCTCTGGGGAATTAAGATACCTGGTTGTGTTCTTCAGCTGAACCTACTTTGATACCTTGGAGGATAGAACAACTGGATTGCTTAGACAACTCTTTATTGCCCCTGTTTCTGTGGGAGAAGATACCTGTGGCGGTGCTTGATGACTGCCGATTGACAAATCTTCTTCTGGTAGGAAAGTGACGAGATGACGGAACATAGTCGTATGTTTTGATCCCTAACTTTTGCCTGGACCGCCCTTTCGGGTTTTCAGTCCACCGAGATACCCATTTTTGCCCAAGCCGCCTTTTCAGGTTTTCGACTTGCCGGGTGTACAGTTTTTTCATATTCATCCCTTGTTTTTGCCTGAACCCTTTTGGTTCGCCGGGAAGCCCTTATTTTTGCCTAGGTGTGTCAACCTAGCGGGTCTTTGATTATGCGCAGTATTTTTTTTGACTATGTCCGTGTCCTCAGGATGTAGGGAATTGCCCCTGTTAGAATTGTTTTGTCATGCCACCAGAAGATCTTCGTTTGATCGTCCAATGCCCCAGGTGACTTAGACGGAGATTTGCCCCAGGCTGGTTGGCCTTTTTGAGAGATTCTCCGAATCTTGACCTAACTGCCCCAGATGATGGACAATAGTCATGCCATGCCCCTTGATTGGAGGTACTTCTGTTCATTAGGCATTCGTCGTGCGAATTTCCTTGCTGTTCAAACAAAAAGTCATATGCAAACAAAGTTATGTTAAAAATGCAAAGCTTATGTCTGTCTTGAAGATTTTGAAAATGCATTCTTTTTCATAAAACAAGTAAATGTTTGTAAAAACATGATGTCAACTCCGTATTTACCGTAGGCCTTCAGGAGTCAGGATACCTTTCGTAACAGTATGCTTTCGAACTAACCCCTGCTTCAGCTGGGACTTTTGAGGGTTGTAACGTGGCCTGGTTCATGGTTTAAGAAACAAAGAATAAAGGCTCAAATTATTTGTACCCACCCACTCTTCGTGACGTTCTTCAAACCTAAACTCAGTTGATCATGCGTTAGACCTTGTTTGAGTCTTCGTTCTGATTTTCCGGTGATGGTTCAGTCATTGCTGATTTATTCTGAATAGGCAGTCATCATTTTTTTGTCGAGGGTTCATAAGACCTCTTGTTTTTTATTTATTTTGTTATCCCTGTCTTTTTTTCCTGAACTGTTTCCTTTTTTGGAATTACAGTCAGCGGGATGCCCCAGTTTTGGAAGTCTTCTTCGTTGGCTTTTCATTTATGATTTGATAATGACTGCCTGTCCTTATGATTATTCGGAACCATCACTGTCTTTCTTCGTTTTGTAAGGATCTCTTTTTGGTGCCATTCGTTATGCACTCGGATCGACTGAGAGACTACCCTGCCCCAGGTTATGATTGAGGGTTTTGATTTTCGAAAATAAAAACTCCTACTTCTTTGGCTCAGAGGGGTTGACGAGGGATTATCATCCTTATAACTCCAGTGTTTAGGGATTGAAACAATGCCTGTACCTCACCAGCGGGGTCTGTTCAAAAGCATACTGTAAAGATAGCGGTATCGTTTTCGTCATCCTCCCTCAAGAGGCTTAGAATTATTGATTGAGAGTTGATTATCAGAAAAAAATATGAAAATAATTTGCGTATAGTGAATACGAATATATTGATTCAAAATAGACATAAGCGATGCATTAATGAAATAACAATGTTTTAACAATGAGTAAATGTTTGAACAATCAAAAGAAAATTACAATTTGAAAATTCTAATAAACACAAGTCTTCTAGCCTCAGGGCTTGTTACTTCAAATGGTGAACCTCGCAGGGGTAGTAGAAGAACTCGACCTGACCATCTGGGGTGAATTCCACAGCTCCTTCATCAATCAGGCTTTGGATTTTGTACCTCAACTTCCAACAGTCATCAGTATCATGCCCCGGGCTGTTAGAATGGTATGCGCACCTGGCCTCAGGATTATAGTTGGGTGAAGAAGTCTTAGGATTAGGGTGAGGTCCTATCAACGTCACCAGATTCAACTTCAACAGGTGTTGCAAAGCTTGGGACAGCGACGTGTTGAGCTGGGTGAATTGTCTTTTGGGCTCATCTGGCTGAAGCTGGTGAGGTTGATACTGAATTGGTGATACTGGAGCCATATGAGGAGCTTTCTCCTTGCTTCTTTGTCTCAAAGACAGTCGAACGATGGCTGGCTTTTTACCCTTACATGTTTGCCCCAGTTGGTTACCCTGAAGCAGTTGGTTGACGAGAAACCGGAGCTCATCTTGTCTTTGAGCTAAACCTTGAATGACATTCCTCTGCCACAACATTTGGGCTTTCAATGCATCCACCTCAGCTTGGAGGTATTTCAGCCTTTCATCCTCAGCACCGTTCCTGACAAAGGTCCCCATGAGAAGTGTCCTTAGCTCCTCCTGCCCCTTAGATAAATTCAGGAGGATTTCCCCGAACCGAGTCTCTTGAGCCAGAAAATCCTGGTTGTCTGGTTGGAAAGCCATTGCTGAAATAAACGGCGAAGAGGGTAAGTGGCCTGTAACAAGGGTACCTGTTATGTAATGATGAGTATGATATGCATGCAATGTTTTCAAGGATCTCGCGGGGTAAACCAGAAAATTTGTTAGCATTGGAATTTAGAGCTTGATTGAAGGACCCCCATGTTATTGAGAACTCTTCTTCAAGAGTCAAAGGCTCACCATATCAAGTGGGTCATAGCCCCTGACTTTAGTCATCATGTCTGGTTTTGATTTCCAAACAACCTTGGTTAGGGAACCTTCTTCAGGAGTCAGAGCTCACCATATCAAGTGGGTCATAGCCTCTGACAACATTGGCTAGAGGAAAATAAATCCTCTTTGCCCCTTGCTAGATGTTTGATTTATATGACCTGTATCACAAACCCTTGAGATCCTTGAAATGGGTTAGGATGTATGCAATGGTATGATGTCATGCTATGCATGGGGTGATGTAGGTAAACCATGTTATGAGTCCCAATTAAGGACTGCAAAAACCTGCAAGAAACTTAGGATACCCTGTCATGAGTCCTAATTAAGGACTACAAACACAACCTGCAAGAGACAAATGTCAGGTAATAAGCATGCAAGTAGTTCAAGTAGGAAGGCACACAAGTCACACAAGAGAAGCCCTTAAAGTTTAGGCCAGCATGGGGTCTGGGTAGTACCCTCTTGAAGTTGGTGGGTTCAACCTGTCCTATCAAAGTAACCGGGTTCTAAGGTTCCCAACATCACGGGATTGCTTTCATTGTTCATCGTTTCGATTTAGCCACTGAACTGGCGACCGAAATATTCCAGGAAAGCAACCCTTAATTGAGTGTAGTATCGAGTATCAACCAACCTCGGACTGCACCAAAGTCAGTTATCTCACTACCCTACAGAGGCCAAGATAGTTCAATTAAGGTTCCTAAGGTCTGTTGATGCTTCACGACACCACATGGAGGCCCCGTACTCTCCTTGACTGAACTCAAGGGTTACCGGTACACACCAAAGTGCCACATCAACGTAGCAGACTGTTTCAACCATGTCGGTATACCCCGCACAGTTCCCTCACAGCCTTGTTGCTACTTTCTAAAAGGGTATCCCCCAGATCCGGGTTAGGATCTATAGAACTCCCAAGACGGTCCCACAATAATAAAGCAAACAAGGAAAGCAATTGAAAACACAGTTATGAACTAACCCTAAGGTACACCTCACTTTAAGTTTTAGTCCCCAGCAGAGTCGCCAGTTCTGTGATCGGTGGATCTGGAACTGACTGTTTTAAAGCTGGTTCGCGAAATGTCGCGGTAAGCAAGAGTCGCCACCGTCTTTTATTTTCTCCAAATGGAAAGGACAAAAGCACAGAAAAATTCCTTTAAAGAGATTGCTCTCGGTTCGGGAGGTAGGTTATAGAAAGGGAAGGTGTTAGCACCCTTTCTATCCATGGTTATCCATGGGCTCTTAGGTACTTGCTCAATGTGTTTTCAAAAATGTTTGCTTGCTTTTCAATTGTGGGTTTTAAAAGTTTCTTTGAAAAATTTCAGTTCGACTCGTACGTCAGAGTGTTTGAAAAATTTGCTTTGAAAGCTTTTGAAAAGTGTTGGTGTGAAAAGATTTTGATTTGTTTGAAATTAGAGCAAGTATCCTTGAGAACCTACCTACCCTAAGGAATTCGTCTGTGTAAATGTCCTTTAAAGTAGTGCCATCCCACCATTGAGAGGTAGGTAGCACCACCATTGGAGGGGTTCGGGTCAATTCGAGTTTTAGGGACATGGTGATCACCGGAGCAATGGGAAGACACCTTAGAAGCTACCCTCATGCCAGGTTCCCGGATCATGAGGACTTACTACGACGTCCTCTACTCGACGACCACCTTTCGGAAGGTAACAGTGAAGCGTACCCTAGGGGTGGTGTGTGCGGTCCGTGTGTCATTTTCAGTTTATTGTTTGTCTTGTCATGCATTGGTGATCTAACGATTCGATTTTATTTTTGGGCATTCATTCTTTCATGTTATTGTTTAACAGTTAAAAGTGCGGGAATTTAAAGTGCGGAAAAGATAAAAGTCCTACGCTATTACAAAGGGCGCGGGTCTACAACGCCAAATTAATCCAGACCCGATTTAAAATAAATTGCAGAAAAGAAATGTCTAATAGCTATTACATGGCTTTGGTACAAGTACATTATATTCACAAAAGAAATGAATGAAACGCGCGAAAAAGAAAATAATCAAATGCGAGGGCGTTGAACCCTTTAAAGGAATTAAAATAATTAAGTTATCTAAAATTAAAATTAAATGAAAAATGGTATTTTTGTGTTTTTTAGATTTAAAAGAAAAAAGAAAAATTAATTAAAATTAAAATGCTAAACCCTAGTTCTAATGTTTTTTAAGTTTATTATGAAAATATTGACTTTTAACCTAATTTAACTCTAAATTAATTTATGTACAATTTTTAATTTATGAAAATAAATAAATAATATTATTATTCTGAAAAAAAGAAAATTAAAAAAAAAAAGAAAATAAAAAGTTATTAAACCTAAATTCTATGTTTGGATTTTTATTATGAAAAATATTTAATAAACCTAAATTAAAGCTAAATAATTACAAGCATTTTTTTTATGAAAATAATTAAAATAAAAATTATATTTTTTATTGGTCTTTTCTGATTTTTGAAGGTTTTTTATATTTTGTTAAAAAAATAATTAATTAAATAGATAGCAAATAAAAGAAATAAAAAGAAAGATTAAAGAAAGAAAAAAAAAAAATAATAAGGCAAACCAGGGGGGGGGGGGGGGGGTAGTCCCCAATTCAGGAGGTATAGGCCTGGAATTTCTGGCCCATCAGCTTTGAGGTCCATTGACTTTTTTGATCAGGTGTGATGCCTTTGACCAAGTGTAGCGTATTCCTTAGACCTAAGCCTTGGATCTGATTCCCTTGGACACATGGCCGTTGATCCTTGGCAGCGTATGGTGGAATGTTTTACTGAGCCTGCATGGGAATTTGAAATGAAAAATAATATTGAAACTTTGCAAGACCTGGGATTTGAACCCAGGTCATGAGGGTTAATGGAATTCACGCTTGCCACCTGAGCCAGCACGCATATGTTACTATATTACAACAAATAAATAATAAAAAAGAAACAAGTGCGTTAGTGGCTTTCTGGCGCGAGAATTCAAACGCGCCTATCACGTGTTGACACGGAGTCATCTTCCTCCCTGTCGCTGAAAACAAAACGAAATAGGCAACGGTTTCTGGGCGTTGCATTAGGTGAGCTATAAAAAAATAGCGAATAGCTCAGCTTCAAACATAAATTAGGCGCGATGGTTGGAATTTGTTCGTCTCTAGGCGCTGAGTTCAACCATGGTGGTCATGGGTTCTGATTTTTCCTCTTTGCAAAAGCCCCAATTCCAGAAACCTGCAACCCTAGAAATTGAAAATGGCGAAATCGTGTATGTGGCACAACAATGCAATTAAACCTAATGGTTAGCTCTAGAAACTCATAAGGAACATAAATCCACAGTTAGAATGTCATGATGATGCTTAGAATGTAAAGCACGATTGCCACTTTTTTGCTGTACAGTTTTAGATTGCTTTACCAATTCTTCGCGTATTGATGAATGTTAGGGATTGTAATGTGTTCAGAATTTGTCCAGGATGCTAATGGAAAAAGAATTGAGGCTTCAAACTCTCCCCAACTTTGAAATCAGTTTTGCATTATATGGCTTATTTTTCAAATTGCCAATAGGCTTTTCAGCGCAGCATATGGCATATTGTGGTTAGGGTTTGACTTAGTGATCATAATGGAATAGAATTGGCTTGCTATTTGACCTTAATCCATGCTTAGGAAAGAACAAGTCCTAGGGTTTTCACCCTTAACCATTTTTCCTCCTTTTTAGCCAAGACCTAGACTTAGTGTGAAGTTTAACCCTAGCCTGAGTTTTTGAATTGGCACATGATACATGGAAATTGTTCAAGTTCACATGACACTATTCCATTGGTTTTTGAATTTTATTTGAATTTTCAAAGATTTAAAATGAATTAAATTATTAAAAATTAAATAAAATAGAAAAATCAATATTTGGTCTTGAAATTAATCATGGGACACGTGTGTGGCATGACAAGGATGAATCAAGTGGAAGAAAGTGGGCCCTTTTGTCAAAAATTGAAGTTTCAAGCATAGTTGACTTTTGCCATTTCACAAAAATTTCCCAACTTCTACAAGGCATAACTTGCTCAATTTTTAAGCTTTTCACATGTTCTTGGACATTTTGGAAAGGTCTTTGAGTCCTTTAACCAATGCCTTTGGTACCATGTCATTTTGATTTACCAATCTCAAGTTATGGTCTTTGACTTAAAGTCCCTTTTTGTTGACTTTTGAAAATGACCTATAATGTTGAAATTGATAACTTTTTGTGAGAGCATTTCTTGGACTTGAAGTATGAAGATGAGTTGTAGGAAATGTCTTTCTCTTCAAAATGAGCTTTGGATGGAATTTTTCTGATAATCCATGTGAAAGTTATGCCCTGGTCAATTTTAGTTGACTTTTTCAGCTGTCCAAATATATCAACTTTTGCATCTTTGATGATTTCTGAGCCAAATTTTGAGAATCATGATCAAGCATTGATCAAATGATGTTTGTGGCTTCAAAATGATGTATTGACCAAAAATTTGAACTTTTGACTGTCAAATGACCATTTTGCCCCTACAGTTGACTGTAGTGCAATTTAGGGTTTTGACTGTGCAATTTTGAGCTGAATGCCTTGAAACTTGATATGAGGATGCTTGACCATGTTTGTAAGCATATGAGACTTGATTGGGCCTTTGAACACTTCCTTTTCTTGATCAGACTCAAAACCCTAATTTTGACTGTATAGGAGACAGTTGACCTGCACAACCCTTGGGGAATTTTGTGACTTGGCTTGGCAATTTCTTGAAGAATATGGGAGGGCAAATTTTGGGGTATAACAGTAACGCTTCAGAGTGCTGATGACTTGGAAAAGATCTTTGATCAGAGTCAGAGTGTATATGTTTATGCGCAGATTCTGGTCATTAAGCTTCAGCGTATGATCTGGTAGCTTCAGCGTGTAGCACATGTTACTGATCTTCTGATGCTGACATATTACTGATCTTCTGATGCTGATTCCATCAGAACTTCTGTATATATAAAACATAATTTTAAGAAGCATATTTGTTCTATATATATATATATATATATATATATATATATATATATATATATATATATATATATATATATATATATATATATATATATATATATATATATATATATATATATATATATATATATATATATATATATATATATATCTTTGAATTTATTTATTCTTTGTATTTTGTTATCATCAAAACTCTAATTAAGGGTTGTAGAATCAAACTATGTTCTAACAGTTAATGCATTTATCCAAGTTTTTAGGAGAATGTTTTTCATAAATAACTAAGTCTAGGTTGGGTTCAGGATGGCTTGGTTCAGAAGTTTGATCATGAGAGTTTTGTGGTAAATGTTCGATAATATTGAAAAGTTTTGAGCAAGTGAAATGTTCGATTGAAGAAATTTCAAAAGCTTTCTGATTATCAGAGATTATTCTTTATGATATTTCGAGAAAAGAGGGAGAAGTTGGATCAGGATGAATGATGGGTGAGTCATGAAGAGTGGTTTCTTTGTTGAAGAAGGCAAAATGAAGATTGGTATTGAAGGCAGAAAAGTGAGAGTCTTGTGGAGGTAATTGAGATATGGTTAATGGAGAAGTGGAAGTATGTATTGGTTATGGTGGAATGAGGGTAGTGAAATATGGAATGAGATTTGAAGTGGGTGCTTGTGTTGGTAGATTTAGAGATGATTGATTTTGATGGTGGAAAAGACTTATTTGAAGTTACAAGAATTTCAGCTGCAGTGGTGTTTGAAACAGTTGGAACATTTACAACTGGAACGGAAATAGAAGTAGTGATGGTGGATGACGAAACAAAAACTGGTTTTTGTGTGATGGTGGTTGGATAAGATGAGACTCCATCAATAATTTTAGAAACAGATAATGAAACAGGTACAGAAGTATCAACATCATACTTACTAGTTATTACAGCAGTTTCATTATCCAGAACGACATCTTTTAGAAAGTTAGACTTCTTTTTCTTTTTCTTCTCTAGTTCAGAAAAATTTGAGCTTCTCTTCCTTTTACCAACAGAATAACCAACACCCTCAGCAAGAAAATCTGAATAATTAAAGTTTGACATATTATGTCCTTCTTGTGTCATCATTAAAACGTATGTGGCCACGCTGGATATCGAATCTCGTTTAGAGGCTTGACCTTGAGTTCTTCAATCAACTTCATATTCCTCATAGTTTTCCCATGCCCAAAACCACCGATAATGTTACTGTTGCGACTCGATACAATTTTGATGCTCCTATCAACCAAGCCGAAGAGGAATATGATGAAGATATTGAACTCTCTGAGGAAATGGCGAGGGAAATAGAATGAAAGGCTGACAATATACAACCATACCAAGAGGCTATTGAGATCATTAATCTGGGCACAAAGGAAGATCCGAAGAAAATCAAGCTAAGGGAAATGTTAGAGCAGAGCATCAAAGAAAGGATGATCAAACTATTGCACGAGTACGTGGATATATTCACCCGGTTCTACAGGGACATGCTAGGGTTAGATACAGACATCGTGGTGCACAAACTACCTCTCAAAGAAGGGCGTTCTCCAGTTAGGAAAAAACTCAGAAGAACTCGCCCAGATATGTCCAGCAAAATTAGAGAAAAGGTTCTTAAATAGCTTGATGCAAAGTTCTTAGCAGTGGTGGATTATCCATCTTGGATAGCTAACATTGTGCCAGTACCCAAGAAAGATGGCAAGGTATGAATGTGTGTGGATTATCGAGATCTGAACAAAGCAAGCCCCGAGGACGACTTCCCGTTACCTCACATAGATGTTCTGCTGGATAACACGTCTCAAGCCTCAGTATTCTCATTCATGGACGGCTTTTCAGGCTATAATCAAATAAAATGGAACCCGAAGACATGGAAAAGACTACCTTCATGACACCTTGGGGAACTTTCTGCTACAAAGTAATACCATTTGGTCTCAAGAATGCAGGGGCAACCTATCAGAGGGCAATGGTCACATTATTCCATGATATGATCCACAAAGAGGTTGAAGTGTATGTAGATGATATGATAGCCAAATCCCATACGGAGGAGGAACACATCATACATTTACAAAAGTTATTCGAGCGACTGTGCAAGTTCAGACTGAGGTTAAATCCGAATAAGTGTACATTTGGCATCAGATCAGGAAAATTGTCGGGTTTCATTGTAAGCCAGCAGGGTATCGAGGTAGACCCCGACAAAGTAAAAGCTGTACAAGGGATGCCAGCACCGAGGACAGAAAAATAAATGTGAGTTTTCTTAGGGCAATTGAATTACATCTCAAGGTTCATATTGCATCTAACAGCTACATGTGAGCCAATATTTAAGTTATTACGAAAAGATCAGACGGTAGTATGGAATGATGACTGCCAAACAACCTTCGAAATGATAAAACAGTGTCTGCAAGAGCCACCAATCTTAATGCCGCCAGTTCCCAGAAGACCACTCAACATGTATCTGACAGTGCTTGAAGGATCAATGGGTTGTGTTTTAGGATAGCAGGACGAAACAGGCAGAAAAGAGCATGTGATTTATTACCTCAGCAAGAAATTCACTGACTGCAAAACCAGGTACTCACAACTCAAGAAAACTTATTGTGCATTGGCTTGGGCTACCAAGAGGTTGAGGCAATATATGTTAACCCACACTATATGGTTAATAGCAAGAATGGATCCTTTAAAGTACGTGTTTGAAAAACCATCTCTTACGGGAAGAATTTCCCGATGGCAGATGCTACTATCAGAATATGACATCCAATATGTCACTCAAAAAGCCATCAAGGGTAGTTTATTAGCTGATCATCTAGCTCACATACCGCTGCCAGAATATCAACCTATGAAGTTTGATTTTCCGGACAAGGATGTCATGGTTATAGGTGACTACGAAATACCAGGACCCGATGAAGGACCCGAGCCAGGGGCACGTTGGACACTCACGTTCGACGGGGCTTCAAATGCACTGAGGCACATCATAGGGGCATTTTTGACTTCTCCAAAGAACTATCACAAGCCATATACCGCAAGATTATGTTTCGACTACACCAACAACATCGCTGAGTACGAAGCTTGCATACTAGGATTGGAATCTGCCATTGATCGAAGAATAAAGCACCTCGAAGTATTTGGGGACTCTGCATTAGTCATATATCAGGTCAACAATGAATGGGATACTAAACACCCTAAACTGGTGCCATATCGGGATCATGATTTAAAGTTGGTTGTGGAATTTACCGAGATCACTTTCAGCCATATCCCACGGAAAAAAAAATCAAATGGCAGACGCTTTGGCAACTATATCAGCTATGTTTAAAGTAACTTGGTCGAACCATGAACCGCACATCACAATCAAGAGCCTGCACACTGTCTTGCTATCAAAGAAAGACTGGATGACAAGCCTTGGTTTTATGACATCAAGAAATACCTCGAAAAATAAGAACATTCAAAAAATGCCTCCAGCATCGACAAACGAACTCTATAGAAATTAACGTCGAAATTCTTTCTAAGTAATGGTGTACTGCACAAGATGAACCAAAACATAGTCTGGTACTCAAGAAGATTCTGCTACCTTGCCTCGGCTCACGTGGTAAATGGACACCCAACTACGAAGGTCCATATGTAGTCAAAACAACACTCTCCGGTAGTGGTCTCATCCTCACAATAATGGACGGGGAAGAGCTACCGCATCCGACAAACTCAGACGCAGTAAAAAAATACTATGTATAAAAAGCTCGCTAAGCTCGAACCCTAAAAGGGCGACTTAGGCGAAAAGGAGTGTCCCGGTGGATCGAAAACCCTAAAGGGCAATCTAGGAAAAACATTAGGGGCATATAAACAAAAAAATTATCCCGGTAGATGGAAAACCCAAAAGGGCAATCTAGGCAAAAATTAGTGATTTTATAAAAAGAAATAAAGAACAAAAAGACTGTGATCTAAGAACTACGACTACGAACCACGAAGGGAGAGATGGGTCTAAATCATACAACTCAGAAGCAAAGGAGATAAGATCATTAAAAGGATACTGGGGAATAACATCAACAATTATCATTTTTTCATTGCCCTTTAAAGTTTTAGAACTTTTTATAATTACCTCTTTCTAGGAATTGCATCTTGTACTCTCGCCTATTTAGAGGCATATCAATAAAACATTTGCTTTCTTTGCATCTTTCAAATTGCGTTTTTCTTTTCTCTGACTTGTTTACAAAATACTACGATTATTACTTGTGAATATTGTCTTAAAATCATTTCGGGGAAATTAACAAATAAAAGCTTTTGATAAAACATCAAAAAAACATTTTGGTTAGGAAAATATCGAAAGAAAATCCACGTCTACGTCCACGCACATGTCTACTTCTGCGTCTACAATACAAACTCTATACACATGTCCACGTCTACACATGCGCTTACAACATAAAACTCTACACATATGCCAATACATACGTCTATGATTACGCATGCGCTTACAACATACAAATTTACGCATATGCCAATACCTGCGTCTACGTCTACACCTGCATTTACAATACAGAAAATCAATGTTCAAAAATTTGCTAACATTGTTCACTGTGCTCAAATTCAACAAAGCAACAACGACACAACATACAACGCCGGGGGATTGGTAACTCTAAGCCAATGGTTTAAAGGAGAGAATGCCAGAAATAATGTTCATAACATTTCAAGGCATACGCGCATTTTACACACATTTTATACATACATTTTGCATCTCCAAAGCATACATACACTATACATTTTTGCATATAATACACATATGCTCAGGGTCCCATCTCAATATCAGACATCATACGCATGTATCATACAACAAACAACCAGTCTCACCCTCGATTTAGCTATCTAAGGGTCAACCAACAAAACACTTCTCCTACGATTCAACCCGTCACTAAGTCTTCATGATGTGACACGTTCAGCCCATTACCTAAGTCTTCATGCAACAGTGTGTTCCCTTATTCCACGACACAGGCCATCACCTAAGAATTCGTGCAACGATGTTCGAAAACCAAATTTAGCTTATCGCCTCAAACTTCACGCAGCAATTTGCGTACCAAACCCATTGGCTAAGACTTCATGCATCAATGTGTTTCTTTATTCCGCGACATAAACCATCGCCTAAGACTTCATGCAGTGATGTTCGAAAACCAAATTTAGGTTATTGCCTCAGACTTCACACAATGATTTGTGAACCTAACCCATTGCCTAAGTCTTCATGCAGTAGTGTGTTCCCTTATTCTACGACACAAATTATCGCCTCAAACTTCATGCAACAATGCTTGAAAACCAAAATCTAGCTTATCGCACCAGACTTCACACAACAATTTGTGAACCTAACTCATTGCCTAAGTCTTCATGCAGCAGTACGTTCCCTTATTCCGCGACACAAATCATCGCCTCAGACTTCATGTAGCGATGCTCGAAAACCAAAATTTAAGCTTATCACCTAACACTTCATGCAGAAATTTGTGAACCTGACCCATTACCTAAAACTTCATGCAACAATGCGTTTATTTATTCCGCAATATAGGCCATCGCCTAAGACTTCATGCAGCGATGCTCAGAAAATACAAAATCTAGCTTATCGCCTAAGACGTCATGCAGCGATTCGCGAACATAACCCATGGCCTCAGTCTTCAAGCAACCATGCATCATCAATTATTGTTTTATTAATCCCCCCAAAAGGATGAATGTGCAAAATCAAACCAAGACATACAAGATTACTCTCAAGCTCAAGACCTTCTGCCGCGTCATCAGACCCTGGTAAGTGATATATCATCAGCTTTGCCTACTTCCTCAAGACTTGTAAGGGTATGCTCTATCAGCGTAACCTTATGTTCGTCAGACAAATTTTGGGGTATTCAAAGTATTCAATAAACTCCCAATCAAAATGCACAAGACTCGTGTATTCTCACGCTATTTGATTGGAAGATAATTGAATAGGGGCAGCTGTCGTACCCCAAATTTGCCCTACCTTTATTTTCAAGATTAAAAATAGAAGACATTTTAATTAGGAATGGTTCAGCAATATCTGATGGGCCATTCTTAAATTTAAGTCGATCAGGGGGTGTATTTTAATTCAGGAAAGCGGGGCTTTCTAAATCAGAAAGAATCATATATCCGTAGGCCCATTTACGAAGCATGTTGGCCAATGGTCCATGCGATTCGAATATCGAAATTTATTTCAGAAATAATTATGAAGTTATTAAATTATTAAGTCCACTTAAGTTTAAGTTGTTGTTAGTAAAGAAAGGGGGTGTGGAATTGTAATTAAAGGCCCATTAGAAGCATTAAGCTAGCCCATTTGGTTATTTTGAGGGAAAAAAATTGTTTTAGTTTTAAAAATATCAATTTTCAATAAATATTTTACGATCAATTTATTACAAGATCTTTTCAAAAATCTAAATATTTGGTTTGTAAAAATTATCTGATTCTATTTGTAGTATATTTCTGTCTTATCATTTATTTCATAATATTTATTAAAAGATTTTTTGTGAAGTGAGTTGCTGTGTTGAAAAAATGGTGTTGAGTCAAGAAAGGGAGTATGCTACGAGGCCTGTAGGCCCAATCAGTACTAAAGGAAAAAGTGTTGTTGTAAAACAAAAAAAGTTGTTTGCAAATAAAAATGGGACAATAATAGCATATTGGGCCGGATAGTGTGAAGCCCAAAAGCTATCGTGTTCAAAGTTTTGTTGGGAAAATAACGCAAGTATTTATTGTTTCAATCAAGAAAGAATTGGCACACATTTTTTACATCAACAGGTACTGTTCAGACTTAATAGAAATCAAATCTCCCAAAACTAAAATAAACTCCAAATCTAAGTGTCCAGAGTCCAGAACTTAAAACAAAAATATATTACAAAGCAAATCTCATTTTTTACAGTGCAAGACTAAAAGTGAATCAAATCTTAGGACACTAAAATCATAACAAAATCTTATTCTAAGCCCAGAAATATATTTACAGTATAAATCAGAATATTACAAAATCAATCACTATTACAACAAGATCTAATCCCTAATTCATGCTAATCAATTGTAACAACCATAATTCTAAAACCTATATATACTAATTGAAGAACACATCGAAAAAGGGAGGAGGATTGGAATACGGAGGACAAAAATCGAAAAGGCAACAAAAGAAGAATGAGAACGAAGGAAGAATAATAAGTCCGGTACCAAGAACAAGAAGACGAACAACAACCGTACCAATAAGAGCTATTGGGTTTCCAATATCTGGAACCCTAGTCACTGCCTCTTGTCGCCGGACTCTCAATCGCTATCACCACCACCATCAAAGCTGTACTGAAATCTGCAAAAAGGTGAGAAAAAAGAGATTAGCCAAATCGAAACTCAGAAAGCCAGAAATTGCGAGAGGGTATTTAACAACTTAGCTTTTTTTGTTTGCCTTATTCTCTTTTATTGGTTGATTGTTAGGTTGCGGTTTGGGCGGACACGCTTGCTGAGGGGTTGTAGGGTGAGCCGCTGTGGTCACTGTAAGGTGCGGCGAGAGAGAGAGAGAGAGAGAGAGAGAGAGAGAGAGAGAGCGAAAGGGTTAAGGAAGAGACAAAGAGGGTATCGTGTGGAAGAGAAGAAGAAGGGGTTTGGGGGGAGGATGTATTGAGAGACAAAGAGAGAAAGTAACATTTGTTGTAAATTAACAATAATGAAAATGACAAACAATGTAATGTATCCGTTTGGATCCCATGCGACACGCGTATATCATAACTCCCGTGCTCCCTCAACCTTATCCATCTGATCTTAATCTGACGGACATCTAGGCAAGTCACACGATAGATTCCATACACCCTCGCCCCATTGGATTTCACTGAACCCCTTTTCTAAGCGTTTTGGACCTAAGTCCATTGTTATTCACACTCCCTTGTCCTAAACTATAATTGGGCCAGCCTAAGCTTAAATTTTTAACACTCCTTGTCCTTACTTGTTAAAACAAAATATACCCCCCTGAAATAATTAAATAATCCTATAGTTCTTTTTAGTTTTCTATATTACTTTTATATTTTTATTCCATATTCCTTTTTTTATTTTGTTAATATTATTACATTTATATTTTTTATTCTTTTATAATAATTATTATTGTACTTAATTGTCATATATTATTTTCTATCACATAAACTATTTTATTCAAACTTATGCATATTATTTTATATATTATTTTGCATTAAATATTTTTTAGTCAAGCATTAATCAAGATTTTTGCAGTTAATACGATAAAAAACACACAACAAACAACAAACTATTTTTCGCAACAAACTAAGCTAATCAATTGTTTTTTGCAAAAGGGTTTCAAATAGATTTTGACTAATTGCGCATTTAGCCAAAATCTCCGCAGTCACTACAACCGGCCAAAATGCGAGGTGATTCAAAGTACGTTTGCAACCCCTAAAAAACACCAACCCTATACGAACTACGAATTGGGACTCTGATTCCTCATAATAGGACACGTAGGCATACGATCAAAAATCCTAGCGAGTTCCCTTATAAAAAAATTAAAACTCTTTTCCCTTAATAATATTTAAATCCTGTTTCCCCAAACCTAAACCTAAAACCTAGTATCCTTGTGAACAAGGTAGATGAAAGGTGCCTAACACCTTCCTTTCGTCTAAAGAAGTCTGAAACCTAGAATATCTGTCTGTGAATTAGGGTTTTCTGTTAGATTCCCTTCCCGAGGATAAAAACTAATAGTGGCGGCTTTGATTAAAAATCCAGTTGCTACAGTAGGAGCCACGTTGGAGGGAGTTAATACAATGCCAAAGGGGGCATTTGTTTGAGGAGGCTCTTCAACTGTTTGAGAAGGTTGTTGGTTGTTAGTTTCATAAATATCAACAGCATATTCAGGACCGTCCATTTCACCATTTCCAGCATCCCCTTCTAAGTTGTCTTTGTGGGTGTAATCTTCCACTCCCTCAATGGGGGGAGAATACTCAGGGGCTCCCTGATCAACAAGAGAATTGATATCACTATCAGTAGATTCACTATCTGAAAAAATCATATTAATTTTTTTCCCTTTGAAGTCCTTAAGATAAATTTGGTGGAGGCGTTGTTTGGATTTAGCGGCTGGTTGCTGAAAAAACAGAGACAAGTAACAATAAAACTAAAAAGGAACGAGTAAGCTTGAAGAAAAAGGAGTTTTGGGAAAAAAAGGATACCTGAGAGTCCCCTTCAGAGTTAGAATTAGTACTCTCTGGGAGAGTCAAAGTTGGTTGCACGAATCGTATTTTTGCTACCACTGGAGCAGGCACAATGGTAGAAGTAGTTTGTCTTGGAATAGCCTCAGATGTAGTCGACCGGGACTTTTTAGATTTTGTGGGGATAACAGGTGAAGGCGTGTCGTCCAGTTTCTTCTCTTCATGGGAAGAGTGTTTTCGCCTCTTTGGAGAGGGTCCATAAGGGACAACACCATTGTCTTCAACAGCCTATAAATGGGTCGACATAATCAATGTGTTAGATAGAGGATGTGGTTAGTTAAGAAAACACCAAAATTAACAATTACCTGAGAGGAAATTGTAGGATATTTTTCAGCAAAAGTAGAAACAGTTGCACTACTAATAGCCTTCCGAGCACGCTTGTGCTCAACTGCTGAATAAAACAAAAGCAAAAAACAAAGTTTAAAGGCCGAAACATGAAGAAGTGAGAAAGCAAATAAAGTGATTGACAATTACAGTATTAAGTCATATATTTATTAAATTTCCGATTCATAGCTTCCAAAGCATTGGCCAATTGATGCTTGAAAGATTTGAGGTTACCATTTTTCTTTATGAACCTCAAGGTCCACCAATGAAAAATCTCCTTCGTTGTATAGAAAAGGGGTTCAAAGGCGATAAGGTTCATATTAGAGGCATCAGTAATAAAGTGTTGGAGGCGTTGAGCGCACTCTGCTTCGCTGTAGCTTTGGGAAGAAATGCACAGTTTGTCTGATGGCTTATAAAAGCTATGAGGCAAAGGTTGGAACAAATCAAATTGCCTAGCTACCAGATGGGGTTGGTAACACAAAAATGTTACCCCATCATTAGTTCCCACCCTAGATGCTATAAGCCTAGGGTTTAAAATAGCTTGCCAAATGGCTGTGGATTTAGGAACCCGCGTTGGCTCAGCAGGGGGAAATGATCGAGTAAAAATTTAGGACCACATGGTCTTGAAGCAAATAGCGCCATACTGGGGTGAAAAGAGGTACACCTGAAGAAAAACTTCAAGTACGTTTCAAGTGCCTCCTCTCGATTCAGGTCATTGTTGGATGTCATCATTGTAGCAAGACGAGGACCTTCAATGGCACAATTGGCAAAGAATGTCTTATGTGCCTCTGAAAGTTTCAATTTAAGCTGATTCTCAAAGGTGAAATTTAACCACAATTGCAGCAGCCAAAACGGCCCAGCAAGTAGGTAGCTGGCAGTCGATGCAAGAGAAGTCATCTAGTCGACCCCCACACTGAGTGATTCATAAAGTGACCCCATGATGAGTTTGCTCAAGAAAGTGGTTTGACCCATGTGAAGGTGATGCCCCAATGCAATAAAACGTTAGGCCACCTTCAGAGACTTGCTACAGAAAATATACTTAGAGAGCCATAAGGCCAGAAAGGCGATGTGCTCTTCATCAGACATAATGTCAACATCCTTAGCGTGAAAACACCCCATATACTTGGTGAAACCAGCAACGTCCTTATTAAAAGGAATAACATCTTCATCAACTTTAGTAGGGATGAAAGTTTCACCTGTAGGGCGAAGATCAATGATAGCCGCAATGTCGAACAAAGTAGGAGTCAGCATACCAGTCGTGAAATCAAAAGTGTTCATGGAACTCTCCCAGAAGTAGAGGGCATAAATCATCATATAGTTGAAATAATTAGGGCCAAACCTAGAAAGTTGAATCAAGTCAAAAATTCCTTGGGATGTCCAGACATCACCTTTAACTTTCTCTACCTTATTTAACCATGCATTATAATCCTAGTTGATAGCAGGAGTGGAGCGAAAAACTTTTGAGGTCCTATAGATGTGGGAGAAATATAAAGGACACTTCTGAGCGATGGGGGGCCTTGTGCTTCTATGAACAGGGGACCAAATTTTCATATCTTTTGGTGCCCTGATCTCATCAGGGGTAGGTCCCATGAGAGCATATGCAATTTCATTGCAGATAAATGGAAGCAACATGTTAGAACGGAAAGTAGCAATGTTGCGTGTTGGGTTTGGCTCCAACACAAAAGTTTATCCATCAACACCAAGGAAATAAGGCATGGTGGAAACTAGCTCAACTGCGTGAGGAGTGTTAATTTGTTCAACAACTTGACTTGGATACACCATGGAAGATGAATGGAAGCTTTGAATGAAAACGAAGGTGGGTTTTTTTTGCTGAGTTTAGAAGCTAGCAGATTAAGGATGCAAAGAAAGCGTAAAGAGAAAAATGAAGGAATGAAAGGGGTATCTATACCACCAAAGAAACCAAACGCTGGGGAAGAAAGTGGGAAAAACTGTGGCTACACGACCAGCACGTGTCAAACAACTGACAATTGAGGTAAGGAAGTTGGCAAGTTGGAGGCCACAATTATCCTAGGAAATTGAAGCTAGAAAGTAGGGAAGTGGCTATGTGATCGTTGATGTAACATTTGAAGAACAAGTTCATGATTACAATGATGTCACTTCACACTAAGAGAAAAGGATTAAAATGTTCATTTATGTTCTTTCAGTCGAAAAGGACATTTTGGGGGGCAATTTATTGGCTAGGATTTTCGTAAAGAGAGAAATCCAAACCAAAAGTTAAAAAAGGTTCTTTTAAGATCATTGAATAACATTAAATTATGAGGAGTCAAATATATAAGCATGTCGACCATGGATGATCTCACAGTTAGCCGACCGAAGTTTCGTAAGTGCAGTCGATCAAAAAAGGGTTCATGGCGAATGGATTGGGACCAAGAGAGATAAGAAGCCCAAAAGGATTAAAAGACCCATAAGCTCCTAAACTGCAAAGGAGAAGCGTTATGGAGGGAAAACATGGGTTTGATATCAAGAGTGGTGAACATGGGATCATGGAGGGGAGTTATGAAGAACACGTGGCATGCAAGGAAATGAAGCCCACTTAAAAAGTAGTTATTTATGAATATTATAAATAAAGCACTTAGTGCCCTTTGTAAAAGGGTCAGACTTTTACATTCATGTACCGTAGTCCCTCGGAGTAACCAAGCGAACGAGTGAAATGAGTCGGGAAAAGGCAATGTATGTTTGAACCAACCTATTTTCAACCTTTCTTTAATGTTATTTCATTACCTTTTACAAATAAAAATGTTTTTTGTCTTATTTTCTTTGTCTTTTATCAAGTCGTTTGGCTCTCAGTTGAACGAACCTTTTTGAAAAAACTTTAACTATGCACGTGAACTGAAGCACTGTACTGAGATTCCCTGGTCGATCTCGCCAGTAAACTTGTTTTAAAGAGACCATCATTGTTTAGCAAATCCAGAGGTAAACATCTGCACTGGTTATGTGTTTTATTGGGAGCTTCGTAACAGATTTATATGCACAATGAGTCCTTTAAATGATGAGTTAAGAACTAGAGTAATTGGGCTATGTGCTATGAAACTGATGTCCTAAATGATGTTCTAACGTTATGATAGTTGATGGATGTGTTTTTTTCTTGGGATTGTGCATGTGAAGTTGGATGCTCAAGCATTATTATCAGAAGTGGCATTTCTAAATTTGTGGATTATAATGTGGAGATTTTGGTCCTATATACAGTAGTATGCTTGGTGAATGCATGACTACTTTGTTGAAGACTCCACTAGTATCAGCAACTACTAGTGGATGTAAGGGAAGAAGACTGCTTACAAATACTAAGGTCTGAGAAGAGTGTTTTGAGGAGGTGTTTTTCTTCTGCTACAAGTCACTCCCTATGAGTGTTGATAATCTGGATCTTAGTTAAGCTTGTAAGCAAACTAAGAAGTTTTGAAAATTATGAGTGACTTCACACCTAGTATGAATGACATCTTGTATATTCAAAAGGTCATGATACAAAGTGTGGTTATGAAAGGACAGTGATCAGATGTGTCCTTTTATTGTGAAGGAGTCATAGTTCTTGGATGTATTCTTAAGGAGTGAGAGTATCTGACTCTGGTTTGACTCTACTGAGGGAGTCGGAGTTCATCATATATGGGAAAGTGATGTTCTTCAACATAAAAGCATAAATTATTTCATGTGTTTTTATATAGCGCTCAAGTTTTCATCTTCAGTTGGAGCATTGGTTATTCATGACAAGGGGAGTCATGTATTTGTCTATGGATTGTTGATGCAATGGTACATATATTGGTTGTGTGTTGTTCAAACTGGTGGAGATCTTATGCCTCTTATGAGGGTGTGATGTCAGACAACATGGTGTGACATTATGAAATTTTTGGTGATCTTGACAAGGCATGGTTGGTTCTAGCCATGTGAATTTGGGTGTTTAAATCAGAAGTTCACATATCTCTTGTGTGTTTAATTGTTGAGTCTGAGACAATTTACTTTTCTCTACAAATTTTCTGAAGGACTCTCTATGGGTCTTTATTTTTGAGAGATGTCACAAATGTGATATTCTGATGTCTTGGTGTGTGTCACTAAGTCTAAGTGAAAGGAGAACACTTAGAATCCAGCATAAGACAATGTGGATGAAGATGTGTTGGTCAATATTTATGCTTGAAATGTCTGACTGGATGTCAGAACATTATTCAAGACATATTTCTTGTAAGACCAACAATGGATTTATGTGGACATTTTGATAAAACACGTGTTAGAAGGTATGTTTCACTATGCATGTACATATTTTGGGATTGGTTCTTTTCAGCAGAAACAATCCAGAGCTATTAAAGACGTTCAAAGCTGTTTCTGGATGGTGCACATTGTTTTTGGTGGCAGTTTCTCCTCAAATAATGTTTCCTTTGACCAAGATTATTGCTACATTCAAGGTCGTTATTTCCCAAGTAAATGACCAATTATTTATAGAGGTTTCTCCTTTCCACTTTCACCCTGTGAGTATTTGATGTGTCCATAATTGTTATGACTTTTGTTCGGGTTTGGGTGAGTTGTGCTTGGGTCTGGTTTTTTGAAGGCCTTCTTTGTCAATTTTTGGCCAAAAAGGGGGAGAAAGGGTTTGCTCTGGTGGAAAGTTTCGAGTTTATTCTCACAAGTACCTTTCAAAGATGTTAGATAATAAGTTATATCCTCTATCTAGTGCATTGATTTGTGACTTGTGATCTGAGTTATGAACACAGTTGTAACCTGTGTTCTGAGGTACCAGGTGTGGTGGTGGATTTGTCTAGGTTGACTGATGGTTACTGATTAAAGTCTGATAAAGGGTTCTCGTATGCCACCGTTGGTCATCTGTGACAAGAATAGGTTTATGGGATGAATGAGAGTGTTACCTATCTTCTTCTTCATGTACACCAAATGGCTTCAGGACTTTCTACTCCTTTATCCTGAGGCTGCTTTTCTTTGGTGTTGAAGTTCTTGCTGTAATGGAGTTGCTATGAAGATGATGTTGACTATGATGTCCTAACATCACTGTGCTTATGAAGACTGACTCCATATTGCTATGTTGATGTGTTCAGTGGTTACTGAAGACTACTACTGAAGGATTATATTTTTGATTTATTGTTGTAATTCGGGTTGTAAGTTTTATTAATTTTTTTAGCCAAAATTTGCAAAAGGGGAGATTGTTAATTCTCTAATTTTAGGATTGGAATTAATTTTTTTAAAATAAATAAGACATTAATATGTTAGATAGGAGATGTTAACTTACTAACAGGAACAAGTTGAGCAAGAAGTCATATCTTATGTTGAGACATGTTGAGATAAGAAGTTATCATCATCTGGAACAACATGTCGTATAAGATGTCCTTGGAAGGAGCATACAACACCGCGCCTGAGCTGAGATGGCCAGTTATATTCTGTTATGATTTAACTGATACCGCATATTCTAGGAATATTATGCAATCATATGTGGCCCTAATTTAAAGTTCAAGAGAATCAAGTCATAATATTTAAGATTATGCAGTTTCTAAATATGGAGATATTTTAGGAAACTAATGATTGAAGACCTTGTTTGTAGAAGAAGTTTCTTCTGATTTGTAACAACTGATATGTTATGATTAGAAGCCCAAGTCCAATTGGGAATATGTTATAAATAGAAGGGTTTGTAACCTAGTTTGGTACGGGTTCAAGATGTATAAGTCTAGGGCTTTGTTATTGTCTCCACTCTGTAGGAGAATTTTTGTAAGTGAACCACTTGGGTTGTGAGATGGTCACTATGTTCTCACTCATAAACCTGTAGGTAATGAGTTGAGTATTGTTCTTGGAGGAAGCTATGAAGCAACTCCAAGTTGTTGTTCTTAGTTAGGAGAAAAGTTATAAACGTGGGAGTTTAGCCTTGAGTCTTATCTAGGTATTGTCATGGAAGTGTGTCTTTTGATTTGCTGTCATGGAAGTGTGTCTTCCTGTTGTTTTCCAATCGATGTTTGTGATTGATAAGGGATTGAGGATGGCCTCATATCTAGGTGAATCTTAGATAGAAGTCTAGAAATGGTAGTGATTAAGTGATTAGGCCGTGAACTGGAGGTTTGCTGAGGGTCTATGAATTGATACTATTTTAGTTGACTTATCCCTGTCTTGGTATGCCCCCAGAGTAGGAGAGTTGCTCCGAACTGGGTTAACAACTTCTATGTGTTGTTTATTGCTTTTAAGTATCTATGTTGATTGTTTATATCTTGCATGTTTGTTTTGTTTAGATCAAGTGTCCCAACATGTCATAGAACATCTGAGTTCTGTTATACCAGAATTTCAAGGATATTTTTATTTGGAAAGACATAGTCTTATACCTACGTACCGATTAAGGATCAAAATCTCGTAGTTCGTGGTAAATATAACAAAAGGGTTGTTTGTGGTTGATTTTAGGAGAAAAGATATTTTATCATGTTTTAGAGAGAAAAGGTCAACTAATACCACCACAAGTATTAGAAGATGGATCTTGCATCATCATGAAGGAAAGGCTACTAACTTGGATATAAAGATCAAAAAGTTGTCATTTAATATTTTTATATGAAAAGAATCACATTTGCTTTAACAATTACTACGGGGATAGGAGAATCATATCTCAACTATGAACTGGATTTATATTTAATCTCCTTGAGAAAAGGTTTTAAATAGAATAATCCAAGTGGAAAAAATATTGAGTGAGGTTGAATCACTTTTAGTCTTTTTAAATTTGTTTTGATATTCTTAAGTATATTGAAGCATTTTATTTAAAAATAATGTTTTGAAAATGCAATGACACGAAGTCAAGGTTTTTATATGAAAGTGGTGAAAGTTTGAAAATGATTTTTAGGGTTAAAATGTTTTTTAGAGTACATGAGAACACATAGGTTGATCATTTACAAGGGTTTTATACAAATGGTAAATATCAATAATTACAAGGGTAATATACAAATGTAAACACACAAGATTAAACTTAAGGAAATGCATATGCAAATGACTATAAAGTCAACAATACTATCCTTTTCCTTGGATTTGGGGCACAAGTATTTTAATAAAATATAAACATTAATTACTACCTGTTGTACCCCAAAATTTTCCCTCTCATTTCTAAAGGCATTTCCTTACAAGGATTCTCAAAATTCAAGCTTGCACAAGTACATTTGGATTTTCCAATATCAAGTTAAAGAGGAAACGTTTTGACAAAATTGGAGAAAAAACAAGTTTTCTTTGATTCACAAGGCTTCGATTGGACTATGGTCTCCTTCATGCCTCCTTCTATCCATCCTTTGTGTCTCCTTCGATCCATAAAGAAATGACCTCCTGCATGCAAGCTTCGATTGCACCGTTGGCCTCACATGGTTCATAATGCAATGGTTGCCTGCATGTCTACTTCGATTGAACATTTGATGCCTATATGCCTGTGTTGCTTGGACAAATAATTCCCTATATGTTTGCTTTGATTCACAAAGTAATGCCTAGATGCATACAACCTTCGATTGAGCAATATATTCCTTCTTACATGGTTCAAAGCAAGAGGCTCCCACCAGGCCAGCAGGCACAAGGCAAAGATCTCCTGTAGCCTCCTTCGATTCAAAGAGGAAAATCCTCCTGTTGATTTCCTTTAATTTAGAAATTGGTGGCTTCCTACTATCCTCCTTCGATTCATAAGACAAGTTCCTTCTTTACACTTGCTCCCAATTCATAAGGCAAGGACCTTATTCAGGCCAGCAGGCACAAGGCAATGGCCTCCTGCAGCTTTCTTTCGATTTGCCCCTTGCATGCTTCCTCCGGTTCACAAAAGCCAGGATTCCTTTAGGCCAGAATGCACAAGGCAAAAGCTTCTCCATGGCTAGCATTCACAAGGAAATAGTTCCCACAAAGAATTGTCCATTTTTAATGCTAGCTTTGAATGGGCAATATTTCCTTTGGAAACAGTCTGTTTCGATCACACATAATTCCTACACTATGGCATACAATGGGTGTCCCATTCAAAAGACATGTCTGGGTGTCCTATTCGAAAGACATGTCTGGGTGTCCCATTCGAAAGACATGTCTTGGTGGCCCATTCGAAGAGTTGCAAATGGTGAACACAAATGATGCATATGGTCCAATCGAAGGACACATATTTGGCCCTTTAAAAGATACACACATGACCCATTCGAAAGAAATTTATTGGGTGAAAATCAAATAGTATTGTTTGAAGAAGAATCTGGTCGAAGGTTGGACCTAGGTGGTCAGAACGAAAGGTTGAGATATCAAAAGATGCTTGCTACCAAGTTCAGGCCTGATACAGTGGCCACAATGCTCCAAAACTGTTGCACAACAGTCCTGCAACACTGCCCCTATTCTTGCACCAATTTGGCATACGAATACTGCCCCTCGAAAGCTACAAAAACAGTTTACTCAATTTATTCAAATTGTTTTGTTTTCCCTCCTAAACCTCAGACAACTTTCCTTATAAATAAGAGGCTCAATAACACTTCTAAGGGGCTGGACAACATATCCAGAGGCTTTTGGTAGCTTGGAAAACTTTGATTTTTTGAAAATTATCAAACACTTAACACATTATCATACCCAGATTTAAAAGACCATACCTTTGTTTCTGACCCTTTCGAATCCAGCACTAGAAACATAACACTTGTTTCCTCCCTTTGAATCCAGGAACAACCTCACACTTTGTTTTTCTTTCGAATCCAGTAGATAGAACACTACATCTGTTCATCTCTTTCGAATCCAGAAATAACAAACACCACCCGCACCTCCTGATCATCGAACCCAGTCAAAGAAAAACCACACCTGTTTCTTTCCTTCGAATCCAGGAGCATCTAGTCCAATCACTTAAGGTCAAACACACGTTCCAGCTTCAAGCTAGGTAAGTCACTCTGACCTTAAACTTTTTGTTTTAAGCATGTACATAACATTTGTTTCCTTTTCGTTTCCACCCTTTCAATTTGTTTTCATTGCTAACCTTTTGGTTTTATTTCTTGGTTTATCGAACGTCTTAAGAACTAACCTATCCATGAGACAATACTAGCATGGCCTCAGGCCATGTTGCTATTAAAATCCCAAACAAAAGAAAACATGAGTAAGGAAGTGTGAGTCGAAGCTTTAGGCTTTACCCCTGGCTGCTTCACAGTTGCAAGTAGAACAATGAGTGTGGCCCTAGGTTTCGCCACACACTGACTTCCAGGCCATTCAAAGGAAGAAGAAAATGACGTAATCGAAGGATTCACTCACACTAATTACAGGCCCCATTCGAAAGAAGCGGGAAAAGGATGAAATCGAAAGGCGTATCTTTACTGATTCTAGGCCTAAATCAAAGGAAGCTAGGAAGGGCAGAATCGAAGAGTGTTGCTTCCTGAATGAAAAACCCATTTGCCTTTATTTATTTTGTTTTGTCTTTACATTTTCTTTCTATTCAATATGGTTGTAATAGTATGGGATTTGATTTCTGCATTTTTATTGCTTTTGTACAAATATTAGTAATTAGGATGTATGGCAAGATAAAACCAATAAGTAGACAACCCAAAAATCAAAGACAAAATGCATGCAATCAAACACACTATTCACACATGTATCTATAGGGTAATCTCACTTGTTGCCTCGAAAAAATAGTCATGTCCCTCGAATATGGGCATTTTAGCAAAGACCCTCGATAAAAAGATCGTAGTCCCTCAAGGAACCTCAATGTTGCCTTCGATAAACGATCTAGTCCCTAAGCGACATTACAAAAACATCCCATAGGTTGCCTTCTATGACTATATAAACGACCCACGCATGTCCCTTCACATACAACGATGGGGCTTCTTACCAAATCAATAGTAAGATACCAACATCTAAATGAGGAGGAAAAGAACATTAGACCTTTTGAGTAGGTAGGACAGTCATAGTTGCTTGCTCACAATAAAAACATTTTTCACACCAACACTTTCAATTGAAACTTTTTCAAAAGACAAAGCTCTTTGTAGGCATTCTTATAGAGACGAGACCCATTACAAAGACACTTTTCAAAATCACGTTCAAAAACACATTCCACAAACACCTCTTTGAACTATTTTCAAAACCCACACTTTGTACGCATTCTTATAGAGACGAGAATCATTGCAAAGACGTTTTCAAAATATCTTCAAACCCACACCACAAGCACATTTTTAAACAAAAGCAAGTGATCTAGCAAGCAACTAAGAGCCCGTAGATAACAACGGATGAAAAGGGTGCTAACACCTTCTCTTTTCATAACCTACACCCGAACTCAAGAAATAATCTTGAAAGGTCTTTCCTGTTCTTTTCAATCTTTCCTTATTTAATAAAAGAAAAGTCAGTGGCGACTCTTGCTTTCCGAAATAATTGCGATGAAACGCAAAACAACCAAGTCAGTTCTCCCACTGTATTACAGAACTGGAGACTCTGCTGGGGATTACTTAAAAGTGGGGTTACCTTAGGGCTAGATCACCTTTACTTGCTTTCCTTGTTTGACTTGCTTGCTTTACATTATGGTTCCTTGTTTGGGTTTATTTTAATCCTCCACCCAGATCTGGGGAAACTTTTAGGTAAGTAGCAATAAATCGTGGGGGTTGTGCGATGTATACCGACATGGTTGAAGCGATAGCTACGTTAGTGTGACACATTTGTTGGTACCGGTAGCCTTTGAGTCAGCAAGGAGAATACGGGGCCGCTATGTGGTGTCATGAAGCACTAACTAACCTTAGAACCTTAATTGAACAACTTGGCCATTAGGAAATAGTGAGATAGCTGGCTTTGGTTCCAACTAAAGATTGGTTGATACTCGATGCTACGCTCATTGAGATTGGACTTTTGGGATATTTCGGTCTCCAATAAAGAGGCTTGTGCTGAAACAATGCCCGATGAAGAAATATCATTGATATTAAGATCCCCTAGAACCCGATTACTTTCTAGGACAGGTTGAGCCAACTAAACTTCAAGAGGGTACTTACCTACAAACTCCATGCAAGCCTAAACCTAAGGACTTGTCTTCTTTGTATGTATATGACTATTTGTACATAACAACTTGCTTGCTTTGCTTACTTGTACATAACATCATGACATCTTACCATAGAATTTTCAATAACCATTTCAAGGAACTCAAGGGCCTATCATGCATGATCATGTCAAACCAGACGCCTATCAAGGGGCAAGAGGATTCATTCTCTAATAAAAAACACCGTCAAAGACCAAAGCATGGTAACTTGAGTTAAGGGCTATGACCCACTTGACACGGTGAGCTTGATTCTCGTGGAAGGACATCCACTGATACGAAGTTCTCCAATCAAAACGGTTGATCAAAATTCAACTTCTAACATCTTCTTGTGTTTACCCCGCGAGATCATTGAAAACATGCATCCACATACCATGCAGCATATCATGATAGGTTTCTCCCATACAGGTCTACTTATCTTCCTACTATTTATTTCAGTAAGATGGACATGGAACAAATAGTGAAGGAGCTTCAAGCATAAAATGCTAAATTCCAACAAATGTTCCTGACTTTGGCTAAAGGGAAAGAGGACCTGAAGACTCTTCTTCTCAAAGACAAGAAGAAAAAGAAGTCAATGGGCGTCCTGAATTTGAGAAGGAGGTTCAAAAGACCAACAGAGTGAGCTCTAGGATTCACAACTCCGTCAATTGAGGGGGAAAATCAGACAAAACAAGGTGTTGTACCCCAAAATTTTCCCTCCCATATTTCTCAAAACATTTCAAGAATGATCCTCAAGTTGCTCAAGGAAGTCCAAGGGTTGACCAGACAAGCTCCCTCCTAAGGTAGTCTACCTCAAATTAGGGTTTCATGTTGCATTAAGATACTTGAGTCCAAGGGGTCCCAAATGCTCACCATTGTCCTAATATGTTCTCAATATCATCCATGTCAAGTTTCAAGCCCTGTAGAGAAAGTTTGCTCAGTCAATTGCTCAAAGGCCTGAAAATCGACTCTGCTAGGGCAAAAGTAAACTATGGCCCACATACAGTCAAACTTCAATATTTTTGGTCAACATCCTCATTTTGAAGTATAATTCATCATTTTATCAAGGGTTGATCATGATTCATCAAGGATTGCTCATAATTCATCAAGAACCAAAAGTTGCTAAATTAGGGTTTTGTAGGAAAAGTCAACTCAACTTTGACCAAGCATAACTTTCTCATACTTTATGATAAATGACCCATCCAAAGCTCATTTTGAAGAGGATTCCATTATATACAGTCCATATTCATCTCCCAAGTTCAAAATATGCACTCACAAGAGGTTACGAATTTGGACATTATAAGTCATTTTGAAAAGTCAACAAAAACACATTTTTTGTCAAAGCTTCATACATGATCATGGAATATAAAATTGAGATGAGACTAAAAGGGTTACTTAGAGGACACCTCAAGATTTCTAAAAAGTCCAATAACACCTTCAAAGAGTCAAAATTGAGGAAGTTATGCATTGGTGAAATTGACCTTTTTTGTAAAATTGTCAAAAGTTAACTATGCCTAAAAATGCAATTTGTGCCAAATGGCCCCAATCTTTTTCACTTGTTTTGAGTTGGCAACATGGTCCACGAGCCCTTGCATTTTCCACTTGTCATTATATTGTTTTTATTATTTAATTTGATTTTTATTTGAATTAAATCAATTTAAATCAAAACAAATCATAGAAAATCCAAAATATTGAAAACTCAAGATTTTTTACATGATTCAGGTCTTAAATTCCAGCTAGCATGAGATCAAATTCGTGTAAAGGAATGGAGTGCACAAAAAGATTGGATTTAGGCTATTTTTGGAATGATTTTAAAGTGAATCAAATCAAGATCAAAGACATTGATGGAGGAAGATTGAGGCCAGGTTTTCAACCCTAATTCATTCCTCAGTACATAAGGATGATGTGCAGACCAAAAGAGAGGCTGGAAGGAGGCGTATGAACCAGAACCAAACTTGAAAAAATACCAAAAAAGTGCAAACACGAATTGATACTTCCAGGCATCCTTAAGGCCTTCTAGCTGTCCCAATCGCTTCCTGGGAGTGTAAGCAAGCGAAAGCAATCAAGAACAAGTGTTCCCAAGCCCTGAATACCAATGTAAGTCAACCATGATATCCATGTATTTTTGAAATCGGTTTGGATGATTTAGACATTGATAGCATGGATTAATGATGTATTCTTTATCCTTAAGACATATGCAAGATTTCTGTAATATTTGATTTCATTTTTATGGCCTGTATGAGATTTCACCATTGTTAGGGTTTATAGCTCCGATTTGGGATCTTGGTGTACAAGTGAAATTGGGCCACGATTAGGGTACCATGAAGTCCGTGAGATTGAGACGAATGGATTGGTACCATCACCATTGATTTATCGTGCTTGTACATGATTTTTGAAATGCCCAGGGTTTTAGCTACGAAGAGTGCCTGTTAGTATAGGTCTGTTGTCTAAAAGAATAGATCCTTGGAGAAGATGAAGACGTGGCAGACAACCATTCGCGTGTTTGAATTTCGCGCGTTTCTGACTCAATGTTTTTGATTTTCATATATTATCATTGTTATTTATTTTATGTACAAACAAAAGCAAGTGGCGCAGTGGTAGTGGAGTGGTTGTAAAGTGCTTCAGGACCTGGGTTCGAATCCCAGGTCCCCCCAATTTTTCATATTTTTTCCTTTCAGGTAATCCAGCGCACAACAAAGACCAAGGTCCATCATGGGGCCTCATCATCCAGTATGCAAAGTGGCCAGATGGCCAGATCCAAGGGCCATCAATGAGGGAGCACCAAACGCCTAGTCAAACACATGACATGTGATCCAGCAGGTCAATGTGGGGCTTCTCTTTTGGGCCCAGAATCTGATTCTTGCATCCCCTCAAGCTACTAATTGCAGGCCCAAGTTTCTATTTCTTTTCTTTTTTATATTTAATTTAATTTATTTATTTTATTTTACTAACCAATTAACTATTTTCTTTTTATAAAAAAAAATCACAAAAAAAATATTTTTTTATCCAAATTTAGGTTTAGATTTTATTTTTTTATCAAAAATCAAATTAATTTAATTAGGTTGTTAATTTTAGATAACTTTAATTCCTTTTGTACATAATTAAAATTAATTAGAACAAGTAGGTTTTTATTTCTAAATTAATCATATTTTCTTTTTCTTAAAAATAAAAAAAACACCAAAATAGGCCATGTAATTATTTTTATTAATTAATTTAATTAGCTAATTAATTTTGTACTTAATTTAAAAACCTAATTCTTTTCTTAAAAAATATTAAAAACAACTAAAAACATTATTTTTCTTTTAATTAGGTTAGAAGGGTCAAAACCCTAGTTCTCTCCCGATATAATTTTCCTCGCGCGCGTTTTATTATTTTATTTTTATCCTATTAATGCAACTGCTCACAAGTTGTAATAGTTAATTAGGTATTTATTTTCATTTATCGCTTTATTTTTAAGGGTTTGTTTTTGGCTATGTAAATACCTAAAACCTTGTAATAGCGTAGTTTAATTTCCGCACTTTTAATTCTGCAAAATATTAAACTGTCGATGTATGATATTAGGATGCATGACAAGAATGTATGTAAACTTTAAAACAGTTAGCAAACCTTAAATGTGCAAAGATAAATAATCTAAAAATGAATCACTCACACATGCGCACTCCTAGGATACACTCCCACTTGGTTGCTTTCAGTGAATGGTCATTGAGTATAGGATGCTTTAGTGGTCGTCCTTTTGTCCAAAGATCAAATGTTGCCTCAGAAATGTTGCCTCGGAAATGTTGCCTCGAATATGATCTTAAGACATTAGGGTTATTACTAAGACGTCCTAACATTACTTTAATGATCATATGTCCCTTTCGAATTGAACCTTACAACTCCAACGACGGTGCTGCCTACTCACTAATAGCGGGATAGCGCTGTCTAAAGGAAACGAACATAGAACGATTCTTTTTTCGAGTAGGTAGATTAGCTCTTAAGTACTTGCTTAATCCAAACAAAATTTTTCACACTTAGACTCCTTTTCAAACAAAGTTTTCAAAAACACTTCATTACACTCTTGAAGACAAAAGCAAGAGTTAAATTGAAGTCAAAATAAAAACTTTTCAAATCACACAAGCACACAAAGAAAGCAATTTTGAAAATGATGAGCAAGTACCTAAGAGCCCGTAGATAACTACGGATAGAAAGGGTGCTAATACCTTCTCTTTCTATAATCTACCCCCCGTACTCAAAAATATCTCGAAAAAGGATTTTTTTTGTGCTTTTTTCCTTTCCTTGTTGGATAAAATAAAAGTTGGTGGAGACTCTTGCTTACCGAGACATTTTGCTTACACAAACGCAAAACACAAACCAGCATTCCTAAAAAACAGTCCCGGTTCTGGCCACCGTATCATAGAACTGGCGACTCTGCTGGGGGGTTAATAAGTGGGGTGTACCTTAGGATTAGTTCATCATATTGTTTTCTATTGTTTAATTTGATTGCTTTATTTTTGTGGGCTTTGTATCGGAGTTACTATAGATCCTAACCCGGATCTGGGGACACCTTTTAGGTAAGTAGCAATAGACTGTGAGGGAACTGTACGGCATAGACCGATACGGTTGAAGCAGTAGCTACGTTGATGTGGCACATTAGTTGGTACCGATATCCCTTGTGGAGGAACAAGGAGAGTATTGGGCTACTATATGGGTCATTAAGCATCAATTGACCTTAGAACCTATAATTGACCAACTTGGCCATAGAAAGTAGCGAGATGCTACACTTATTGAGACATACTCTCGCGATGGTTCCGACCGGAAGAAAAGATTGCGTGAGCTAAAACTATGACCGATGGAGGATGGTCAATGATATTGAGAACCTCTAGAACCCGGTTACTATTATTAGGACAGGTTGAACCAACTAAATTGCAAGAGGGTAATACCTAAACTCTACGCCAATCTAAAATTTAAGGGCTACTGTGTGACTTGTTTGCCCTTACCATGTTTGCTATCTGTGATACCTGTGGTGTGTTTTTATCATGACATCATGCATCATGACATCGCATGCATATTTTATTAGACTAACCATTTCAAAGACCGAGGGGATTCATCTTTGTTCTATTTTGCAGATTATGGCTTCTATGCGCAGAAATACCATTCGAGTCAACTTCGTGCAGATCCCTGCTCAGCTCAGAGAGTTAGTCTCAAAGGTTCCTGATACTTCTTCATTTGGTAGCAGACATGGTCATCTCCTTAGCCTGGTCACTTCAAAATTGGATGAGCAAATGATGAGCATTCTGTTCCAGTTCTTTGACCCATTGCATCACTGTTTCACCTTCCCGGACTATCAGCTGGTCCCTACTTTGGAGGAGTTTTCTGATTTAATGGGTATATCTATTCTAGAGTAGACACCCTTCACAAGTTTGGAGATAACTCCTAGGCCAGAGGATATTACTTCAGCCGTACATCTGAAAATGGCTGATGTAGTATCTAACTGGGAGATTCAAAGTGGGGTTAAAGGTTTCTTGGCTAAGTTTTTGATCGATCAAGCTCAACAGTCCTGGGATAGTTTGGACTTTCAAGCATTTGAAGACATCATGGCTCTCCTCATCTACGGCTTGGTTCTGTTCCCAAATCCAGATTCTTTCGTCGATGTGAACACAGTCAAGATCTTTATGTCTCGTAATCCAGCGCCTACTCTCTTGGGTGATATTCTACATGCTCTTTATACCCATACTGTGCGGAGAAGGGGAACCCTCATGTGTTGTACACCGCTGCTGGCGAGGTGGTTTATTTCTCACATCCCCAAATTTGTATTGAAGAATGAGGAAGGTGTAGGTTGGGCTTACAGAATCATGTCCCTTGCTCATACGGACATCCTTTGGAGTTCTAAAGACATGGAAAGGGTAGCTGTCATTGTTCAATGTGGAGAATACCCTAATGTTCCGTTGCTTGGAATTCGAGGGGGTATAACCTATAACCCTTGTTTGGCTTTACGATAGTTTGGACGAGCTCAGAGAGACGGTCCTCATGAGCTGCTGCTTACAAGCATTGTCTTTGACTACAAAGGGGATGTTGAGGGACATTTCCGCAGGTTTATACGAGCTTGGGGAATGGTGAACAAGTATGACCCACATGAGCTAGGACTGAAGACTTCTCTCCTGATGCAACCTTACCTCCAGTGGGTTCGAGCCCGTGCACAAAAGCTAGGGATGCCATATGAAGCTGTTCTGCCAGTGATTAAGAGCATACTGATGAAGAAGGTGTTCCTTATATAATCCTCCATCCCTATATGCCTACTGATTTGGGGGCATTGAAGAGATCTTGGATCCAATTAAAGGAAGAGCGGGATACCTACAGAGAGAAGTATCATGAGCAGGAGCGGAAGATCCTGAAGCTTACAAGGCAACTTGAGAATGAGAGGACAATCAACGATTATGTCAGCACGAAGGGAAAACGACCATGGGATTTCTGATGTCTTTTATTGTTTCTAGTTTAGATTTGCTTTTCAGTTTGTTTCTTTTGTAACGCCTTAAAGGCATTTGTTAAACATTATTACAAGTTTTATCTAATAAAGTGTGCTTTATTTTGGTTTACAAATTTTAATCTCCCTAAATCTTTGAAATCATTTTCTTACGCATTCCATTACCATGCACCTCATTACAGGTACCCTTACAGGTTTCTTATTTTCTTTGCTGTTTATTTCAGCACAACATGTCTTCTGAAACACCTACTGATCAAGCTATCAAGGCTCTTCAAGCTCAGAATGCTCAGTTCCAGGAGATGTTCTTGAACTTGGCCAAAGGTCAACAGGATTTGAAGAATCTTATCTTGAAGGACAAGAAGAAGAAGAAGAAGAAGAAGAAGAGGGTGGTTCTGTTGACTATGGGTCACAGATTCAGGAACAATTTGCGACAGGAAGCTGATCTGTCTCATTCATCTGGAGGAGGAGAGAATCAAGAGGAAAGGAAGGGTCCTAGCCCTGTGGTTTTTGACAATGACACTGATTTTGATGAAGACCAGTAACCTTCTGCTGAGGATAGGTACAAGCAACTTGAAGACCGTCTGAGTGCCATGGAGATTCAGAAGGTTCCCGGTTTGGACTTTGGAGATTTGGAGCTGGCATCGGGAGTGGTGATCCCTCACAAGTTTAAAGCAGCTGTCTTTTCTAAGTATGACGGGGTATCTTGTCCAAAGCTACACCTCTGCTCATACGTCAGAAAGATTCAACCATATACTGCTGGTAGGAACCTCTGGGTTCATTTCTTTCAAGATAGTCTGTCAGAGACTCAACTTGAATGGTTCTATCAACTGGAAGGAGCTAATGTTCGCAACTGGGAGGACCTTGTTGCTGCTTTTTACAAGCAATACTATTATAATGCCGACCTTGCTCCCACGCGTACTCAACTTCAGGGTATGTCTATGGGCGCTAGTGAAGGTTTTAAGGACTACACTCAGAAGTGGAGAGATCTGGCTAGAAGAGTACAACCCCCTCTATCTGATAGGGAGTTAGTGGATATGTTTCTTGGGATTTTGTCTGGTCTATATTTCAATGATTTGATCGGAAGTTCATCGTCTGGGTTCACTGAATTGATTATGTCTGGGGAGAGAGTGAAGGCTGGTATTAGAAGCAGAAAGATACAAAAAGGTGCTTCGTCAAGTACAGAGAAGAAGCCTTTCAAGAAGGAATCTAGTGCAGTTTACAGCTCAAGGAGCCAAAACCGACCTGAGCGTCACCAAGTAGTGAATGCGGTTGTAATATCAAGACCTACTGTTGCCCCACAATGCAATAATCAACAAAGAGTAGAGAAACCGCAAAGACAGTATACTCGGATCAGTATGACCTTGTCTCAAATTCTACTGCAATTGTTGAAGACAAACCTGGTGACGCTGAGGGAAGCTCCGAAGAATCCCAGTACCACCTCTCCGTTGTATAATCCGAACGCCCGCTGTGCCTATCACTCCGATAGCCCAGGGCATGATACCAATAACTGCTGAGCCTTGAGGAATAAGGTGCAAGATTTGATTGAAGCTAAGAAAATTGAGTTTGACGCTCCAGAAAAGCCTAATGTCATAACTGCTCCTATGCCAAAACATGACGCGGGAGTGAATGCAATTGGAGGCGATAGGGAAGAGTCAGATTTCGACAGATGGATTTACCCGACTACCAACGGTGGCTTGAATAATTAGACGGCAAAGGATTTCGTGCCCGTTTCTTTTATTACACAGTAATAGACTTTTGTTTCGAGACTTGTAACAGACAATTTGAAACTTTTACGGCCCGATGCCTTGCCATAGACTCCATGGCTTTGTTTGTGAGGGTTTATTATGTGTCATTTCCATATATCATCAATAAAGCATTGGACGTTTTTCTTGCGTTACAAATTTTGTGCTCCTTGTTTTTCTTTTCCATCTTGCACTTTATCAAAAAAACTATTTGTCTTACACACACTCACATAATACAAGTCCACATCCACTCTGGATCCCACTGATAATGACTCTGCTACTACAAGTTATGACTTCGAAATTCCAATCAACCAAGCCGAGGACGAAGGTGAGGATGATTGTGAGGTGCCTGGGGAACTTGCTAGATTGTTACTTTAGGAAGAGAGGGCTATACAGCCGCATGAGGAGTCAGTGGAATCAGTAAATTTGGGTACAGAAGAAGATAAGAAAGAGGTCAATATCGGTGCAAATCTGGAGCCTAGTGTTAAGCAACGGTTGATACAGATGCTGCGTGACTATGTTGAGATCTTTTCCTGGTCTTATGAAGATATGCCTGGGTTGGATACCGATATTGTGGTTCACCGCTTACCAACTAAGGAAGACTCTCCTCCAGTAAAGCAGAAAGTTCGCCGAATGCGCCCAGAGATGTCTGAGAAAATCAAGGTTGAGGTTATGAAATAGTTTGATTCCGGTTTTCTAGCTGTCACTTCTTACCCGTAGTGGGTTGCCAACGTGGTTCTGATGCCGAAGAAAGATGGTAAAGTCCGTATGTGTGTAGACTATAGAGATTTGAACAGGCCGAGTCCCAGGGATGATTTCCCTCTGCCTCATATCGATGTTCTGGTTGACAACACCGCACAACATAAAGTCTTCTCCTTTATGGATGGTTTTTCCAGTTACAATCAGATTAAGATGGCTCCCGAAGACATGGAGAAGATAACCTTCATTACGCAGTGGGGTACCTTTTGCTACAAAGTCATGCCTTTCGGATTAAAGAATGCTGGGGCAACTTATCAGCGTGCCATGGTCGCTTTGTTCCACGACATGATTCATCATGAGATTGAGGTATACGTTGACAATATGATTGCAAGATCCCAGACTGAAGAAGAACATCTTGATCATCTTCAGAAGTTATTTGACAGGTTGAAGTTGTACAAGCTGAGGTTAAATCCGAACAAGTGCACCTTCGGGGTGAGGTCTGGTAAGCTGCTGGGTTTCGTCGTTAGTTATAAAGGTATTCAAGTGGATCTTGCAAAGGTGAATGCTATACAGGAAATGCCAGCTCTCCGAACAGAAAAAGAAGTTAGAGGCTTTTTGGGACGGTTGAATTACATTGCCCGATTTATTTCACATTTGACTACTACTTGTGAGCCAATCTTCAAGCTGCTGAAGAAAGATCAAGTGGTAAAGTAGAATGATGAGTGTCAGGCCGCTTTCGAAAGGATCAAAGAATATCTCCAAGAGCCACCTATTCTGATGCCTCCAATTGAAGGAAGACCTTTGATCTTATACTTGACAGTACTCGATAATTCAATGGGGTACGTGCTGGGGCAGCATGACGAGTCTGGCCGAAAAGAGCATGCTATTTACTACCTTAGCAAAAAGTTTACCGACTGTGAGACCCGATACTCACTGCTCGAGAAAACTTGTTGCGCTTTGGCATGGGATGCTCGCCGGCTGAGACAGTATATGTTGACTCACACTACCCTATTGATATCAAAGATGGACCCTATCAAGTATATCTTCGAAAAACCCACCTTGTCCGGAAGAATAGCAAGATGGTAGATGATTTTGACTGAGTATGACATCCAATACACAACCCAAAAGGAAATCAAGGGAAGTGTGTTGGCAGATCATTTGGCGCATGAGGCTGTAGACGACTACCAATCTATGAATTTCGAGTTTCTGGATGAGAACATCACATTGGTGACCGACTGTGAGAAACCTAGACCAGATGAAGGACCTGAGGAAGGACCCCGATGGTCTATGTACTTTGACGGAGCTTCAAACGCTTTGGGTAATGGCATTGGCGCTGTGATCATATCTCCTGAAGGCTGTCATACTCTGTTCACCACCCGATTATGTTTTAACTACACCAACAACATGGCAGAGTATGAAGCGTGCATCATGGACCTACGTGCAGCTATTGGCCTAAGGATTAAGTTCTTAAGTGTATTCGGAGATTCCGCTATCGTGATTAGTCAGATCAAAGGCGAGTGGGATATGAAACACCCAAATCTTATTCCTTACAAAGAGTATGTATTGACGTTGCTTCCGCACTTCGAGGAGATAACCTTTGAACACTTCCCCAGAGAGGAGAACCAGTTAGCGGAAGCGCTAGCTAGTATGTCTTCTATGTTTAAGGTCAGGTGGGACAATGAGGCTCCCCGGATTACCATCGAGAGGTTGGACGAACCCGCACATTGCTGTGACATTGAGACTAAAGAGGTAACAGATAAACCCTGGTTCCATGAGGTAAAGAGGTATCTTGAGGCTCAAGGGTACCCCGAAGGTGCATCTGTTAATGATAAGAAGTTCTTGAGGAGATTTGCGGAGAAGTTCTTCATCAGTAATGGTATTCTTTACAAATGTAACCATGATTCAACCTTACTACGATGTGTGGATAATAATGAGGCAGAAAGGATTATGTCCGAGTTATATGAAGGTACTTTCGGGACTTATTCCAGTGGATATACCATGGAAAAGAAAATTCTTCGGGCAGGATATTATTGGTCTACTATAGAAGCCAGTTGTTATCAGCATGCTCGGACCTGTCATAAGTGCCAAGTCTATGCTGATAAAGTGCACGTACTTCCAGTTCCTTTGAATGTTTTGACAACTCCTTGGCCCTTTGCAAATGTGGGGCATCGACATGATTGACGAGATCAGACCTACTGCGTCCAACGGGCATCGTTTTATCCTGGTAGCAATTGATTACTTTATGAAGTAGGTCGAGGCAGCTTCCTTTGCTACAGTAACCCAGAGCGTCGTGGCACGGTTTATTTGACACAATCTGATCTATCGATACGGTGTACAAGAGAGGATCATTACAAACAATGGTACAAATCTCAATAATACGATGATCACTGAGCTCTGCAAGCAGTTCAAGATACAGCATCACAACTCTTCTCCTTACCGGCCGAAGATGAATGGGGCTGTCGAAGCGGATAATAAGAACATCAAGAAGACTGTGCAGAAGATGACGGTGACATACAAAGATTGGCATAAGATGTTACCATTCGCTCTTCACGGGCACCGTACCTCAGCACGGACGTCAACAGGGGAAACACCCTATTCCTTGGCATATGGCATGAAGGCAGTCTTGCCCATTGAAGTTCAGATACCGTCTCTTAGGATTATGAAGGATACGGGTTTGAGCGAAGATGATTGGATTCAGACCCGGCTTGATCAGCTGAACTTAATCGATGAAAAAAGACTTACTGCTATTTGTCATAGTTAGACGTATCAAAAGCGAATGATCAGGGCACTTAACAAGAAGGTTAGACGACAAGAGTATCAAGTCGGGGATCTGATCATCAAACGCATTATCCTACCTCAAGGTGATCCCAGGGGCAAATGGACCCCTACGTACGAAGGGCCATTTGTGGTTAAGAACATTTTCTCAGGAGGAGCTATGATTCTAACCACCATGGATGGTGACGACCTTCCTCACCCCGTCAATGCAGACATAGTGAAAAGATACTACGCATTATCAAGGACCCGCTAGGTCGACTGGCCTAGGCAAAAATAAGGGCTTCCCGGCGAACCAAAAGGGTTTGGGCAAAAATAAGGGATGAAAATAAAAAAAAATTGTACACCCGGCAAGTCGAAAACCTGAAAAGGCGCCTTAGGAAAAAAAGGGTATCCCGGTGGACTGAGAACCCGAAAGGACGGTCCAGGAAAAAATTAGGGATCAAAGCATAACACTATGTCTCATTGGATCACCTTGCAACCAGACTTTGGTATCGAATATCAAGCTCGGACGACACTAATCAATCTGATCTACCTTTAACCAAGTAGCAAAGTGATGAGATGCTCGAGGACATAAAGGCAATAGCAGAGTTGGAACCCAGTGGGATTTGTTCACATAGCTGTTTTTTTGTTTTTCACAAATTGTGTAAATTCTATCATTTCAACGGCATACTCTTACTAGGACGTCAACCTATTGTATAAAAACGCCTATTTACAGGCCAAACTTCAAAATCAATACAATTCATTTTTCACAAAGAAATTTCAAATTGTTTTTATTTTTCTGTTTTGTTTCGCAAGAACGTACAATGTTCATTTTTGATATATGCATTTGACAATAATTGCTGCTCATAAATATTTACGTGCGAAATAAAAGACGACTACTCGTAATTTCAGAAACAGGGGCAAACAAGAAACGTCTGAGCCTTACAGTCGCTCTGTTCATCAGGTATAGGGATAGACCTAGCTGAAGAATATGACTAAAAAATACATTCACTCCCCGCAGAGTAAGAAATATCCAAAAGCAGTGGTATTAATTTTCCCCAAGCAGAGTTTATCTATCACCAGCACTGGAAAATTATCCCCAGTAGAGTCTGGAAGATTATCACCAGTGAAGTCTCCACTAAAAGATTATCCCCAGCGGAGTTTATTTCTTCGTAAAACAGGAAATCAATCCCCAACAGAGTTATCATCATCAACAATAATAATTCATCCGCAGCCGAGGGTATTTCTCCAAGATCAGCAAATCCTCAACAAAGCATCTTTTCCCCACAGAGTCATTCTCTCACCAATATATTCTCCAGCAGGATTATTCTCCCAATCATATTCGGTCGTTATCCTCAGCGAGCGAAACTCTTTCATTCTCCAACAACAATCCGAGATTTATTCTCCCAAGCTAGAGAACATCATGAAAACATTACACATCCATACGTCATGACATACGCATACACATTATACAGCACAATCTCATTTATCTTGAGAACATCATTTCCTGATACATATCATGCATTACATACAGCTAACCTTTACCTTTCAGGAAGGATACAATCAAATTCTCACAAAACTCAAGCTATGAAGCCCGGGTACGACTGGATAGTATCTTGATTTCTCCATCATATTCTGAAGCCCGAAGAACGACCGGATAACAGTATCAGAATGTCGTGAAGCATGGATTACGACCAGATAGTGGTATCTCTTAAAAGTAAGCTATGAATCCCGGATTCGACCGGATAATAGTTTAATCCCCAGCGGGCTGTGAAGCCCGAATTATGACCGAATAGCAGCTCAGTAAGTGTGATACAGTGGGAGAACTAACTTGAGGTTTTACGTTTGTGTTTGCAATTGTGCGGTTTAGCAAGAGTCGCCACCGACTTTTTATTTTATCCTAAGGAAAGGTCAAAAAGCACAGGAAAGACCTTTGAGATGTTTTCTTGGGTTCAGGGGGTAGATTATGAAAAGGGAAGGTGCTAGCACCCTTTTCATCCATGGTTTTCCATGGGCTCTTAGTTACTTGTTTACATCACTTGCCTTTGCTTTTCAATTGTTTGAAATGGTGATTTGTGTGTGTGGTTTTTTGAAAATGCTTTGAAAAAGAGGCCTTGTCTAGGAAACCTTTATAATGATTCTTGTTTGAATATATACAAAGGTGTTTGTCTTTTTGAAAAGATATTTCAATGTTTTGAAAGTTGTTTTTGGAAAATGTTTTGAAGTTGTGTTGTGATGTGTGTTTGAAAGTAGCAAGGATATTTTGCAAGCTTTTGATCAAGTAACTAAGAGTTGTCTACCCTATTTTACTCAAAGATATTTCTTATGTTTTTAACCCTTTTGACAGTGTTATTTCACCATTGCATTTGGTGAACAACCTTGTCTTAGGATGTTAAACGGGACAGGCGCGGGTCATCGCATACAATCATTGAAAGCAACTTGTGAGACGCTCTAGCAATTTTGTAAGGGACGAGATCGTTTTATCGAAGGCAACATCGAGGGTCATCGAGGGACTACGATCTTTGTTTATCGAAAGGGCATTTGCTAGAGTGTCTCATATTCGAGGGACATGATTGCATATTCCGAAGCAACAAGCGAGGTTACCCTAGAGGTGCAAGTGTGCATTGTGTTTGTCAATTTCATGCATTTGGATCTTGTATTAGGTCATCTAGCGATTGATTTTGAATCTTGCCATACACGCCTAATTACTATACAGTATATTGAAAGCAATAAATTGCGGGAATTAAAAGTCTAAGTTATTACAAAAAAGTATCCGGGGATGGGGGTATAATTATTCACAAATGGGGATGAGTCTCTCAAGAATAATAAAGTCCAAATATCAAGTGTTACAACCAAATCGAATCTTCGAAATTCAAATATAAAGTTATAACAAAACACAAAAAAAAAGAGAATCAAAAAATATTATGAGATGTATGTATTGATTAACTTAAAAAAAAAATTATTCTAAAAAAGAAAGATTAAGTATTATTATTATTTTCTTTGTTTTATTAATTATGAAAAGAAAAATATCTAAGGAAAGAAAAATTTATTAATCAAAATTCTATTATTCACATATTTTTAAAGAAAAGAAAATTAATTAAATAAAACTTCTATTACACTTATATTTTATTAATGTAACCAATTATTAATTAATAAAGAAAATTAAAACTATGTTAAGAAAATCAAAGTAATTAATTTTTTTTTTAATATTATTTGGTTTTATTATTAACAAAAGAAAAGTAATTTATTTAAAATGAAAATAAAAAAGTATTAGTTTAAACAAAATAAAATTAAAAAAGAGAAAGATGATGGGCTTAAGGCATGTTTTTGGGTGGCCCAAATGAGAACAAATCAGAATGGAAAGAAAAAAATGGGGGGGGGGGGGGGGCACTAGCCAGCATTGTTGTGGGCTTGTAGCAATGTTTGGGGCGTAGGCCTAGTGTAAAATACACACAATTTTTGTTAGGGTTTGCAAGGATTAGGGTTCGTGTGTTTGGTTTCAACAGCGGCGCTGCTCTCCCACTCTCTTTTTCATCTTCATCCTTCTCAGGCCATGATGCTCTGATTCTCTCCCTAAACCTAGCTACCGGAGCGCCACCCCACTCTCTCGTCTCCTTACAGTGATCTAGGACTTTGCTTGTAAACGGTACGGTTCATTTCTTGTCCTTTTAGGGTTTCAGTTTCATGGTTTATTTGATTTTTCATGTTACTTTATAGTTTAGCCTTTTAATCTATGATATTTTATGCAGTAAGGGTTTGAGGAAAGCTTACCTTGAGTTTTTTTCTGGAAAGTGGAGGGAGAGAGATGTTGGACAGGCGACGCTTCTGTGGCGGCTAGAGGCAGAGGATGGAGGAGATGATGGCTAGATTTTCTTTTCTGGTACCTTTGTCTTCTCTCTTGATTTGTTTGATGTTTGATGATGAAAGTTTTTTGAAACTGTGTTTTTGCTTCTGAAACTCTTCCTTTCTCTTTGTTGATGATGATATGCCTCTGAAACTCGTTGCCTTTGAATGATGATTTCCTGAAACTGTATTTTTTGGTAGCTTTTCTTCTGAAACTTTATTTCTTTCTCTCTTGAATGATGATGAACACGATTACGAAACTATGTGTTTTACTTTTAAATCTCTTCCACTTTTTTGGTTTTGAAGGTTAATGATTTGTTAGCTTGTTTGTCTAGCTTGATGATTTGTTGGTTTGTTTGGCATACTTGATGATTTGTTGGTTTGTTTGACAAACTTGATGATTTGTTGGTTTGCTCTATCTGAATGTTGTTGTTGATGAACTTGATTCTGAAACTAATTTTGTTGATGCTTCTGAAACTCTCTCTTTCTCTCTCTTGAGTATTGTTTATGATGACATGGTTCTGAAACTTTTGCCTTTGCTTCTGAACTGCTCTTCCTCTTTTCTTGGAATGTTAATGATGATGATGAGAAAAGCCTCTGAAACAGATTTTTGTGGTTGCTTATTTGTGATGGTTGATGATGAAGCTTGTTACAAGCTTCTGAAACTCTGTTTGTTGATGGTTTATTTGGTAGCAGGCTTGATGATTTGTTAGCTTGAAACTTGCTTGGCTGTTTGTTATAGTTTGTTAACAGTTTTTTTGCAAGTTTTGTGTTAGACTTAAAGTTTGGACAAGCTTGTTTGGCCTGGCAGTTTGTTGTGTTCTGTTTGATTCTACAGTTTGGAACTTGGGCAGGTTTTGTTATTTGGCCTGTTTGTAGGTTGCTTGTGATTTTGCAGTTTGAACTGCAGGCTTGGAAAGCAGGTTTGTTGTTGTAGCTTTGGAACTGTAGGCTTGGCAAGCAGTTTGGGAAGTTTTGTTGGTTTGCTTGCTGAGTTTGTAGTTTGGCCTGTTTGTTTGTTTTGACAGGTTTGGAGCTTGGCTTATGGTTTGAGCAAGCTTTTGGTTGTGGTAAACTTGTGAGTTTTGTAGGTTTGGCCAGTTTGTTTTGATTTTGATAGCAGGTTTGCAAGTTTGCAAGTTGTGCAGGCTTTGGAGTTTGTTTGGGTTTTTTGCCAAGTATTTTTTTTCTTCCTGCTGTTTGTGAAGTTAGATAGTTTTATATCCCCTTGTTATTGGACTTGTGACAGCCTGCTTTAGCCAAACTGCAAACTTTTCACCAAAGGTCCTCTCTCTCTCTCTCTCTCTCTCTCTCTCTCTCAAAGAAGCACTTTTGCTTATTATATTATATTCTGAAAAGTTTTGCCCCTGGAAAATGATGATGGCTTCTGACAAGCCTTTTACTTGTCAATTGGTTTATCTCTGCATTACCTGCTGTATTTTCTGTACTTGTATGCTGTATCTAGTTTGGCTTGTCATGCTTAGTTTTCTTAGTTTATGTTTGTATAACATACTTAGCAATGCATCTTGACTTGTTTTGCAACTCAGTTTGGTTTAGTTTGCAGTACAATTGGCATTTGGTTTAGTTACTACAGTTTGGTATGGTTTTGCTGCAAGTTGGCTTTGTATGCAACCTTGTACCTTACTTTGTACAGCATGGCCCATGTTTTTGCATTTGAACCAATTGTATGCTTTCATCTTTTATCTTTTACTTTTCTCTTTGTGAACCAAGAAGAGTAATCTTCTTGTGATTTGCCAAGAGGAAAATAAAACATGATGAACAATAGCTCACTGATTCCGGGCGGCAAACTTTAATGATGACTTTCTTTTCTTTCTTTTCATTTGAAAATTCTTGTACTAATTTTCTTTTCCTTTGTCTTTTGCAGGTGAGTACCAATTGGATGATAGAGGAAACAGTAGAAGCCAGAGACCTTGAGCATGGGAGCACTGGAGCTTAGGAGATTTAGGCTTAGATTAGATAGGCTCTTTTTTTCATTCATTGTAAACATTTATTTCTTTTTAAAATACTATAAGTTGTAAAAACTTACAATATTCGAAAATAATAAATTATTCTTTTGTAACAATATTTGAAAATGAATAAAAATAGTCTTTATCCAAAAGAAACATTTCTACTGTCAAATATCATGCCCTTCTCCCTGCATCTTCACTTAACCTTTAAGATTCTCAGATAAAAATAATTGAAATTGCATTCCACTATTTTTAATACAGATAACTTAAATTCCAAGTAATCCCAAGAACTTTGCAATCTCATAACTTTGCAACAGCATTCTAATCATAGTACGCATTGTATTCCAAGCAAACAAGCATTCCATTAATTGGCAAACATTTCATTCTATTAACAAGCAGATGTCTTAACAGACGCACATTACCTGGTTAACCTGGATTAGACAATTTCAGCTCCTATCTCTTATCCCAGAATAATCAAGCCTTGAGAACAACCAATAATCTTTCAGTAGGCTTTAAAAGGTGATAAAACAATGTAACAGTGAACTAAATTTCTATGGATTCAATTTCTTCTAATAAATGTGAGAGAAACCTTGGTTCTTGATTTACTGCCAAAGAAAATTTTGTTTGATCGATTCCTGAGCCAATCTTAAAAATCAGAGAAAAACCCTAGGGTTGTGATTTCTTGTGAAAAAGGGAGGGCAAATTTTGGGGTACAACAGTTGCCCCTATTCAATCTTCTTGAACCTGAAGAGTTAGATTGGAAATTTTGCCGTTCGCGACTCGAAGGTAAAATATGATTGGACACTAGAGTGCCCATAAATTTGCACTCGTCAAAGCATAGTTGAGGGAATGGGCTTAAAGATGCCATTTGGAGATGTGACAAAACCTTGTCGGAGATGGGCTTAAAGATGCCATCCAAGAATGTTTGTTGAATTGTATGTTGTAGGTGAAAGAATGAGTATCATAAAGGTATCCATGTTTGGAACGTCTCTGAGCTGGGGGTATGAATAAGCAATAGATTAGCATCTGTGTTTGGAGAATCCGTAAACTGTTTTCATGAGCTGATTCTGAACAAGCGATAGATTAGCATCCATGTTTGGAAGTGTCTGTAAACTGTTTTCAGAAGTTGAATCTGAACAAGTGATAGATTGACATCCGTGTTTGGAAGCACCCGTAAACTGTTTTCAGAAATCCTTGAAGTTGAATAAGCAATAGATTAACATCCATGTTTGGTGCATCCGTAAACTGTTTTCAAAAGTCCTTGAATTTGAATAAGCAATAGATTAACATCCATGTTTGGTGCATCCGTAAACTGTTTTCAAAAGTTGAATCTGAACAAGCGATAGATTGACATCCATGTTGGGAAGTATCCGTAAACTGTTTTTAGAAATCCTTGAAGTTTGAAGCTTTCCAAACTTATCCTGTGAAGGGTAAAATATTAGCTGAAACATAAAGTTATGTTGCATGAAATGTATGATGCAATATATGTGTTTTATCAATGTTTATGATATATGAATGCAATGTATGCGCATGTGAGCTGATGAGCTGTCTGGCTGAGGAAGACAAATCCTGGATAACTGGAGATAATAAAATCTTTGACGGCTGTCAGGGAAAATAAATCCTTGATTGCTGCTGGGGATTCAAAACCTGGGAGGCTTCAACTTGAAAAAGTGAGAACAAGAATATTTGTTCTACTGGGAAATAACTCTGGGAGAATCTTTATCCTGCAGGGAAAATCAGGAATTTTGGGTTGTATGCCAATCTACTGGGGATTCCTATTCTGTTGTTTGAGGAGAACTCTACTGGGGAACTGAGAATGAGAATCTTCATTCTACTGGAGGAATTGAGAATGAGAAACTTCATTCTGCTAGAGGAATTTGTGTTGAGGAGTCAAGAACGAGAATCTTTGATCTGCAGGGGATTAAAAACTTTGACAAACTTGGCAACTTCACTGGGGAATCAAGGATGAGACTCTTAATTTTGTTGGGGAGTAAAAAATCTGTGAGGAATAGCTGTACTGCTGGAGAGTAGCTTTCCTATTGGAGAGTAAGCTCAGGATTCTGGGAAAAGCTTATTCCTATTTGGAAGAAGTTCAGGAGTTAAAGTTGTATGCCACTTTGAGAATGAGAATCTTCATTCTGTCGAGAATATCGGGGATTCAAGTTATATACCACTTTGAGAATGAGAATCTTTATTCTGTCGGGAATATCGGGAACTCGGGTAATATGCCATTTTGAGAATGAGAATCTTCATTCTATCGGGAATATCAAGAGCTCAGGTTATATACCACTTTGAGAATGAGAATCTTCATTCTGTCGGGAATATCAGGAGCTTGGGTGTATACCACTTTGAGAATGAGAATCATCATTCTGTCGGGAACATCAGGAACTTAGGTGTGTGCCACTTTGAGAATGAGAATCTTCATTCTGTCGGGAATATCAGTAGGTCAGGTTATATACCACTTTGAGAATGAGAACCTTCATTCTGTCGGGAATATCAAGAATTCAGATTATATACCACTTTGAGAATGAGAATCTTCATTCTGTCAGGAATATCATGAATCCAAGTTATATACCACTTTGAGAATGAGAATCCTTATTCTGTCGGGAATATCAGGAGGTTGGGTGTATACCACTTTGAGAATGAGAATCTTCATTCTGTCGGGAATATTAGGAGGTTGGGTGTATACCACTTTGAGAATGAGAATCTTCATTCAGGCGTCTGGGTTAGGAGGTTGGGAGTATGCCATTCTACTGGGGTTTCAAGGATGAGAATCTTCATTCTTGAGTGAAACAATTTTTTAGGAGCTTCAGTTGTCCATTATTGTGCTGGTGGGTCATTTCTGCTGGGATTTAGGAACTTGTCCGTAATTCAACTGAAGTAAAAGCCTTGTCGAGATTTAGGAACTTGTCTGTAATTCGACTGAAGAAAAGCTTTGTCGCTTGAATTTGATTGTACCTTTCCTGAAAGGTAAAGGTTAGTGGCATATATCAAACAATGACTTTCTCAAAATAAATGAGATTGCGTTGCATGATGTTCTGATGCACAAAGGTGTAGTGTTTTTCAAGACGACCTTTCGCTGGGGAAAATAAATCCCGAGCTGATGAAAGAGAAAAGAGTTGGGTTCTTCATCTCTGATAGTGAAAAGATCAGAATAAATCACTGAGAGATTTATCTGAAACAGAAAAAACCCGGAATATCTTCTACTGGAATAAGAATCAGGGAGATCTTAGTGTCGATCTGACCAAAACAGAGAGAGTCTTGGATTAACTTTGACTCAACCGGATGATGGAGGAATCTTTGACGACTGCTACTCCAAAAAGTGATGAAGGAATCCTTGACGATTGCTACTCCAAAGGGTGATGAAGGAATCTTTGACGGCTGTAACTCCAACAGGTGATGAAGGAATCTTTGACGGCTGTAACCCCAACAGGTGATAAAGGAATCTTTGACGACTGTAAATCTAACAGGTGATGAAGGAACCTTTGACGGCTGTAACTCCAACAGGTGATGAAGGAATCTTTACATGCCGATCAATCTGCGTATGTTATGAATGTTGTTGAAATGTAATTTGTTTTGGAGAATAAATCCTTGACAAGTGTTGGGGAAATAAACCCATGACTACTGGTCTGCTAGAGAGGTGATGAACTTCTCGAGGATGCTTGAATTTCTTTTCAGAAATATTTTGGAGAGATTCGTCACTGCCCCTAGTATCAAATGTTTATGGCACTGCCAGGAAACTTGGACTGTACATAACCCTTTGATGAGATTGACGTTTAATGCCCCAAGTGATGGTGACAACGACTTGCCCCTAGTCAATCTGTAGTTGAGAGATTTCTTGAAATATTGACTGGACTGCCCCAAGTTTACTGGACTTTGAGAGAATTGTTGAAATCTGGACTGGACTGCCCCAGGTTTACTGGGCTATACCAAGTCCCCCTTTGTTGATAGGAGATTTTTGCAACGGGGGTGTCATCCCACTTGAAGTGATTTTATTCACTGAGAGAGCTTTCGTTCATCCGAACATTCACTGTGTGAATTTCTTCGCTGTCAGACAAATAACCATGTGCAAACAACGATATTCAAATAATGAAAAGTTCATGCTTGTCTTGAAATTTTGAAAAATGAGTTTTTTAGCAGAAAACTTTTTATAAGAAAAATTCAGCTCAAGATTTAGAGCAAAGCCCTACGGGAGTCAGGATACCTTTTGTAACAGTATGCTTTCGAACGAACCCACGCTTCAATTAGGACTTTTGAAGGGGTGTAACGTGCCTTGGCTCACGGTTTAAGAAACAAAGGATAAAGGCTCAAAGTATATTTGTACCCACCCGCTCTTCGTGACGTTCTTCAATCCTAAACTCAGTTAATTGTGCGTTTGAACTCCAAATGGGTCTGGAATGACGTTTTGGTGATGGTTCACACAAGTTGAATTTGTTGGAAGACAATCATCATCATTTTTTGCAACATTTTTCATGTTGTTGAGGATTTATAGTGGCCTCGTTCTTTTGATTTGTTTTCCCTAATTTTTGCCTGACAGTTATTTTTTTTTTATTTACAGTCAGCGGGATGCCCCAACTTTCTTAAGCCTCCTTTGTAGGTTTTGGCTCAGTGGGCTTTTATTTTTTCTGAGAGATAATGAATGCCTATGAGATAAGGAACCATCACTGTCCTTTGGTTTTAAAGGAAATTTGGATGTCGTTCGCTGTATTACGAACTGAGAGTTTGTGACTAAACGCGCATTTTGAATTAACTGAGAGACTACCCCGCCCCAGGTTTGATTATAGGTTTCAATTTATGTTTAAAACAGAAAACTTTTACTTCTTTGGCTCAAAGGGGTTGACTAGGGATTATCTTCCTTATAACTCCAGTGTTTTAGGATTTGAAAGAAACGCCTGTACATCGTCACCAAGGTCTGTCCAAAAGCATACTGTATGAGATTATGGTATTGTTTTCGTCATCCTCCCTCTAAAGACTTGTAACTTTTAGCAAGAGTTAAATATCATAAAGAAAGTAGGAAACATAGTTCAAGAATAGTGAAAATGAATTGATGAATTCAAGACAAACATATGCAATGCATTAATGAAACAGAGTTTGACATCAACAGATAATTGTTTGAATAACAAAACAAATTACAACTTGAAAATTCAAATGAAGCAAAAGTCTCTTAGTTCGAACTTGTCATTTCAGGTGGAGAACCCTCTGCGGAAGATTTTCATCTGGCCATCCTGTGTGAATACCAGCACTCCTCTGTCAATCAAATCTTGGATCTTGTTTTTCAAAGCCCAACAGTCGTCGGTGTCATGTCCAGGACTATAGGAGTGGTATACACAAAATGCGTTGGGGTGATAGCCAGGAGCAGAGGTATTGGGATTCCGAAGAGGATCCTTTAAAACAGTCAGATTGACCTCCAACAAGTGTTCCAGTACTAGAGATAATGGTATGTCAATCTCAGTGAAATGTCTTCCAGATGTATTTTGCTTACGCCGATTACCCCGTTGACGTTGGCGAGGTCGTTGTTGGGCTTGTGACCTTGAAGCAAGCTGGGGAGACTTTCCCTTGTCTTCTTGTCTCAAAGGAGGCTGAATGATGACTTTATCTTCAACCCTAGTTGTTTTCCCCACTTGGTTATCTTGAAGCAGTTTGTTGATGAGGACCTTTAGCTCTTCTTGTCCTTGAGCCAGGTTTTGAATGAGAGCCATCTAGCCCACCAGTTGTCCCATTATCTGGATCTTCATTGTTGCTAACTCAATCTGTAGCCCTTCCAATTTATCATTCCTGATGCCCCCTGGATTCCCTGGGACCATGCCCCTTGTGAGGAGAGCTTTCACCTTTTCCTGCCCCTAGGACAGATTCAAGAACATTTCTTGAAGTTGAGCATTTTGAGCCCGGATCTCTTTGACAGTCCTCTCTAGAGCAACCTCTGCTGAAATAAACAGTAGGAGAATAAGGAGACCTGAAAGGGAAAACCTGTCATGATACGATGCATGTTATTTGGATGCATGTTTTCAAGGATCTCGTGGGGTAAACACAAGAAAATGTTAGAGATTGAACTTCGATCAACATCTTTGATTGGAGAACTTTGTATCAGTGGATGTCTTTCCACGAGAATCAAGATCACCATGTTAAGTGGGTAATAGCCCTCGATTCAAGTTGTTGTACTTGATCTTTGATGGCGTATGTTTAGAAGAAAATGAATCCTCTTACCCCTTGGTAAACGTCTGGTTCAACGTGACCCTGCATCAAAGACCCTCGAGATCCTTGAAATGGTTATTGAAAATGCTATGGTATGATGTTATGATGTTATGTACAAGTATGCAAAAGTAAGCAAGTGTATATACATGTAATCACATTCACACAAAGCAGACAAGTCCTTAGGTTTAGGCTTGCATGGAGTTCGTAGGTAAGTACCCTCTTGAAGTTAGTTGGCTCAATCTTCCCTAGAAATAGTAACCGGGTTCTAAGGAGCTCAATATCACTGGATAATTTTCTGGGTTCATTGTTTCAGTTTAGCCACTTTACTGGAGACCAAAATATTCCAAGAAAACAATCCTCAATGAGTGTAGTATCGAGTATCTACCAATTTCGGACTGCATCAAAGCCGGTCATCTCACTACCCCTAAAAAGGCTAAGATGGTCAAGTAAGGTTCTAAGAGTTCATTAGTGCTTCATGACATCACTCAGCGGCCCCGTATTCTCTTTGATTGACTCAAAGGCTACCCGTACCCACAAATATGTCGCACTAACATAGCCACTGCTTCAACCATGTCGGTATACCCATCACAGTTCCCTCATAGTTTATTGCTACTTACCTAAAAGGTGTCCCCAAATCCGGGTGTAGGATTTAAAACAAACCCAAACAAGGAACCCAACATGTAAAGTAATCAAGGCAAACAAGATAAGTATGCAAAGGTGATCTAAAAACCCTAAGGTAACCCCACTTTTAGAATAGTCCCCAGCAGAGCCGCCAGTTCTGTGATACGGTGGGAGAACTGAATTGAGGTTTTGCGTTTGTGTTTGCAATTGTGCGGTTTAGCAAGAGTCGCCACCGACTTTTTATTTTATCCTAAGGAAAGGTCAAAAAGCACAGGAAAGAACTTTGAGATGTTTTCTTGGGTTTGGGGGGTAGATTATGAAAAGGGAAGGTGCTAGCACCCTTTTCATCCATGGTTTTCCATGGGCTCTTAGTTACTTGTTTAGATCACTTGCCTTTGCTTTTCAATTGTTTGAAATGGTGATTTGTGTGTGTGGTTTTTTGAAAATGCTTTGAAAAAGAGGCCTTGTCTAGGCAACCTTTGTAATGATTCTTGTTTGAATATATACAAAGGTGTTTGTCTTTTTGAAAAGAAATTTAACCGTTTTGAAAGTTGTTTTTGGAAAATGTTTTGAAGTTGTGTTGTGATGTGTGTTTGAAAGTAGCAAGGATATTTTGCAAGCTTTTGATCAAGTAACTAAGAGTTGTCTACCCTATTTTACTCAAAGATCTTTCTTATGTTTTTAACCCTTTTGACAGTGTTATTTCACCATTGCATTTGGTGAACAACCTTGTGTTAGGATGTTAAACGGGACAGGCGCGAGTCATCGCATACAATCATTGAAAGCAACTTGTGAGACGCTCTAGCAATTTTGTAAGGGACATGATCGTTTTATCGAAGGCAACATCGAGGGTCATCGAGGGACTACGATCTTTGTTTATTGAAGGGGCATTTGCTAGAGTGTCTCATATTCGAGGGACATGATTGCATTTTCCGAAGCAACAAGCGAGGTTACCCTAGAGGTGCAAGTGTGCATTATGTTTGTCAATTTCATGCATTTGGATCTTGTATTAGGTCATCTAGAGATTGATTTTGAATCTTGCCATACACGCCTAATTACTATACAGTATATTGAAAGCAATAAATTGCGGGAATTAAAAGTCTAAGTTATTACAAAAAAGTATCCGGGGATGGGGGTAAAATTATTCACAAATGGGGATGAGTCTCTCAAGAATAATAAAGTCCAAATATTAAGTGTTACAACCAAATCGAATCGTTGCAATTCTAATATAAAGTTATAACAAAACACAAAAATAAAGAGAATCAAAAAATATTTTGAGATGTATGTATTGATTAACTTAAAAAAAATAAATAAATAAAATTTATTCTAAAAAAGAAAGATTAAGTATTATTATTATTTTATTTGTTTTATTAATTATGAAAAGAAAAAGATTTAAGGAAAGAAAAATTTATTAATCAAAATTCTATTATTCACATATTTTTAAAGAAAAGAAAATTAATTAAATAAAACTTCTATTACACTTATATTTTATTAATGTAACCAATTATTAATTAATAAAGAAAATTAAAACTATGTAAAGAAAATCAATGTAATTAAAAAACAAAATTATAATATTATTTGGTTTTATTATTAACAAAAGAAAAGGAATTTATTTAAAATGAAAATAAAAAAGTATTAGTTTAAACAAAATAAAATTAAAAAAGAGAAAGATGATGGGCTTAAGACATGTGTTTGGGTGGCCCAAATGAGAACAAATCAGAATGGAAAGAAAAAAAATGGGGGGGGGGGGGTGTGCTAGCCAGCATTGTTGTGGGCTTGCACGAATGTTTGGGGAGAAGGCCCAATGTAAAATTCACACAGTTTTTGTTAGGGTTTGCAAGGATTAGGGTTCGTGTGTTTGGTTTCAACAGCGGCGCTACTCTCCCACTCTCTTCTTTATCTTCACCCTTCTCAGGCCATGACGCTCCGATTCTCTTCATAAACCTAGCTACCGGAGCGCCACCCCACTCTCTCGTCTCCTCAGTGATCTAGGACTTTGCTTGTAAATGGTACGGTTCGTTTTTTGTCCTTTTAGGGTTTCCGTTTCATGGTTTATTTGATTCTTCATGTTACTTTACAGTTTATCCTTTTAATCTATGATATTTTATGCAGTAAGGGTTTGAGGAAAGCTTACCTTGAGTTTTTTCTGGAAAGTGGAGGGAGAGAGATGTTGGACAGGCGGCGCTTCTGTGGAAGCTAGAGGCAGAGGATGGAGGAGATGATGGCTAGCTTTGCTTTTCTGGTACCTTTGTCTTCTCTCTTGATTTGTTTGATGTTTGATGATGAAAGTTTTCTGAAACTGTGTTTTTGCTTCTGAAACTCTTCCTTTCTCTTTGTTGATGATGATATGCCTCTGAAACTCGTTGCCTTTGAATGATGATTTCCTGAAACTGTATTTTTTGGTAGCTTTTCTTCTGAAACTTTATTTCTTCCTCTCTTGAATGATGATGAACACGATTCTGAAACTATGTGTTTTTACTTCTGAATCTCTTCCTCTTTTTTTGGCTTTGAAGGTTAATGATTTGTTAGCTTGTTTGGATAGCTTGATGATTTGTTGTTTTGTTTAGCATACTTGATGATTTGTTGGTTTGTTTGACAAACTTGATTATTTGTTGGTTTTCTCTATCTAAATGTTGTTGTTGATGAACTTGATTCTGAAACTAATTTTGTTGATGATTCTGAAACTCCATCTCTTTCTCTCTCCTGAGTATTGTTTATGATGACATGGTTCTGAAACTTTTGCCTTTGCTTCTGAACTACTCTTCCTCTTATCTTGGAATGTTAATGATGATGATGAGAAAAGCCTCTGAAACAGATTTTTGTGGTTGCTTATTTGTGATGGTTGATGATGAAGCTTGTTACAAGCTTCTGAAACTCTGTTTGTTGATGGTTTATTTGGTAGCAGGCTTGATGATTTGTTAGCTTGAAACTTGCTTGGCTGTTTGTTATAGTTTGTTAATAGTTTTTTGCAAGTTTTGTGTTAGACTTACAGTTTGGACAAGCTTGTTTGGCCTGGCAGTTTGTTGTGTTCTGTTTGATTCTACAGTTTGGAACTTGGGCAGGTTTTGTTATTTCGCCTGTTTGGAGGTTGCTTGTGATTTTGCAGTTTGAACTGCAGGCTTGGCAAGCAGGTTTGTTGCTGTAGCTTTGTAACTGTAGGCTTGACAAGCAGTTTGGGAAGTTTTGTTGGTTTTCTTGCTGAGTTTGTAGTTTGGCCTGTTTGTTTGTTTTGAAAGGTTTGGAGCTTGGCTTGTGGTTTGAGCAAGCTTTTGGTTGTGGTAAACTTGTGAGTTTTGCAGGTTTGGCCAGTTTGTTTTGATTTTGATAGCAGGTTTGCAAGTTTGCAAGTTGTGCAGGCTTTGGAGTTTGTTTGGGTTTTTTGCCAAGTATTTTTTTCTTCCTGCTATTTATGCAGTTAGATAGTTTTATATCCTCTTGTTATTTGACTTGTGACAGCCTGCTTTAGCCAAACTGCAAACTTTTCACCAAAGGTCCTCTCTTTCTCTCTCTCTCTCTCTCTCTCTCTCTCTCTCTCTCTCTCTCTCTCTCTCTCTCTCTCTCTCTCTCTCTCTCTCTCTCTCTCTCTATCTCTCTCTCACTCTCTCTCTCTCACTCTCAAAAAAGCACTTTTGCTTATTATATTATATTCTGAAATTTTTTGCCCCTGGAAAATGATGATGGCTTCTGACAAGCCTTTTAGTTGTCAATTGGTTTATCTCTGCATTACCTGCTGTATTTTCTGCTGTACTTTCTGTACTTGTATGCTGCATCTAGTTTGGCTTGCCATGCTTAATTTTCTTAGTTTATGTTTGTATAACATACTTAATAATGCATATTGACTTGTTTTGTAACTCAGTTTGGTTTAGTTTGCAGTACAATTGGCATTTGGTTTAGTTACTACAGTTTGGTATGGTTTTGCTGCAAGTTGGCTTTGTATGCAACCTCGTACCTTACTTTGTACAACATGGCCCATGTTTTTGCATTTGAACCAATTGTATCCTTGCATCTTTTATCTTTTACTTTTCTCTTTGTGAACCAAGAAGAGCAATCTTCTTGTGATTTGCAAAGAGGAAAATAAAACATGATGAACAATAGCTCACTGATTCCGGGCGGCAAACTTTAATGATGACTTTCTTTTCTTTCTTTTCATTTGAAAATTCTTGTACTAATTTTCTTTTCCTCTGTCTTTTGCAGGTGAGTACCAATTGGATGATAGAGGAAATAGTAGAAGCCGGAGACCTTGAGCATGGGAGCACTGGAGCTTAGGAGATTTAGGTTTAGATTAGATAGGCTCTTTTTTTCATTCATTGTAAACATTTATTTCTTTTTAAAATACTATAAGTTGTAAAAACTTACAATATTCAAAAATAATAAATTATTCTTTTGTAACAATATTTGAAAATGAATAAAAAGAGTCTTTATCCAAAAGAAACATTTCTACTGTCAAATATCTTGCCCTTCTCCCTGCATCTTCACTTAAACCTTTAAGATTCTCAGATAAAAATAATTGAAATTGCATTCCACTATTTTTAATACAGATAACTTAAATTCCAAGTAATCCGAAGAACTTTGCAATCTCATAACTTTGTAACAACATTCTAATCATAGTACGCATTGTATTCCAAGCAAGCAAGCATTCCATTAACTGGAAAACATTTCATTCTATTAACAAGCAGATGTCTTAATAGACGCACATTACCTGGTTAACCTGGATTAGACAGTTTCATCTCCTATCTCTTATCCCAGAATAATCAAGCCTTGAGAACAACCAATAATCTTTCAGTAGGCTTTAAAAGGTGAGAAAACAATGTAACAGTGAACTGAATTTCTATGGATTCAATTTCTTCTGGGAAATGCGAGAGAAACCCTGGTTCTTGATTTACTGCCAAAGAAAAGTTTGTTTGATCGATTCCTGAGCCAATCTTAAAAATCAGAGAAAAACCCTAGGGTTGTGATTTCTTGTGAAAAAGGGAGGGGAAGTTTTGGGGTACAACAGTAAGTTACCATGAAGCCTGGATTCGACCAGAAAGTGGTATATCATAAACACAAGCCGTGAAGCCCGAATTATGACCGGATAACAGCTCAACAAGTTATTGTGAAGCCTGGATTACGACCAGATAGCAATACAAGACCATGAAGCTTGGATTACGACCAGATAATGGTAGAAGACGTTGTGAAGCCTGGATTATGACCATATAGCAACCAAGAATACTATGAAGCCTGGATTACGACCCGATAGTGGTATATCTTTAATACAAGTTATGAAGCCCAGATTACAACCGGATAGTATCTTGATTTCCCAGAACACCATGAAGCCTGTATTTCGACCAGATAGTGGTATGATACATCGTGAAGCCTGGATTACGACCAGATAGTGATAAGGGACATTGCGAAGCTTGGATTTCGACCAAATAGCAGTTTACCCGGCCAATTACTATGAAGCCCGGATTCAACCGGATATTAGTAGGCCCAACAGTTAAAGGGAAGCCCGAATGCGACCGTATAACCACTTGATTTCTTCTGAAGCCTGGATTTCGACCAGATAAGAAGTGAGGTATTGTGAAGCCTGGAATTACGACCAAATAGCGGTACAAGACATTGTGAAGCTTGGATTTCGACCAAATAGCAGTTTACCTGGACAGTTACTAAGAAGCCCGGAGTCGACCAGATATTAGTGTGCCCTGCGTTCAAGTTGAAGCCTGGATGCGACCGAATAACAACTTAATTCTTTCAGAAGCCTGGATTACGACCAGATAAGAATCGAGAAACTGCGAAGCCTGGATTACGACCGGATAGCAAGTTTAATCTCATCTCCCCAGTAAGTCACTGTAAAGCCTGGATTACGACCAGATAGCAGTCGACCTTGTCACTATGAAGCCTGGATTACAACCAGATAGTAGTTCATTCTCATCTCTTCAGCTAAGAGACGATTCCTCAGTAGAATAACGGACGACTGAAGCTCCTAAAATTCAACTTTTCTCAAGAAACAAAGAAGATTCACCAGTAGAATAACGGACGACCGAAGCTCCTAAAATTCTATTTCTCTTAAGACACAGATCAACATTCCCCAGCGGAATCTTCCTCAACAACAGGTACACAAGTTCTCAATAAGGAATCTCTTATGCGATCGAAACTCCTTCAGATGGCATCTATAAGTCCATTCCAGATATCACAAGACAAATACTACTTCATGCGAGTGCAAATTTCTGGGCACTCTAGTGTTCAATCATCTTCCACCCTCAGATCACGAAAGGCAAATAAGCCAATCTAAATCTTCAGGTTTAAGAAGATTGAACAGGGGCAGATGTTGTACCCCAAAATTTTCCCTCCCATATTTCTCAAAACATTTCAAGAAAGATCCTCAAGTTGCTCAAGGAAGTCCAAGGGTTGACCAGACAAGCTCCCTCCTAAGGCAGTTTACCTCAAATTACGGTTTCATGTTGCATCAAGATACTTGATTCCAAGGGGTCCCAAATTCTCAACATTGTCCTAATATGTTCTCAATATCATCCATGTCAAGTTTCAAGCCCTGAAGAGAAAGTTTACTCAGTCAATTGCTCAAAGGCCTGAAAATCGATCGTGCTAGGGCAAAAGTCAACTATGGCCCACATACAGTCAACCTTCAAGATTTTTGGTCAACATCCTCATTTTTAAGTATCATTCATCATTTGATCAACGGTTGATCATGATTCATCAAGGATTGCTCATAATTCATTAAGAACCAAAAGTTGCTAAATTAGGGTTTTGTAGGAAAAGTCAACTCAACTTTGACCAATCATAACGTTCTCATACTTTATGAGAAATGACCCATCCAAATCTCATTTTAAATAGGATGCCCTACAATCCATCTTCATCTCCCAAGTTCAAAATATGCACTCACAAGAAGTTGTTAATTTGGACATTATAGGTCATTTTGAAAAGTCAACAAAAACACCTTTTTTGTCAAAGCTTCATACATGAGCATGGAATATCAAATTGAGATGATACCAAAAGGGTTGCTTATAGTACATCTCAAGATTTCTAAAAAGTCCAAGAACACCTTCAAAGAGTCAAAATTGAGGAAGTTATGCATTGGTGAAGTTGACCTTTTTTGCAAAATTGTCAAAAGTCAACTATGCATAAAAATGCAATTTGTGCCAAATGGGCCCAATCTTTTTCACTTGTTTTGAGTTGGCAACATGGTCCACGAGCCCTAGCCTTTTCCACTTGTCATTATCTTGTTTTTATTATTTATTTTGATTTTTATTTGAATTAAATCAATTTAAATCAAAACAAATCATAGAAAATCCAAAATATTGAAAACTCAAGATTTTTTACATGATTCAGGTCTTAAATTCCAGCTAGCATGAGATCAAATTCGTGTAAAGGCATGGAGTGCACAAAAAGATTGGATTTAGGCTATTTTTGGAATGATTTTAAAGTGAATCAAATCAAGATCAAAGACATTAATGGAGGAAGATTGAGGCCAGGTTTTCAACCCTAATTCATTCCTCGGTACATAAGGATGATGTGCAGACCAAAAGAGAGGCTGGAAGAAGGCGTATGAACCAGAACCAAACTTGAAAAAATACCAAAAAAGTGCAAACACGAATTGATACTTCTAGGTATCCTCAAGGACTTCTAGCTGTCCCAATCGCTTCCTGGGAGTGTAAGCAAGCGAAAGCAATCAAGAACAAGTGTTCCCAAGCCCTGAATACCACTGTATGTCAACCACGACATCCATGTATTTTTGAAATCAGTTTGCATGATTTAGACATTGATAGCATGAATTAATGATGTATTCTTGATCCTTAAGACATATGCAAGCTTTCTGTAATATTTGATTTCATTTTTATGGCCTGTATGAGATTTCACCATTGTTAGGGTTTATAGCTCCGATTTGGGATCTTGGTGTACAAGTGAAATTGGGCCACGATTAGGGTACCATGAAGTTCGTGAGACTGAGACGAATGGATTGGTACCATCACCATTGATTTATCGTGCACTTACATGATTTTTGATATGCCCAGGGTTTTAGCTACGTAGAGTGTCCGTTGGTATAGGTATGTTGTCTAAAATAACAGATCCTTGGAGAAGATGAAGACGTGGCGGACAACCATTCGCGTGTTTGAATTTCGCGCGTTTCTGACTCAGTGTTTTTGCTTTTCATATATTATCATTGTTATTTATTTTATGTACAAACAAAAGCAAGTGGCGCAGTGGTAGTGGAGTGGTTGTAAAGTGCTTCAGGACCTAGGTTCGAATCCCAGGTCCCCCCAATTTCTTCATATTTTTTCCTTTCAGGTAATCCAACGCACACCAAAGACCAAGGTCCATCATGGGGCCTCATCATCCAGTCTTCCAAGTGGCCAGATCCAAGGGCCATCAATGAGGGAGAACCAAACGCCTAGTCAAATGCATGGCATGTGATATAGCAGGTCAACGTGGGGCTTCTCCTTTGGGTCCAAAATCTGATTCTTGCACCCCCTCAAGGTACTAATTGCAGGCCCAAGTTTCTATTTCTTTTCTTTTTTATATTTAATTTAATTAATTTATTTTATTTTACTAACCAATTAACTATTTTCTTTTTATAAAAAAAAATCACAAAAAAATATTTTTTATCCAAATTTAGGTTTAGATTTTATTTTTTATCAAAAATTAAATTAATTAAATTAGGTTGTTAATTTTTGATAACTTTAATTCCTTTTGTACATAATTAAAATTAATTAGAACAAATAGGTTTTTATTTCTAACTTAATCATATTTTTTTTCTTCTTAAAAATAATAAAAACACCAAAATAGGCCATGTAATTATTTGTATTAATTAATTTAATTAGCTAATTAATTTTGTACTTAATTTAAAAACCGAATTCTTTTCTTAAAAAATATTAAAAACATCTAAAAACATTATTTTTCTTTTAATTAGGTTAGAAGGGTCAAAACCCTAGTTCTCTCCCGATATAATTTTCCTCGCGCGCGTTTTATTATTTTATTTTTATCCTATTAATGTAACTGCTCACAAGTTGTAATAGTTAATTAGGTCTTTATTTTCATTTATCGCTTTATTTTTAAGGGTTTGTTTTTAGCTATGTAAATACCTGAAGCCTTGTAATAGCGTAGTTTAATTTCCGCACTTTTAATTCCGCAAAATATTAAACTGTTAGATGTATGATTTTAGGATGCATGACAAGATTTTATGTAAACTTTAAAACAGTTAGCAAACCCTAAATGTGCAAAGATAAATAATCTGAAATTAAATCACTCGCACATACGCACTCCTAGGGTACACTCCCACTTGGTTGCCTTCGGTGAACGGTCATTGAGTATAGGATGCTTTAGTGGTCGTCCTTTTGTCCAAAGATCAAATGTTGCCTCGGAAAGGTTGCCTCGAATGTGATCTTAACACATTAGGGTTATTACTTTGACGTCCTAACATTGCTTTAATGATCGTATGTCCCTTTCGAATTGACCCTTACAACTCCAACGACGGTGTTACCTACTCACTAATAGCGGGATAGCACTGTCTAAAGGAAACAAACATAGAACGATTCTTTTTTCGAGTAGGTAGATTAACTCTTAAGTACTTGTTCAATCCAAACAAAATTTTGCACAGTTACACTCCTTTTCAAACAAAGTTTTCAAAAACACTTCATTACACTCTTGAAGACAGAAGCAAGAGTTAAATCGAAGTCAAAACAAAAACTTTTCAAATCACACAAGCACACAAAGAAAGCAATTTTGAAAATGATGAGCAAGTACCTAAGAGCTCGTAGATAACTACGGATAGAAAGGGTGCTAATACATTCCCTTTCTATAACCTACCCCCCATACTCAGAAATATCTCGAAAAAGGAATTTTTCTATGCTTTTTTCCTTTCCTTGTTGGATAAAATAAAAGTCGGTGGCGACTCTTGCTTACCGCAACATTTTGCAAACACAAACGCAAAACACAAACCAGCATTCCTAAAAAACAGTCCCGGTTCTGGCCATCGTATCACAGAAGGGGATCACAATCTGGGGTCTAATGAAGAAGAGGCTGAATATGCTGAAGAACATTATCCTCCCGCAGACGATAAATACAAACAGTTGGAGGATCGTCTCAATGCCATGGAGATCTAGAGAGTACCTGGTCTTGACTTTGAAGAAATGGGATTGGTCATCCCACCAAAGTTCAAAATCCCTACCTTTGCCACGTATGATGAGGTCTCTTGTCCTAAGATGCATCTGAGATTTTATGTCCGTAAGATTCAACCATACACAACTGATCAGAAGCTCTGGGTCCCTTCTAAGAGAGCTTAGCTGGGACACAACTTGAGTGGTTCTATCAATTGGAGAGTTCCCACATTCACACTTGGGAAGATCTAGCTTCTACTTTCTACAAGAAGTACCAATACAACACTAATCTTGCACCAACTCGTGTGGAATTGCAGAATATGACATTGCGTTCCAATGAGGGCTTCAAAAAATACGCCCAAAAGTGGAGAGACCTGGATGGAAGGGTGCAGCCACCCTTAACTGGCAGGGAGCTGATTGACATATTTATGGGAACTTTAATGATACCTTTCTTCAATCACCTAATCAGAAGCTCCTCGGCCAGGTTCACCGAGCTAATACTGACTGGCGAAAGAGTCGAAGCTGGCATCAAAAGTGGAAAGATCCAAGGAGCTACATTCTCTGATACTCAAAAAAAGCCATACATTGGGAAGAAAGAGTCCAATGCTATGTACGCCAAAAGGGTCGTAACAAGAGCAACCACGATCAACATGTGGGGGCAGTCCTGATCTCTGGTCCTGCATCACAGTGACAACAACAAAGGGGAAATCAGCGAAGGTAAGACGAGCCCAAAAGACAATTTACCAACATCAACATGCCACTGCCTCAAGCACTACAACACTTGTTGAAGATGAATCTGATTATGTTGATAGGACCTCATCCAAACCCCAAAATTTCTTCTCCTAACTACAATCCTGATGCATAATATGCATATCATTATGGCACTCCTGGGCATGATACTAACGATTGTTGGACGCTGAAATACAAGATTCAAAACACGATTGATGCCAAGGAGATTGAGTTCGATCCTCTAGAGACTCCTAACGTGATCACCACTCCCATGCCAAATCATTGAGCGTTCCAGTTCATTTTGAATTTTCAATTATAATTTCTTTGTTATTCAAACACTTATCTATTAATGTTAAACTCTGTTTCATTAATGCATCACATATGTTTGTATTGAATTCATCCATTTGTTTTCACTATATTTAAGCTATGCTTTTTACTCTCTTTATGACATTCAACTCTTTCTAAAAGTTACAAGCCTTTATAGGGAGGATGACGAAAACAATTCCATAATCTCATACAATATGCTTTTGGACAGACCTGGTTGACGATGTACATGTGTTGTTTCAATTCCTAAACACTGGAGTTATGAGGATAATCCCTAGTCAACCCCTTCAAGCCAAATAAGTAGGAGTTTCCTTTTTTACACAAATTGAAACCTTTAATCAAAACCTAGGGCAGGGTAGTCTCTCAGTTAATTCAAATGTGCGTTCAGTCGCAAACTTTCACCTCATATACAACGAGTGATATAAAAAATGTCCTTTTGAACCAAAAGATGGTGATGGTTCCTTACCAAATAGGCAGTCATTATCTCTCAAAAGAAAAGCCCACTAAGTTAAAACCTACAAAGGAGACTTAAGAAAAACTGGTGCATCCCGCTGACTGTAATCTCAAAACAAGAACAGTCAGACAAAAATCAGGAATAATAAATCAAAAAGAGGTCACTACAAATCCTCGACAACATGAAAAGTGTTGCAAAAATGATTGCCTTCTCAAATAAACCTCCAAATATCCGAACCATTATTTCAGATTCAATAGGAGTTCAAATGCACAATTGACTGAGCTTAGGACTGAAGAACAACACGAAGAACAGGCGGGTACAAATACACTTTAAGCCTTATCCTTTGTGTCTTAAACCGTGAACCAGACCATAATACAAACTTTCAAAGTCCTAATTGAAGCATGGGTTAGTTCGAAAGCAAACTGTTACAAAAGGTATCCTGACTCCTGTAAGGCTTTACTCCAAATTCTGAGTTGAATTCATATTCCTACAAAACTCTTTACTTGCTAAAACTGCATTCTCAAAACTTCAAGACAAGCATAAACTTCACATTATTTTAATATCGCTGTTTGCATATGGCTAATTGTTTGATAGCAGAGAAATCCACACGACGATTATCCAACTCTCGAGAAACAGAATCACTTCAAATGGGAAGACACTTCCAATGACAAATATCCTATAAGCAAGCGGGCATGACAGGTCACTGTCCAACACATCTAGGGCAGTCAAGGCAAGATTCCAAGAAATATCTCAAGAGGTGCTGAATAACCAGGGGCAAGTCTGCATCTCAATCACTTGGGCCATTGATCTTGAATTCCAACAAAGGGTCAAGCAAATATTTTTCTGGAAGTGCTACAACACTTGCTACTAGGGGCAGTGACAAATCTCCATGAAATCCACTTCATAAGGTGATCCCCAATCAAGTCCCCACAGAGTCATCTCTATAAGCTTATCCCCACAGAAAATCTTCACAAATGAGGGTCAAAAACCCACAAAGACAAAATTCATGGATATCCCCATAGAATTATCCCTATAAAATTTGATTCATGCAATCCCCAGCCAAAGCTTCAATCTTCGGAAAACTTCTCCACAACTGAGTTGATCTCAAGAATCCTCGAGGAGTTTCTGCTTAAAGAAAATGCATCTCTAGCAGATTGGCAACAAGGTTTATTTCCCCAACAAACTACAGATTCCCCAACATGAGTTTGTCTTTCCGACTACTACAAGTCAAGGGACCACAACTCCTCATCCCCAGTAAACTTTCCTACAATCCCCAGTAAGTTGCTGCAAAGCCTGGGAGACAACCAAATAACAGTTAACTCCTTTATCCTCAACAAGTTGTTAACTTCCATCAAGAGATAGCTCCCAGTAGAGTAAAGGACAACTAAAATCTACGTCCCCCAGCAGAGTTCTCCTCAAAACAACAAAAACGGGAATCCCCAGCGGAAACATTCTGAACAAAGTTCGAAGACGCGCATACTCTTCATCTCTAATAGCAGTCGGGGATTTAACTTCCTAAGACTCCCCAACATTTGTCATGGATTTATTTTCCAAGACAAAGATACATTTCAACAACATTCATAGCATATGCATATGAAACGCATATAGTACAATCTCATTTATTTTGAGAAACATAATTACGCCATGCATCTCATACATCATGACATTGCATACAACTAACTCTTTACCTCTTCAAGAAAGACCAATCAACAAATAATTATCATCAACAATTTTCAACAAGTTCCAGATTAATACCTGTAACAAGACAGGGCAACTATATGAGAACAACTGATTATAGATTAATACCTGTAACAAGCCAGGAAAGCTATCTACATGAGCAGATTGAAGATTACTACCTGAAACAAGACAGGACAACTATCTGAGGACAACAAATTGTAGATTAATTTCTGAAACAAGCCAGGGCAACTATCTACACGACCAACTGAAGCAACCTTACCCAGGATTCTTCTCATACATTTCCAGATGCAGTTTCACACGGACTCATCATGGAGAAACCCTACGCAGGTTCCTTCTCATTTCCAGATGAAGTTTTACACAGACTCATCCTGAAGCAACCCTACCCAGGTTCCTTCTCATACATTTCCAGACGCAATTTCACACGGAATCATCCTGAAGCAACCCTACCCAGGTACCTTCTCATTTCCGGATGTAGTTTTACACAGACTCATCATGAATAAATCCTACCCAGGTTTCTTCTTATTCCAAGGTGAAGTTTAACACTGACTTATCATGAAGCAACCCTACCCAGATTCCTTCTCATTTCTAGATGTAGTTTTACACGGACTCATCATGAAGCAACCCTTCCCAGGTTCCTTCTCATACATTTCCAGATAAAGTTTCACACTGACTCATCATGAAGAAACCCTACCCAGGTTCCTTCATTTTCTAGATGAAGTTTCACATGGACTCATCATGAAGAAACCCTACCCAGGTTCCTTCTCATTTCCAGATTAATACCTGAAACAAGACAGGACAAGTATCTGTGAACAAATCGATTGTAGATCAATTCCCAAAATAGGACGGGTGACTATCTACATGACGAATACTTCCTTAAGACCTCTGCTGGTTCAGTTTAAATTAATCAATGGTTTATCCTGATTCCTTTCCAGTAGACACTTTCTCGAGTTCAGATAAATCGCTCCAAAGATTTATTTTGATTCTTTTCCATTTAAAGATTATTCAAGACCTCTGTTGGTTCAGTTTAAATCTATCAATGGTTTATCCTGATTCCTTTCCGGTAGACACTTTCTCTGGTTTAGTTAAATTGCTCCAAATATTTATTCTGATTCTTTTCCAGTTAAAGATTATTCAAAACATCTGCCGGTTCAGTTTAAATTGATCAATGGTTTATCCTGATTCCTTTCTGATAGACACTGTCCCTGGTTCAGATAAATCGCTCCAAAGATTTATTCTTATTCTTTTACAGTTAAAAAATATTCAAGACCTCTGTTGGTTCAGTTTAAACCGATCAAAGGTTTATTCTGATTCCGTTCCGGTAGACAATTTCTCTGGTTCAGATAAATAGCTCCGAAGATTTATTTTGATTCTTTTCCAGTTAAAGATTATTCAATACCTCTGTTGGTTTAGTTTAAATCGATCTATGGTTTATCCTGATTCCTTTCCGGTAGACACTTTCTCTAGTTCAGTTAAATTGCTCCAAAGATTTATTCTGATTCTTTTGCAGTTAAAGATTATTCAAAAACTCTGTTGGTTCAGTTTAAATCGATCAATGGTTTATCCTGATTCCTTTCAGGTAGACACTTTCTCTGGTTCAAATAAATCGCTCCAAATATTTATTCTGATTCTTTTCCAGTTAAAGAATATTCAAGACCTCTGCTGGTTCAGTTTAAATCCATCAATGGTTTATCCAGATTCTGTTCCGGTAGACACTTTCTCTGGTTCAGATAAATCACTCCAAAGATTTATTTTGATTCTTTTCCAGTTAAAGAATATTCAAGACATCTGCTGGTTCAGTTTAAATTCATCAATGGTTTATCCTGATTCCGTCCTGGTAGAAACTACTTCTAGTTCAGTCTAAATTAATCAAAGATATATTCTAATTCCTTTTCCAGTTGAAATCAAGCTTACACTTAGTCTAATATATGTTAACAATCAACTTAGGATGGCATCTATAAGCCCATCTCCAACAACTCTCCATCATCTCTCCAAATGGCATCTTTAAGCTCATTCCCTATAATCAACAACCACATCATCGGGTGCAAATTTCTGGGCACTCTAGTGTTCAATCATCTTCTACCTTCAAGCTACAAATGACAACGTGCCATACTTGCTTTTCAGGTTTAAGAAGATTGAACAGGGGCAGCTGTTGTACCCCAAAATTTTCCTTCTCATTTCTCAATGCATTTCCTCACAAGGATTCTCAAAATTCAAGCTTGCACAAGTACATTTGGATTTTCTAGCATCAAGTTAAAGAGGAAACTTTTTGACAAAATTGGAGAAAAAAGCAAGAGGCTCCCACCAGGCCAGCAGGCACAAGGCAAAGAGCCTCCTGTAGCCTCCTTCAATTCAAAGAGGAAAAGCCTCTTGTTGATGTCATTCGATTCATAAATTGGTGGCTTCCTACTAGCCTCCTTCAATTCAGAAGACAAGTTCCTTATTTATACTTGCTCCCAATTCACAAGGCAATGACCTTCTTTAGGCCAACAGGCACAAGGCAATGGCCTCCTGCAGCTTTCATTCGATTTTCCCCTTGCATGCTTCCTCTGATTCACAAAATCCAGGATTCCTTTAGGCCAGAATACACAAGGAAAAAGCTTCCCTATGGCTAGCATTCACAAGGCAATGGTGCCCACTAAGCATTGGCCATTTTTCACGCTAGATTTGAATGGGCAATATTTCCTTTGGAAACCGTCTGTTTCGATCACACATAATTCCTACACTATGGCATACAATGGGTGTCCCATTCAAAAGATATGTTTGGGTGTCCCATTCGAAAGACATGTTTGTGTGTCCCATTCGAAAGACATGTCTTAGTAGCCCATTCAAATAATTGAAAATGGTGCACACAAATGATGCATATGGTCCAATCGAAGGACACATATTTGGCCCTTTCAAAGATACACACATGACCCATTCGAAAGACACTTATTGGGTGAAAATCAAATAGTATTTTTTGAAGAAGAATCTGGTCAAAGGTTGGACCTAGGTGGTCAGAACAAAAGGTTGAGATATCAAAAGATGCTTGCTGACAAGTCCAGGCTTGATACACTGGCCACAACGCTCTAAAACTACTATACAACAGTCCTGTAACACCGCCCACATTCTTGCACCAATTTGGCATGCGAATACTGCCCCTCAAAAACTACAAAAATAGTTTACTGAATTTGTTCAAATTGTTTTGTTTTCCCTCCTAATCCTCAGCCAACTTCGCCTATAAATAAGAGGCTCTATAACATTTCTAAGGGGCTGGACAACATATCCAGAGGATTTTGGTAGCTGGGAAAAACTTTGATTTTGTGAAAATTATCAAACACTTAACATATTATCATACCCAGATTCAAAAGACCATACCTTTGTTTCTGACCCTTACGAATCCAACACTAGAAACATAACACTTGTTTCCTTCCTTCGAATCCAGGAACAACCCCACACTTTATTTTTCTTTCGAATCCAGTAGAAAGAACACTACACCTATTCTTCTCCTTCGAATCCAGAAATAACTAACACCACCCCCACACCTTCTAACCTTCGAATCAAGTCAAAGAAACACCACACCTGTTTCTTTCCTTCGAATCCAGGAGCATCTAGTCAGAGCACTCAAGGTCAAACACACGTTCCAGCTTCAAGCAAGGTAAGTCACTCTGACCTTAAACTTTTCGTTTTAAGCATGTACATAACATTTGTTTCCTTTTTGTTTCCACCTTTTCAGTTTTTTTTTCATCGCTAACCTTTTGGTTTTATTTCTTGGTTTATCAAACGTTTTAAGAACTAACCTAGCCATGAGACAACACTAGCATGACCTCAAGCCATGTTGCTATTAAAATCCCAAACCAAAGAAAACAGGAGGAAGGAAGTGTGAATCAAAGCTTTAGGATTCACCCTGACTACTGAAGAAGTGAAAAACACAAGAAGGGGGGGGGGGGGGGGGGGGGTTGAATTGTAAAACTGAAAATCAATGCAATGAACAAGATATTTTTATCCTGGTTCGTTTGATCTCAAACTACTCCAGTCCACCCGTCAAGGTGATTTCGCCTCTCTCCAACGAGGTCTTAATCCACTATATTCAACTGAATATTACAAACTGCTTTAACAACTGCTAAAGCCTTCTTGATGCAAACCACAACCCGGTTTGTCAAGGAAACACTTTCTTACAAAGAAGATAAATCTAGGTGTGTGAATGTTTTCTACAAAACTGTATCACAACTGTGATGTATACACAACTTAAGCTTATGAAACTAGATTGCTAAACAATGATTGAATAAGGAGATGTGCAGTGTTTAGCAAACTGAGAGAAGGAAGATTATGATTAGCTTTTAGGCGTGTAAAATGTTGGAGAGCATTTTCCAATTCAATCTTCATAGTCTTGTTTATATAGCACTGATATTGTTGAACGTTGGAGCAATATTCTTGATTCAATGCTAATAACAAACTTTCCTTATTGAGCAGATCTTGTCTGGAATGAGGCCGTTGGTAATAATTCACTTTTAATGCACAGTACCGTTGCTTACTTAATGCATGTTCTGGCTTGGCTCATTCTGACTCTGCTTAACTGTTGATGAACTGTTGTTTTTATTTATCAGAGTGTTGAGCGCAGTTCTGTTCATCAAGCTTCAGCATACACGTGAGTTGATCTTCTGATTCTGGTATTCTGATATAGCAACTTCTGATGCTGGTGTCAAGAACCAATATTCTGATGCTGATTAAGTGTGCTCTTGCTGATACCAGAGTTTCTGCAAGGCAGAACGTGATATCTTTAGGAAGCAAATAGTTCATTCATGAATCATATAAATAATATATCTTTTCATTTTGTTATCACCAAAACTTAAACATAGGGTAATAGATTCAAACTTTGTTCTAACAATCTCCCCCTTTTTGATGATGACAAAAACTAGATATTTTTAATTTAAAATAACGTGAAAAAGTATTAGAGGTAACTAAATGATAAGATGTATCAGAGTAAGAGTTTATCAAAGATAAGGGATAAGAGTTGAGAGATACCCCCCCTGAATTTATTACTTCCCTTTTTGCCTTTCTTTGAACATCAGAGTGTCAGAGTCTTTGACTATCAGAAGCTTTAGAGCAGAGCTTCAGATCAGCGTATCAGAGCTTTTCTTGTCAGAGTTTTGCTTTGGGTCAGAGTATCAGAGTGGGTCAGAGTATCAGAGCTTTAGTCTTCAGAGTGTCCAGGAGCTTCCTTGTACCTGTAGACTTAAGCAAAACAGAAAACATATTCAAGTATATCAGAGTTAGAATGTTCGAGAATTTCTGTCTTAGTAATCCGTTATTGTCTAAAATATCATTCTTGTTCTCCCCCTTTTTGTCAGCAATCAAAAAGTGTAAGTGATGTGCTAAAACATTTAAGGCAGAAAAACTTGTCATATTAAAAGGTTCAGAATCAATCAAAACAGTACAACAGATAATCAAAGAAAACATGAAAATGACATGAATGGAAAACTAAGGTTGGGGAGGAAAGCGTGTGAACAGGTTCTCCAGCATGGCTTTGATCTGATCAGCAGTCTCATTCTGCTTGTGTACCATGCTGACAACAATGTCAATCTTGCTATCCTGCACATCCATTCTTTCTTTCATCTTCTGGTCGTTTTCATCCATCCTTTGCTGCAGACGCATGTCATTCAGCTTCACCTCTTCCAGAGTCTGCCTGTCCAAGGCAGCTTGAGAAACATCAGAAGCAGGGAGCTTCTGAGAGCTTTCAGCAACATCTGCTGCTTGACTTGCTTCAGCTTGAATGGTGTTGTCTTCTTCTGGTTGCACCTTTGAAGCTAGCTGTTTCTCAGACCATGGCTCACTATCCAGAGGGAGCACGTTTTCCTGTGGCAGCTGGCTTTCAACTTCCTTCAGCAGCTTGCTGAAGTTCTGTTGTGCCTGCTCATAGTTGATATCCTGCAACTTGAGGGCTTCTGCACGTACCCAAATTCTGAATTATGACCAGAGCTGGTCAGAGGCAGCTGGGTCAATCATACCAGGACAGACTTGCTTCAGAGAAGCAATCCACTACTGCAAACCTGTTTCAAAATCCATAATACCAGAGCCAACATCTGGTTGTTTTGGTTTTGGGATGGCTATTTTATGTTTCAGATCAGCAAGATGATCAAGGATTGTTAAGTCTATGACAGTCCTGCTGGGGTCTTCGGTGGTTTGCTCGGGAGCTGTTTGTTTTGGAGATGGAGTGGGAGAATAAAAAATTATGATTGGACTGTTTGGTGTTTTGGGAGTATTTGGTGGTGTAGATTCTGGCGAGGATGGCAGCTGGGCCATTGTGACTGTTGTTCCACATGGCAGCTGGATTGCCAGAGGTGATGGTTGAGGTGAATGAGGTTCAGAAGGTGGAGGAGTTGGAGTTTCAGAGTGATGAAACTCAGGTTGAGGTGATGGTGGATGAGTTTCTGGTTGAGGAGAGGGAGAAGGAATTGCTGGTTATGGAGAAGTTGTTGGAATTTCTGGTTGTTCAGGGATAAGAGGTTCTTTTGGAATTGATGAGAGAGGTTGTTGTTGTTCTGGTTCTTCAGCAGATTGCTGTTGTTCTGGTTGTGGAGAAGGAATAATTTGTGGTTCAGAGTTTGGATTAATGGAGGAGTGATCAGAAGTGTGTTGATCAATGTCAGACAACACTTTGTCAATTGCTGATGTTGTTAAGATTGTTGGTTTGGGATGTTTGGTTCTGGGTCTTCTGAGTTGTAATGCCTCAGAAGGGTCATCTTCTGGTTCAGTTTCATCTATTGTTGGGATGGGGATTGAGATTCTATGAGAGGTTGGAGGAGGAATTGATGCTGGAATAGTAGAAGAATTTAAAACGGAAGCAGCAGATAAATTACCTCTTTTCTTGGGTGTCTGCTGGGATGATCCTTCTGAAGGTGCCTTCCTTTTCTTCGTCTTCTTCAGAGTCACTTCTGGTTGAGGTTGGTGCAGATCTTTGATCTTCAGATTGGGATCTGTACCATCAGCTTTGCACGCGTCCAGATATCTGAGAACTACCACTGGCTTGGATTCTATCTCAGAAAATAAAGCAAAGTCACTCAGTGGAACTCTTCTGCTGGTGATATCAGCAATAGGAGTAGCGCTGGGTTCCTTTTTGATATTCTCTATCAACTTCATTTTCTTCAAGTTCTTCGTGTTCAGAGGCTTCCTAACCGTTGGTTCAATGGTGCTTAACTCTTGAGCTTCTATCAGATTCTCTATCAGTCTATTCTCAGTCAGAATATTTGATATCAACCTTCCAAAGGGTATCCAATCCCTCTTTGTTCTTTCTTCTTCCCTGGTTTCCTTCACGCTTGTTCTGAGGTGGTTGAACAGAAGATGAGCCAAGTTGATTTTTACCTTCTGATTGTTAAAGTAGATCAGAAACTGCTGGTCTATATTTATGTAATCAGGGGAACTAGTTGGCTTCCTATGGTTAAAACACCCCAGAATTATCTTCTCCCAAACTCTGTGATGATCCTTCAGATCTTTGATCTTGCTGCTGGGCACCCCATGGGTGAAAATCCTTCTTGCTATGACGCCCACGTCAGCACATCTCTCAGCCATATCAATACAGCGAACGCCACCGCCACTGTAACCGATTAACCTTGCTATGTGATCCTCAGTGATCACAATCTTCTTCCCCATAATGTAGGAGGTGACTTGATGCGTTGAAGTCGTCGCATGAATCCATAACTCCTTGACTAACATAGGGAATGTTGGTCCAACCAACCTGTCAAAATACCTTTCCCATTTTTGTGCCCTAACTTCTTCTGTTAAGTCAAAACCGTTTTCCTTCAGACTTCCAAAATCAATGATCAGTTCAGATAACACTTCAAGATTCTTCACATGAGTGAGGAGAGTTCTGAATGGCACTTGATACTGTTCAGATGATGCTTTCTTCTGAGAACCTGCAGAAGCACTGCTGGAGGTTGCCATGTTCACACTTAAAGATTTTGAGAAGAAAAGCTGAGAAAATGGGTTTGAGAGAGATGAACACAGAAAAATGAAGAGAATGCTTGAGAGATAGTGAGAAATTGTAAAAGATTAAAATGATAGGTTAACGTGTTTAAATAGGGTTCAGAATATTTTGAAATTGTAAACGTTTTTAAGAAAGAGAAATAAAATCATGATTACGTTTTAAAAACATGATTACTTTCATTTAATGCTTGCTGATTTTGGGGGATTTGAGAAAGATACTTAAAAACGGTTACCAGACATGTGTCTCAATGCACCCAATCAGCATTTTGCCTTCTCAGAAGCGTGCACGCGTTCTGCTTCAGAGATTTGCTGATGATTGGATGACACTTGTTTGATGTAGTGATCAGCACGTCTGTCTTTGAGCTTAGACTCTCAGATCTTTAGACTTGCATCTGATACAATCTGCATGTTCTATCTTTCTGAAATAAGATTGATCAGAAGTTCATAGTAAAACAAATACATTCTGAAGATAAATATATGGAATTAAAACATTTTCACTCTGGGCAGATTTTCATGCTGAGATGTTTCAGAATGAAGTTAAACCTATCTTCAGAAAGGGGTTTAGTGAAGATATCAGCCCATTAATGGTCTGTATCTATAAATTTTAAATTCAAAATTCCTTTCTGAATATAGTCCCTAATGAAGTGATGTTTTATTTCTATATGCTTAGCTCTAGAATGTAAAATGGGATTCTTACTTAAGCAAATAGCAGAAGTATTATCACAGAGTATAGGAATGTTACTCTCAAAAATCTGGAAGTCTTCAAGCTGACTTTTCATCCAGAGCATTTGTGTGCTACATCCTGCTGCTGCTATGTACTCAGCTTCTGCTGTTGATAGCGCAATTTTTGATTGCCTTTTGCTGGACCAAGAGATCAGATTTTCTCCCAGAAACTGGCAGCTTCCAGAAGTACTTTTATGCTTCACTCTGTCTCCAGCAAATTCAGCATCGCAGTAGCCTACTAAACTGTAATCACTAGATTTTCTATAAAACAAACCCATATTAGTAGTACCTTTCAGATACTTGAAAATTCGCTTAACAGCTGTTAAGTGAGATTCTCTAGGATCTGATTGGAATCTAGCACAAATACAAACGCTGAATAATATATCAGGTCTTGAAGCAGTCAGATAAAGGAGAGAACCAATCATACCTCTGTAGACTTTCTGTTCTACATTTTTGCTTACCTCTTCTCTTTCCAGAATGCACGTGGGATGCATTGGAATCTTTGATGGCTTACATTCTGAGAGGTCAAATTTCTTCAGAAGATCTCTGATGTATTTGCTCTGATGAATGTACGTTCCCTCTGGAGTTTGATTGATCTGAATTCCTAGAAAGAATTTCAGTTCCCCCATGAGGCTCATCTCAAATTCTGCCTGCATACACTTAGCAAATTTTCTTCCAAGAGAAGGATTAGTAGAACCAAAAATAATATCATCAACGTAAATTTGACAGACTAAGATGTCATTCTTAACTGATTTACAGAATAAGGTAGTGTCCACCTTCCCTCTGGTGAATTCATTTTCTAACAGAAAGTTACTTAGCCTTTCATACCAAGCTCTGGGAGCTTGTTTCAGACCATATAGTGACTTCTTTAGTTTGAAAACATGTTTTGGATGTTTTGTATTTTCAAAAACAGGGGGGTTGGTGCACATAAACCTCTTCTTCTATATAACCATTTAAGAATGCACTCTTGACATCCATCTGATACAGAGTGATGCCTCTATTAACAGCAAATGAAATTAAAAGTCTGATAGATTCTAACCTGGCGACTGGGGAAAAGGTTTCTGTATAGTCTATCCCCTCTTGCTGACTATAACCTTGTGCAACCAGTCGTGCCTTGTTTCTGATGACTTCACCTTGTTCATTTAGCTTGTTTCTGAACACCCATCTTGTTCCAATGACGTTGAATCCTTTTGGCCTGGGAACAAGATCCCATACGTCATTTCTGGTGAATTGATTCAACTCTTCTTGCATTTCCAGAATCCAGTCATTATCCAGAAGTGCTTCATCAATAGAAGAAGGTTCAATCAGAGACACAAGTCCCATGAGGGTTTCTTCAGAGTTTCTGAAGCTTGCTCTTGTTCTGATTGGATCTTCCTTTCTTCCTAAGATAGTCTCTTCTGGGTGATCCAAGCTTCTTCTGGGTAATCTCTTCTGAGGTTGATCAGCAGCTGTTGTAGGATTGCTAGCAGTGCTCCTTTCAGACGTAGAAGGAGTGTCTGTGTTGAGAGCTTCTGATGACTTGTCTTCAGAACCTGTAAATTCAATTTCCATACCTGCAAAAACTTCATTCTGCTTTGACTTTTCAGAGTCAAGCTTATCATCAAAACGAACACTGATTGATTCTTCCACAATCTGTGTTTCTGTATTGTATACTCTGTACCCTCTTGAGCGTTCAGAGTATCCTAACATAATACACTTCTGTGCTTTAGAGTCAAACTTGTTCAAATAATTCTTTGTATTTAACATAAAGTAAGTACATCCAAATGGATGAAAATATGAAATGTTGGGCTTTCTGTTCTTCCACAATTCATATGGAGTCTTTTCTAGAATAGGTCTTATTGAGATTCTATTCTGAATGTAGCACGCTGTGTTTATTGCCTCTGCCCAGAAGATCTTAGCAACGTTTGTCTCATTGATCATGGTTCTGGCCATTTCTTGCAATGTTCTGTTCTTTCGTTCTACAACTCCATTTTGTTGGGGAGTTCTAGGACAAGTGAAATCATGCAGAATGCCTCTGTCATTAAAGAATGACTCAAAATCTTTGTTTTCAAATTCTCCACCATGATCACTTCTGACTTTAACGATTCTAAGATCCTTTTCATTCTGAACTTGGTTACAGAAGGTAACAAACACAGAGTGTGACTCGTCCTTGTGTCTTGAGAACTTTACCCATGTCCATCTGCTATAGTCATCTACGATTACTAACCCATACTTCTTGCCACTGACTGAAGCAGTTTTAACTGGTCCAAATAAGTCAATGTGCAGAAGTTCTAATGGCATAGAGGTAGAAACATCATTTTTAGATTTAAAAGAAGGTTTTGCAAACTTGCTTTTCTGACATGCTTCACACAAGGCATCTGAATTGAACTTCAAATTAGGAAGTCCTCTGACCAGATTGAGTTTGTTAATCTGAGATATTCTTCTCATACTAACATGCCCCAATCTTCTGTGCCAGATCCACTGCTCGTTGTGAACAGACAGAAGGCACTTTACATTCTGACTTTTTAGTTCAGAAAGTTTGATTTTGTAAATGTTGTTTTTCCTCTTACCATTAAACAGGATAGTCCCATTTTTCTGACTAACAGCTTTACATGATTTTTGATTAAAGATTATATCATAACTGTTATCACTTAATTGACTTATGGATAACAGATTATGCATTAATCCATCTACTAGCAGAACATTATTAATAGAGGGAAGATTTCCATTACCTACAGTTCCAGAGCCAATTATCTTTCCCCTCTGATTGCCTCCAAAGCCAACGTGGCCTCCAGGTTTAAGTTCCAGGCTTTGGAACATATGCCTTCTTCCCGTCATGTGTCGCGAGCAGCCAGAGTCCAGGTACCATGACTGGTGTTTCTGACTTGCTGCTAAAGATATCTGCAACATGTATTATTTTATCCTTAGGTACCCAGATTTTCTTGGGTCCTGATTTGTTAGATTTACCAAAACTCTGGTTGAATTTTGGTTTCACAGAGTATTTACTGCTAGTGTATTTAATATCATGTGTGTGACCATACACAAAATGTGAATTCAGAGGAGTGTGTTTAATTGTTAAGTCCATGACATTCTTTGGTGTAGGAACCTTACCTTGGTATCCTATTCCCTTCCTGCCGTTTCTGCTAACTCCATAGATCATTGAAGTCATTTTGCTTCTATCTATGCTTTTAGCAAGGAACTTCTGGAAACTGTGATCATACTCCTTGATGATCTCATCAGCGTTGCTGGGAGTTTCAGAAATTGGTTCCTTCTGAGAGTTTTGTAAAGTGTTTTCTAATTTTGAAATCTTATTTCTCAGCTCAGAATTCTCAAATTTGAGACTCTCAGTCTTATTAGAGTCAGATTTAAGATTCCTTTTCAGGTCTCTGAATTTAACTCTAATTTGCTGATACCTTTCCAGAATCTCATTAAGGCTTTCAGCAAGTTCAGCCTTGGTAAAATTAACAGCAAAGTTAGGAAATACCTCTTCAGTGTCTGATTCAGAGTCTGATTCAGAAGCTTCACTATCTTCTGAAATGTTAGCCATGAGAGCTATGTTGGCTCTCTCATCATCTGATTCTGAGTCAGCTTCAGACGAGTCAGAGTCATCCCATGTAGCCATGAGACTTTTCTTCTTCTCTCTTCCAAACTTATTTTTGGGCTTTTCCCTCTGAAGCTTTGGGCAGTCACTCTTGTAGTGTCCTTGCTCATTGCACTCATAGCATATGATGTCCTTGGTGTTTGGCTTTTTGCTACTTGAGGAGCCTTCAGATCTTCTGTATCCAGAGGAAGAATCTGTCCTTCTGTATCTGGAAGAGGACTCGTTCTGATCAGATCTTTTGGGATTCCTGAACTTCCTTTGTCTTTGCTTCCACAGTTGATTTACTCTTCTGGAGAGGAGGGAGAGTCCGTCTTCTTCTGATGAGGATCCAGCAGATGTTTCTTCAACTGCCTGCAAAACTTTAGACTCAGATTTTTTGTTAGATTTCAATGCTAAAGGCTTACCTTGCTTCTGAGGCTCGTCAGCTTCTAGCTCTATCTCATGACTTCTGAGGGAGCTGATAAGTTCCTCCAGAGTGATTTTGTTGAGATCTTTTGCTAGCTTCAGAGCTGTAACCATTGGTCTCCACTGCTTGGGTAAACTTCTGATGATTTTCTTGACATGGTCAGCAGTAGAGTATCCCTTGTCCAGAACCTTGAGACCAGCTACCAGAATCTGGAATCTTGAGAACATTGTTTCAATGGATTCCGATTCTTCCATTTTGAACGCCTCATACTTCTGAATAAGCGCCAGAGCTTTAGTTTCTTTGACCTGAACGTTGCCCTCATGCGTCATTCTGAGTGAGTCAAGGATGTTCTTTGTTGTGTCTCTGTTGGAGATCTTTTCATATTCAGTATAGGAGATGGCTCTGAGGAGGATGGTTCTGGCCTTGTGGTGATTCTTGAAGTCACGCTTTTGTTGGTCAGACATTGTTTTTCTATCAATCTTCTGACCGCTTACATTCACAGGGTGCGTGTATCCATCTGTCACCATATCCCACAGATCAGCATCATGTGCCAGAAAGAAGCTTTCAATTATGTCTTTCCAGTAATCAAAGTTTTCTCCATCAAAGACTGGAGGTTTGCCGCTGAATCTGTCTCTGTCCTCATGGTTGTCATTGCTGGTGTGAGAATAGTTTCCTGCCATTGTGTTTTTCTGACGCTGGATCTTGTACTGACACGGTTAAGTGTTTTAGCTCAGAACCAGGCGCTCTGATGCCAATTGAAGAAGTGAAAAACACAAGAAGGGGGGGGGGGTTGAATTGTAAAACTGAAAATCAATGCAATGAACAAGATATTTTTATCCTGGTTCGTTTGATCTCAAACTACTCCAGTCCACCCGTCAAGGTGATTTCGCCTCTCTCCAACGAGGTCTTAATCCACTATATTCAACTGAATATTACAAACTGCTTTAACAACTGCTAAAGCCTTCTTGATGCAAACCACAACCCGGTTTGTCAAGGAAACACTTTCTTACAAAGAAGATAAATCTAGGTGTGTGAATGTTTTCTATAAAACTGTATCACAACTGTGATGTATACACAACTTAAGCTTATGAAACTAGATTGCTAAACAATGATTGAATAAGGAGATGTGCAGTGTTTAGCAAACTGAGAGAAGGAAGATTATGATTAGCTTTTAGGCGTGTAAAATGTTGGAGAGCATTTGCCAATTCAATCTTCATAGTCTTGTTTATATAGCACTGATATTGTTGAACATTGGAGCAATATTCTTGATTCAATGCTAATAACAAACTTTCCTTATTGAGCAGATCTTGTCTGGAATGAGGCTGTTGGTAATAATTCGCTTTCAATGCACAGTACCATTGCTTACTTAATGCATGTTCCGGCTTGGCTCATTCTGACTCTGCTTAACTACTGATGAACTGTTGTTTTTATTTATCAGAGTGTTGAGCGCAGTTCTGTTCATCAAGCTTTAGCATACACGTGAGTTGATCTTCTGATTCTGGTATTCTGATATAGCAACTTCTGATGCTGGTGTCAAGAACCAATATTCTGATGCTGATTAAGTGTGCTCTTGCTGATACATATCAGAGTTTCTGCAAGGCAGAACGTGATATCTTTAGGCAGCAAATAGTTCATTCATGAATCATATAAATAATATATCTTTTCATTTTGTTATCACCAAAACTTAAACATAGGGTAGTAGATTCAAACTTTGTTCTAACAACTACTTCACAGTTGTAACCAGAACAAAGAGTGTGGCCCTAGGCTTCACCACACACTAACTTCCAGGCCATTCGAAGGAAGCAGAAAATGACGTAATCGAAGTAGCCACTAACACTGATTCCAATCCTCAATCGAAAGAAGCGGGAAAAGGATGAAATCGAAAGGTGTGTCCTTACTGATTCTAGGCCTAAATCGAAGGAGGCCAGGAATGGCAGAATCGAAGAGTGTTGCTGCCTGAATCGAAAATCCCATTTTCCTTTCTTTATTTTGTTTTGTCTTTACATTTTCTTACTATTCAATATGGTTGTAATAGTGTAGGATTTATTTTCTGCGTTTTTATTGATTTTGTACAAATATTAGTAATTAGGATGTATGGCAAGATAAAACCAACAAGTAGACAACCCAAAAATCAAAGACAAAATGCATGCAATCAAACAAACTATTCACACATGCACCTCTAAGGTAGTCTCACTTGTTGCCTCGGAAAAATAGTCATGTCCCTCGAATATTGGTGTTTTAGTAAAGACCCTCGATAAAAAGATCGTAGTCCCTCGATGACCCTCGATGTTGCTTTCGGTAAACGATCTAGTCCCTAAACCACATTGCTAAAACGTCCCATAGGTTGCCTTCTATGACTATAAAAATGACCCACACCTGTCCCTTCACATTCAACGAAGGGGCTTCTTACCAAATCATTGGTAAGATAGCAACATCTAAAGGAGGAGGAAAATAACATTAGACCTTTTGAGTAGGTAGGACGCTCATAGTTGCTCGCTTGCTCACAACAAAAACATTTTTCACACCAACACTTTCAATTGAAATATTTTCAAAAGACAAAGCTCTTTGTACGCATTCTTATAGAGACGAGAATCATTACAAAAACACTTTTCAAAATCACTTTCAAAAACACATTCCACAAACACCTCTTTGAACTATTTTCAAAACCGACACTTTGTACGCATTCTTATAGAGACGAGAATCATTACAAAGACGTTTTCAAAACATCTTCAAACCCACACCACAAGCAATTTTTCAAAAAAAGCAAGTGATCTAGCAAGAAACTAAGAGCCCATAGATAACTATGGATTAAAAGAGTGCTAACACCTTTCCTTTTGATAACCTACCCCCCGAACTCAAGAAATAATCTCGAAAGGTCTTTCTTGTTCTTTTCAATCTTTCCTTATTGGATAAAAGAAAAGTCGGTGATGACTCTTGCTATCCGAGACAATTGCGATCAAACGCAAAACAACCAAGTCAATTCTCCCACCGTATTACACTACCATAAAAGGAAAACACGTGGATTACAAGGGTTAAACACAAAAGGAGAAAGTTAACATGCTTTATCAAGTAAAAGTTGAGACAAAAGATAGGAGAAACCAACAAGTGTCAAAGATAATAAGCAAGCATAGTATCACTTTGGATTATAGAGAGTTTATGAAGGAAATACATCCTTAAAGACAAGTAAACTTATGAAAAAATTGATAAAAAATCAAGAAGATCAAGGCATGACAAGCATGTGAAGTTTAAGTCATGCTATCAAAACTTAGGAGTATGCATGATATATGATCAAGAAAAGTCAAACTTTTAAGAAAGAGTATCTCAAGTGTTCATTTGATCAAGAAAAGAACAAGTATCAAACAAGTACATGTATCACAATTACGAGGATAGGTCATGGATCATGGATTAGGGTTTCTTGGACAAGTTATTATAAAACATCAAAAAAGTAAAACTTAACTCTAATAAAAATCAAATTTCTCATGGTATAAATATACACAAGGGATGTGGTATCAAGCAACATTCAATAAAGAGGTGGTATCGTTATTCAACATGAATTTGTTCAAGAAATCAACAAGAAAACCCAAGATAAAGCCTTTTAAAAACAACTAAAAAAGACTAGTTTTGAATTAAATAAGAATGGTGGAATAAATAATGTTTTTTTGGGATTTTTTCACATATTCATAAAATAAGGATGATAAATGAGAAGTGTATAAAAAATATCATAAAAGGAGTTATTTTGATTGGTGAAAAATTAAATGAGAGTTTGATAAAAAATAAAATAAAACAAGTGATAAAAAATATGATTTTATGACCAAAGGGGCTTGAACCCACGCCCTGGTGATTAATTAAAACTCTACCCACTGAGCCACGTTCTTAGTGGTGATAGGAAATACATCCGCAAAAATAAATTTAAAACAAAACACTGAAAATGCACAAAACGAAAAAATGATGATAAAATGCAAAAGGGATGGGAATTATCCAACAATCAAGTTTTGAACCAGCCCCTTTTCGCTTACAACACAAACTACTAGACCAGGGGTGCTACGCTCTCATCCATTTACAATATGAATTTCAATAAATTTAAAATAAACTTAATTTTTAAAAATAAATTTTCTCACACTTCATCTTCTTCATTGTGTTACGGTAACAGTAATACCAACAATGTCAAAAAATTACAACTTTCTAAAAACTCAACCAAATTCAAAGATGTAAAAATGAGACTTGCTCAAAATTTAACAAGGAATTCAAAAATACAAACCATAAAAATTAGTATCATTTGTATATCATTAATTTTTTCACAAAAATATAAACCCTAACAAATTTTGTTTGATCTGAAAACTTCACACACGAGCAAGATATGTATAAATTAGCAAAGGGTTTAGCATTAACACATCACATACTGCATTTTTGATTCCGAAACCAATCATTAATGATGTACGTATGATGATATTCGAAGAGGGTAAAAAATGTACCTATTGGAGAAAAGTACAATGCTTGTTTTCATAGTTATAGAAGCAAGATGATGATCCAAAAAGCTTCCTGGAACCTTAGTGGAGCTAATGAAATAGCTACTTTGCCTTGAGAACTTTTGGATCTCTCTAACCAAGTTAAGTTACAAATGGTGAAAGTAAGGTATTGAGGATGACGATGGAGGTTTTGCAGTCATGCAATGAGGGTTTGGATGACTTATATATGATGTATGTGAGGTGTATGGATGGTTAAATCACAAGGAACTTGCAAGGATTATGATTTTTGAAGATAAGGTTTTTAAAGCTCAAGAAATGGAGTTTTTGGTAAATTCTGAGTTGAGAGAGACTTGAGAGGTTTTTGTGTGAGCTTTTGGTGTCTTTTGAAGTGTAAATGGGTCTCCTATTTATAGGTAAAATTCAAATATTAATAGTTGGTTTCAATTTCAACTTGTGGAGTTATGGTTTGGTTGAGATGGAATTAACAAGTTTCATGAATTTTGAAGTCCCAGTGCAAGCATGCTTGATCATATATCGGCTTGCAAGTTGTAGAGGGATGCTTCTTGGCTTTGCAATGCTTAGTGATCAGAAGCAACAAGGTATGGGCTCAATGCAAAAAGTTTTGTCATTAAAGCTCATTTATAAGAATGGAGCTTTTTGCAAAATACTCCAAATATGGCATGAAGAATTGGATAAAGCCTCAATGCTTTTAGTAATTCACTTAAGATTTGTGTAAATATAAGATTATGGAGAGATTTAGAGATTTCATGGCCTGTAAAGTGAGATCATGTGGGATTTGGTTGGTTTGACATGAACTTGCACCGCAAATTTCCCTTGTAAAAAAACATCTTCACCATGTTTACTTCATAAATTCGAAACTCTTTGCACAAGTATAATAAATTCATTCTCCTGGACTTTTTTGAAAGATTGAAACATTATTTACAACTTTCATGTTGAACACTTTCCTTGAATAAATTGGGATCTTGGTGAAAAATGCCTTACAACTTTGCTGCTTTACGGTGAAAAAAGCGCTTCAGAATTTTTTGAAGTGTTTGAGATTTTATTAATTTTGAGATACAAACTTCATTAATTCATATATTTAAATCTATGCATTTTTTGGAGATCAACCCTCAATGAAAAAGTTTTAGTATGAATCATGCTCTACCATTTTCATGTTAAAAGCTTTCCTTGAATCAGCTTGTACCTTGGTGAAAATTGGTCATAAAGTTAAGATATTTTTAGGCATAAAACACTTGAAAATTTTTAAGTGTTTGAAATTCTTTCAACTTTGACTTTTATTGACTTTTCTTGATTCTCTTTATTCTTAATGATCAACTATTGATAGTTTTGAATGTTTTGATGATTCTTGACCTTTAAATGTCAATAATGACCAAAAAGTCAAAGTTTGACTTTTGTGTGACAATTGACTTTTCATAAGTTGATTCCAATTCTTCCACTATCAATCAATTTTATATTTGGATTTTGAGCCCTACAATTAGGTCAATATGTTGAAATTTAGTTCTTTGAGTCATGCTTCAAGGAATTAGGACATTCATTAAGCCAAAAGTCAATGATCCACTTTCTTCAGTCAAAACCCTAATTGATCAAGACTTGGACTTATAAAGATTTCTTGCTTCAAAACCCTGCTTGACACAAGGAGAAAATACACAAGATTTTTTGTTTTATATTTTGTTAGATATGTAATGATGCATATGAGGTGGTATCTTAGGTAAAAAATTAGGGTACAACAGAAGCCACTATCATATCAAAGAGATTATCCATCCATTAAAGTAAATAACAATCTTCACAACAAACTATCTCTATCATATCGAAGAGATTAACCATTCATTGGAGTAAATAACAATCTTAACAACAAACTATCTCTATCATATCAAAGAGATTAACCAGTCATTGGAGTAAATAATAATCTTCACGACGAACTATCTCGATCATAGCGAAGAGATTAACCATCCATTAAAGTAAATAATAATCTTCACATCAAATCATCTCTATCATATTGAAGAGGTTAATGATTCATTGGAGTAAATAACACTCTTCACAATGAACTATCTCTATCATATCAAAGATATTAACCATCCATTTGAGTAAACAACATCATCACAACGAACTATCTTTATCATATCGAATAGATTAACCATCCATTGGAGTAAATAACAATTTTCACAACGAACTATCTCTAGCATATCAAATAGATTAACCATTCATTGGAATAAATAACAATTTTCACAACAATCTATCTCAATCATATCGAAGAGATTAACCAATCATTAGAGAAAATAGCAATCTTCACGACGAATTATCTCAATCATATGAATAAGATTAACCATGCATTGCAATAAATATCAATCTTCACGATGAAATATCTATATCATATCAAAGAGATTAACCATCCATTGGAGTAAATAATAATCTTCACAACAAATTATTTCTATCATATCGAAGAGATTAACCATCCATTCGAGTAAACAACAATCTTCATAAAACATTATCTCTATCATATCGAAGACATTTACCATCCATTGAATAAACAAAATCATCACAATGAACTATCTCTATCATATCGAAGAGATTAACCATCCATTGGAGTAAATAACAAACTTCACAACAAACTATCTCTATCATATCAAAGAGATAAAACATTCATTGGAGTAAATAACATCTTCACAATGAACTATCTCTATCATATTAAAGATATTAACCATCCATTGGAGTACATAACCATCTTCACAACAAACTATCTCTATCATATCGAATAGATTAACCATCTATTGTAGTAAATAACAATCTTCACACTGAACTATCTCTATCATATCGAAGATATTAACCATCCATTGGAGTAAACAACATCTTCACAATGAACTATCTCTGTCATATCAAAGAGATTAACCATCCATTAGAGTATATAACAATCTTCATAACAAACTATCACTATCATATAGAAGAGATTAACCATTCATTGTGTAACGGTAGAAATGTTCAAGACTAAGCCATTGGATTGACTAGACTTTATGCAAATCAAAATAAAAATTGCAACCGCGCTTTATTATTTCCAAAGGAATGGGAAAAGAGCGAATAACCTAAAAGAGGGGGGAAAGATTCAATGTAAGGGGGTTGGTTATGCAAAGGGAAGGTATTAGCACCCCAAAAGAAATATATTTTTTATGATTTTTGCATCTGCCGCGGTTGTGAACCTTTAGTGCCTATGTACCACCTTTCGTGCAATAGGGGATCATGGTACACGTAGTTCCTCTTTTAAAAATTTGAAACAACAGCGTGTTGGTTAATTTTATGAGATAAGACATCATCGTCATTGTCCGTGTGGAAAACATACTTAACACCACAATTATGAGAAAGGAGAATTTGCATCATCTCAAAGTGGAGGATATGGCTTGGATTTTAAAATCAATAATGCCTCACTCAACACCCAAGTGGAAAATATCTCTCTTCACTACATATTGTAGAAGTATAGTTGTTTGCATCACTACAAGGATTGACAAGAGTCTAATATTTTAAGAAAAGTTTAAATATAAAAGCCGAAGTGGCAAAATGGTCTGAAATGAGATTAATTGACTTTTAGTCTTCTCACAAAAAATGTCAAGGTATTATTAAATTGATTGGAGTTTATTTATGAAAAGATTTTGAAAATGCATGGACATAAGTCCAAGTTTATTATGAAAGCATCTTAAGTTTAAAAACAAGAATAGTTTTCAAAAGGAGGGAGAGGATTTTTGAAATTAAAGAAAATGGGAGGAGAAGAAGAGACTATCCTAAAGCATAATGTAAAAGCTAAGGAGAAGAATCATCTAACCAACAAGAAGCCAAAACATGACATTATGAGTCAATAGAGAATTCCCATTCTTTGGATAGAAACCAAGCAAACAAATATACTAGACCTCTTCAAATGTATTAATTCTTCACAAAAATTGGGCAGAGTAACGACTGTATACGGGTGAATTCCATATTACAAACAAAGGATGTAATCATAAAAACCTGCACACAAATACAAGCAAGCAACCCAATGTCTTGAGGTAAACCTCAAGAGCTCCAGACAAAATAATCAGATAAGATCACAAGGTCTCCAAGGTAGGCCAAGGTTTCTAATCCTAAGTCCAAGAAAAAGTCCACTGCTCCATAATGCCAAGGATAGTAACCAAGTAGTCCAAGTACCATTAAGAGTTTTTTAGGGTTTAAGTTGATTATGAAGTATCTTAAGAAAATAAAAAGAAAAGCTCAAGTGAGCGAAATAAAAAGGACAAGAAAATAAATGCTCAAATGAGCAAAGATGAAAATGGCATGACATGAAAATGCTAAAAGATAAATAGTGCATAAAGCATAAAGAATAAAAGCATAAAATAAAACAAGTTAATAATTAGTGATTAGCTGGATGACCATATTGAAACTTGCATTTGGAACTCATTAGAGGATTGGTAGAACCAAAGCCTCCACACAACAAGTTGCATTTGCTTTTTGTCAAGTATATCATCCATTTGGAATTCTCATAAGTACCATTTAATGATTAACGATGTTTAAGTGATCCGCATTGACCAAAGGTGTTGTAGATCCATTAGAGGATTGGTAGAACCAAAGCCTCCACACAATGAATCTCAAGGTTTTGGATCAAAGAGATCAAATTAACATACTTGGGCTTGCAATCATAAGTTTGGGCCACGAATGATAATTTATTTGAATCGGGACAAAATTTAGCGCTATGTTAAGCAATCGTAAGTGGACTTATATAGAAGTCGCACCTATTTTGAGGCCGGTCAATAGCAATCTATGCACCATTTGTTTTGAGACATGACATGTAGGTCATGCTCCAACAACATTTAGTGCAATGAAAAGGGGATGAGATGAAGAGGATTAGGGCAAAAGATGAATAAACCACTTTTGGATTAAAAATTTAATCAAACTATTATTAAAATCATTCATCCATTTTTCGTGGAGTTAAACTCAACACCATGGATCCAATGATGTTAAATAAGTCATGATCAAAAAATCAACCCAAGACAGCCAGAAAATAATCACAAAATAATAATATATTTATTATATACATTAAAAGATTTAAAAAAATTTTAAAAAAAGGAAAATGATGAAGAAAATATCAATTATATTCAAATTAATCAAGAAATAAAAAAATAAGACCATAGAAAAATCAGAATATAGGTCAAGTGATTTTATAAATTTTTTGGGAATTTTTAAAGGTTAAAAACTATTTTTAAGAATTAAAATAAATGGGTAAAATGAACAAAAATAGTAAAAAATAGTAAAGTCAGGAACAAAAATAAAAGAGGGTCACCAATATTTGTCACAATATCATTGGATCATTCCATAATTTTTTCAGAATTTAAAAATGTGTAAAAGTATTTTTAAACATTTTAAACAAATCAAATAAGTGTAAAATTCATAAAAAAAATACCAAAACACAAACTTAAATTGTGAAAAAATAAAAATCAGAAAGAGAATAATCAAAAATATTTTTCATAATTTTTCCAGATTTTTTGGACTAAAAATGAATTTTCTATGATTTTTTGAAATTTAAAACAATTAAAATATAAAAATCAGAAAAAGAAAATAAAAGAAAAAGATGTGGAACATTGGATGAGAGTCAAAACGAGTTAGTAATCAAATCCAAGGGATCTGGCGCGCTGTGCATATCATGGTCTTTAATAAATAATGTACAGAATCATTAATAAAATCAGAATTTGAAAATAACAAATGTCACGCTTTCATTGGTTAGAAGATGACACGTTGGTCATCTTCAACCTCCAGCCCTCACAAATTGTAGGTCTCTCAAACTGTAAAATCAGAAGCTCAAACATATGTCATTCCCTTTATCTCTTTAAGACGAAGACAACCACACCCTCGCGCCAAATTTATATAAACTATAGCTTAAGCAATTTGGAAAGAAAGTTTTGAAAAGGGATTTGAAAATTCATGGTCAAAACGTGTTTCCAGTAAGAAGTATGTGTTGCAACTAGAACAAGGGCAATGAGAGCAACACAATGATACCAAAGTTTTGAAGAATTGATGAAGGAATCTACCTATGGAAATTGAGTTGTAGAGCTCTGAAACTGGCCTTCTAGGGAGCAATGTAGGGAACGATTCTTGAATGTAATTATATGGTTAGCTTCTGGGAAGATCAAGGAAGGTGAATTGATGGAAAAATTGGATTGAAAAAGGCTTGAGAATAGGATTCAAAGTAACTGAATTCTGAGTAGTGAAGCAAGTTTGGCATGGTGATTCTGGCTATCTAAGCTTGGGAAATTGAATGGGGGATGACCCTCTATTTATAGGGAATCAAATGGAATGTTCAACCGTGTGAAATAATGATGTTTGGAGGGAAGTCGTGTGAACCTGATACACGAGAAAAGTGTGATCTGATTTGCATCAAAACTAATCTAATCCTTGCGTTTCAAGGCTCTAATCCACTTTGGCAACTTGGTTAAACATGTTTAGATCACAAACGCGTGCTAATTTGATGTTTAAAGGCCAAAACATGAATTTCAAATTCTGACTTATGGAGAAACTTCAGTTCCAAGTTACCAAGTTCAATCCAATGGCATTTCCAACTCAAGGGGTCTTAGGGCAAAATTCTTGATGCTTTGGAAAGATGAGGCAACAAGCTTTGTAATGGAAAAAGAATGGAATCAAATGGATGCTTGAGCTGAGAGTTACATGGAGTCAAAGTTGAAGAAAAAGAGTTGACTTTCCATACTTAGAAATATTTCAAATTCTTCTTTAAAAATGACCCATAATATTTTGCATCCAAACATGGCCTTCCACTTAGAATTTGCTTTTGACCAAAAAGATAGAATTAATTAAATCTCTTGAATGAAATTTTTCAAATTGAACCCTAATTCTGGATTGACTGATAAAGAAAAGTCTTTTTGACCGATTCTCGAGCCAATCTTAAAAATCAGAGAAAACCCTTGGGTTGTGATTTCTTGTGAAAAAGGGAGGGAAAATTTTGGGGTACAACAATAACCATCTTCACAACAAACTATCTCTATCATATCGAATAGATTAACCATCTATTGTAGTAAATAACAATCTTCACAATGAACTATCTCTATCATATCGAAGATATTAACCATCCATTGGAGTAAACAACATCTTCACAATGAACTATCTCTGTCATATCAAAGAGATTAACCATCCATTGGAGTATATAACAATCTTCACTAACAAACTATCACTATCATAACAAAGAGATTAACCATTCATTGGAGTAAATAACAATCTTCACGATGAACTATCGCTATCATATCGAAGAGATTATCCATCCATTGAAGTAAATAACAATCCTCACAATGAACTATCTCTATCATATCAAAGATCTTATCCATTCATTGGAGTAAATAACAATCTTCAAAACAAACTATCTCTATCATATCTAAGATATTAACCATCCTTGGATTAAACAACATCTTTACGACGAACTATCTCTATCATATCGAACAAATTAATCGTCCATTGTAGTAAAAAACAATCTTCACAGTAAACTATCTCTATCACATCAAAGAGATTAACCATTCATTGGTGTAAATAAAAATCTTCACAACAAAATATCTCAATCATATCGAAGAGATTAACCATTAGTTGGAATAAATAGCAACCTTCACGATGAACTATTTCAATCATATCGAAGAGATTAACCATACATTGGAGTATATAACAATCTTCACGATGAACTATCTCTATCATATTGAAGAAATTAACCATCAATTGGAGTAAATAACAATCTTCACAATGTACTATCTCTAGCATATCGAAGACATTAACCATCCATTGGAGTAATTAACAATTTTCGCAACGAACTATCTCTATCATATCAAAGAGATTAACTATTCATTGGAATAAATAACAATTTTCACAATAATATATCTCAATCATATCGAAGAGATTAACCAATCATTATAGAAAATAGCAATCTTCACGATGAATTATCTCAATCATGTCAATAAGATTAACCATGCATTACAGTAAATATCAATCTTCACAACGAAATATTTATATCATATCAAAGAGATTAACCATCCATTGGAGTAAATAACAATCTTCACAACGAATTATCTCTATCATATCGAAGAGATTAACCATCTATTAGAGTAAACAACAATCTTCACAAAACACTATCTCTACCATATCGAAGACATTTACCATCCATTGATTAAACATAATCTTTACAATGAACTATCTCTATCGTATCGAAGAAATTAACCATCCATTGTAGTAAATAACAAACTTCACATAAAACTATCTCTATCATATCAAAGAGATAAAACATTCATTGGAGTAAATAACATCTTCAGAACGAACTATCTCTATCATATCAAAGATATTAACCATCCATTGGAGTACATAACCATCTTCACAACAAACTATCTCTATCATATCGAATAGATTAACCATCTATTGTAGTAAATAAAAATCTTCACAATGAACTATCTCTATCATAACGAAACTATTAACCATCCATTGGAGTAAATAACAATCTTCATAACGAACTATCTCTATCATATTGAAGAGATTAACCATTCATTGGAGTAAATAAGTATCTGCACAACAAACTGTCTCTATCATATCCAAGAGATTAACCATTTATTGGAGTAAATACCAATCTTTACGACGATCTATCTCTATCTTATCAAAGATATACAACATTCATTGGAGTAAATAACATCTTACAAATGAACTATCTCTATCATATTGATGAGATGATCCATCCATTGGAGTACATAACCATCTTCACAATAAAATATCTCTATCATATCGAATAGATTAACCATCCATTGGAGTAAATAACAATCTCCACACTCAATTATTTCTATCATATCGAAGATATTAACCATCCATTGGAGTAAACAACATCTTCACAATGAACCATCTCTGTCATATCAAAGAGATTAACCATCCATTGGAGTCAATAACAATCTTCATAACAAACTATCTCTATCATATTGAACAGATTAACCATTCATTGGAGTAAATAACACTCTTCACGACGAACTATCTCTATCACATCGAAGAGATTAACCATCAATTGGAGTAAATAACAATCTTCATAATGAACTATCTCTAGTATATCGAAGATATTAACCATCTATTTGAGTAAATAACAATCTTCACAACGAACTATCTCTATCATATCGAAGAGATTAACCATTCATTGGAGTAAATAACAATCTGCACAACAAACTCTCTCTATCATATTGAAGAGATTAACTATCCATTGAAGTAAATAACAATCTTCACAATGAACTATCTCTATCATATTGAATAGGTTAACCATTCATTGGAGCAAATAACAATCTTCACAAGGACTTATCTATATCATATCGAAGAGATTACCAATCCATTAAAGTAAACAACATCATCACAATGAACTATCTCTATCATATAGAAGAAATTAAACATCCATTAGAGTAAATAACAATCATCACAACAACCTATCTCTATCATATCAAAGATATTAACCATCCATTGGAGTAAATATTAATCTTCACAACGAACTATCTCTATTATATCAAATAGATTAACCATTAATTAGAGTAAATAACAATCTTCACAATAAACTATCTCAATCATATCCAAGAGATTAACCATTCATTGGAGTAAATAACAATCTTCACAATGAGCTATCTCTATCATATCGAAAAGATTAACCATCCATAGGAGTAAATAACAATCTTCACAATGAACTATCTCTATCATATCAAAGAGATTAACCATCCATTGAAGTAAACAAAATTACCATAATGAACTATATCTACCATATCGAAGAGATTAACCATCCATCGGAATAAATATCAATCTTCACAACAAACTATCTTTATCATATAGATGAGATTAACCATACATTGGATTAAACAATATCTTTACAATGAACTATCTCTATCATATTTAAGAGATTAACCATCCATTAGAATAAATACCAATCTTCACCATAAACTATCTATATAATATCGAAGAGATTAAACATTCATTGGAGTAAATATCATATTCACAACAGACTATCTTTATCATATCGAAGAGATTAACCATCCATTATAGTACATAACCATCTTCATAACAAAATATCTCTATCATATCGAATAGATTAACCATTCATTAGAGTAAATAACAATATTCACAATGAACTATCTCTATCATATCGAAGATATTAACCATCCATTAGAGTAAATAACATCATCACAACAAACTATCTCTATCATATCAAAGAGATTAACCATCCATTTCAGTAAATAACAATCTTAACAAAAAAATATCTCTATCACATCGAAGAGATTAACCATCCATAGGAGTAAATAACAATCTTTACAACGAACCATCTCTATCATATCAAAGAGATTAACCATCCATTGGAGTACATAACAATCTTCACAATGAACTATCACTATCATATCGAAGAGATTAACCATCCATTGGAGTAAATAGCAATCTTCACAATGAATTATCTCTATCATATCGAAGAGATTAACCATCCGCTGGAGTACATAACAATCTTCACAACGAACTATCTATATCATATCGAAGAGATTAACAATCCATTTGAGTAAATAACAATCTTCACAATGAACTATCTCTATCATATCGAAGAGATTAGCCATCCATTGGAGTAAATAACAATCTTCAGAACAAACTATCTCTATCATATCGAAGAGATTAACCATTCATTGAATTAAATAAGAATCGTAACGATAAACTATCTCTATTATATGCAACCGGTTAACCATTCATTGGGGAAATTAATAATCCTCACGACAAACTATCTCTATCATATCAAAGAGATAAAACATTCATTGGAGTAAATATCATCTTCACAACGAACTATCTCTATCATATCTAAGAGATTAACCATCCATTGGAGTACATAAACATCTTCACAACAAGTTATCTTGTTCATATGGAATAGATTAACCAATCATTGTAGTAAATAACAATCTTCACAATGAACTATCTCTATCACATCAAAGATATTAACCTTCCATTGGAGTAAACAACATCTTCATAATGAACTATCTCTATCATATCAAAGAGACTAACCATCCATTTGAGTAAATAAAAATATTCATAACAAACTCTCTCTATCAAATCGAAGAGATTAACCATCCATTAGAGTAAACAACAATCTTCACAAAATAGTATCTCTATCTGTGATACGGTGGCAAAACCAACTGTTATACTGGTTTGTGTTTTTTGTTTGCAAATGTCGCGGTAAGCAAGAGTCGCCACCGACTTTTATTTCATCTAACTAAGGAAAAAGAAAAAGAACAGAAAAAACCTTTTTCGAGATGTTTCTGAGTACGGGGGGTAGATTATATAAAGGGAAGGTGTTAGCACCCTTTCTCTCAGTGGTTTTCCACGGGCTCTTAGGTACTTGCTCATTTTTAAAATTTCTTTTGTGCTTGTGTTTTGAAAAGTTTTTGTTTACGTCGCGGTAACTCTTGTATCTGTCCTCAAGAGTGTGACGAAGTTGTTTTTGAAAATTGTTTTGAAAGTGTTTGTGAAAAAACATTGGTTTTTGAGCAAGTACCTAACAGTGTCTACCTACTCGAAAAAAGATATTCATTTTCTCGTTTCCTTTAGACAACACTATCCTACTATTAAGGAGTAGGTAGCCCTATCGTTGGATGTTAAGGGACTATCGAAGGTACATTTACGGTCACTAAGGCAACTGGGCATGAACTCTTAGTAATTGTCCTAAAATTCTAAGATCACTTTTTTAACCGAGGCAACAGTCGAAAGGGTCATCGAGGGACTTGTGATCTCTTGAACTAAAGGACAACCACTAAAAATTCTCCCATTTCGAGAATTGTGACCATTTTCAAAGGAAACCAAAGTGTGAGATACCCTAGGGGTGAGCATGTGCAAGTTTATTGGTTCAGTTCATTTATCATACGCATTTAGGGTTATCTAATCGTTTTAATTTCAGTCTTTTTCATACAATCTTATTAATCTAAACAGTTAATAATAATGTAGAAAATAAATTGCGTGAAATAAAACTCCTAAGCTATTACAAGGCCTTGGGGCAATTACATAAATAGCACCAGAAATAAAATGTGAAATTTAAACGTAATTAGAACTATTACAAACCGGGAAACAGATACATAATTGAAAAAAGAAATATAAAATTGAAAACAAAGATAAGCGCGCAAAGAATGGAAAGAGCGTCTAACCCTAAAAATGTTTCTAAGTTAAAAGAAAATCTTTTTATTTTTTTTTATTTATGAAAATATTAAATTATAATATCTTAGTTAACTAAATTAAACAAGGAAAGAAAAAATTAATTATAATTAATTTTAATGAAACTAATATTATTATTTTTTTGGTATTTTAAAAAGAAAAAGATTTAAAATTTAATCCTAATTTCTAGTTAATTTTAATTTAAAGAAAAAATGATTAAAGTAGCTAAATTAGATTAATTTACAAAATTAATTTTAATTTAAAAAAACCTAATTATATTTTTTTGTGATTTTTTATGATTTTATGATTAAAATAAAAAATGATTTTAAAATAAATAAAATAAAAAACAAAGAAATTAAACAAAATAAAAAAAGAAAAATGGGCCTGTTGGTGTAAGCAATCTGGGGGGGGTGTATTTGTTGAATTTGCTGGCCCATGAAGGGAGAAGCCCAGGCTCCTTGCCTGATCCCATGCTGAGCGTGCTTGGAGGTCCCTCGTGGGGAATCATTGCTAGGCGCGTTGGATCTGGATTAACAAAGATCCGAGGGATGGATCTGAGGGTGTAAGATGGACGTCTGGCCATGCACTACACTGGAACCTGCAAAAGATGTTAAGAAAATAGAAAAAACGCTGGAACTGGGACTCGAACCCAGGTCCTCTCCCTTCACAACGCGCTGCCCAACCATTTGTGCTACCATGCCATTTGTTATACCAAGCAAAACAAAAATAATATAATTGTGAATTTATGCAATTATTTAAAATGAGAAGAAAAACGCGCGCAGGCTTGAACTGGCCAGTGAGGCTGCACCATGCAATCGTCTTCTCCCTTCATCCATCGTATTAGCCTTTATATTTTTACCCACGAACGTTGTTCGTCACTACAGTACCTGCAACTTCCAAAATCCACATCACACCATATAAATCAACTCTGAAGCCATGGATCAATTAGGCTTGATCCCCTAAGCATGATGGTACTCATATGTGGGCCCAATTTTACCTGTACTAGAAAACCCTAAAACAAATATCTAAACCCTAATAATGGAAGGTCATCATACATCCATCAAAACATGCAATTAGTGATTCAAACACGTTCTAAACATTCATACAAACAAGAATGCATGATCAAAATATATTTATAACGCATGTATGGCCGTAATCATTTTTGAAAATAAAACGCAAACCGTGATCGTGTTGGTCGTGATTCTGGGAGTTTTGACGCTTGAAAACAATGCAATTAGTTTCAGTGTGTCTCCAGGAATACGTTGTAACCCTCAGAATCTCTTGAATCTTCCTCAAATTCCAAATTCGATGATCACTTTTCCTTGAATTTCAAGCTTGTGTACAAGGTGTTTTTTGCAGCAGCTGCGCCTCTCTATCCATTCTTTTAGGGTTAGAATCTCCTCCTTATGTATGAGGCAGGACCTAGGTTAACAAATATGGAGAGAATGCAAAAGAATAATGGAGTTTTATTTTGTTTCAAATATTTCCAATTTTGCATATTTCTTACCCTTTCCAAGCTTGCACGAATCTTTTGACATTATACAGCCTATTTGGATTGTGATTCACTTCAAAATCCAATCAAAACAAATCTTTACCATTTTCAAATCATTTATTTGATTAAATTTGTATTTTAAAAGATTAAAAATCAAAATAAATAAAATAAATAAAAAAAGATACATGGAGTAGTTCATGGGTGGTGGACCATGTTAGGAACATGATACAAGCATAAAAAGTTGGTCCCATTTGAAGAACAATGCATTTTGGGCATTGTTGACTTTCGGAAAATTTCCAAAAATAGCCAACTTTGATAATCCATCTCTCCCTCAATTTTGACCCTAAGAGGGTGTTCTTGAACTTTTTATAAAGCTTAGTATGTCCCCTAAGCAACCTATTTGGCTTCATCTCAATTGGATCTTCCATGTTCATGTAAGAAGCTTTGACCCAAAAGGTGTTTTTGTTGACTTTTAAAAAGGACCTATAATGTCTGAATTTATATCTTTTCATAAGTTAGTTTCTTGAACTTAAGGGCTGATGATAAGTTGTAGGGAATTAGATTCTCTTCAAAATGAGCCTTGTATGAGAAATTTCTGATAAAATATGAGGAAGTTATGCCTGGTTAAAGTTTGGTTGACTTTTCCTAAGAAACCCTAATTTAGCAACTTTTGAGTTTTGATGAATTAGGAGCATTTCTTGAGGAATCATGATCAACATTTTGTCAAATGATTAATATCACTTCAAAATGTTGATTTTGACCAAAAATCTTGAAGTTTGACTGTATGTGGGCCACAATTGACTTTTGACCTAATACAGTTGATTTTCAAGCATCTGAGCAGTTGACTGAGCAAACTTCTTGCGCAAGGCTTGAAACTTGACATGGAGGGTCTTGAGAACATATTAGGACTATGGAGATCATATGAGGCCTTTGGAGCTCACCCATCTTGATGAAAATGGAAACCCTAGTTGGAGGTTCATTGCTTTAGGAGAGAGTTTGTCTAGTCAACTCTTGGGCATCCTTGAGCAAGTTGAGGATCTTAATGAACATATGTTGAGTAAAATGAGAGGGTAAGTTTTGGGGTACAACAACTTCCCCTGTTCAATCTTCTTAAACCTGAGGATGTAGATTGGTCGATCTGCCTTTCGTGATCTGAAGGTGGGAGATAATTGAACACTAGAGTGCCTAGAAATTTGCACTCGCATGAAGTAATACTGATTGGTGATATCGGGAATAGGCTTACAGATGCAATTTGGAAGTCCATAGAGAATCATAGGAGATGGGCTTAAAGATGCCATCTAGAAAAGATATCGGTTGTATAAGATATTCCTTTGCGACAATTCTTGTACCTGTCATTGAGGAGGACTTCACCGAGGAATATTGATTTGTGTCTTGGGAGATAGAGTATAGGAGCTTCAGTTGTCCATTATTATACTGGGGAGCTAGCTCCTGATTGAGGAAGTGGAAGTGAACTGCATATCTGGTCAGGGTCCAGGCTGCACAGTAACTTACTGGGGAATTTGTGAAATTGACTATATCGGATTGGGTCCAGGTCTTACAGTGTTGTAAACTATTGTTTGGATATAAAAGAGAAGGAATATGGATAGTAGGGTTACTTCAGAATGAAAGCCTGGATAGTAGGGCTTATGAGAAGGAACCTGGGTCATAGGGTTACTTCAAGATGAAAGCCTGGATAGTAGGGCTATAAGAAGAAACCTGGATAGTAGGGTTACTTCGAAATGAAAAACTGGATAGTAGGGCTATGAGAAGGAACATGGATAGTAGGGTTACTTCAAAATGAAATCATGGATAGTAGGGCTGTGAGAAGGAACCTGGATAGTTGGGTTGCTTCTAAATGGAAGCCTGGATAGTAGGGCTTATGGGAAGGAACCTGGATAGTAGGGTTACTTTGGGATGAAAGCTTGGATAGTAGGGCTTATGGGAAGTTTAGCGGTAGAAATGTTCAAGACTAAGCCATTGGATTGACTAAACTTTATATAAATCAAAATAAAAATTTCCACCGCGCTTTATTGTTTCCAAAGGAATGGGAAAAGAGTGAATATCCCAAAAAAAGGGGGAAAGATTCAAGGTAAGGGGGTTGGTTATGCAAAGGGAAGGTATTAGCACCCTAAACATCTAGGGTACTCCGCAGGAGCCTCTTCGTAAAATTTGTATATTTTGGCTATAAAATATGTTGTATATAAATGGATGGTGGAGGTGAGAAAAGAAATATATTTATTTTTCTAATTTTTGCACCCGCCGCGGTTGCGAACCTTTAGTGCCTACGTACCATCTTTCATGCAACAGGGGATCAAGGTAAACGTAGTTCCTCTTTTAAAAATTTAAAACACAAATGTGTTGGTTAATTTTATAAGATAAAACATCATCGTCATTGTCCATGTGAAAAATACACCTACTACCCACAATCATGAGAAAGGAGAATTTGCATCATCTCAAAGTGGAGGATATGGCTTGGATTTCAAAATCAACAATGCCTCACTCAACACCCAAGTGGAAAATATCTCTCTTCACTACATATTGTAGAAGTATAGTTGTTTGCATCATTACAAGGATTAACAAGAGTTTAATCTTTTAAGAAAAGTTTTAAAAGGTAAAAATCCAAAGTGGCAAAATGGTTTGAAATGAGATTGATTGACTTTTAGTCTTCTCACAAAAAAAAGACGTCAGCGTATTATTAAGTTGATTGGAGTTTATTTATGAAAATGTTTTGAAAATGCATGGACATAAGTCCAACTTTATTATGAAAATAGTTCAAGTTTCGAAACAAGAAGAGTTTTCAAAAGGAGGAAGAAGATTTTGAAATTAAAGAAGATGGGAGGAGAAGAAGGGACTATCCTAAAGCACAAGGTAAAAGCCAGAGATAAGAACCATCTAACCAACAAGAAGCCAAAACTTGACATTATGAGCCAAGATGGAATTCCAATTCCTTGGATTGAAACCAAGCAAGCAAAAATACTAGACCTCTTGAGAGAACCAAACTTCAAGTGTTTTAAGTCTTCACAAAAATTAGGCAGAGTAACGATTGTATACGGGTGAATTCCAGATTAAAAACAGAAGATGTAATCACAAAAACTTGCACACAAAAACAAACAAGCAACCCAATGTCTTGAGGTAAACCTCAAGAACTCTAGACAAAATAATCAGATAAGATCACAAGGTTTCCAAGATAGGTCAAGGTTTCTAATCCTAAGTCCAAAAAGTCCAATGCTCCATAATACCAAGGATAGTAACCAAATAGTCAAAGTACCATTAAAGATTTTTTAGGGTTTATGTTGATTATTAAGTATCTTAAGAATGGAAAAGAAAAGCTCAAGTGAGCAAAGTAAAAATGGCAAGAAAATAAATGCTCAAATGAGAAAAGATGAAAATGGCATGAAATGTAAATGCTAAAATTAAATAGTACATAAAGCATAAAAAAGAATAAAATCATAAGGTAAACAAGTCAATAATTAGTGGTTAGTTGGATGACCATCTTGAAACTTGCATTCGTAACTCATTAGAGGATTTGTAGAACCAAAGCCTCCACACAACAAGTTGCAGTTTCTTTTTGTCAAGTATATCATCCATTTGGAATTCTCATAAGCACGATTTAATGATCAACGATGTTTAAGTGATCCGCGTTGACCAAAGGTGTTGTAGATCCATTAGAGGATTGGTGGAACCAAAGCCTCCACACAATGAATCTCAAGTTTATTGGATCAAAGAGATCAAATTAACATACTTGGGCTTGCAATCATAAGTTTGGGCCACGAATAATCATTTATTCGAATCGGGACAAAATTTAGCGCTATGTTAAGCAATCGTAAGTGGACTTATATAGAAGTCGCACCTATTTTGAGGCCGGTCAATAAAAATTTATGCACCATTTGTTTTGAGACATGATATAGAGATCATGCTCCAATAACACTTAGTGCAATAAGAAGGGGATAAGATGAAGAGGGGATGGGAAAAATGAATAAACCACTTTTGAATCAAAAATTTAATCAAACTATTATTAAAATCATTCATCCATTTTGGTGGAGTTGAACTCAACACCCAAGATCCAATGATGTTAATAAAGTCATGATCAAAAAATCAACTCAAGACAGCCAGAAAATAATCACAAAATAATATTATATTTAATATATACATTAAAAGGGTTTAAAAAAAGTTTAAAAATCAAAATAGAGGAGAAAAATATCAACTATGTTCAAATTAATCAAGAAAGAAAAAGTAAGGCCATAGAAAAATCAGAAATGGATCCAAATATTTTTATAAAATTTTTGGTAATTTTTAAAAGTCAGAAACTATTTTTAAACTATTTAAAATTGCTCAAACAAACAAAAAAAAGGTCAAAAATAGTAAACCTCAATATAAAATTCCATAAAATTTTCAGAAAGTCAAAAATATGCAAAATAATGTTTATGAATTTTTTCAGAATTAAAAAATGTCAGAAAGTATTTTTTAAGTAATTAAAAGAAAGAAAATAATTTAAAAAAATACAAAAAAAAATATCAAATGTCAAAATAAAAATGTGAAAAAATAGTCATGAGATCAGAAATAATTCAAAGTATTTTTTCATATTTTTTGGATAAAAAATAAAAGAGTTATGAATTTTTGAAAATTTAATCAATAAAAATATATAATCAAAAAATAAAATAAAACTAAACAGATGTGGACCATCAGATCATAGTCAAAACGCGTTAGTAAGCTGATCCAGTGGACCAGACGCACTATGCTTGATATGGACCTTAGTGAGATACGCATAGAATCAGAAAAAGGGAAACCAATGAAATTAAAACGTTTAGCACACTATTATTGGCAGAGACGAGACACGTCATCGTCTTCAACCTCTAGACACCCTGCAATGGGGATTTTGTGAGATCCTTCAAATGGAAAAATTAGGATCCCAGGCTAGTATCATTGAACTCGTCTCTTCAAGATGATTCTAACACCACCATCGCGCCAAATTTATATAAGGTATGGAGAGATATATGAATCAAAAGCCCAGAAAATAGTGAGCACCTTCAATTTGAGATTTCTCTCTCAATTCTAAATGGATTTAAAAATTGTAAGCAACATTAGAATCAGGAGAAGGAGTAAAATAGATTAGTGCTTGATTTGGATCCAAATGGTGGAGAATTCTACCTTTTCGAAGTTCAAGGAGGAAGCTTTGAAAATCGACTTATGTAGCTTGAATTATGGCTCGTTTTGATTGGTTTAAGTGCTGGAGAGTTTATATGATGCTTAAGGATGATGAATGCGCAAAGAAGTTTGGAAAAGGGAGCTTAAATCTCAGAAATTGAATTAAAAAAAGATGGGTTCGTGTGAAGTTTTGGCAGGGTATCTTTTGCTCTCAAAGCTTGAAGAAATGAATATGGGATGAACCTCTATTTATAGGGAAGTGAATGGGAATGAAAATTGGAATAAACAAGGAAGTTTGGAGGGAAATTGAGTGAAGGTCGAGCACTAGTGAGGTGTGACTTCATTTCCATCAAAACTCAACCAAATCTTGCGTTTTGGGGTGCTAATTGTTTTTGGCAAGTTTTCTAATCAAGTTTAAATCAAAAACACGCATAAATCTTGTGTTTAGAAGTCACATTATGGATTTCAAAATTCTGACTCTGTGGAAAATCCAGTTTCAAGTTACCAAATTCAAATCCATGGCATTTCCAACTCAAGGGGTCTTAGGGCATGATTCTTGGTGCTTTAGAAAGATGAGGTTACAAGATTTGCAATGGAAAAAGAATGGAGTTAAATGGATGCTTTAGCTGAAAGTTTCATTGAGTCAAAGTTGAAGAAAAAGGATTGACTTTCCATACTTAGAAATATTTCAAATTCTTCTTCAAAAATGGCCTATAATCTTTTGCATCCAAATATGACCTTCCACTTGGAATTTGCTCTTGACCAAAAAAGATGGAATGAAGTAGATCTCTTGAATGACATTTTGAAACTTGAACCACTCAAAATATCCAAAAATTGAGAAAGTTATGACTTGTTGAAGTTGGCCAAAAATCATGAAATGACCTATAATCTTTTGCATCTTTAAGGCGACCTCCATCCATTTTCCCACTTTGCACATAAAAGAAGGCATAAAGTTCATATCTTCAAGATCATTATGGAAAAATAATGGACTCAAGGTGATGAAAATTGACCAAGTTATGATCAATTGAAGTTACTTATGTAAAATTGTGGATTCATCTGGATGACTTGTAATCTTTCTTCTTCACCAAGTTTCGTCCACATGAAAACTCCTTGGAACTTTTGAAGTGATTTGTTGATAACCATTTAAAGAGAAATATGTATTTGGAATCATTCAAAAATACCAAAAGGTGAGCAAGATATACTCCTTTGAAGTTCAAAACCCTAGCTTCTAGATCAAGAGAATGCCTTGCGGAACTTTGACAAGTTTGAACAAACTTCTTGTACCAATATTCTTGCTTTGTGAATAGAATTTGTTGAGGATGATAATGAAGACTCGTAGCCACCAAAAACACTTCCATATCTTGAATTTTGAGAGAAATATGCTCTTGTGAAACAATATGAACAAGGCCTTGTCCAAACACGACAACTTCTCCAATCAACCCCTTGTACTTTTGAGTCAAATCTAATAACCTTGAAATGTGATGAACCAAAACAACCTTGCCATGCCAATTATCCCAAAACCAATCCAATGGTGAGGTTTGAACTTCTCAAGCTATAATTACTAGGGCATGGAAATAAACTCATGAACCCATGGAGTAACTTGTTAAATCTCACTGCCTTTCACCAACATAGATAACAAGCAAGACAAACCAACATTGCATTTTATTAGTTAAATAAAGAAAACAAAACAATATTCATGATCACAAAAGGAACATATGTCAAGGTTCTTGGTAATCCCTCAAAAGGAGCAAAACTCAAAGTAGGGAGGGGAACCAAGAATCCTAGTGTGATCTTGTTGTGAATAAATCAACATGGTATGATGAAGGGATCTTAGGAGCAAAAATTGGGGTACAACAACTTCCCTTATTTAAGTTTCTTTTATTCGGAGATACGAAGGTTAAAAATCTTCTAGTCGACGCGATCAAAGATACTTAAATATACAACAAACCCTATTTTTGGCCCTAAGATGCCATGCAAATGCTTATGCATATGAATGCATATGAACAAAACCAAAGAGACGCAAAAATAATACAGGGGATGTAACAATACTAAAGAAACAAAGGAGCAACCCTGCAAGGAAAATAAATCATTTGTACACCAAAAGACCTAAATCAGAGAGGATGGTAGGATGGTCAAAGGACACGCCAACTTCTATTAAAGGCGAAGCTACCAACGTTTACTGAAGGCAGAGAGAAAGATAACAAACATTGACGTTCACTGTCGATGGTCTACCAACTTTCATTGAAGGTAGAAAGAGAATATATCATATCAGTGCTGTTCACTGACGATGAACTACCAACGTTCACTGAGGGTAGCAAAAAGATAACAAACACCGACGTTCACTGCCGATGGCCTACCAACTTTCAGTGAAGGTAGAAAGAGAAATAATCATAGCACCGCCGTTCACTGACGATGAACTATCCACGTTTACTGAAGATAGCAAAAAGATAACAAACACCGACATTCACTGTCGATGGTCTACCAACTTTCACTGAAGGTAGAAAGAGAATATATCATATCACCGTCGTTCACTGACGATGAACTATCAACGTTCACTAAAGATAGAAAAAAGATAATAAACATCGAAGTTCACTGCCGATGGTCCACCAACTTTCACTGAAGGTAGAAAGAGAATATATCATATCATCGCTGTTCACTGACGATGAACTATCAACGTTCACTGAAGATAGCAAAAAGATAACAAACACCGACGTTCACTGCTGATGTCCTACCAACTTTCACTGAAGGTAGAAAGAGAATATCATATCTCCGCCGTTCATTGACTATGAACTATCAACGTTCGCTAAAGATAGCAAAAAGATAATAAACATCGACATTCACTGCCGATGGTCCACCAACTTTCACTGAAGGTAGAAAGAGAATATCATATCATCGCCGTTCACTGAAGATGAACTATCAATGTTCACTGAAGATAGCAAAAAGATAATAAACATCGACGTTCACTGCCGATGATCTACCAACTTTCAGTGAAGGTAGAAAGAGAAAATATCATATCACCGCCATTCACTGACGATGAACTACCAACATTCACTGAGGATAGCAAAAATATAATAAACACTGATGTTCACTGTCGATGGTCTACCAACTTTCACTGAAGGTAGAAAGATAATATATCATATCATCATTGTTCACTGACGATGAACTATCAACGTTCACTGAAGATAGCAAAAACATAACAAACACTAACGTTCACTGCTGATGTCCTACCAACTTTCACTGAAGGTAGAAAAAGAATATCATATCACCGCCGTTCACTGATGATGAACTATCAACGTTCACTGAAGATAGCAAAAAGATGATAAACATCGACGTTCACTGCCGATTGTCCACCAACTTTCACTAAAGGTAGAAAGAGAATATATCATATCATCGCTATTCACTAATTATGAACTATCAACGTTTACTAAAGATAGCAAAAAGATAACAAGTTTCCCCAAGATTCTGGTGTTTCACCTATAACAGGTCTCAACTTCTTTTTTAACCAAGGCACTCCGCCTGGAAAGGATAATACATAAGTTGTCTCAAATAAAGAGACTTGCTATTTATGGTCACGGAGGATTGTAAAAAGAAATGACTTTTTGGGAAGCAGGTGTGACTTCTTGGGGAGATGCCATGATGTTCTTGCTTAGTGGATACAATCTTCTTGTGCAAAATAAATGCATCAACCAAAGCTTGGAGTTTTTCAGGATTCCAAAGTAAATAATATTGCTAGGGGACCACTAATCCAAACCAGAAATAAACTGGAATGAAACAGTCAACCAGAATTCATCCTTTGAGAGATAAACTCAGGAGGGAAAAAAAAACCAAATTCGTCCAAACAAGGAACTGTTCAAGAAAGTTTAAGCAAAAATCCTCCACTAGGGACAACTCAGTGGGGAAAATGAAAGAATATACGCTTTCTTGTTAAGGCCAACACTCTATTGAAGATAGGGTAACTTATCTCTGCAAAACAGGGTAATATGTCAACAAAAATATTAACAAATGTCAATGAACAATGACTTGTCAATTTTAGCTATGCATGATGCATGTATGAATGTATGAGTGTCATCGTGTGCATGCTGACAAAACAGATACACATCATGGGGAACAACCAGGAAAAACGGCATCGGGCACTAACAACACTCGGCTAAGCTTCAACCAAGATGATCATTCCAAGAAAGGTAAAGGCCAGCTGCGGAAACCAAACCTACTTCCTGCTTTTAACTTTACTGAGGAGAAACATAATTCGAAAGTAGCCAAATCAAACAGATACTGGGATAAAACATCCTTCTTCAGGCTTCATCGAGGAAAACAATGCTTTTTCAAAAGTAACATGCCTACTGGAGATTACAAGACCAGTCTCAAATAAAGCAGACTGACACCGAAACATCCAAACATCGCTAGGGAATTCAAGCCTACTTTACTGGAGAAAAATGCGGATTGAAACTTCACATCATCAAAATTCTGAAAAAAGAGAAATGAATCCAAACTTGACCGGGGATACCGGAACCATAAACCCAATAGGGCGAAAACAACCCGAGTGGACCTTCCCGAGGGGAACAAAACTTCTCAAAACAACCGGAGTTTGTCCATTCCTGGGATCACCATTTTTGTTGTCATTGTTTCATCACGAATCTCAAAGTAAAAGTAAATTGTAAAAATCCTTTTTTTTTGAAAAATCAATTTTTTTATTTAATCTCTTTGCTTTGAAAGTTATTATCAGTAATAAATGGAGTCTTTGCAAGCTAAATAAAATAAGAAACACAAAGAATTGGGTAAAAGCTCAAATTTCATTAATAGAATGGTAGTCTGCGAATGGCGAGACTCCATAGATAATTACAAATTTTAGGAAATGGTAATACATAATGGAAAAGATACATTGAGATACAATGACCACTATCCCCCTAACAACTTTTGAATTCCTGAGTAGTAGCTTTTTTTGAAGTATGGTGAGGATCCGAAAAGATTGTTGCTCCAACGACCAAGTCTTGTCTGACGTAGTTACTTCCCAAGAAAAGTCCCTAACTTTTGCCTAAGTTGCCCTTGCGGGTTTTCAACTTAGCAGGAAATTTATTCTGTTTATGTCTCTAATTTTTTCCTAGACCGCCCTTTCAGGTTTTCGGCCTACCGAGACGCTCCTTTTTTGCCTAAGCAGCCCTTTCGGGTTTTCAACTTAGCGAGCTGTTCTTTTATTTCTTTAGACGAAGTATTTCTTGACTGCGTCAGCATTTATGGGACATGGGAACTCCTCGCCATCCATAGTTTCAAGAATTAATGCACCGCCAGAGAAGGCTTTATTGACAACGTATGGGCCTTTAAAATTGGGAGTCCACTTGCCCCTAGAATCAGTGTTGAAAGACATGATCTTCCCGAGCAAGAGGTCGCCTTCTTTGAATTCACGAGGTTTGACCTTTTTATCAAAAGCTTTCTTCATTATTCTTTGATATAACTGGTTATGACACAAAGCTGTCATTCTCTTCTCCTCAATAAAATTCAATCGGTCAAACCTGTTCTGGACCCATTCAGCCTCTGTTAACTTGGTTTCCATTATCACACACAACGAGGGAATCTCTACCTCGATAGGGAGTACAACTTCCATTCTATACACTAAGGAGAACAGGGTTGCTCCGGTTGAAGTGCAGACATATGTTCGATATCCATGCAAAGCAAAAGGGAGCATTTCATGCCAATCCTTATAAGTAACAACCATTTTCTGGATAATTCTCTTGATATTCTTATTAGCAGCTTCAACAGCCCCATTCATCTTTGGCCTATATAGAGATGAATTGTGATGGAAAATCTTAAATTCTTCACACAGTTATGTTATCATCTTGTTGTTCAAATTTTAGCCATTATCAGTTATGATTCTTCTTGACACACCATACCGGCATATAAGATTATTCTTAATGAAGCGCATAATCACTTGCTTAGTAACATTGGCATATGAAGCAACCTCCACCCACTTGGTGAAGTAATCAATTGCCACTAAGATAAAACGGTGCCCATTCGAAGCTTTGGGTTCTATCATCCCAATCATGTCAATACCCCACATAGAGAAAGGCCATGGGGAGGAAAGCACATTGAGAAGTGTCAGAGGCACATGGACCTTGTCTGCATAAATCTAGAATTTATGGCACTTCTTTTCAAATTTGTAAGAGTCAGATTCCATTGTCAACCAATAATAACTTGCCCTTAGCATCTTTTTAGCCATCGAATGTCCATTGGCATGAGTGCCAGATGAACCTTCATGAATCTCATGCATCAACATGTCTACTTCATGTCTATCCACGCATCTGAGCAAGATCATGTCATAATTTCTCTTGTATAACACATTTTCACTGAGGAAGAAACTGCCTGCCAATCTTCTCAATGCCTTTCTATCTTTCCTCGACGCACCATTCAGGTATTCCTGAGTCTGAAGAAAATTCTTGATATCATAATATCAGGGTTTTTCATCTGCTACCTCCTCTGTTGTAAACACATGAGCGGGCCTATCCAACCGTCGAACCGCAATTCGGGGGATATCATTCCAAGTATTCACTTGGTACATAGAAGCTAGAGTTTCCAGAGCATCCCCCATTTGGTTTTCATCTCTAGGGATGTGATGGAATTCAACTTTATTGAAGAATGGTAATAATATTCTAGCATAATCTTTGTAAAGGATCAAGCCGGGGTGACGAGTATCCCATTCTCCTTTAATTTGATTTATTACCAAAGTTGAATCACCATACACATCTAGAATTTTGATTCTGAGATCAATAGCTTCCTCGAGACCCGTGGTGCAAGCCTCATATTCTGCCATATTATTAGTGCAATCAAATGTTAACCTTGCATGATGGAGTTACTTGCCAAGAAAGTCCCTAACTTTTGCCTAAGCTTCCCTTGCGGGTTTTCAACTTAGCGGGAAATTTATTCTGTTTATGTCTCTAACTTTTGCCTAGACCGCCCTCTCGGGTTTTCGGCCTACCGAGACACTCTTTTTTGCCTAAGCCGCCCTTTCCAGTTTTCAACTTAGCGAGTTGTTCTTTTATTTCTTTAGGCGAAGTATTTCTTGACTGCATCAGCATTCATGGGATGTGGGAACTCCTCTCCATCCATAGTTTCAAGAATTAATGCACCGCCAGAGAAGGTTTTCTTGACAACATATGGGCATTCAAAATTGGGAGTCCACTTGCCCCTAGAATCAGTGTTGAAAGACATGATCTTCCTGAGCACAAGGTCTCCTTCTCTGAATTCACGAGGTTTGACCTTTTTATCAAAAGCTTTCTTCATTCTTTTCTGATATAACTGTCCATGACACAAAGCTGTCATCCTCTTCTCTTCGATCAGATTCATTTGGTCAAACCGGTTTTGGACCAATTCAGCCTCTATCAACTTGGTTTCCATTATCACACGCAAAGAGGGAATCTCAACCTCGACTGGGAGTACAACTTCCATTCCATACACCAGGGAGGGCGGGGTTGCTCCTGTTGAAGTGCAGACCGACGTTCGATATCCTTGCAAAGCAAAAGGGATCATTTCATGCCAATCCTTATAACTAACGACCATTTTCTGGATAATTTTCTTGATATTCTTATTAGCATCTTCAACAACCCCATTCATCTTTGGCCTATAAGGAGAGGAATTATGATGGATAATCTTGAATTCTTCGCACAGTTCTATCATTATTTTATTGTTCAAATTCAAGCCATTGTTGGTGATAATTCTGCTCGGCACATCATACCTACATATAAGATTATTCTTGATGAAGTGCACAACAACCTGCTTAGTAACATTGGCATATGAAGCATCCTCCACCCACTTGGTGAAGTAATCAATTGCTACCAAGATAAAACAGTGTCCATTCGAAGCTTTGGGTTCTATCATCCCGATCATGTTAATACCCCACATAGAGAAAGGCCACGGGGAAGAGATCACATTGATAAATGTCGGAGGCACATGAACCTTATCTACATAAGTCTGACATTTATGACACTTCTTTGCAAATTTATAACAATCAGATTCCATTGTCATCCAATAGTAACCTACCCTTAGCATCTTTTTAGCCATAAAATGTCCATTGGCATGAGTGCCAAATAAACCTTTATGAACCTCATGCATCAACATGCCTTCTTCGTGTCTATTCACGCATCTGAGCAAGACCATGTTATAATTTCTTTTATAATACCCATTTTCACTGAGGAAGAAACTGCCAGCCAATCTTCTCAATGTCTTTCTATCCTTCTTTGATGCACCAATCGGGTATTCCTGAGTCTGAAGAAAATGCTTGATGTCATAATACCAAGGTTTTTCATATGCTACCTCTTCTGTTGTAAACACATGAGCAGGCCTATCTATTCGCCAAACCATAATTTGAGGTATATCATTCCAAGTATTTACTTGGTACATAGAAGCCAGAGTTGCCAGAGCATCCGCCATCTGATTTTCATCTCTTGGAATATGATGGAATTCAACCTTATTAAAGAAGGGTAACATTATTCTAGCATAATCTTTGTAAGGGATCAATCCGGGGTGACAAGTATCCCATTCTCCTTTAATCTGGTTTATTACCAAAGCTGAATCACCATACACATCTAGATTTTTAATTCTGAGATCAATAGCTTCTTCGAGACCCATGATGCAAGCCTCATATTCTGCCGTATTATTAGTACAATTAAATTTCAAGCTTGCAGTAAGAGGAATGTGTGATCCATGTGGAGTGACAATCACAATACCAATTCCTTTACCATTATCATTCACAGCTCCATCAAATATCATACTCCAACGAGATTCCGAGTCAGGACCTTCCTCAAACAATGGTTCATCACAATTGTTCACTTTTAGAAACATCACATCCTCATCGGGGAATTCATATTCTACATACTGATGATCCTCCATTGGTTGGTGAGTAATATAATCTGCCAACACACTGCTTTTAATAGATTTTTAAGTGCGGTATTCGATATCATATTCAGATAACAACATCTGCCAGCAGGCGATTCTCCCAGTAAGAGCAGGCTTTTCAAAAATGTACTTGATTGGATCCATTTTAGAGATCAACCAAGTAGTGTGATTCAACATATATTACCGCAAACGCTTTACCTCCTAGGACAAAGCACAACATGTCTTTTCCAACATGGAATACCGCGACTCACAATCAGTGAACTTTTTACTGAGATAATAAATGGAGAACTCTTTCTTCCCTGTTTCATCCTATTGTCCCAAAATACAACCCATGGATTTATCTAACACTGTCAGATACATAATCAATGGTCTTCCTTCGACAGGAGGGATCAAGATAGGAGGTTCAAGCATATATTCTTTAATACTTTCAAATGACCTTTCGAAGTCATCCGTCCACACACAGCCTTGATCTTTCTTTATCAACTTAAAGATCGGTTCATATGTTGCAGTCATGTGGGAGGTGAATCTGGAAATATAATTCAAACGCGCAAGGAACCCTCTGACTTTCTTTTCAGTTCTTTGCGCTGGCATCTCTTGAATTGCTTTGACTTTATCAGGGTCAACTTCAATTCCTTTCTGGATAAAAATGAAACCCAACAATTTCCCTGATCGAACACCGAAGGTGCATTTATTTGGATTCAAGCGGAGACGATACTTCCTCAAACGCTGAAATAACTTCAACAAATCTTCTACATGCCCTTCTTTAGTATGGGATTTGGCAATCATATTATCAACATATACTTAGATTTCCTTGTGCATCAGATCATGGAATAAGGTTGTCATAGCCCTCTGGTACGTTGCACCAGCGTTCTTCAACCCGAAGGGCATCACTCTGTAACAGAATGTTCCCCAGGGTGTGATAAACGTTGTTATTTACATGTCCTCCTGAGCCATTCTTATTTGATTATACCCGGAAAATCTGTCCATGAACGAGAATACTTTGAATTTTGATGTGCTATCCACTAACATATCAATGTGTGGCAATGGAAAATCATCTTTTGGACTAGCTTTATTTAGATCTCTGTAATCTACGCACATGCGAAATTTTCCGTCTTTTTCGGTACTGGGACAATATTGGTAATCCATTGAGGATACATTGACGTCACAAGAAAACCAGCATTAATATGCTTTAGAACCTCCTCTTTTATCTTCACTGCCATATCTGGGTGAGTTCTTCTCAATTTCTGTTTAGTTGGCGGACACTCTGGCTTCAACGGCAAACGGTGTTCTACAATATCTGTATCTAGACCAGGAATATCTTGATAAGACCAAGCAAAAATATCCACATACTCTTTCAACAGCTCAATCAACCTGTTCTTCACTCAGGATGCACCAATGCTCCAATCTTAACTTCCTTCGGATATTCTTCTGAACCCAAATTAATCACTTCCAATGGCTCTTTATATGGATGCATGGTATTTTCCTTGTGCTCAAGCAAATGTGAGACCTCTTCTGGAATCTCATCATAATCTTCTTCTTCAGCCCCATACACAGGAACTTCAAAGTTAGGAGAGGGTGTAGGGTCATTGTATTCAATGGTTTTTTAATTAATCTGCACATATGATTTATGATTGCTTTTAGAAACTAAAACATGTAACAAGTGATCATACAAATTGAATTTCAATTATTTATTTATTTTGAAAGGTTTTTTGATTACCATTTTCCAAGAAAAAACAGAAAATAAAGACACAATTTGGGAAACAAAGACAACTTTTATTATTGATTTTAAAAGTAACAGTAAACAGATAAGCCCTACAACATTAATACTTCCATGTTGGACAAAGTGAAAGATTTAAAAAAAAATTAACAAACAAATTACTTTGAAACATGTATGCAAGAGGGAACATCAATGGTGATCCAGTTCTGAACCCTAGCTACGTGCGTCACATAATTCAGAATTTCCTTCTCTGCTTCATCTTCCACAATGGCATTAATCCCGGAAACAGTTGGATGAAGATAACCCCCGCTACGGAAGATGTCTTGATACTTGCTCGTAGCAGACTTCAGCTTCATGCTCTTATTGTTGTCATTTTTCAAAGAGAACCCCAATCCGGCTTTGTTCTTGTTCACAGGTAGATCCACAATCTGTCCCCATACCTCGCTATGACCCTTTCGCACAACTTGCTGCGCATCCTTAAGCAAAACCATGGAATTCTCATTACCTCTTATGTTGTCAATAGATAAAGCTTGGAACTGAGTTTCAATAGTAGCTTCATCTGCCTCCACAATGCTGAAGGAGGATAAATGAGAAATCAATAATGCTTGTTCCCCATTTATGATTACCACTTTCCCTTCACATACAAACTTCAGCTTCTGGTGTAAAGTTGAAGTGACAGCCCCTGCCTCATGTATCCACGGCCTTCCTAACAAACAACTATAAATGGGTACAATATCCATCACCTGGAAAGTTATCTGAAACAAATGTGGTCCTATATGAATAGGCAAGTCCACTTCACTAATAGCAGATTTCCTTGATCCATCAAACGCTTTCAAAATGATGCCATTCAGGTGCATAGGCGTTCCTAGATATTTCAACTTCATAAGAGTGCTTCTCGGTATAACATTCAAAGCAGACCCATAATCAATCAGCACATTGGATAGTGAATCATTTTTGCAATTCATAGAGATATGGAGAGCCAGGTTGTGATTCCTTCCTTCATCTGGTAATTCATCATCGCAGAAACTAAAATTATTACATGACGTAATGTTCCCTATTACGCTGCTGAATTGGTCTATAGGCATATCACTCTCCATAAAAGCTTGGTCCAATACCCTCACCAAGGATTCTTTGTAAGCAGATGAGTTCATCAATAAAGCCAAGATAGATATTTTTGAAGGAGTCTGCAGTAGCTGATCTACGATTCTGTAGTCGCTTATCTTGATTATCTTCAAAATATCATCCATTTCTTTCTTTAACATAGCCCCACTAGTCTCACCCGTAGCCTTATTGGGTTCAACATTCTCAACAATTTTCTTTCCAACACTAATATCTCCTTGAACAACTGGTGTAAACACACGACCGTTGCGGGTCACACTGCTATTCTTAGCAATTTTTCCGGCATCAGGCATTGGCTGGATGGGAACTTCCATTCCATCCTCTAATATTGTAGCGTTGTATTTATAGGGCACAACCTTATCTGATTTGTAGGGAATAGGACCCGACAAACTAATCACCAATGGGGTAACAGCTGGCTTTCTATAATACTCAACTTCAAAATGGGTAGGTGCGCCAAAACAAGGCACAATAACGTTTACCCCTTCTTCAACAAAATCAGTCATTATTGAGTCATCTCTGGAAAACAAATCCTCATCTGAGGAGAAATACTCATCCGTAGAGGCATACTCATCATCTGAATCTTCTTCATTCAAACAAACCTCAACCAAATCAACTTCATGGTAATCATCCCTTTGACCTGTAACCTTGATAGTTCCATTGTCCAACAACAGCTGAACACCTTTCTTCATGATTGAACATCCTCGGGAGTCTCGACAACAAATTCGGCAAGACCCATACTGGTGTTCTATCTGACCAGCCATATTGCAGAAAGGAGCATGCAATTGCACAATATCCTCATTTATATACTCTACATCAAAATTCTAAATTCTCCAGGACATCCAGAAACCATATTCACTTCCTCTTCATACTCTTCCCTAGGCCTGATTATATGGATGAGGCCTTCATCCATCATCTCTTGTAAATCAGCCTTTTCTTATCGTAACCCTGTATGTTTGTACTGCAAATAGCACAACCGGAATGGTCATGCGTATAGTAGCTAAATTCACAAAGGTCTGCATGCATTTTCACCAAATCTCCTCTAACCAGATTGATATCAAAAATCTGGAAGTCACCTGGTCAATTGGCCACCATGTTCACAGCATTTACTCCTTCATGCTTGGGTAGAGGATTGTCTTTCAAATTAGGTCCCACATCCTGTAAAGATAGAATACCAGACTTCACCAATTTCTGCACCTCGGTCTTCAAAGGATAATAATTCTCAACATTATTCCCTAGTGCTCCCTGATGAAAATCACATGTTTGGGCTGCCTTTTAATACCACGGCAATAGTGAAGGTACAGCGGGAGGTGGTCGGGTTTGAACCAACTTCTTCTGAATCAATTCCGGTAGTAACTCTGTATAACTCATAGGAATAGGGTCATAACTCTCCCTTCTCTGATTATACCCTTGATTCCCCTGCTGGGATGGTCTCTAATAAGCAACGTAAGTTGGAGCCGCTCCCACAACTGGAGTAACTGATGCGACTTGCTGATGACGCTGATAATTCCTTCTAGGAGTATTAACCCTCCTATCTTGCATAACATCATTTGCTTCCCCTTCCTTCTTCTTGGTAAACCCATAAGATGGCTTCTTCGCACCTCCAGAACTTTCAATTCTCATTAAACGGCCCTCTCTTACAGTCTCTTCTAAGCGGATACCCATTCCTACCATTTTAGTAAAGTGACTTGGCGTACTTGCTAACATCCTCTCATAGTAGAAAGCACCCAGCGTTTTCAAGAAAATCTTATTCATCTCCTTCCCTTCCATGGGAGGAATCACTTAGGCGGCTACCTCATGCCATCTATGTGCATATTCTTTGAACGATTCCTTGTCTTTCTGAACCATGGTCGTGAGTTGATCAAGGTCAGGCGCCATGTCCACGTTGTACTTATATTGTTTGATGAACGCTTCTCCTAAATCATTGAAAGTATGGATGTTAACACTGTCTAAACTCATATACCACTTCAGCACAACACCGGTCAAACTATCCTGAAAAAGTGAATCAGCTGACGCTGATCATCAGTATGGGTAGACATTCTCCTTACATACATCACCAGATGAGCACGAGGTAAAGTGTTGCCCTTGTACTTCTCAAACTCCGGGACCTTAAACTTAGTAGGTATCTTAACATTCGGGACCAAGCATAACGCATTCACATTCTGCCCAAATAGCTCTTTTCCCCTGAGGGCCTTCATCTCTCTTTGCATCTTGTCAAACTCTTGAAAATCATCCATTCTGTCATAAATACCCAAGTCTTCACTCGGTGGATGGAAAGGACGACACACATCATCATTAATAAACAGAACCATATTCACCGAAGGAGGTGCAGTAGGAGCAGCATCCACTACAGGAAGTGCAAGAGTGATAATAGTTTGAACAATCGGAGTATCTTGAGGACTAAGATTGAAACCTTCAGGTGAAACATTCTCTGGAATTCCCTAAGGATAACCTTGAGGCATGCGATGTTGAACAACAGTTGGAGTAACAGATATGGGAACAGTCGAAGCTTCAGTAGTGGCCCTTATTGGTTGAGGTTGGACACTCGGTGGCTGATTCTGAGCAGCCACCAGAGCTTCCATCAGAGCAGTTAGATTGGCCATGCCGACCTTCAAAGCAGAAACCTCCTCACACAGCTCACGATTCTCTTGTTCTAAGTTGTCCATCTTCTTTCTGAAATTAGCCTGAGTGTTGTAGTGGTGAGTCAGCTTGCTGAACGAAGTAAAGAAGCTTGGTAAGACATCTGGATATGCATAACAAATGCAATAATTATGTGCAATATGATGTATGATATGCAATGCATATGATTTTATTTAATATTTCAAGGGATTTAAAATTTATGGACATATTGCAAATATCAAAGTAATAACGCATTTGAAATACTGAAAATTTTTATTATAACCACACCAAAATGGATTACAAGTTTCAATGATCCAAAGTAAAAGATGAAAATAAAATCTAAAACCCTGAGAAGTAAAACTGATAGAGATCACTCTATACGCTGGCGCTTCCCTGTGAGCCTGGAAATTTGAGCCTTCAACCTCTGGTTTTCTTCCGCATACCTGGTGGCAACCTCCTTCCAATTACCTGAATCAGGAAGTGAGTAATCAGCATCTGATTGAGGCTTAGGATACAATAAATCCCCTTTCCTCTCCATAGTCTCTACAACTCTACTCTCAAGGATCTCAATAAAGTCGTCTTTCTCCTTCAAGTCTGCTCTATAAGAAATCTCTAAAGTTTGGCACTTGTTCTTCCAAGCATCCTTTTACTGTTGCATCCTAACCAAAGTAAGTTACAGCTCTTCTAGATCATCTAATAAGGGAGAAGTGGTCTTCACAAATGGATCAGGCATAGGTGTTTCCCGGGAATACGTCATCTTCAACTGAATAGCTCTCGTTTGGATCCACTGAAGATATGGCTCCAAAGAAACAACACCCCTAGGTCCCAAATCCTTCCCACTCTTCTTATGAATGTGGCGCTAGGCCTTCGTAATCTTCTCCCTAGCTTCCCAATGGTCTCCTCCTTCCTTCATAAATAAACTACTCAAATGAATACTATTTGGTTTATCCCTCATCGGATAACCAAGTTGTCTTCGTGCAAGAACATGGTTATAGTTAATTCCCCCCTTTGTGCCAAGAAGAGGTACATTGGGGAAACTACCACAACTGTCAATAATCTCTATATCCTGGTAAGCTCGATGATACCAATCAATATACGAGTGAGTAAGTTCCATGATCTTAGGAGCCCAACAGAGTTCCATCTTGACATCCCAGAAAGCATCAGACCGAGGCATATAAGAGATAAGCCACCGGTACAACAGGGGCATGCAACAGATAATCATCTCCCCTTGATAAGAATTCCAAAGATGATTAGAGTAATAAGCATCGCCTAACAATGTAGGAACTGGGTTTCCAATCATGAAGATCCTGATAGCATGAACGTCAACAAACTTGTCCACATTAGGAAATAAGAACAACTCATAAGCAAGTAGAGAAAAGATGGCCTTAAAAGCGACTATACTCTTCATCATGGAAACATAACGAGATTTCTCCAATAAGAACTGAGCAGGTAATCCTCTAATCCCTCCTTTAGTAGTCATATAAGCTTCCACCTCAGACTTCCCAAGATGAATCAAAACAGCAATCTCATGCGGTTTTGGCTCACCCTCCAAACCAGTAAAAGCAACACGATCAGTAACAGGTAAATCCAATAGATAAGAATACTCCTCCAGTGTAGGCATCAACTAATAGTCGGGAAAAGTAAAGCAATGATACATCGGATCATAGAACTGTACCAAGGTCGAGAGAATACCCTCCTTCATCTTCAGCTTCATGAGAGGAAGGATGGATCCATACTTCTTCCGAAAGTATGCAGAACACTCGATCTCGGGAATTAGACTGACCAACTCATCTACCTTGGGATCTTTGAAACTGTATTTATCGGTTTTTCTCTTTCCAGAATCCATGGTTAAAAAGTACCTGAGATATTCACAAATGGTCAACTTTTTAAATCCCTTGAAATAAGATCTCTTCAAAAGATTCTTATGAGTTCATGGATGCATGATGCAACAATCACACACAAGATCGCACATATAGGGTTCATAGGTTCAACGTCACGAGCATGAGGTCGAAGGTACTACCCATAAGGTGTTGGTCTAAAAGTTATCATCTGTCGAACAAGGTTCTAAGGGTTCCCAGAGTCTACATCCTTCCTTCGGATATTACCAACTTCTCGATTAACTCAGTAATTAGTAATATTCTCAAGAAAAACTCGTCCGAGCGTAGTATCGCGTGACAACTATTTCCAGATTACTTCGTCATAGATTCCACACTACACCTAAAAGACCAAGATGGGTTTGGTATTCTACGGTCCTCAGCTTCAGCAGGCTCCCAGGTCGAAAGCAATATGTCTTCCCGATTACTCGGTAAACGACACTGTGATACGGTGGAAGAACTGACTTGAGGTTTTGCATTTGTGTTCGCAAATGTTTTAGTTTAGTAAGAGTCGCCACTGACTTTTTAGTTTATCCAAAGGAAAGGTCAAAAAGCACAGGAAAGACCTTTGAGATGTTTTCTTGGGTTCGGGGGGTAGATTATGAAAAGGGAAGGTGCTAGCACCCTTTTCATCCATGGTTTTCCATGGGCTCTTAGTTACTTATTTAGATCACTTGCTTTTGCTTTTCAATTGTTTGAAATGGTGCTTTGTGTATGGTTTTGAAAATGTTTTGAAAAGAGGCCATCGTTGTGGCAACCTTTGTAATGATTCTTGTTTGAATATATACAAAGGTGTATTGTCTTTTGAAAAGATTTCAATGTTTGAAAGTTTGTTTTTGGGAAATGTTTTGAAATTGTGTTGTGAGGTGTGTTTGAAAATAGCAAGGATGTTTTGCAAGTTTTGATCAAGTAACTAAGAGTTGTCTACCCTATTTTACTCAAAGGTGTTTCCTACGCATTTTTAACCCTTTTGACAGTGTTGTTTTACCATTGCATTTGGTAAATAACCTTGTATTAGGATGCTAAACGGGACAGGCGTCGGTCATCGTATTGACCATGATAGCAATTGTGCTAAGTATCTTTAGCAATTTTTTGAGGGACTAGATCATTTTGTTTAGGCAACCAAGATAGCGTCATCGAGGGACTATGATCTTTTGTTTTGTTTTTGTTTTGCCAAGATACTCAACATGTATAACATGGCCATTTTAAAGTCAACAAGTGGATGAAACCCTAGGGGTGCAAGTGTGCATTGTGTTGTCAATTTACATGCTTTTTGTCTTTGTATTAGTCAAGCTATTTGTTTTGATTTTGGACATTCGCATACAAACCCTAATCTCTAGCATGGCATATTTGAAAGCATAAATGCGTAAAATAAATCTACACTATTACAACATTTGATATGGGAAGGGGGGTACAATCTTTGAATAAGAGATTATTTTGCAAGAAATTAAAACCCTAATATTTACTATTACATCCAAATTGAATAAATGGTACAAATAAATAAATGGACAAGTATTTAAATGATCAATTAAATAAATGTACAAAATATTATGAATATGCAAAAAATGTTTTTGTTTATTTTTTATGCATGTAAAAAATATTTAATGTATATAAAGAAAAAGAAATAAAAGATTATTATTATTTATATTTATTATTATTTTTTATTGAGGGTAAAAACCCTAATTTTCTTTAAGAAAGTATATATATTAATTAGATTATTTATGTACATTAAAAATAAAATAAAATATGTACAAAAATAAAAATATATTAGAAAAAATATTATTTAAGTATAAATAATAAAAATAAAAGTACAATATTTTTATGTATTATTTTTTAAGTTTTCATTAAATAAAAGAAAAGTATATAATCAGTAAATTATTTTTATGTTAGAAAACTAAAAATAAAATACAAAAATAAATGTGAAAATTTATAAAAATATTTTTGGTATTTTTTATGTTTGGAAAATAATAAAATAAAATCAGAAATAAAAAATAAATACAAAAATACAAAAATATGAAGAAATGGGCCAGGGGTTGCAGTCAGCAATGCAGGGGGTGCCAAAAACAAAAAGCAAAAGCCCAGCCCATTTACAAGCTTCGTCTTCAACCTTGGCTCAGAAATACGCGCACTTGTACAAAATATCCAGATCCTGCATACGTGCTCTAATGCAAAAACTCATAACGTCAAAGTTGTAGCATTTTTCAAGACGAATTCAACCATATAAGAAACTTAATCTAACTCTCAAAGACCAGAGACAATTTCTCTGGACCTAAATTCTAACCTAATTTTTTCAGGAAGTTCATGGATCAAATTCTCTTAACACGTTTAACTTAAATGAAAACTGAACATATATACAGCTTCATGGCTATGAGTACTACATTTTTTATTCACAAACCTAAGCCTAATGATCCCTAAATAGAGAGATAGGAAGTTGACAAAAACCTGTTTCAGTTGACTTCGTGTATGGCAATGTGGAGCTTTTCAGTGAGGCCTGAGATGTTTGGGAGCTTGCTTGAACTTCCCCTGACCTTCCCCAATGCCTAGCTTGCCTTGAATGTGCTTGAACAAGCCTGTAGAAATCAACCTGCACAAGCTGAAAACAGAAATCGTGAAGCTTGCAAATGGAGTTACAGTTCAAGGCCAATGGTTGGAATAGCTTGGATAGGTTATATGGAAGGTGTTTGAACAGGTTTGGGACAAAACGCACAAGCAACTTGTGAGATAGAACTCAAGGTGCAGAAGCTGCCCTGTTTTGCTAAAGGAAGGTGATTTTGTTCTATGGAAGGTTTGAGGACTCAATGGCCCGCGTTTCTGGATTAAGGGAATGCACAAAACTTGTTTCAAAAGCTTGCAAGGGCTGGTTCTCTCAGATGTTCAAGTTGTAGTGTATTTGACAAGTTTCTTGTATTTTAAGCAAAAGCAAGCCATGCTGCAAGACAGGCCTGTACAGGCTATCTATCAGTTGATAATTTGTGATCTTGCCCCCTCAATTGGTGGATATAGTGTGCTGTACCACATCTTGTTCAAGGCTCAAGAGATGTGGTTTGACATAAAGCAATTTTGACAAAAATGGCAATGTTGCCTTTAGCTATTTTAGGGTTAATTCTTTGTGTAATCCTCCCATGACCAAAACAAAGCCTTAGACCAATATATTTGCATTTTATTATTGAGTATGGAAGGGTTTTGAGACCTGTAATCAAGTACAAACAAGGCTGATTAGAGTTTGCAACTTGTATCAATATGAACATGCCATGGATCAAAAGTGAGTTTTTGCCAACTTCAAGCTTTCGATTCTCCCTAACAACAAATGATTTTGGAGAGTTATTGGACATTTTAGAAATATTGTAACATGCTATACAATCCATATTTGAAATGCATTTTGAGATTCTAAGTGGAACTAGGTGAAAAATTGCCAAGAAGATAGGTCAAAATCCTGCCTAGACTAGGGCAAAATTTCACTAAGTTAAAAGTTTTATGGACCCTTGTTCCAAAACTCATAACTTGAGATCCAGGCTTCTTTTGGGAAAACTTTGTGAATAAAAGTTGTATATTTTGTGGAGGAATACAACTTTCATGTTGGAAGTTTTGTTTGAATCCAATTGCATCAAGGTGAAAATGTTGGGCAAAGTTGGGGAAAATTAAGAAAATTTCATAACTTAGAAAAATTCTAAGTTATGAAATTTTTCAATCTTAAACCCTAATTTGAAAAATTGGGTTTCTTGATGAACAAGCTTCATGTTTTGGCACATCTTGATGAAAAATGACCCTTGGCACTTGATTTTGACCAAAAAGTCAAAGTTTGACTTTTTAGTGTATAGTCAAATTTTGATCAGTTGACTGAAAAATTCATCTGTCAATCCAATGCAATTGAGATCTTTTGAACCTTGTGAATAGGTCAAGATGATGCCATTGAGTCCTTAGATCCATGCTTGAACCCAATTTTCCATTGGCTAGGTCAATAGTCAGAAATTGCCCTTCTGCAGTCAAAACCCTTAAAATGACCATTTTTCCCTTTTGATGATCTGATCAAATTTATTGAGGAGTTGTGGTCCAAACTTGATCAAATGATTCATATGTGCTTATAATGTTTATGTGGGTCAAAATTAATGAGGTTTGACTGTAAATTGGCCACAATTGACTTTTTCCCCAATACAGTTGATTTTTAGATCAACTGTCCAATTGACTGGGCAAAAATTTGATTCAAGGCTTGAAACTTGGTATGGCAATCTTATAAGTCCAACATGAAGTATGAAAGTAACTTTGAGAATTGAAAGTCCAAAAATCCCTGTGCAAACTCAAACCCTAATTTATGTCAACAGTGTAAGGAGATGTCTTAAGCAGAGTAAACCCTAGCTTGATCTTGAGTCCAAAGAGTCTTGTGATGAAAAATATTGATAAAATGAGAGGGAAAATTTTGGGGTACAACATACACTACAGTTAAAGGGGCCTCCACTGATTGGGGGATCTCATGCCTCGTTTTTTGGGATTACTCCCTTAAAGTTAACATGACTATACCGCCTATCCTATCTTAAAGTTTGCTCAAGTCTAGGTATAGGACTTATAAGTAATCACCAAGCACCCGAAAATCCAGGAAAATCCAGGAAAACATATATACAACAAATAATATAACACGTAAAAAACAATAGCACATATACAGATATAGAAAAAGATAGGCTCAACCCACTTAGGGATGGACCAGCAAGAGGTCAATCTTTCCCCAGTGAAGTCGCCATTTTTCTGTAGCGGTAGAAATGTTTAAGACTAAGCCATTGGATTAACTAGACTTATACATATCAAAATAAAAAAATCGCCACCGCGCTTTATTGTTTCCAAAGGAATGGGAAAAGAGCGAATAAACCAAAAGAGTGGGGAAAGATTCAAGGTAAGGGGGTTGGTTATGCAAAGGGAAGGTATTAGCACCCTAAACACCTACGGTACTCCGCAGGAACCTCTTTGTAAAAATCTGTATATTTTTGCTATGAAATGTTATATAAAAATACATGGTGGAGGTGAGAAAATAAATATTTTTATAATTTTTGCACCTGCCGCGGTTGCGAACCTTTAGTGCCTACGTACCACCTTTCATGCAATAGAGGATCAGGGTACACGTAGTTCCTTTTTTTTAAAAGATTTTAAAACACAAGTGTGTTGATTGATTTTAAGAGATAAGACATCATCGTCATTGTCCGTATGGAAAACATACTTACTACCCACAATCATGAGAAAGGAGAATTTGCATCATCTCAAAGTGGAGGATATGGCTTAGATTTTAAAATTAACAATGCCTCACTTAACACCCAAGTGGAAAATATCTCACTTCACTACATATCATAGAAGTATAGTTGTTTGCATCACTACAAGGATTGACAAGAGTCGAATATTTTGAGAAAAGTTAAATATGAAAGCCAAGATGGAAAAATGATTTGAACGAGATTGATTGATTTTTAGTCTTTTCACAAAAAAAATGTTAAAAGCATTATTAAGTTTATTGAAGTTTATTTATGAAAATGTTTGAAAATGCATGGACCTAAGTCCAAGTTTATTATGAAAGTGGTTCAAGTTTAAAACAAAAAGAGTTTTCAAAAGGAAGGAGAATATTTTGGAAATTGAAGAAGATGGGAAGAGAAGAAGAGGCTATCTTAAAGCATAAGGTAAAAGCTAGGGATAGGAACCATCTAACCAACAAGAAGCCAATACTTGACACTATGAGCCAAGGTAGAATTCCCATTCTTTGGATTGAAACCAAACAAGCAATGATACTGGACCTCTTGAAAGAACTAAACTTCAAATGTATTAAGTCTTCACAAAAATTAGGCATAGTAACGGCTGTATACGGGTGAATTCCAGATTACAAACAAAGAGTGTAATCACAATAACCCGCACATAAAACAAACAAACAACCCAATGTCTTGAGGTAAACCTCAAGAGCTCCATACGAAATAATCAGATAAGGTCACAAGGTCTCCAATCATCGTCCAAGGTTTCTAATCCTAAGTCCAAAAAGTCCAATGCTCCATAATGCCAAGGATAAGAACCAAATAGTCCAAGTATCATTAAATTTTTTTAGGGTTTATGTTGATTATTAGGTGTTTTGAAGAAGAAAAGTAAATCTCAAGTGAGCAAAGATAAAAATGACAAGAAAGTAAATACTCAAATGAGCAAAGATGAAAATGGCATGAAATATAAATGCTAAAGGTAAATAGCATAAAAATAAAAGGGCATATAATAAAAATAAAGGATAAAGTCAATTATTAGTGATTAGTGGTTAGTTGGATGATCATCTTGAAACTTACATTTGTAACTCATTAGAGGATTGGTAGAACCAAAGCCTCCACATAATAAGTTGAATTTGATTTTTGTCAAGTATATCATCCATTTCGAATCCTCATGAGTACCATTTAATGATCAACGATGTTTAAGTGATCCGCGTTGACCAAAGGTGTTATAGATCCATTAGAGGATTGGTAGAACCAAAGCCTCCACACAATGAATCTCAAGGTTATTGGATCAAAGAGATCAAATTGACATACTTCGGCTTACAAACATAAGTTTGGGCCACGAATGATCATTTATTTGAATCGAGACAAAATTTAGCGCTATGTTAAGCAATCGTAAGTGGACTTATATAGAAGTCACACCTATTTTGAGGTCGGTCAATAGCAATCTATACACCATTTATGTTGAGACATGCTATAGAGATCATGCTCCAATAACACTTAGTGCAATAAGAAAAGGGATGAGATGAAGAGGGGTGAGAGAGAATATACATACCACTTTTAAATTAAATTTAATCCAACTATTATTAAAATCATTCATCCATTTTTGTGGAGTTAAACTCAACACCATGGATCCAATGATGTTAATAAAGTTCATGATCAAAAATTTAACCCAAGATTAGCCAGAAAATAGTCACAAAACAATATTACATTTAATATATACAAAGAAAAAGGTTTAAAAATGTTTTAAAATAAAAATAAAAGAGAAAAATATCAACTATATTCAAATTGATCAAGGAATAAAAATTAAGTCCATAGAAAAATCAAAAAAGGACTCAATTGATCTCATAGAGTTTTTAGTAATTTTTTAAAGTCGGAAACTATTTTTAAAATTAAAAGAAATGAGTAAAATAAACTAAAAATGATAAAAAAATACCAAATTCAAAAAGAAAAAATAAGCGAGGTCACCAATATTTGTCATAATATCATTGGATCATTCCATAATTTTTTCAGAATTTAAAAATACATAAAGTATTTTTAAACATTTAAAACAATTCAAAAAAAGGTAAAATTTATAAAAAAAATATGAAAACACAAAATTATATTGTGAAAAATTAAAAATCAGAAAGAGAATAATCAATAATATTTTTCAATTTTTTTTTAGATTTTTTGGACTTAAAATGAATTTTCTATGATTTTTTGAAGTTTAAAACAGATAAATATAAAAATCAGAAAACAAAATAAAAGTAAAAAATATATGGACCATTGGATGAGAGTCAAACCGCGTTAGTAATCAAATCCAAGGGATCTGGTGCATTGTGCATATCATGGCCATTAGTGAATAAAGCATAGAATCAGAAAGTAAAATCAGATTTAAAAAAAACAAGTGGCACGCCATCATTGGTTGGAAGGTGATGTACGTCATCTTCAACCTCCAGTCAACGTGAATTGCTGGTCTCTCAAACTGTAAAATCAGAAGCTCATACATATGTCATTCGCTTCGTCTCTTCAAGACGAAGACAACCACACCCTCGCGCCAAATTTATATAAATTGTTGCTCAAGCAATTTGGAAGGAAAGTTTTGAAATGGGATTTGAAATTTCATGGTCAAAATGTGTTTCCAGTAAAAAGCAATTGTTGCGACTAGAACCAGGGCAACGAGAGCATCACAATGATATCAAAGTCTTGAAGAGTTGATGAAGGAATCTACCTATTGAAGTTGAGTTGCAGAGCTCTGAAATTGGACTTCTATGGAACAATATAGGGCACGATTCTTGAATGTAATTATATGGTTAGCTTCAGGGAAGATCAAGGAAGGTGAATTGATGGAAAGATTGGATTGAAAAAGGCTTGAGAATGGATTTCGAAGTTGCTGAATTTTGAGTTATGGAATAAGTTTGGCAGGGTAATTCTGGCTATCCAAGCTTGAGGAAATGAATGGGGAATGACCCTCTATATATAGGGAATCAAATGGAATGTCCAAGTGTGTGAAATGATGAAGTTTGGAGGGAAATTGTGTGAAGTTGCAAACAAAAAAAGTGTGACTTCCAATTTGATCAAAACCCATCCAAAATGCGCGTTTTGCTATGCTAATCACTTCTAGAACTTAATTAAACATGTTTAGAGGCATAAACATGCAGAAACAATGTTTTTAAAAGCCAAATCAAGGATTTCAAACTTATGACTTGGTGAAAAATTCAGTTTCAAATTGCCAACTTCTGACCAATGGCATTCTCAGCTCAAGGGGTCTTAGGGCATGAGTCTTGATGTTTTAGAAATATGAGGTTACAAGCTTTGCAATGGAAAAATAATGGGACCAAATGGATGCTTGAGATGAAAATTTCATTGAGTCAAAGTTGGAGAAAAAGGGTTGACTTTGCATACTTAGATATATTTCAAATTTTTCTTCAAAAGTGACCTATAATGTCTTGCATCCAAACATGGCCTTCCACTTGTATTTTGCTCTTTACAAAAAAAGATGGCATGAAATAGACCTCTTGAATGACATTTTGAAACTTGAAACATTCAAAATATCCAAAAATTGAGAGAGTTATGAATTGTTGAAGTTGGAAACAAATCATTAAATAACCTATAATATTTTGTATCCTTAAGGAAACTTCCATCCATTTTATAACTTTGCACATAAAATAAGGAATAAAGTTCACATTCTCAAGATCATTTTGGAAAAATAATGGTCTCAAGGCGATAAAAATTGACCAAGTTATGATCATTTGAAGTCACAAATGGAAAATTGGGGGTGCATCTGGAGGACTTGTAATCTTTCTTCTTCATCAGGTTTCTTCCACATGAAAAATCCTTGGAACTTTTGAAGTGATTTGTTGGTAACCATTTTAGGAGAATGGTTTCTTTTGAATCACTTAAAAATACCAAAAGATAAGCAAGATATACTCCTTTGAAGTTCAAAACCCTAGCTCCTAGATCAAGAAACATGCCTTGAGGAACTTTGACAATTTTGAACAAACTTCTTGTACCAACACAAATGCTATGTAAATATAATTTGTTAAGGATGATAATGAGAACTCATAGCAACCGCAACCACTTCCATATCTTGATATTGAGAGCAATATGCACTTGTGACCAAATGGAACAAAGTCTTGTCCAAACATGACTATTTTTTCAATCAACCCCTTGTAACTTTTTGGATCAAATTTGATAATCTTGAAATGTGGTGAACCAAAATAACCTTGCCATTCCATTTCTTCCAAAACAACTTCAATGGTGAGATTTGAACTTCTCAAGCTTTATTAACTAGGGCATGGAAATAAACTCGACTTGTTAAGCCATATTGCCTTTACCTACATTATTAACAGTTTAAAAAACCCAAATTTCATTTTGTTAATTTAGAAAGAAAATCAAGACAAAACATTCATGATCACACAAGAAAACAAGTCAAGGTGATTGGTTATTCCTCAAAGGGAAAAGCTAAAGATAGGGAGGAGAACCAAGAATCCTAATGTGATCTTGTTGTGATGGAATCAACATAGTATGATGAAGGGATCTTAGGGGCAAAAATTGGGGTACAACAATCACAACAAAATATCTCTATCATATCAAAGAGATTAACCAACAATTACAGTAAATAAAAATCTTAACCAAAAAATATATCTATCATATCGAAGAGAATAACCATCCATAGGAGTAAATAGAAATCTTAACAATGAACAATCTTTATCATATCAAAGAGATTAACCATCCATTGGAGTACATAACAATCTTCACAACGAACTATCTTTATCATATCAGAGAGATTAACCATCCATTGGAGTAAATACCAATCTTCACAATGAACTATCTCTATCATATCGAAAAGATTAACCATCCATTGGAGTAAATAACAATCTTCACAATAAACATATGTCTATCATATCGAAGAGATTAACCATTCATTGGAGTAAATAACAATCTTAACAACAAACTATCTCAATTATATCCAACCGATTAACCATTCATTGGAGTAAATAATAATCCTCATAATGAACTATATATATCATATCAAAGAGATAAAACATAAATAACATCTACACAACAAACTATCTCTATCATGTCGAAGAGATTAACCATCCATTGGAGTACATAAATGTCTTCACAACAAGCTATCTCTATTATATCGAATAGATTAACCAACCATTGTAGTAAATAACAATCTTCAAAATGAACTATCTCTATCATATCGAAGATATTAACCATGCATTGGAGTAAACAACATCTTCAGAATGGACTATCTGTGTTATATCAAAGAGACTAACCATCCATTGTAGTAAATAACAATCTTCATAACAAACTATCTCTATCACATCGAAGAGATTAACCATTCATGAGAGTAAATAACAATCTCCACGATGAACTATCTCTATCATATCGAAGAGATTAACCATCCATTTAAGTAAATAACAATCTTCACAATGAACTATCTCTATCATATCGAAGAGATTATCCATTCATTAGAGTAAATATCAATCTTCACAACAAACTATCTTTATCATATCGAAGATATTAACCATCCTTGGATTAAACAACATCTTTACGATGAACTATCTCTATCATATCGAAGAGATATACCATCCATTAGAGTAAATATTAATCTTCACAACAAACTATCTCTATTATATCAAATATATTAACCATTCATTGGAGTAAATAACAATCTTAACAATAAACTATCTCAGTTATATCCAAGAGATTAACCATTCATTGGAGTAAATAACAATCTTCACGACGAACTATCTCTATCATATCAAAGAGAATAACCATCCATTGGAGTAAATAACAATCTTCACAATGAACAATATCTATCATATCAAAGAGATTTACCATCCATATGAGTAAACAACATTATCACAAAGAACTATCTTTATCATATCGAAGAGATTAAACATCCATTGGAATAAATAACAATCTTCACAATGAACTATCTCTATCATATCGAAGAGATTAAACATTCATTGGAGTAAATAATAATCCTCACGCCGAACTATCTCTATCATATCAAAGAGATAAAACATTCATTGGAGTAAATAACATCTTCACAACGAACTATCTCTATCATATCGAAGAGATTAACCATCCATTGGAGTACATAAACATCTTCACAACAAACTATCACTATCATATCGAATAGATTAACCAACCATTGTAGTAAATAATAATCTTCACAATGAACTATCTCTATCATATCGAAGATATTAACCATCCATTGGAGTAAACAACATCTTCACAATGAACTATCTCTGCAATATCAAAGAGACTAACCATCCATTGGAGTAAATAACAATCTTCATAACAAACTATCTTTATCATATCGAAGAGATTAACCATTCATTGGAGTAAATAACAATCTTCGCGATGAACTATCTCTATTATATCAAAGAGATTAACCATCCAATGAAGTAAATAATGATCTTCACAATGAACCATCTCTATCATATCGAAGAGATTAACCATTCATTGGAGTAAATAACAATCTTCACAATGAACTATCTCTATCATATCGAAGAAATTAACCATCCATTGGATTACATAACCATCTTCACAACAAACTATCTCTATCATATCGAATAGATTAACCATCCAGTGTAGTAAATAACAATCTTCACAATGAACTATCTTTATCATATCGAAGATATTAACCATCCATTGGAGTAAACAACATTTTCATAATGAACTATCTCTGTCATATCAAAGAGACTAATCATCCATTGGAGTAAATAACAGTCTTCATAAAAACTATCTCTATTATTTCGAAGAGATTAACCATTCATTGGAGTAAATAACAATCTTCACGATGAAATATCTCTATCATATCGAAGAGATTAACCATCCATTGAAGTAAATAACAATGTTCACAACAAACTATCTCTATCATATCAAAGAGATTAACCATTCATTGGAGTAAATAACAATCTTCACAACGAACTATCTCTATCATATCGAAGATATTAACCATCCTTAGATTAAATAACATCTTTACGACGAACTATCTCTATCATATCGAAGAGATTAACCATCCATTAGAGTAAATATCAATCTTCACAGCAAACTATATCTATCATATCAAAGGGATTAACCATTCATTGGAGTAAAGAACAATCTTCACAACAAACTATCTCACTCATATAGAAGAGATTAGTCATTCAATGGAGTAAATAGCAATGTTCACGATGAACTATCTCAATCATATTGAAGAGATTAACCATACATTGGAGTAAATAAAAATCTACACGACGAACTATCTCTATCATATCGAAGAGATTAACCATCAATTGGAGTAAATAAAAATCTTCACAACGACTATCTCTATCATATCGAATAGATTAACCATCCATTGGAGTAAATAACAATCTTCACAATGAACCATATCTATTATATCGAAGAGATTAATCATTCATTGGAGTAAATAAAAATCTTCACAACAAACTATCTCTATCATATCCTAATTTTTATCTATCATATCCTAATTATTAAATAAACACGCGCAAAGTAAAAGAAAATCTTATTGTTGTTTTTGGTATAAAATAAAATAAGGCCTAAGTCTATTTAATTTTAATTTTAAGAAAAAAAGATGTTAAAATAATTAATTAATTAATTTACAAAATTAATTTAGTTGGAAAAACAACTAGCATAATATTTTTGTGATTTTGTTTTTAATGTTAATTAAAAAGATAAAAAAAATCAATAAAGAAATTAATAAAATACAAAATGGGGGGGAGGGGGCACCCTTCGATTGCAGGAGATATAGATATCCTTCGATCCTGGAAGGAAACACCTCCTTCGATCCAGAAGGGAGTTGCCTTCTTCGATTTAGGAGGACCATAGGCAAGCTTCGATCCAGAAGGCTAATGTTTTCGATCCAGAAGGGAGTTGTTTTCTTTGATCCAGTAGGACAATGGGCAGCTTCGATCCAGAGAAGGTGTCTCCTTCGATCTGGGATGTTGTACCAGCAAAAGCATGTTAGCGAAATAAAATGCAGGAACCCAGGTCCTGCGATCCTGCGCGCGCGTCTTTTCAGGCTAAATCTACAGCAAGTGTTAGCAAACGAAGAACATGACCTGGGTGCCAAACCCAAGCCCTCTGATCCTGTCTAGGATGGAAAATCGAAGGTAACAATAAGTATGGATGTGTTATGCAAATACAAGGTTGGACAATTTACCCTTTCTTACCAATAGATTGAAACTTCGATTTGGGAACTTCCTGGATATAGGCACCTTCGATTTGGGCACTTCCCGGATGTAGGAACTTTAGATTTGGACACTTTCTGGATTTAGACACCTTCGATTTAAGACTTCTGGTCTTGGCTACTTTTGTTGAAGGGTGACTTTGGGTTAGAAAATTCTGACAACCTTTGATGGATTTTGTGGGCAGCGTTTCTCCAATGTTTTTCGTTCTCCCTTATGAAACACTTTGTGATCTATTTATATAGAGGGGTAGAGGGGACAAGAAGACAAAGGTTTAAACAACCTTGATTATGTGTTTGAAATCCATGAGTGAGAATTTGTAACGTTGGCCAAACACATGGGATCCTGTCCCTTTTTTTGAATTTTGAATGATATGTAACTGGCCTTCGAATGCTCCCTTTCGAATGGGTTGATGGCCTCCTTTTAATGGCCCTGATGGTCTCCTTCGAGTGGCTCTGATTCATTTCCTTTGAATGGGTCTGATTCAGTTCATTCGAATGGCTCTGATTCAGCTCCTTCGAATGGTTCTGATTGCCCCCTTCGAATGGCTCTGATTCATTTCCTTCGAATGGGTATGATTCAGTTCATTCAAATGGCTCTGACTCAGCTCCTTCGAATCATTCTGATGGCCTCCTTCAAATGTCTCTGATGGCCTCCTTCGAATGGCTCTGATGGCCTCCTTCGAATGGACCCTTTGAATGCTTCTTCAAATGGACCTTTACATGTTCTTCGAATGAGTCAATGTTACCTTCTTTGAATGGCTTTCTTTGCCAGCTTTAAAGTCCAATTCGAATCTATTCAGGATTTTCCTTATTAGAATCCCCTTTATCAGCCCTGGACCTTGATGGTTCTCTAAATTTTATACTAAAATGCCATTCGAAAGACCCTTTTCCATACCAATCGAAGGACCTTTGTCCAGATACCAATTGAAGGATACATATTAAAATGCCAATTGAAGGACACTGTCACAATTTCAATCGAAAGGTACTTGTTTAAGTTCCAATCGAAAGGCCTGGTTAACAGGCCAATCGAAGGATCTTTCTTCATGCCAATCGAAGGGCGCTATATGGGTTCCAACCGAAAGACACTTTGGAGGTGCCAATCGAAGGGCCTTGTTAACAGGCCAATCGAAGGAAACTTAAAAACATCACTCACAAATTTTCCTTTTCTTTAGGCAAAGGTTTGTGACCAACCATGTAGGGGAAGATCTTAGAAAACATGAGAGGGCAAATTTTGGGGTACAACAGCTGCCCCTGTTCAATCTTCTTAAACCTGAAGATGTAGATTGGATTGTATGCCTTTCGTGATCTGAAGGTGGAAGATGATTGAACACTAGAGTGCCCAGAAATTTGCACTCACATGATATAACACTGATGGTTGACGATGTCGTGAATGGGCTTACAGATTCCATTTGGATAAGCTGACAGAGAGTCATCGGATATGGGCTTAAAGATGTCATCCAAATTAGATGCTGATTTCACACATGGTCCTTTTTGTGGTTCTTGTTCCTTCAGTCTGAGGAGGAGTCCACTGGGGGATGTTGATTTCTATTTTTTCCTGTTTGAGGAAAACTTTGTGGGGAACAGAGTCTAGGCACTTTAGTTGTCCAAGGCTCTGCTGAAGAGTTATCTCTTGACTGAAAATGTAATAGGAAGAGCCTGCGTAAGGTTGTTTCAGGATGAGTCCTTGTTGGACTGTCTCTGGAAGGTTACAATGAAGGAATCTTTGACGATTGCTACCTCAATAGATAATGAAGGAATCTTTGACGATTGCTAACTCAATAGATTAGTGAAGGAATCTTTGACGATTTCTACCTCAACATATAATGAAGGAATCTTTAACGATTGCCACCTCAACATATAATGAAGGAATCTTTGACGATTTATACCTCAACATATAATGAAGGAATCTTTGACGATTGCTACCTCCACAGATAATCAAGAAATCTTGAACGATTTCTACCTCAACAAATAGTGAAGGAATCTCTGACGATTGCTACCTCAATAGATAATGAAGGAATCTTTGACGATTTCTATCTCAACAGATAGTGAAGGAATATTTGACGATTGCTACCTCAACAGATAATGAAGGAATCTTTGACGATTTCTACCTCAACAGATAATGAAGGATTCTCTAATGATTGCTACCTCAATAGATAGTGAAGGAATCTCTGACGATTGCTACTTCAACAGATAATGAAGGAATCTTTGACGATTACTACCTCAACAGATAGTGAAGGAATCTTTGACGATTGCTACCTCAACAGATAATGAAGGAATCTTTGACGATTGTTACCTCAACAGATAATGAAGGAATCTTTGACGATTTCTACCTCAATAGATAATGAAGGAATCTTTAACGATTTCTACCTCAATAGATAGTGAAGGAATCTTTGATGATTGCTACCTCAACAGATAATGAAGGAATCTTTGACGATTTCTACCTCAACAGATAATGAAGGAATCTTTGACGATTGCTACCTCAACAGATAATGAAGGAATCTTTGACAATTGCTACCTCAACAGATAATGAAGGAATCTTTGACGATTGCTACCTCAACAGATAGTGAAGCGATCTCTGACGATTGCTACCTCAACAGATAGTGAAGGAATCTCTGTTGACGATTTCTACCTCAACTGATAATGAAGTAATCTTTGACGATTGCTACCTCAACAGATAATGAAGGAATCTTTGACGATTGCTACCTTAACATATAATGAAGGAATCTTTGACGATTGCTACCTCAACAGATAGTGAAGGAATCTCTGACAATTGCTACCTCAACAGATAATGAAGGAATCTTTGATGATTGCTACCTCAAAAAATAGTGAAGGAATCTTTGACGATTGCTACCTCAATAGAGTACTAGAAATTTGTCTGGTCATGTAAATAGTTGATGATTTTTGTCTGTTTATAGACTTTTACCTTAAAAGATACATGGTTAGCCGAATGCAAAGTCATGATGCATGAAGTGTAAATGATGCTCTCAAAATAAATGAGATTGTAATATATGCATTTGTACTATGTATGTTGTTATGACATCTGTTAAATGATGTATGAATGCAATGTATAAACGTGTTGGGCATTCCATTGTTGTATTGTTGATCTAGGGAAAATGAATCCCTGATTGTTGCTGAAGAGTACTGGAAAGTTGAATCCCGGACTGTTGTTGGTGAATGAAGAAAGTGATTCTTCAATTTCTTTTAGGGATAAGGAATAGAGATAGTTTTGTTGGCGATTCCCTTTCTCTTCCGAGAATCTTTGACTTCTGTTTGAGAATAATTTCACCATGGGGAGAGTTATGTTGGGAGGCTTCACCAATCTAGAGAACGAATTCCGCTAGGGGATGAACTTCCGCATCTAGAGAAATAAAATCTAATGGGGAAAACCTGATGTCGGAGCAGTAGTTGGAAATTCCTATGCTGCCGGGGATACAATAACACCTGACATCACTAGGTTGTAAGCTGAGGATATGGCGACGACCTTTTAGTAAGATGCCCCTGCCTCTGTACCTACTGGAGAAAGTATCTGCGGAGACTTTGTGGATGGTTTGAGTGTCGTCCCAACTTAAGGGGCGCTGGGTAAATGCTGATTAGGATGATAAGTCTTCTACTGATAGGCAAGTGACAATATGAAGGGACATAGTTGTATGCTTTAATCCCTAACTTTTTCCTGGACTGTCTTTTCAGATTTTTAGTCCACCGAGATACCCTTTTTTTGCCCAAGCCACCTTTTCAGGTTTTCGACTTGCCGGGTGTACAGTTTTTTCATATGTATATCCCTATCTTTTACCCGAACCCTTTTGGTTCACCGGGATGCCCTTATTTTTGCCTAGGCCAGTCAACCTAGCGGATCTTTTTCATATGTAGTCTTTTCTGACTATGTCCATGTTCACCGGGTGCAGAGAATTGTCATTCTCCATGGTAGTAAGTTTTACCACGCCGCCAGAAGATGTTTATTTGATCGTACAGGATTCTTTGTTGGAATTCATGTCCAAATGCCCCAAGTGATTCAGAGGGAGATCTGTCCCTGGCTATTCGACATCTTTGAGAAATTCCTTGAATCCTGACTTGACTGCCCCAGGTCAGCTAGACACCATGTCATGCCCCTTGATTATGAAAGGCCTATAACTAGAATGTCTTTCCATCTGAGGTGATTCTGCTCATTGAGAGGATTTCTGTTCATTGAATATTCGTCTGCGAATTTCTCTACTGTTGAATAAATAGTCATATGCAAACAATGGTATTTTAAGAATGCAAAGCTTATGTCTGTCTTGAAGTTTTTGAAAATTCATTTTTTTTAGTAAAAAAAATTTTGCAAGAGAGTTATACCAACTTAGGATTTATAGCAAGTCCTACAGGAGTTAGGATACCTTTTGTAATAGTATGATTTCGAACTAACCCATGCTTCAGTTAGGACTTTAAGGGTTGTAGTGTGGCCTGCTTCACGGTTTAAGAAACAAAGGATAAAGGCTCAAAGTTTATTTGTACCCACCCATTCTTCGTGATGTTATTCAGTCCTATACTCAGTTAATTATGCATTTCAAATCCCAATTCAGTTTGGCATCTTGTCCTTGATATTTTGGTGATGGTTCAGAAATTGAACGTTTATTTGAGAAGGCAGTCATTTTTGTAACCTTTTCTTTTTGGTGAGCAATTGTAGGACCTCTTTCTTTTTGATTTTGTTATCCCTGTTTTATGCCTGAACTGTTTCTTTTTGTGATTATAGTCATCGTGATGCCCCAGTTTTTTTCTTAAGTCTTCTTCATAGGTTTTGACTTAGCGGGCTTTTATTTTGAGAGATAATGACTGCCCATCTTGATGATTATGCGGAACCATCACCGTCTTTTTCTTTGGAAGGACGTCTTAGATGCTATTCATTGTGTACGAAGGGGAACATTACGACTGAATGCGCGTCTGAATTGACTGAGAAACTACCCTGCCCCGGGTTATGATTAAGGGTTTTAATTTGTGTGAAAATAAAACTCCTACTTCTTAGGCTCAAAGGGGTTGACTATGGATTATCTTTCTTATAAATCCACTGTTTGGAATTTGAAACAACGCATGTACATCGTCAACAAGGTTTGTTCAAAAGCACACTGTATGGATTGTGGGATCGTTTTCGTCATCCTCCCTCTAAAGGCTTGGAGCTTTTTAACCAGGAGTTTGAATATCACAAAAAGGAAATAAAAACACGGTTTGAATATAATGAATATGAATGAAATAATTCAAGACAAACACATGCAATGTATTAATGTGAATAACCAAAGTTTGATATGATAATAATTGTTTGAACAAACAAAGAAAACACAACATGAGAATTCAAATGAACAAAAATTCTACCAATCCTAGCCATGATGTGGCATGGGAGCAGTGATCACGTTGGGAGTCTTAGGAGAGTCAAATTCGATCTCCTTGTTTTCGATCAAATATTGAATCTTATTCTTCAAAGTCCAACAGTTGTCGGTGTCATGCCCAGGGCTATCATAATGGTAAGCACATTTTACATTAGGGTTGTACTTATGAGAAGAGGTATCAGGTTTTTGAGGAGGATCCTTTAGTGTAATTAGCTCCACTTTTAGAAATTTTTGTAATGCTTGAGACAAAGGCATATTAATATGAGTGTAATGCCTCTCTTTATATTTTATTCTACGCTTATTTCCCCGTTGATGTTGAACAGGGGTAGGATCAGACATTAACACTGCTCCCACGGACTGATGGTGGTTATTTGTATTATGGCGCATTTAACCATAGAAAACACTAGTTTCTTTTCTACCACCAGGCGACTTCCTCTCAGCATTAGAGGATGTTGCCATTGGAATATTCCCAATCTTGATACAATTTTCAATCCTCTCCCCAATCAGGACCATTTCTGTAAAACCGGATGAGGAACTTCCAATCAGCAAATTGAAGAATGGGCCCATTAGAGTGCCCATGAACATGTCTACCATTTAACGATTATTCAGAGGAGGTTGAACCCTACCAGCTAGATCCCTCCATTTTTGCGCATATTCCTTGAACCCTTCTCTTGAGCTCATGGATATATTCTGCAGTTGCACTCTAGTTGGTGCCAGGTCAGCATTGTATTGGTACTGCTTGTAGAAAGCAGCAACCAAGTCTTCCCAGGTATGGATTTCAATTCCTTCTAGCTGATAGAACCAATCCAGTTGAGTGCCATCCAAACTTTCTTTGAAGAAATGGACCTATAACTTCTGGTCAGTAGTGTGAGGTTAGATCTTCCAGACATAGGACCTTAAGTGCAACTTAGGGCAGGAGACATAGTCATACTTAGAAATCATGGGGACCTTGAATTTTGGTGGGATGACCACTCCAGGAACCAACCCCAATTCTTCAAAATCCAGACCCGACACCCTTTGGATCTCCATGGCATTGAGTCGATCCTCCATCCGTTTGTATTTTTCATCAGCAGGAGGATACTGCTCCTCATCATAGTGTTGGCTCCCAAATTTGACACTTACTATATTTGGTCTCTTTGACCAAACAACTGGAAATGAACTAAGCCAGGAAGTATAATTCGACGCATGAGATAACTTAAGGAAAAGGATCCAAGGTATGATAAGAAGCTTCGACCAAAGGTTTATTCGACTGAAGCAGATGTAGGTTGTTCGACTGAAGGAAAGTGTTTGCGCCTTGGCACATGGGACGAAGACCATTTTGAAATTTGAATTATTGGAGGGAAAGGTGGTTTTCATCAGCGTCTAAGGGAAGAGAACGTGGCAAAAAGCTATGGGTCGAGAGGCATGAAGAAGACACTTGTCTTCATCCTAGCACAGAATGTCCCCTCGACGGTTACCTACTTTTAGTATAAATTAAGAAGTTTGTGTAATTTTTAAGTGTGTTCAACTTATGGTACTAAACCTCTCAAATATTATCCAAGTAACTACTGAGTGAAAAAGGATAAAAAGCAGAGCAATGTACGTTAGAAACACCTTTTTTACTTAATAAAAGTCTTTTACTTTACTTTACCATTATCCTGCAAAGTTACCTTTTTACTTCTTTTACTTGTATTTTTATGCTTTTATTTACTGTTCAACAATCTTAAACATCTCTCCCCTAGGTCGAACGCGCGTTCTTCCTTCTTACTCATTTTTACATAAAGATTAGCATATGTTATGGGATTAGTTTGGTCGATCCCGCAAGTAAACCAAAAACTTACCTTTTTGGAGACCAGTGGTTCTTTACCAAAAACAACGGTAAACAAATTGGCACACCTGGTGGAACGTTGCTAATTGTCTATGTTATTGTGTTTTTCCTGTACAGTTATAACATTGCATGTTATTACGAAGTGGTAGAATAACCAACAAATATACTGTTAGGAAAGAAAACAGAGAGAGTAGTATGGCTAACGAGCCACACCATGGAGAAATACCTCCACCGATCACAGGAACAGCAGTTACTACTGTTGTCGAAGGGAATATCCCAACTTCTGTTGGATCCATACCAGCGTTAACCATGAATCAAACTGGACCCTTACTTACGTATATGGGTCCAAGAGGTCCTTTAGGAACACCCCACCAAGGATAGACCTAGGGTCTCGATCAACTGTACCCCCAGGCTTTTCGATAACCTAGATGGGTCGAGAACAACCATATGGCATGCCAACTACTGAAATGGCTAGCCTTATGAATGCTGCATCTACTTTTTCAGAACCTTTGGTAAATGCAACATCACCATTACAGGGATCTGGAGCCAGTAGAAACCAATTTTTGGGAGGGCCATCCCATATGATACCAAGTCTCACAAATGCTTCGACAGCAATTTTGAGGCAACAAATGGACGAAAGTAACCATGAAATGGTACAAATGTTAGCACAAACTCTAAGTACAATACTAAATCCCCTCATTCAGACTGCCACACAGTCGAATCAACAGATGACAATGCAAATGATGCGCATGGCTGAATTCTTTGGAGTGCCCCAAGTTGGTCAACTACCCCAAATTGTTCGACAGCCCCAAAGGGTACCAATAAGATTAAATCAAGGGGTAATCATGGAAGAGGATTTGACCATTAATCCAAACCCCCAAGTTCCAAGGGTCGAAGTAGAACAACCAAGAATAGAGATACCTCGAAACTATCGAGAAATCGATCAGGGCGTTATTCTGGCTAATAGAAACCAAAAAGCTGACGAATTAATACAACAAGTTCGACACCATAACTATGGGGTGAATAATAATTTAACCGCTATGATCGAGAGAATCATGCTTCAAAACGGGATGAATGTTGGTTTCCATAGACCAAACTTTACATCCCCATTGTCAGAATATATTATGCAAACGGACTTACCACCTAGGGGAAAAGTCCCAAAATTCACTAAATTCTCAAGGGATACGACATAGTCGATTGTCGAACATGTGGCTAGATATTTGATAGAGGTAGGAGAAATAGCAAATAAGGAAAACCTTAGAATCAAATACTTCCCAAGTTCCTTAACTAAAAATGCCTTTACTTGGTTCACTACCCTCCCATCCAATTCGATCCACAATTGGAACCAGTTAGAGAGATTGTTCCATGAACAATTTTACATGGGTCAAACCAAGATAAGTCTAAAAGAATTGGCTAGTGTAAAAAGAAGGTTCACAGAGCCAATTGATGAATATCTAAATAGATTTCGACTACTCAAAGCCAGATGCTTTACCCAAGTGCCTGAACATGAATTGGTTGAAATAGCAGCAGGTGGCCTGGATTATTCGATTAGGAAAAAGTTGGATACACAATACCTAAGGGATATGGCCCAACTTGCTGATAGGGTTCGACAAGTAGAGCGCCTTAAAGCTGAAAAGGCTAAAACTGCTAAAACTCTTCGACGAGAAAGGGTAGCTTATGTCGAAATGGATGATGACGATCCAAAGACATACAACGATCCTATAGATATCGAAGAAGGCGAAATTGATTTAGCTGAACTAAAACATGGACCACCATATTCTTGTAAATTGTTGGTGCCGTTAAATGGGAAAAATCTTGTGGAACTTGAGAAAAACAGTGATAAATTTCCCAAGAAAACTTATAGTTTTGACATATCCAAGTGTGACGAAATATTCGATCTATTAGTTAAAGATGGACAAATGATAGTGCCCCTAGGGGCCAAATTGCCTCCTTTAGGACAGAGAAAGAAAAGAGGTTTTTGTAAATATCATAATTTTTTGGGACATAAAACCTCACAATGTTTCCTTTTCAGGGATCTCGTTCAACATGCACTGAATGAAGGAAGGCTGAAATTTGATCATAAACCAGCAATGAAAATCGACACAAACCCACTGCAGGCAGAGGCTCATTATGCCGAACCAGTTGGCATTCATATGGTAGAAGTGTCTGAAGATTTCATCATAAAACCCATCTTCAGAAGTTTCATTGGGAACATCTTCAGGAAAACAATCGAAGGGGTGAGAAAGGCTAATGAAGTCTTGGATTCGAAAAAAGAAGTTGACCAAGCATCAAACAAGAAGGCTGCTATTGGCCTGAAACTGATCAAAAGAGTTGCTGAAAGCTCCAGCAAAAGAACCACCACACGTTCTTATTTGGCAGCTGCAAAGGGTTCGACAGAAGCCTTGGAGGCCAAAATGTAGAAGATGAACCTGACTGCCAAAAGCAACATGCAGGTTAATATGGTCGAAGTCTCTGGAGCCAGAGTTTCAGAAGAAACCCTTCGATAAGAGGAAGTAAATAAAATTGCATTCCCGAATGAGGATGAGAATTTGGCAGATTTTTTGCACAGATGCCAAAAGAAGAAATCAGAAGTCATGCTATGCCCTAGGTGTAGCTCTATCTTTGATAAAAAGGCCGCTGAACACATACAGGTGATGCAGACTAATGTACCTACTGATACCTGGCTGAATACCATGGGAAGGAAATGGCCAAATGAAGAAAGGTGGCAGACATTCGATGTACCAAGAGGTTCCTCTCTAGACTACAGAAAAGAATATCATGCCTCCGTCGAACAAAATGACCCATGTGTCGAGAAACTATAAAGGAAAGAATCCCATGTCTCGTTCACAGTGGAGGAGGTATCAGAGACGGCGAAAGGCTGAAAAAGAGGCAACTGGGCCTCATCCAGAAGTTAGTACTAATGTGCAGAAAAGACAAAGGAAACCTCTAGAGAGAAATCCTATGCCCTGGGCGGAAGATTGTGGGTCGAATGATGATGACTCCGACTCTAGTGACAGTTTGGACATCATGGTGAATGTCATATTTGTGCTGCCCAAAGAATATAACCGAGAGGTCGAAGTCGAAGAGGCTGACCTAATGATTAAACAAGAACTGGCTAGACACAAGCCAATATGCTATTATATAATGAACAATGGATGCGTGGAAGAATAAAACGCATTCTTTGAACCCCCAACAGAGGTAATGAAGGGCCATCTGAAACCATTGTTCATTAGAGCAAAAGTTGGGGAAGTAACCATAAATAAAATTCTGGTTGATTGTGGGGAAACCATTAATATCATACCACAATTCATGCTGGAAAAGTTAGGCAAAGGAGATGCTGACATAAAGCCACACAACATGGTTTTATCCAACTATGAAGGAGGCATTGGCACCACAATGGGTGTCATTCAACTCGACCTCAAAGTGGGTTCAATCCTTCGACCCACCATGTTCATGGTTATTTCAGCAAAGCCCAACTATAATCTACTCCTTGGTAGAGAGTGGATACATGGAATTGGAGCAGTGCCATATTCGATGCACCAAAGGGTCATAATGTGGCGTCCAGATGGCATTGTGGAGAACATTGAAGCAGACCAGAGTTACTATATGGGTGAAATAAATAGTGTCGGAAAGAATGATTTCGACAGGAATTTGGCTCACATAGGGCCTTGTAACCCACCATAGTTTGATTTGACTCTGACTCCAAATGCGTTCTGCTCTCTATACCTGCACTCCGATTATGGTTTCCAGTGGGATAGAGAAGATTTATCCAACATAGACTTTGGAGGAGTCAGTGATATACGACCAACATGCTGGGGAAGTGAATTTGATGATGATGACTGAGTCATCAATTCTCCAAAAGATTTCAGCTTATGTGGCAGAAAATATAATGATAGCGGCCTTAGAGGCTGAAGTTAAATATGTGGCTTCCAAGGCCAATGAACAAGTTTTGTCGAAGACAGTACCTAGGAAAGATTTCGACCCTGAGCCTCCCGACTTGGGAACAAAAGCTTTTATAGACCAGAGGTTAGACGCCATCTATGACGATGAACCTCTTGGTTTCCAAAAGGACACGCTGGCGAACAATGTCAGAATGTTGGCACAAGATCCTCTAGAAGAGGTAAATCTACGAGAAGGTCCTGTGAACAGGCCTACATACATAAGCGCAAAAATGGATCCAAGACTCAAAGTCGAAATGATTAAATTACTGAAAGAGTTCAAGGATTGCTTCGCGTGGGACTATGACGAGATGCCTGGTCTCGAAAGAGGATTGGTCGAATTGCAGTTACCAATAAAGCCTGGAAAGAAACCCGTTAAGCAGACTCTAAGACGGTTTGCACCAGAGATTTTGTCAAAAATCAAAACGGAAGTCGAAAGGCTTCTGAAGTGCAAGTTCATTAGAACGACCAGGTATGTCGAATGGATTGAAAATATTGTACCTGTTATAAAGAAAAATGGTACCTTGAGGGTGTGCATCGATTTTAGAGATCTCAATGTTGCGACACCCAAAGACGAATATCCAATGCCAGTGGCGGAAATGCTTGTGGATTCTGTCGCTGGTTTCGAATACATGAGTATGCTGGATGACTACTCTGGATACAATCAAATCTTCATTGCTAAAGAAGATGTGTTGAAAACGGATTTTCGTTGCCCTGGGGCTTTAGGTACCTATGAATGGGTAGTGATGCCTTTTGGCCTAAAAAATGCAGGGGCAACGTACCAAAGAGCCATGAATTCGATCTTCCATGAATTTATTGACACTTTCATGCAAATTTATATTGATGATATTGTTGTCAAATCTGTTTCAGGGAAGGCTCATATGGATCATCTTCGAAAATCCTTTGAGAGGATGAGACGTTATGGCCTGAAGATGAATCCTCTGAAATGCGCTTTTGGTGTGAAAGCAGGATATTTCTTAGGTTTTGTGGTCTACAAGAAAGGTATCGAGATAAACAAAAACAAGACCAAAGCTATCCTGCAAGCCAAAGCGCCAACTAACAAAAAGGAATTGCAATCCTTGCTTGGGAAAATAAATTTCCTAAGGAGATTTATATCCAACCTTAGCGGGAAAACGCAAGCCTTTTCGCCATTACTTCGACTCAACCAAGGAGGATTTGAATGGAAGGAAGAACATCAAGAGGCCTTCGACAAAATCAAAGAGTACCTCATCAAACCACCCATTCTGGTGCCTCCTTGTCGAAGTAGAAGTATGAGATTGTACATAGCTGCGTCAGATAAGACTTTAGGGAGCATGCTGGCTCAGGAGGACGAATATGGTGTCGAAAGGCCCATACACTACCTCAGTAGAGTTTTAAATGATTTAGAAACTAGATATAACAAAGTTGAAAAACTGTGTTTATGTCTATATTTTTAATGTACAAAACTTAAGCAATATATAAAGCCAGTTAATGTTTATGTTTCGTCTCATTTTGACGTTTTCAAGTATATGTTGTCAAAACCCATTCTGCATAGTAGAGTTGGCAAATGGGCACTTGCATTGACTGAATATTCATTAACTTTCATGCCTCTTAAGGCCATAAAAGGCCAAGTGGTTGCAGACTTTATAGTCGACCATTCTATACAAGAAAGATCACTAAATTATTTGAAGATCGAACCATGGAAACTTTACTTCGATGGATCTCGTTATAAAGATGGAGTTGGAGTCGGAGTCCTTATTATTTCTCCAAATAAAATTCCAACAACATTTAAGTACAAAATAGATGGAGATTGTTCGAATAACGAGGCTGAATATGAAGCATTAATTATAGGCCTTGAAATCTTGTTGGAATTTGGGGCAACTCGAGTCGAAATAATGGGAGACTCAGAGTTAGTTCTAAAACAAGTTACGAAAGAATATAAATGCATAAAAGAAAACCTTATTATGTATTTCGTAATAGCCAGGCGGTTGTTGAAAATTTTTGAGGCAGTTAACATTCGACACATACCCAGATTGGAAAATCAAGCAGCCAACGATTTGACACATATTGCTTCTGGGTATAGAGTTTTGAAAGAGAGGCTGAAACAGGAAATCAAAGTTAGGGGAAGAGTAACTGCCACCAAATTATTCCCATCGGATTTAAAGACCACAAAGTTAGGATATACTGATCATGAGAATTTTGAAATATCGTTCATAGACAATCTAACAGAGCAGGATTGGAGAAAGCCTGTAGTGGACTATTTACAAAATCCAGCGGCTTCGACAAAACGAAAGATAAAGTACAGAGCACTGAGTTATGTGTTGATGGGAAACGAACTATTTAAGAAAACGCCAGAAGGTGTACTTTTGAAATGCTTAAGTGAAACAGAAGCATATGTGGCCCTTTCTACCACACACGCTGGGGCGTGTGGAGCGCACCAAGTAGGCCAAAAAATGAAATGGTTATTGTTTCGACAAGGCTTATATTGGCCCACTATGCTAAAAGATTGTGTTGAGTTTGCCAAAGGATGCCAAGAATGCCAAAAACATACAAGCATTCAACATGTGCCAGCAAATGAACTTCACTCGATTATGAAACCTTGGCCTTTTAGAGGATGGGCTTTGGATCTCATTGGAGAAATTCGACCAGCATCTTCTAAAAGTCAAAAGTATATATTGGTGGGCATTGATTATTTTACTAAATGCATCGAAGCAATTCCTTTAGTCAATGTAGACCAGGAGAATGTCATTGAATTCATTCAAAAGTACATCATATACAGGTTTGGGATCCCTGAAACAATAACTACAGACCAAGGACCAGTCTTCACTGGTCGAAAAATGCAAGATTTCGCTGCAGAAGTGGGGTTTAAATTGTTAACATCTACGCCTTATTATGCACAAGCTAATGGTCAGGTCGAAGCAGCAAACAAAGTGGTAATCAGTTTAATAAAGAAACATGTGGGAAAGAAACCAAAAAACTGGCACAAAACACTAGATTAAGTCATGTGGGCATGTCGAACGTGTCCAAAATAAGCTACAGGGACAACACCATTTCGCCTAACCTATGGTCATGATGTAGTGTTACCAGTGGAAATCCACTTGCAAGCGACAAGGATTCAAATACATCACGAGATCCCTTCCGAAGTCTATTGGAACATGATGTTGGATGAACTAGTAGACTTAGACGAAGAAAGGTTGAAAGCTTTGGATCTTTTGAGACTACAAAAGAAGCGAGTCGAGAAATCCTACAATCGAAGGGTAAAGTCCAAGACGTTTTAGCCTGAAGATCTAGTTTGGAAAGTAATACTCCCAATGGATCAAAAGGACCGAAGCTTGGGAAAATGGTCTCCTAAGTGGGAAGGACCTTTTAAGATTGTGCAAGTTTTCTCAGACGGAGCCTATGAGATCGAAGAGTTAAGCGAAGATCGAAGACCCTTGAAGGTAAATGGCAAATATTTGAAAACGTATAAACCTATGCTTCAAGAGGTAAAAATGAATAATATATAATCACTAATTATAAATAATGCCAAAATGGAAACTTAAATGATTTTCATTAAAGGTGCCAAAATGGCTTTGAAATTGTTATAGAAAGTGATTACATAATAGAGAGAAACAAGATTCAGAAGGGAAGATTGGCTTTAATCGGAGGTACTTGATCCTTTTCAATTCTAGCCTTCGATCACATAAAGCTTTTGATTGGTGAAGGGTTTCGAGCTTTGCATCCAGAGATTGAGCTCGATCGACATGTCTTAACCCTTCAGCCAATTCTTCTTGGCTTTCTAACTCAGTGTTCACTGCAAGAAGCTCCTCTTTATTTTTGTTGTTGGCAGCGAGTTTTGCTTCCAACTCTAAAATCTATGCCCTCAACTGGAGATTGTTTTGATCAATCTCCTCGACTTCCTTTTGCCTAGCCTCCTGGGCCTTCGACAAGTCCTTTACTCTAGAAGTGGATTCAGTGGCAGCATGCCAGGAAGCAGCCACTTGGCCATTGGCTTCCTCAATATCACGATTAATGATTCTTTGAAAATTGAAGTCTGCTGATACTTGCTCGACAATAGAGAGTAAATTCAGGATTACACTGGCTACATCTGGAGGGGAAACAAGAAGATCGACAGCTTTCAAGATAGTCTTCAGATAGGAAGGCGCTGCTGGTTCCCCCTCTAAAGTTAACATCAAATCTCTTTTAAATATTCGTGCTTTAACCTTTTGAAGAGCCTCGTTGAGAGGGGAAGTCGAGGTAGATCTGCCAGATGCAGTCGAGGCACTGCGATCAGAGGAGCTCTCTCGACCCTACAAGATTGCATTCAGGTAACCTAACGTATTTTGTTGCTTTAGTAAAGCCAAATCTTGTTTGGTTCTGGATCCCGTCGAAGGGATGCTTGCGTGGGCTGTAGTAGCCACGTTAGGTACTTGAGTAGGAATTATCTCAGTACCTGGAGGATTTTTGTTTCCTTCAGCAAAAACTTCTTCACCCTCAGCTTCTGGGATCTCCACGTGTTCCCTCTCTGTTTCAGTTTTGATTCCAGGGATACCTTCCTCCTCAGTCTCTTGCACTTCGACCAGAGTAATCCTAACCTCTTCTTGATTCCTTCAGCTTCTTCTTCATCAGCTTCTTCTATGGTTTCATGCTGGGGTTCAGAAGTCTGATTTACTTCGTCAGCTGAACTCATAAAGGAGTCTTTCTTTGAAGAGGGTCTGTAGGTAGGAATCCCGTCACTATTCAAGCAAGTGGTCGAATCCTCGACATGAGTAGGATTTCGTGTCGAAGTGCCAGCAGTGTCCTGGAAAATAGAAAGAATTTATTGCTTTTAAAAGCGTCATAAAGTAAAAGAGAGTGAGAGAAGTACATAAGAAGCAGTCGAAGTAGATACATGTACTGGGATTTCAGCACCAGGACTAGAGTTGTAACTTTCACTAGGATTTTTTAATCTGGCGATTACCTCCTGTTCAGTGGGTTCATTGATGATGACATGAGGTAGCCTCCCAGCTGTAGTTTTAATCCTGATTTTTGGCCGGGTTTCGACAGCAGGAGTTGGTTTTTTCAATCTTCGTCTCTGCAAAGGGACAGCTGGAGACTCCTCTTCCTCATCACTAGAGATTTGGATCTCTTGAACCTTCCACTGTTTGGGGGTTGATTTCTAAGCATATAGAAAACCCAGTCGAGAAGATAAATAACTACGTCAGATAAAACTAAGGGTAAAAAGGAAAGGCAAGTACCTTAGGAGAGGGATTGACAGCAGAGTCTCCCCCTTTTGTACTCTCAGCAGTTTTCTTCGAAGCAACCCTCTTGACAGCTAAACATAAGGCAAAACAGCTATAGTTAATTAGGTGTTAGAAATCAAATCTAAGATGAAGGAATGGGAAAAGGAATACCTTTTTTTGACTCTGTCAAGAACCAGTTTGAACGCCTCACGCAGGTGGTGGGCGAAGTCCTTCTCGTCGAAGAACTCTTCCTCATAATAATGTCTCCACCATGTCTCAGAAGTGGTAGAGTTCAGAAAATGAAGGTTAAATTTAAACAGGGTCAGTGCAGTTCGACCAGAATACCTACCAATATGCTTGGTAGCGGCATCCTCTAAGTAATCAGCATTATAAAAGAGTAGCAATTTCTCTCGAGGGTATATAGGCGAAGGAAGCGATTGAGCAATGCCAAACTATCAAGAGACAAGATTGGGTTGATAAGCAATTAAGCTCAATTGGTTCTTCGAGCTCTTAAATCTTAAAGGCATGATCCTGGGGCGGAGAAATGCTTCTCACATGCCCACAAACTCATCAACCACATCATATTCTTCTGCAGGATATGGTCTAGTGAACCATTCCAGGCCAACTTTTTGACTGGCAAATGGAGCCATAGTCGAAACAAAGCTTTTTCGCTCCACAAACATCATTACGAAGCTTGTAAAGGCCTTTTGAAACTGTTGGCCTTCATCAGTGGGAGTTAGTAATGCCTACCTGGTTCCTTCGACTCTCATGTTTAAGATTTCAGGAGCTTCTTCATTGATCTTGTTCTTTTGAGGGAGGAAGGATTCGAAGGTGGCGTTAAGCCACAGTTGCAGAAGCTAGAAGGGACCAGATAGCAACAAACTTCCTCTGTCTCCTAGAACCTTAAGTTGAGTCACACCATTACTGATGGACTCATATAAGTTGGCCAAAATCAATTCGGCCAAGCAGAGAGGGTATTTGTGATGGAGCTGTGTTACAAGCGTCAGCATCTTTTTTGTCACCTGTAGTGATTTAGTGCAGAAAACAAATCGAGACAGCCACATGCCCAAGAAGGCTATGTGCTCCACCTCCAACACGGTATTTGAAGCCTTGTCATGAAAGTGGTTTATGAAGGTGGTATAAGTGGGTTTGGTAGCAGCAAACCCAATAGGATCCTCAGACAAGTCTTCAGGGTCGAAATAGTCACCAGTGGGTCGAAGACCAGTGATGGCAGCTATGTCGAACAAAGTAGGGGTCATCATCCCACAAGGAAGATGAAAAGTGAAATGCGCACTATCCCAAAAGTACAATGAGGATACCAACATAAGAGGGCAATAAGGTAACCCTGTCTTCGACAGCATCACTAAGTCATAGATGCCCATCTCCTTCAAGACAGAAGCTTGCACCCTCTCCATTTTATTCAACCAGTCGGAGTATTCAGAAGAAAGGTTAGGGCTTGATCAAAATATTCGATTCCCTTTGTTCATGAAATGGAGGTTGATATCATCAGTAGTTTGAGGATGTTGTTGGTTAGCCGGTGTAGCATCTTCAGAATCTGCCCTAGGTTTTTTGGCACAACCTATGGGTTTAAGCCTTGGGTGTGTAGGAAAAAAGGCATGGTTTTTTAAGGGATTTTCGACACATGAAGATAATGGGCCGGACATAGCATACATCTTTCTTCCATATCTGACGGGAATAAGGAGTTGAGAATCATTAAGCTTCTCGCCATTCTCTCATAGGTTCAACAATGTACCTGTTAGTCGAGGAAGAATGAGGGTTGGTAGAGAAAATCTCTGGTGGTTTCTGAACATCATTAGCATTATTTAGTTGTGGATTGTTTGGGGCATTAGAGAAAAAGGCCATTGTTAAAGACTTAAGAGAAAGAGCGAAGGTGACAGTACAATATTGTGAGAATGCAAGGGGTTTGGAAAAGCTGAAGATGATGAAAGTTCTAAATAGAGAAGCTTGGTAGTATTTATAGCCTTCAGAAGTGGGAAATGTATCGTCAAAGGCATTTAATGTTTCGCAGGTAGTGGGGCACGTGGCAAGGCAGGAAAGGATTACTGTGCAGGCGATGGGAAACGTTGGGACATGCTTGCCTAGATTATAGGAATGAGGCCATCATGGCAAGCGTGGTAACGAAAATTTTGAAGAGACATTTTGGAAAAAGTGATGATGGTTTTACCAGGTGTAGCAGTTGTCGGAAGACGAAAAGCAAACGTCAAAGCTCAGTGGACAACTAGGAAGACAGGTGTCGAATGGGAAGTTCAAAGAATGGTTATTTCTTTGAGTGTCGAAATAGACATTCTTGGGGGGCAATTTGTTGGCTCCCAAATTCGAAACTTACTATATTTGGTCTCTTTGACCAAACAAGTGGAAATGAACTAAGCCATGAAGTATAATTCGACGCATGAGATAACTTAAGGAAAAGGATCCAAGGTATGATAAGAAGCTTCGACCAAAGGTTCATTCGACTGAAGTAGATGTAGGTTGTTCGACTGAAGGAAAGTGTTCGCGCCTTGGCACATGAGACGGAGACCATTTTCAAATTTGAATTATTGGAGGGAAAGGTGGTTTTCATCAGCGTCTAAGGGAAGAGAACGTGGCAAAAAGTTATGGGTCGAGAGGAATGCAGAAGACACTTGTCTTCATCCTAGCACAGAATGTCCCCTCGACGGTTACCTACTTTTAGTATAAATTAAGAAGTTTGTGTAATTTTTAAGTGTGTTCAATTTATGGTACTAAACCTCTCAAATATTATCCAAGTAACTACTGAGTGAGAATCGATAAAAAGCAGAGCAATGTACATTAGAAACACCTTTTTTACTTAATAAAAGTCTTTTACTTTACTTTACCATTATCCTGCAAAGTTACCTTTTTACTTCTTTTACTTGTATTTTTATGCTTTTATTTACTGTTCAAAAATCTTAAACATCTCTCCCCTGGGTCGAACGTGCGTTCTTCCTTCTTACTCATTTTTACATAAATATTAGCATATGTTCTGGGATTAGTTTGGTCGATCCCCCAAGTAAACCAAAAACTTACCTTTTTGGAGACCAGCGGTTGTTTACCAAAAACAACGGTAAACACATAGTCAGATTCATCTTCTTCAGATGCTGGAATGTTGTCTTCTTCCTCTAATTCCTCGTCATATTCCTCTTGATTATCCCCTCCATTTGATGAGGTTGTGAAATTTAGAACTCGGTTAACTGGTCTTCTTCTTCCTACACTTGAAACACGAACTGGTTTGTTTTCCTTCTTAGCCTTCTTTTTTACGAGTAGAGCTCTCAGGTCTTTTTGCCCCTGGGTCAGAGTCAGAAACATTTGTTGGAACTAAGTGTTTTGAGCCTGAAGCTCTTTGACTATTTGTTCGAGAGCCATTTCTTTACTTGGTAAAATAAATAGTGAATAAGATGAGGACCCTGCTTTGAAACCTGTTTATGCAATAAAATGTATGATATGCGTATGCAATTTTTTCAAGGACTCGCGGGGTAAACACGAAGATGTCAGTAGTTGGAATTTATAGCTTTGATTGAAGAATTTCGTATCGTTGAAGGTCCTTCTACAAAATTCAAGCTCACCATATCGAGTGGGCCATATCCCCTGACTCAAGTTATCGTGTTTTGATCGTTTGACGGCATTGGCTAGATGAAAATAAATCCCATTTGCCCCTTGCTAGACGTCTGATTTACCATAATCTGCATCACAAACCCTTGAGATCCTTGAAATGGTTAAGGAGATGTTATGGGATGATGTTATGATGTGTATGTTGTGTAAGGTTATGTAAACAAGTAAACCCTGCAAGAAATCCAAGTTATTGGATAATGACTGTAAACAAATCCTGCAAGGAAATCATGTTGTCAGATAGTAAAACCCTGCAAGTAGTTCAAGTTGAAAGCAAACAAGTCACACAAGCAGCCTTAGGTTTAGTCTTGCATGGTGTTGTACCCCAAAATTTTCCCTCTCATTTTATCAACATTTCTCATCACAAGTCTCTTTGAACTTAAGTCCAAGCTAGGGTTTACTCTACTCAAGACATCTCCTTGCACTGTTGACCTAAATTAGGGTTTGAGTTTGCATAGGTATTTTTTGACTTGCAATGCCAAAAATGACTTTCATACTTCATGTTGGACTTATAAGTTTGTCTGTACCAAGTTTCAAGCCTTGAATCAAATTTTTACCCAGTCAATTGGACAGTTGACCTAAAAATCAGCTTTATTGGGGAAAAAGTCAATTGTGGCCAATTTACAGTCAAACCTCATGAATTTTGACCCACATCAACATTATGAACTCATATGAACCATTTTATCATGTTTGGACCACAACTCCACAAGAAATTTGATCAGATCACCAAAAGGGCAAAATGGTCATTTTTAGGGTTTTGACTGCACAAAGGCAATTTCTGATTTTTGACCTAGCCAATGGCAAATTGAGTTCAAGCATGGACTCAAGGACTCAATGACATCATCTTGACCTATTCACAAGGTTCAAAGGATCTCAATTGCATTGGATTGACATATGAATTTTTCAGTCAACTGATCAAATTTTGACTGTACACTGAAAAGTCAAACTTTGACTTTTTGGTAAAAATCAAGTGACAAGGGTCATTTTTCATCAATATGTGTCAAAACATGAAACTTGTTCATCAAGAAACCCATTCTTGCAAATTAGGGTTTAAAGTTGAAAATTTTCATAACTTAGAATTTTTCGAAGTTATGAAATTTTCTTAATTTTTCCTAACTTTGCCCAACATTTTCACCATGATGAAATTGGATTCAAACAAAACTTCCATCATGAAAGTTGTAGTCCTCCACAAAGTCTACAACTTTTATTCACAAAGTTTTCCCAAAATAAGCTTGGATCTCAAGTTATGAGTTTTGGAACAAGGGTCCCTAAAACTTTTAACTTAGTGAAATTTTGCCCTAGTTTAGGCAGGATTTTGACCTATCTTCATGGCCATTTTTAACATGGTTCCACTTAGAATCTCAAGTTTCATTTCAAAGATGGATTGTAGAGCATGTTACAAGCTTTCCAAAATTTCCAATAACTCTCCAAACACATTTGTGGTTATGGAGAATCGAAGGCTTAAAAATGGCAAAAACTCACTTTTCATCCATGGCATATTCATTGTGATACAAATTGAAATTTCAAGTCAGCTTGCTTTGCACTAGATTACAGGCCTCAAAACTATTTCACACTCAATAATTAAGTGCAAAACCATTGCTCTAAGGAATTGTTTTGGTCATTAGAGCATTGCACCTTGGATTAATCCCTAAGTAGAAAAAGCAAAATTTCCATTTTTGCTTAAATCATGCTTTATGTCAAAACTGATTTCTTGAGCATTGGTCCATATCTCATACAGAAAATCAAATCCACAAGTTGGAGGGGCCAAGGGAAAAGTGTACAAGATGGTGGATAGCCTGTACAGGCCTGCTACACATCATTTCTCATGTTGGCTTAAAATACAAGAAAGATATCCAAAACACTAGAACTTGAACATCAGCAAAAACTAACTTGTGCAAACATTTGAATGATCTTTCTCACACCTCTCTGAGCCAGAAACACGATCTCTTGAGACTTCAAACATCCCATAGCAAGAAATCACCTTACATTGGTAAAACAGGGCAGCATCTGCAACTTGACTTCCATAGCACAATTTGCTCGTGCGTTTTGCCCCAAACATGTTCAAACACCTTCCATTCAATCCATCCAAGTTATCCCAAACCTCAAACACCAACAGTAACTCCATTTACAGGGTTTGCCATTTTCATTTTGAGCTTGTGCAGGTTGGGTTCTGTAGACTTGTTCAAGTACATTCAAGGCAAGTTAGACATTGGAGAAGGTCAAGTGAAGTTCAAGCAAGCTCCCAGACATCGTAAGCCTTGTTGAAAAGCTCCACATTTCCTTACACGAAGTCAGCTGAAACAAGTTTTTATCAACTTCCTATCTCTCTATTTAGGAACATTTAGACTTAGGTTTATGAATAAGAAATGCAGTATTCATAGCCATGAAGCTGTACATATGCTCAGTTTTCATTTTTATTAAGCGTGCTAAGAGAATTTGATCCATGAACATACTGAAAAAATTAGGTTAGATTTTAGGGCCATAGAAATTCTCTCTGGTCTTTGAGGGTTAAGACAAGTTGTTTATATGGTTAGATTCGTCTTGAAAAGTTCTACAACTTTGATGTTATGTGTTTTTGCAATAGAGCTCGTATACAGGATCTGGCAATTGTACAGGGCGCGCGCGTTTTTTGAAAGTCAGAGGTTGAAGATGAAGTGGTGGGCTGGGCTTGGTCCTGGCTCACTATTGACACCCCCCCCTTTTACTTTTAGCACCCCCTGGCCCAATTTCTTTATATTTTATATTTTTGTATTTCATTTTCATTTCTTATTTTATTTTATTATTTCCAAATATAAAAAATACTCAAAAATATTTTTATAAATTTTTCATATTTATTTTGTATTTTATTTTCATTTTTTCTAACATAAAATTAATTTATTGATTATATACTTTTAATTCATTTATTGAAAACTTAAAAATAATATATAAATTATATTTTTATCTTATCCTTTATTTCATTCACACCAAAAAATATCATTCTAAATATGTTTTTATTTTTTATATATATTTTTTATTTTATTTTTATACATATTTAATATAATTAATATATATACACACTTTTATTTTTTAATAAATACTTGAGAATAAAAAAACATGAAAAAAATACTTTATTATTATTATTATTTATACTTAAAATAATACTTTTTTCTAAATATATTTAATTTTTTGTATATACATTATTTTATATTGTATATAAATAATATAATTAATATATTTATTTTCTTAAAGAAAAATTAGGGTTTACCCTTAATAAAAAAATAATAATCCTTTTGATTTTTCATTTCTTTAAATTTTTTTTACATACATAAACAAACAAAAAACCTTTTTTTTTTCATAATTCATATTATTTGGTATATTTATTTATTTTGTTTATTTAAATATTGTCCATTTAATATTTATGCCATTGGATTCAATTTGGATGTAATAGTAAATTAGGGTTTATATTTCTTGTCAAATAATCCCCATTCTAAGATTGTACCCCCATCTCTATAATCATGTTGTAATAGCTTAGACTTTTAATTCTCGCACTTTATGCTTTCAATTATGCCATGATTAGAGATTAGGGTTTGTATGCAAAAATCCAAATCAACAAGTAGCTTGACTAATACAAAGACAAAAATACATGAAAATCAATATACAATGCACACTTGCACCCCTAGGGTTACATCCCCTTGTTTCCTTAAAAATGGGCCATGTTACGCATGTTGGGTACTTTGGTAAAACAAAAACAAAACAAAAGATCATAGTCACTCGATGACGCTATCTTGGTTGCCTATACAAAATGATCTAGTCCCTCGGAAAATTTGCCAAAAATACTTAACACAATTGCTATCATGGTCTATACAATGACTCGTGCCTGTCCCGTTTAACCTCCTAATACAAGGTTGTTTGCCAAATACAATGGTAAAAAAACACTGTCAAAAGGGTTAAAAACATATAGGAAAGATCTTTGAGTAAAATAGGGTAGATAACTCTTAGTTACTTGATCAAAACTTGCAAACATCCTTGCTATTTTCAAAACACACTTCACAACACAATTCCAAAACATTTCCCAAAAACAAACTTTCAAACATTGAAATCTTTTCAAAAAGACAAAACACCGTTGTATACATTCAAACAAGAATCATTACAAAGGTTTCCACAACGATGGCTTCTTTTCAAAACATCTTCCAAAACCACACACAAAGCATCATTTCAAACAACTGAAAAGCAAAAGCAAGTGATCTAAACAAGTAACTAAGAGCCCATGGATAACCATGGATGAAAAGAGTGCTTGCACCTTCCCTTTTCATAATCTACTCCCCGAACCCAAGAAAACATCTCAAAGGTCTTTCCTGTGCTTTTTGACCTTTCCTTAGGATAAAATAAAAAGTCGGCGGCGACTCTTGCTAAACCGAAACATTTGCGAACACAAACGCAAAACCTCAAGTCAGTTCTCCCACCGTATCACACATGGGTTTTAAGGTAGTACCCTCTTGAAGTTAGATTGGTTTAAAAGGTCCTATAAATAGTAATCGGGTTCTAAGGGATCTCAATATCACCGACCCTTCCCACAAGCTTCGTTCGATAGGCGATTGACTCGTAACCAAACAAAACTCAGGAGTCAAGTCTCAATGAGTATAGCATCGAGTATCTGCCGACTTTGGGAATACACCAAAGATGGCCATCTCACTATATCCTAATGGCTAAGTTGTTCATTTAAAGGTTCTAAGGTTAGTTGACGCTTTATGACACCATGCAACGGCCCCGTATTCTCCTTGATTAACTCAAGGGCTACCGGTACCAACCAAAGTGTCGCATCAACCTAGCCATCGCTTCAACCATGTCGGTATACCCCGCACAGTTTCCACGATCCATTGCTACTTACCTAAAAGGTTTCCCCAGATCCAGGTGTAGGATCTTACAATAACCCCAAACAGAGCCCTCAAAAGTAAAATAATCAAAGCATACAAAGTAGTTAAATAATGAACTAACTCTAAGGTAACCCCACTTTATTATCATCCTCAACAGAGTCGCCAGTTCTGTTTTACGGTGGCAGAACCGACTGTTTATATACTGGTTTGGCATTTTTTGGTCACAAATGTGCGGTAAGCAAGAGTCGCCACCGTCTTTTCTTTTATCCAAATTAAGGAAAGGGTGAAAAGAAAAGAAAAAGACCTTTTCGAGATGTTTTCTGAGTAAAGCGGTAGATTATGGAAAGGGAAGGAGTTAGCACCCTTTCCATCTGTGGTTTTATACGGGCTCTTATAGGTTTGCTCATTTTTCAAGATGCTTTTGTGCTTTGTGTTTAAAAATGTTTTGAAAGCGCCTTAGTACGGAGAACTTTGTAGTGTTTCCCGGGATAGTAGAGAACGTATACAAAGTATCTGAGAAATGTCTTTTGAAAAGTAGTTTTTGTGTGTAAGTGCAAAAAAGTATTTTGAGAAAACTTCTAATAGCTATATACTTTTGTACTCGAAAAAGGTTGTTCTTTTCCTGATTATCCTTTAGACAACGCTATCCTACTATTAGTGAGTAGGTAGCTTTATTGTTGGATGTTAAGGGACAATCGAAGGGACGTTACAGTCACGAAGGCAATTACAGAGATGCTTTAGCAATTCTATTTTAGGGACTAGATCATTTACCGAGAAGGCAACTGTAGGGTCGTCTAGGGACTATGATATTTCAATTTTACGGGTCTTTTGCTAAAGCATTCCTGCCCCATGACTGTTTTTTAAAGGCAACCAAAGTGGGCGTACCTTAGAGGTGCTTGTGTGCAATTGTGTTGTGTTTCCATTATTTTATCTTTAAACATTTAGGTGTTCTACCATTTGTTTTCAGATCTTGTCATGCCATCCTAATTATATAAGGAGTTAATATATGTACAGGTATTTAAAGTGCGGGAATTGTAAATCTTACGCTATTACAAGGCTTCGGAAGGGGGATTTACATTATACAGGGATAAAGCAGTAAAATATCCTAATTTTGATCTATTACATCCAGTGAACAGATACAATAAATAGTAAAAATATGGAATTAAATAAACGCGCGCAAAGTAAAAGAAAATATTTTTGCTGTTTTTGGTATAAAAGAAAATAAGGCCTAAGTTTATTTAATTTTAATTTTAAGAAAAAAAAGATGTTAAAATAATTTATTTATTTATTTACAAAATTAATTTAGTTAGAAAAACAACTAGCCTAATATTTTTGTGATTTTGATTTTAATGTTAATTAAAAAGATTAAAAAAAGTCAATAAAGAAATGAAGAAAAAAAAAGGGGGGGCACCCTTCGATTGCAGGAGATATGGATATCCTTCGGTCCAGGAAGGAAACGCCTCCTTCGATCCAGAAGGGAGCTGCCTTCTTCGATTCAGGAGGACCATAGACAAGCTTCAATCCAGAAGGATAATGATTCGATCCAGGAAGGCTGTTGCCCTTTTGATCCAGAAGGGAGCTATTTTCTTCCATCCAGGAGGAAAATGGGATGCTTCGATCCAAAGAAGGTGTCTCCTTCGATCTGGGATGTTGTACCTGCAAAAGTATGTTAGCGAAATAAATCACAGGATCTGGGTATCGAAACCCAGGTCCTTCGATCCTGCATGCGCTGGATCCTTTCAGGCTAAATCTGCAGCAAGTGTTAACAAACGAAGAACATGACATGGGTGTCAAACCCAGGCCCTTTGATCCTGTCTAGGATGGCAAATCGAAGGTAACAATAAGTATCGATATGTTATGCAAATACAAGGTTGGATAATTAACCCTTTCTTACCAATAGATTGAAACTTTGATTTGGGCACTTCCTGGATATAGGAACCTTTGACTTGGGCACTTCCCGGATGTAGGCACTTTCGATTTGGAAACTTCCTGGATGTAGACACCTTTTATTTGGGGCTTTTGGGCTTGGCTACTTTTGTTGAAGGGTTACTTTGGATTAGAAAATTCTGAGAACCTTTGATGGATTTTGTGGGAAGCGTTTCTCCAATGTTTTTCGTTCTCCCTTATGCAACACTTTGTGATCTCTTTATATATAGGGGTAGAGGGGACAAGAAGGCAAAGGGTTTAAACAGCCTTGATTATGTATTTGAAAGACATGAATGAGAATTTGTAACGTTGGCCAAACACATGGGATGTTGTCCCTTTTTTTGAATTTTGAATGATATGTAACTGGCCTACGAATGCTCCCTTTCGAATGGGTTGATGGCCTCCTTCGAATGGCCCTGATGGCCTCCTTCGAGTTTCCCTGATTCATTTCCTTCGAATGGGTCTGATTCAGTTCATTCGAATGGATTTGATTCAGCTCCTTCAAATGGTTCTGATGGCCTCCTTCGAATGGGTCTGATTCATTTCCTTCGAATGGGTCTAACTCAGTTCATTTGAATGGCTCTAAATTAGCCCCTTTGAATGGTTCTGATGGCCTCCTTTGAATGGCTCTGATGGCCTCCTTCGAATGGACCCTTTGAATGCTTCTTCGAATGGACCTTTACATGTTCTTCGAATGAGTCATTGTTACCTTCTTTTAATGGCTTTCTTTTCCAGCTTCAAAGTACAATTCGAATCTATTCATAATTTTCCTTATTAGAATCCCTTCGATCAGCCCTGGACCTTGATGGTTATCGAAATTTTATACTGAAATGCCATTCGAAAGACCCTTTTCCATACCAATCGAAGGACCTTTGTCCAGATACCAATTGAAGGATACATATTAAAATTCCAATTGAAGGACACTGACAAAATTTCAATCAAAAGGTACTTGTTTAAATTCCAATTGAAAGGCCTGGTTAACAGGCCAATCTAAGGATCTTTCTTCATGCCAATCGAAGGGCGCTATATGGATTCCAATCGGAAGACACTTTGGAGGTGCCAATCGAAGGGTCTTGTTAATAGGCCAATCGAAGGAAACTTAAAAACATCACTCACAAATTTTCCTTTTCTTTAGGCAAAGGTTTGTGACCAACCATGTAGGGGAAGATCTTGGAAAACATGAGAGGGAAAATTTTGTGGTAGAACAATAGTAAATCACATGTAGCTTCTTATCTTTTCTTTTACCTAGAACAACTCCAACAGCATAATCGCTAGCGTCACACATGATTTCAAAAGGTTCAGTCCAATCTCGGGGTTGCATAATAGTTGCGAAAATTAGGGCTTGTTTTAAAAGGTTAAAGGCTTCGACACACTTTTCATCAAAAATAAACTCATCATCTTACATCAATAGGCCAGTTAAAGGTTTTGTTATTTTAGAGAAATCCTTGATAAAGCATCGATAAAAACCGACATGACCAAGAAAACTTCGGACTTCCCTAATGGTCTTAGGTGGCTTAAGGTTTTCTATAACTTCTATTTTGGCTTTATCAACTTCAATACCTTTCTTAGAGACTATGTGTCCTAAAACTATACCTTCGGTCACCATGAAATGGCATTTGTCCCAGTTCAATACGAGGTTTAATTCTAGGCATCTTTCCAAAATTTTCTCAAAGTTAGCGAGGAAATTTTAAAACTCAAACCCGCATACCGAGAAATACTCCATAAAAACTTCCATAATTCCATCGAGATAATCTGTGAAGATTGAAATCATACAACATTGGAAAGTGGCAGGAGAATTACAGAGTCCAAATGGCATTCACTATAGGCAAAAGTTCCGTAAGGGCATGTAAAAGTTGTTTTCTCTTGATCTTCAAGATGAATGGGATTTGGAAAAATCTAGAATATCTATCTAGGTAGCAAAAATAAGAGTGTCTAGCTAAACGTTCAAGAATTTGGTCTATAAATGGTAAAGGGAAATGATATTTGCTAGTCACTTTGTTTAGATTTCTATAATATATGCACATACGCCAACCTCCTTCCAAACTCTTGGCTACATGCTCACCTTTTTCATTTTGCACGACAGTGATGCCTCCCTTTTTGGGTACTACATGCACATGGCTTACCCATCTACTATCTGAGATTTGATAAATGATACCAGTTTCTAGTAACTTAAGGACTTCTTTCTTTACAACATCACTCATTATTGGGTTTATCCTTCTTTGGTTCTCTCTAGAGGATTTATAATCTTCCTCTAGTAAAATCCTATGCATACAAACAAACAGACTTATTCCTTTCAGATAGTAAATGTTATACCCAAAGGCTGAGGGATATTTTTGAAAAACTTCTAAGAGTTGGTTTGTTTCAGCTTGGTTTAAGGCAGCACTCACGATAACTGGGCGCTTCATCTCCTCGTCAAGAAACTCATATCTTAGATTCTTGGGTAAGTCTTTAAGTTCTAAAGTGGTTTTCTTAGGGCTAGGTATAGGATCTGGGGTAAGGGATAAACATTCATAGAGGTTATCATCAATGTAGGGTTCCATCTTATCGAATGCATCGTCTTCCCATATGGTGGTTGAAGGTAGTTTGATTAATTTGATAGGTCCTTCCTCGTTTAATTCTCTTACGCACTCATCAATAATGTATATGGCATAACATGTGACTCCTATTACTGGTGCCATAGGGAACTTTGAAAGAATAAATTCTATCTTTTCATTGCCCACTCAAAGTCCAGTTTTCCTCTCTTGACATCTATTATGGCTCCGGCTGTAGAAAAGAAGGGTCTTCCTAGGAGGATTGGGATATCGTCATCTTCTTTGATGTTCAAGACAACAAAGTCGGTAGGGATATATAATTGTCCGATTTTAACTGGGATGTCTTCTAATACACCAATGGGACATTTGACAGATCTATCGGCTAATTGAAGAGACATCCTAGTAGGTTGTAATTCTCCTAAGTTTAATCTTTCACAAACTGCCAGAGGCATTAGGCTAACGCTAGCTCCTAAATCTAGAAACGCCTTATCGATCACATGGTCCCCTAATATACAAGGTATGGAAAAGATTCCAGGGTCTTTCTCTTTCTTGGAAAATATATTTTCAGAGATAGAATTGCATTCTAAGGGTTTGGGATTGTCAAGTCTTCGTTTGTTGGTCAGGATGTCTTTAAGGAATTTTTTTATATGATAATATTTGAGTGATGGCTTCAATAAAAGGAATCTCTACATTAAGTTTCTCTATTTTCTTTAAGAATTTTTTATATTGGTTATTGATTTTGGTTTGCTTTATTCTTTGTGGATACGGTATCAGAGGCTTGTATGGTGGAGGTGGTACATAATCTTTGTCTCTAGTCTCTTCCTTATCTTGGTCTTTATCCTTTTCGGGTTCCATTGGTTTTTCTACTCCACTTTCCTTAGGGATTTTAGGTTCACTCAAGGTTGGGTTAAAAGGTTCATCATAAGTAGTCCCACTTCGTAAGGTAATTTCATTGGCTTGACCTCCAGGGTTTGGTTGAGGTTGTCCAGGAAATTGTCCTTCAGGCGTAGTCTGTGGAACTTGTGTTTGGGGTACTTGCGAGATTTGGGTTTCAAGCATCTTGTTATGAGTTACTATCTGGTCAACCTTAGTTCCTAATTGTGTGATCAATTCATTTACATGAATGTTCTAGTTCCTGAATTCTTTGTTTTGTTGAGTTTCGAATGATATAAAATTTTCCATGATTTTCTCGAGGTTTGGTTTTGGGGGCACAACTTGCATAGGTTTATTTGGTCTTGGAGCTTGAAAACCTGGTGGTCTTGGGGGTGCAGATTTTTGGATAGGGTTATTATTCTTATAGGAGATGTTTGGGTGATCCCTCCATCCAGGGTTATAAGTGTCCGAAAAGGGGTTTCCTTGGGTGTAGTTGATTTGTTCGATGATTGTTTCGTTCAACAGGTTGCATTCTGCTGATTGGTGTCCTTGGTTTCCACATATCTCACATTCTTGGGTGACTGCTGCTACAGTGGTTGGGGTATTGGACATATGCTCGACTTTTCGGGCTAGAGCATCCATTTTGGCTTGCATCATGTCCATAGAGCTTATCTCATGTATTCCTCCTTGGGGATCCTTCTTCTCTACTGTTGGCCGCTATGTTCCCCATTGGTAATGGTTTTAAGCCATATCTTCAATGAGAGTGCAAGCTTCAGGGTAAGGTTTATTCATCAGAGCGCCACCGACAGCAGCGTCGATGGTCATCTTGGTGTTATATTGGAGTCCATTATAGAAGGTATGTATGATCAACCATTGTTCTAGGCCATTGTGGGGGGAAACTCTTAATAATTCCTTATACCTTTTCCAGGCTTCAAACAATGATTCTTCTTGGACTTGAGTAAATCTGGTTATTTGGTTTCTAAGAATGGTAGTCTTACTAGGGGGAAAATATTTGGCAAGGAACACTCTCCTAAGGTCTTCCCAAGTTTTTATTGAATTGGCTGGAAGGGAATCTAACCAACAACAGGCTTTATCTTTGAGGGAGAAAGGAAATAGTCTTAAACAAATCGCCTCAGATGTAGCACCGTTGAATTTAAAGGTATCAGCTAGTTGAATGAAGATTTTCAAATGTTGATTTGGGTTCTCAGTAGCAAGAACTGCAAATTGGTGTTGTTGTATTAGTTGTAATAGATAGGGTTTTAGTTCAAAATTGTTAGCAGGAATAGCAGGGTTTACTATACTAGAACTAGGTTCTTCGTTGGAGGGTTGGGCGTGTTAGAACAAAGTTTGGTTCTAATCATATCTTAGAGTTTTAATGATAACAATGAAATAAATTTTGTGATATTTATTCTATACTCTGACTTGTATGCTCTCTAAGTTTAGATGATGTTCTGACTCGTTCATCTTAGAAATAAACGGGATTCTACGCAAGTATAAAGCAAACTCAGAATGAAGAGCAAATCCTAAGCAACCTCTGATAGAAGCACGCTGAATACAACATCTGATAAATATAAGATTAAAGTAAACATTGATGAACACATATTGAAGAATACTCTGATAGAAGAAAAGATCAAGTAAACTCTGAAATGGAAACGCTGCAAGCAAAAACTTCAACTTCATAAGATAAGCTCTGACAGTACCTTTGGTTATTAAATTCTAAGACGGCTAACGCACTAGAGTGTACTACGCGCACGAGCGTTAGAAACATAAATACCAAGCCTACTCGCTACACGTAACACGCATCATTGCAAACACACTTCATTAAATGCATGCACTATCATCAAGGCATTAACGGTCAAGAATTGGAAGTTATATATTGAAGACCTTTTGTCTCAAAGAAAGGTTACTGACTTACGTGAAATATACTTATGCTCACTGTTGTCATACTTGTAAACTAATACTGTATAGTGGGTAGATCTTAAGAATTGGGCAACAATCTTAGTGATAAATCACAGTTGTGATAAAGCTTTTTAGAAGCAAATCTGTTTCACTACTATTAAGAGATAATTTTGTAAGTGTTCCTTGAGAGACCAGTTGGGTCAGATTTCTCAAGAGGGCTAGGACTAGTTGAGTCTTAGAGGTGTTAGTCACTTGCAGTTGGCATGTGCATTGTATTGTTAGTCACACCAGTTTGGTTGTGCGTTTGTAATCAGTTTGATTATAGTGGATTAAGTCCTCGTTGAGAGAGGAGAAATCACCTTGGCGGATGGACTGAAGTAGTTTGAGTTTCAAACGAACCAGGATAAAAATATTTGTGTCCTTCCATTAGTATTGCACTAGAAACAGAAAAACGTATTCAACCCCCCTTATAAGTGTTTTCTCAACCTTCAATTGGCATCAGAGCTCTAGTTCTGGGTGCAAACACCTAACAGTGTCAAAAAAAGATCTAGAAGGAAAACACTATGGCATCTGAACAAAACAACAACAACTACACCAAACCTCCTGTGGTTGATGGAGAAGACTTTGAATATTGGAAGGATAGACTAGAAAGTTTCTTTCTAGGTCATGATGCTGATCTATGGGATTTGTTCCTTGACGGGTACACTCATCCAGAAGATAAAGACGGAAACAAAATCGATAGAAGGAACATGGATAAACAACAAAAAGTTATATTTCAAGAATCACAACAGAGCCATAAACATCTTTCTGAACGCTATCTCTAAAAATGAATATGAGAAAATCACCAACAGAGATACGGCACATGACATGTTTGAATCCCTCAAGATGACTCATGAAGGAAATGTTCAAGTAAAAGAGACAAAAGCTCTGGCTCTCGTTCAGAAGTATGAAGCATTCAAAATGGAAGAAAATGAGTCTATTGAAGTTATGTTCTCGAGATTCCAAACTCTGATTGCTGGCCTAAGAGTTCTGACCAAAGGATACACCAAGGCAGACCATGTTAAGAAAATTATCAGAAGTTTACCCAGAAGATGGGCACCTATGGTCACTGCATTCAAAGTGTCAAAAGATCTGAATGATATTTCCCTTGAAGAACTTATCAAGGAGTCACGAGATAGAACTTGATGAACATGAACCTCAGAAGAAAGGTAAGTCTGTAGCTCTTAAATCCATTAAAAAATTTGAAACTTACGCTTTTCAGGCAGAAGAAGGAAACTCTGAAGATTCTGCATTCGAAGAAGACGAGTTATCTCTGCTCTCTAGAAGGATCAATCAGATGTGGAATCATAGACAAAATAAGTTTAGGAACTACAAAAGGTCAGAAGATAAACCATAATCTTCTGGACAAAAGAAGTCAAGCAGAAGAGATGTAGTCTGCTATGAATGCAAAGAACCTGGACACTACAGAAGTAATTGTCCTAAGTTGCAAAGAGAAAGACCAAAGAAAAATTTTGGTAGAAAGAAAGGCATGATGGCCACCTGGGATGATTCATAATCTACTGAAGCTGAATCTGACTCAGAAGATGAACACACTAATCTAGAGTTTATGGCTACCACAACAGATGACTCAGACTCTGACTCAGAACCAAAAGAGGTATTCTCTGAATTTTCTAGAATTGAACTTGCTGAAAGCTTATCTAAACTTCTTGAAAACTACAGTAAACTCAAAATCAAATACAAGAAACTCAAAAAGAATCTTGCATCTGATTTTGAGAAACTTGAAACAGAAAACTCTGAACTTAAAGAAAACATATTTAAACTCAAAGAGAATGTTCAAAAGTTTGAAAAGAATTCTATTTCATATTCTGCTTCAATTTCAAAAGCCATTCTAAAATAATATGACTATATTTTTCAAACATTTCTTGCTAAAAGTATAGATAGAAGCAAAATGGCTTCAATGATCTATGGTGTTAGTGGAAGTGACAGAAGAGGTATTGGATATAAAGCTCCCAGAGGGAAAGAAATATATAAACCTAAGCCCGTTGAGGAAATGGTTATATCATATAAACCACTACACAAACAATTTAATTTTGGGCACACACATGATATCAAATACACTTCTCACTCTGAAAATTCTTATGCAGAACTATAGAAACTCTAACCAAAAAGGACCCAAAAAGAAATGGGTACCTAAGGAGAAAATAATCTATGTTGCAGATGTCCTTAACAGCTCAGTTGAAACACCATTCATGGTACCTGGACTCTGGATGCTCGCGTCATATGACGGGAAGAAAGTCTATGTTCCAAAGCCTGGAACTTAAATCTGGAGGTGATGTCAAATTTGGAGGAAATCAAAAAGGAAATATTATTGGTTCTGGAACTATTGGAAACGGTAACTGTTGTACCCCAAAATTTTCCCTCTCACTTATCAAGAATTTTCCCACAAGATCTCCTTGGGCTCAAGACTGCACTAGGGTTTGATCAGCTCAAGACCTCCTTAGGCACTGATGACCAAAATTAGGGTTTGAGTTTGCACAAGGATTTTTGAACTATTAATGCTTGATATGACTTTCATGGACCATTATGGACCCCCAAGGTTACTCATGCCAAGTTTCAAGCCTCGGATCACATTTTTGCTCAGTCCATTGAACAATTGACCTAAAAATCAGTTGTATTAGGGGAAAAGTCAACTATGGCCAATTTATAGTCAAACTTCATAATTTTTTATCCACATCAACATTTTAGACTCATATGTATTATTTGATCAAGTTTGGACCACAATTCCTCAAGAGATTTGATCAAATCCCCAAAAGGGCAAAATGGTCAAAATTAAGATTTTGACTGGGAAAGGGCAATTTCTGGTTTTGGACCTAGAAAATGGTCAATTGGTTTAAGGCATGATATCAAGAGTCCAATTTCACCATTTTTACCTAAGGACATGGTTTCAAACATTGCAAGTCCATTGGATTGACAGATGAATTTTTCAGTCAACTGATCAAAAGTCAATTGTATATTGAAAAGTCAAACTTTGACTTTTTGGTCAAATTCAAGTGCCAAAGATCACAATTCATCAAAACATGTCAAAATATGAAACGTATTCATCAAGAAATCAAAAAGTCAAGATTTCATTTTTGAAAAGTCAAAATTTCTAAACTTAGAAAATTTTGTGTTAAAAATTCATGTTTTTTCATAACTTTGAGCCAAATTTTCACCATGATGCAAGATGATTCAAAAGAAACTTCCAACATGAAAGTTATATATCTCCATGAAATCTACAACTTTTATTCACACAACTTCATCCAAAAGTGCTTGGATCACAATTTATAATTTCAAGGACATAGGGTCATGAAACTAAACACTTAGTGAAATTTTGCCCTAATTTGGTCAGGATTTTGACTCAACTTCATGGAACTTTTTCATATAGTTCTAAGAGGAATCTTCAAAATAAATTCAAATATGGGTTGTAGAGCACATTGCAAGCTTTCCAAAATTTAAAAGAACTCCTTGAGATCATTCTTGAGTAGGGAGAATCGAAGAGATGAAATTGATGTTTTGTCACTTAAATTACAAGGCATTTTGTGATGAACAAGAATCCAATTTCAAACCTATGCTGCACAATCTTGTTTTGAAGGCTTCTAAACCTCAAGATCTCTCCATAATCATAATATTACACTTGTTTTTGAGCTATTATCCAAGTGTTCCAAGCATTGTCCAAGCCAATTTACCATTTTAGGAAGAAAGTTACCATTCCATTCTTGAAAATTTGCTTTAATCACAAAGGCAACTTGTCTTGAGCTTCTAACTTGTTCTTTCTGCACACCCAACCCCTATAATCCAAAAGCAACTTGTCTAAGGCCTGAAGAAGCTCAGGACATGCTTGTACAACATTTGAGATTGTCATTTCACTTTTATTCAAAAGCAAGTTATAGAGCCATAACCCTATAACTCAACAACCTGGAGTGATTTTGTGCTCTAATATTTTCCATACATATTAACAAGTTCATTGCAAGCTAAGACACGATTTCAAGCACCCTAAAAACACTCCCAAACACCCTTGCTGCACAATACTGCTCAACTTGACAGTTTTGAGCCAAAACTCTCCATCTCCATTTCCACTCGTGCGTTTTGATTCTTAACCATTCAAACACCTTACATACATCATACACAAGTGATCCAAGCCCTTGTTTTAAGACTGTAAATCCTCCATCACTATTCACCATTTTCAAACATCAAGCTTGCAGGTTGACTTGAGTAGGGAGATTCAGGAACTTTCAAAGCAAAGTAGGAGTTGGAATACACTCAAGGAGGTCCAGGCAAGCTAAACAGATTCTTAGGGCACCTCAAAGCTTGTTCAAACTCCATACAAGAATCCATTTGCAAGAGGTAAGTTTTCTAACTTCAATATCTTGATACAAGCATCCTCTGTGCGTACATTTTGAAGTAAAAATATAGATATCATTGCTCTAAAGCTAACCATGTCCATAGTTTTCATTTATATTGACAGTGTGTAGAGAATTTTAGATTTGAACTTTCTGAAAAAATTAGGTTTCAATTTAGGGCCAGCAAAATTAATCTTCATCTTTGACTTTTAGTTTACATAAGTTATATGGTTGGATTCGTGAGGAAAAATAGCACAACTTTCATGTTTACATTTTCTATTTTTGTTGAGAAATGAATGAGATACAGGTGGTCTGGTTGACTGAAGGTTGAAGACGAAGTACAGGTCATGGAGACGTTTTACCTTATGTATTTATTATTTCATTTAAGTTAATGGGTGTACAACCACCCCAGTGGTAAGGCAGCACGCATTATTGGTAGAGGTCATGGGTTCGAACCTCAGCGCTGCCTTTATGCATTTGTTTTACACTTTTTTGGTCATTTTTTCAGCAAACAAGCGCTGGGCCTTTTGGGCTTAGCTTTTGTTTTTGTTTTTGCTGACTAACCTCCATCATGGCTCTTGGCACCCCCTGGTCCAATTAATTAATTAATTTATTTGTTTCATTTATTTTTTCTTAAATATATTTATTTTTAAATACAAAAAATCATAAAATGCAAAAAAATGATATTTTATATTTTGACTTATTTTATTTTATATTTCCATAAATAAAAATATTTGTTATTCTTCATACTTTATATGTTTATTTAAGTAAATATTATAAAATTAATTAATATTGTATTATTTATTTATTTTTCTTGACACCATTTAAAATATATTATTTTAATACCAAAAAGACTAAAAAATATTTTATAATGCTATAAATATTTTCAAGATAAAAAATGCCAAAAAAATAATACTTTTCTTTAACTTATTTTCTTTTGATTAATAGAAGTATGGTTTTAATCTAAAATCTTTTCTCAACAATTTCAAACTTAATAATTTATTTTCTTTATCTTATTAGGTTAAGGTAAAATTCCTTTTCATAAAACATCAAGCAAAATATCCTTCTTCTTCACATTCACCTTCTTGCATAATTAATTCATCTTGTGCCTCATTTATTTCAATACTTTTATAAATTCAATTTGGTTGTAATAGACTAATTAGGGTTTAATTTCTTGCAATCCCCATTTGTAATTTGTATACCCCCTCCCCTAAATGATGTAATAGCGTAGTAATTTTAAATTACGCAATTTATCGATTTATATACAAATGCTAGTAATTAGGATTTTGTATGGAAAGACTAAAACCAAACAATAGAAAACCCTAATCAAAGACAAATCAATCATGAAAATCAATCTACTTGCACACAAACACCCCTAGGGTAAATCCACTTGGTTGCCTTACAAAAATGGCCATATTACGCATGTGAGGTATCTTAGCAAATATAAGAAAAATACAAGATCATAGTCCCTCTATGACGCTATCTATGTTGCCTTTTCAAAATGATCTTAGTCCCTAAAGAAAAATGCTAAGATACCTTGCAACATTGCTAATCATGGTTATACGATGACCCACGCCCGTCCCGTTTACATCCAAAGATAGGGTTTCTTACCAAATCAATGGTAAGACAACAATGTCAAAGGAAAAGAAAATGAACAAGAAAGACTTGTTGAGTAGGTAGAATGCTCCTAATCACTTGCTCAATTTCAAACAAACATCCTTGCTATTTTCAAAATAAACACCTACATATTTCAAAACATCTTACAAACTTGAAAACATTTTCAAAATATCTACATCTTTGTATACATTCTTACGAACGAGAATCATTACAAAGATTGCCTAAATGATGGCCTCTTTACAAAATACTTTCAAAAACCACACAAAGCACAATTTCAAACAAAAGCAAGTGATCTAGCAAGTAACTAAGAGCCCATGGAAAACCATGGATGAAAAGGGTGCTAATACCTTCCCTTTTCATAATCTACCCCCCAAACTCAAGAAATGATCTCAAAGGTCTTTCTTGTGCTTTTTCACCTTTCCTTTTGGATAAAAGAAAATTCGGTGGTGACTCTTGCTAACCGCAACATTTGCAATCAAACGCAAAACCCTCAAGTCAGTTCTCCCACCGTATCACAGTAACCTTCCCTCTATAACTAATGTTCTGTTAGTAGAAGGATTAGCACATAACTTGTTGTCCATAAGTCAATTAAGTGACAACGGTTATGACATTATATTTAATCAAAAATCCTGTAGAGCTGTTAGTCAAAAAGATGGAACAATTCGTTTTACTGGCAAGAGAAAGAACAACATCTATAAAATTAATCTTTTTGATCGTAAATCTCAAAATGTAAAATTCCTTATGTCTGTTAGCGACGAGAAATTGGTCTGGCACAGAAGATTGGGACATGTTAGCATGAGAAGAATATCTCAAATTAACAAACTCAATCTGGTCAGAGGACTTCCAAATCTGAAGTTCAACTTAGAAGCTCTGTGTGAAGCTTGTCAAAAAGGAAAATTTTCAAAACCTTCTTTTAAGTAAAAAAATGTTGTTTCTTCCTCTAGGCCATTGGAACTTCTTCATATTGATCTGTTTGGACCAGTTAAAACTGCATCCATCAGAGGCAAGAAGTATGGATTTGTCATTATTGATGACTACATCAGATGGACATGGGTTAAATTTTTAAAACACAAGGATGAGTCACATTCTGTGTTCTTCGACTTCTGCATCCAAGTTCAGAATGAAAAAGATTTTAGAATCATAAAAGTTAGAAGTGATCATGGAGGATAATTTGAAAATTATTATTTTGAAAAGTTTTTTAAAGAAAATGGAATTTCTCATGATTTCTCTTATCCTAGAACTCCCCAACAAAATGGAGTTGTAGAACGAAAGAATAGAACTTTGCAAGAAATGGCCAGAAGCATGATCAATGAAACTAATATGGCTAAACACTTTTGGACAGAAGCAGTGAACACAACGTGTTACATTCAAAATAGAGTCTCTATAAGACCTATTCTTGAAAAGACTCCTTATGAATTGTGGAAAAACAAAAAACCCAACATTTCATATTTCCATCCTTTTGGATGCACTTGTTATATTCTGAATGCTAAAGATAATCTGAACAAGTTTGATTCTAAGGCACAAAAGTTCTTTCTGCTTGGATATTCTGAACGCTCAAAAGGCTATAGGGTATACAACATAGAAACTCTGATTGTTAAAGAATCAATCAAAGTCAGATTTGATTATAAGCTTGGCCAGCAAAAGCCAAAGAAAAATGAAAATTCTGCAGGTACAGAAGATCACCTTACAAACTTTGAAGAGTCAGAAGCAAAAGATATCTCAGAAGATCCTCCTATTGAAAATGCTCTGGAAAATCTAATAATTTCTGATCATTCCTCACAAAATAAATTCCCCAGAGTCACATTAGCACACCCAGAAAATGTGATTAAAGGAAAGAAAGAAGATCCCATCAAAACAAGATCCTCCTTCAGAAACAATGAAGAATCAATGTTTAGATTGGTCTCTCTGATTGAGCCAACTTCAATAGATGAAGCTCTGCAAGATAATGATTGGATCCTAGCTATGCAAGAAGAATTAAATCAATTTTCAAGAAATGATGTGTGCGATCTAGTTCCAAAACCAAAAGGATTTAATATCATTGGAACTAAATGGGTCTTCAGAAACAAGCTTAATGAGAAAGCAGAGGTTGTCAGAAACAAAGCACGACTGGTTGCTCAGGGTTATAGTCAACAAGAAGGAATTTATTATAATGAAACCTTTGCTCCAATCGTCAGGTTAGAATCAATTAGATTGTTAATTTCTTTTGTTGTTCAACACAACATCTCATTATATCAAATGGATGTTAAAAGTGCCTTTTTAAATGGTTACATAGAAGAAGAAGTCTATGTCCACCAACCTCCTGGTTTTGATGATGCAAAATTTCCAGAACATGTTTTCAAACTGAAAAAGTCTCTGTACAGTCTGAAACAAGCTCCCAGAGCTTGGTATGAACGTCTGAGTAACTTTCTTTTAGAAAAGAATTTTACCATAGGCAAACTGGACACAACTTTATTCAGAAAAACATTTAAAAATGACATTTTAATCTGTCAAATGTATGTTGATGATATTATTTTTGGAACTTCTAATTTCTCTCTTGGAAGAGAATTTGCTGAATCTATGCCGACTGAATTTGAGATGAGCATGATGGGAGAACTAAAATTCTTCTTGGGAATTCAAATAAATCAAACGCCAGAAGGTACCTACATACATCAGACAAAGTATGTCAAAGAACTTCTGAAGAAATTACAGCTATCAGAAAGTAAAGAAGCAAAGACCCCAATGCACCCCACATGCTTTCTGGGAAATGACGAGGTAAGTTAGAAGGTAGATCAGAAACTCTACAGAGGTATGATTGGATCTCTTCTCTATCTGACTGCATATAGACCAGATATTCTATTTAGTGTATGTTTATGTGCTAGATTCCAATCAGATCCTAGAGAACCTCACTTAACTGTTGTTAAGAGAATTCTGAGGTATCTGAAAGGTACTACTAACCTTGGACTATGTTACAGAAGATCCAAAGATTTTAAACTAGTAGGTTATTGGGATGCTGACTTTGCTGAAGATAGAATAGAACGCAAAAGCACCTCTGGAAGCTGTCAGTTTCTGGGTGATAACGTCATCTCATAGTACATCAAGAAGCAAGCCACTATTGCACTATCAACCACTGAAGCTGAATATATATCTGCTGCTAGATGTAGCACTCAGATAATCTGGATGAAGATCCAGTTGGAAGATTATCATCTATATGAAAGTAAGATCCTATCTTCTATGATAATACCTCTGCTATATGTCTTTCAAAAAATCCCATCTTACATTCTAAGGCAAAACATATAGAAATTAAACATCATTTCATATGGGACTACATTCGGAAGGGAATTTTAAACTTAAATTTTTTAGACATAGACCATCAATGGGATGACATTTTTACTAAATCCCTTGCTGAAGATAGATTCAAATTCATTCTGAAAAACATCAGCATGGATTTTTTTCCTGAATGAAAATATTTTTTCTTCTATATGTGCTTCCAGAATGTTCTGAAATGAATGTTCTGATTGACTGCTCCTCAGAAGTTAGAAGAGGAGTTAAATCAGAAGCCTTTCATCATGTTCTGAAATGTGTCTAACATTTCATTACTAGAATGGTCAGAAGTTTATTATATTAAATCAGTTGTCTCATGATACCCTCAGAAGTTCAACGCGTGTTTCAATTCTGAAAGTTCATGCATGCGTGCACTGCTATTGAGACATCGTTCCTAGGTAACTGTTCAGATTTGATCAAAATCATGCACCCCCTTAAATGTCAAATCTCATTAATTGTTTATAATTATTATGTTTTTAAATCGTTTAAAATTCTTAAACTGCTCATTAATTTAAAGATTCTTTTTAGCTATAAATACCCTTGCGAAATCCCTGTTCTATTTTTTACTCTCTTTCTCAAACTTCAAACTCCTCTACGCCTTTATGCAAACTCTCTCAACTCCCTTCTCATATTCTAAACCTAAATGTTCAAATGGCTTCATCTTCATCTCCTTCCTCAAGCATTCCTATGTCCTCAAGCAGCGCTCAACAAGCAGAAAGGTATGTTACTCCTGAGAGAACGACATTGATTCCAATGGATAGCTTGGAAGTGGTGGCTGAACTCATGGTAGACTTTGATAATCTGAAGGAAAATGGGTTTGACCTGCTCCTAACTGTGGAGTTCCAAGGTTGGAAAAACTTCTTTGATCGTCTTGTAGGACCAGTATTCCCTCATCTAGTTAAGGAATTCTGGATTCATGTTATTGCTTCCCCAAAGGTCATCCTTTTGTTTGTCATGGGCAAAGAGATTTCTATAACTGAGAATCTCATCAGGAAGCTTCTAGGTTTTGAAGGACATGGCGTTACTGGAATATCTAGTGGATGAACGAATATGTCCAAGGTCTATGCTGAAATCTTTATCTTTGGGGAAGCTTCAAACAAGGTCAGAGACTTGAAGAACTATTATAAAATCTGGGCAAGAATCATTCATAGTTGCATTCATCACCGGAAGGAAACTAGTTCTCCTGACTACATTAATGATGATCAACAATACCTTATGTTCTGTCTTGAAGAAAATGTGAAGATTGATCTGCCATACCTTCTGTTCAACCATCTATGGACGCATGTGAAGGAAACTAGGGAAGCTGAAAGGGTCAGAAACCCTAAATCAAAGAGAAACTGGATCCCTCTGGGAAGACTAATTTCAGACATTCTGACAGAGAATGGTCTGATAGCCCACTTAGAAGATGCAAACTTTCTTGGAGAGTTGGAGCCTACGTGTGGAAAAGCTCTGACCGGGAATAACCTGCTAAAGAGGAAGCTAATTGAGAAACTTCTGGTGGAACCTACACCATACGTCTCAGCAACAGTCACCAGCAAGAGAATCCCCGTTGAATATTTTCCTCTGTTCAACTTTGGTGATCATCCCAAGATCATTCTACACTTCATTGAAGCATGCAAAGAAAGTGGTATCCCCATTGACCCTGCTTGGCTTCAAGGAAGAAATATCCCTGCACCAGATGTTGTCTTCCAAAAGAAGAAAAGGAAAGCTGAAGAAGGACCCTCTGCTCGGCCTCATAAGAATAAATCTGTAGGCACGTCCTCTAAAACCATTTCTATTAATGATTCTGTGCGCATGGAAACATCTGTTGAACCTCAAAACCTAGAAAATATAGAAGTTGACATAGACCTAACACAATCCTCTAAGCCCCTAGACAATAACCCGGAAATTGACCAAGTATTATTTGACATAGATAATTTTGCTTCTGAAGTACCTCAACAAACTCAACCTCAAACTCAAATACCGCCTTCTGCTCCCCTCCATTATAATCCAAATAACCCTACTCACAACCCTCTACCAACATCCCCCATCAAACCTTTATCACCAAGACCCTCTGAGTGGTATGATGGTTCTTAGATACTTCCTGGAATAAATTTTCCTCTGGCTACATAACCACCATCCTTCATCCTACCCTCTGAAAACATTTTTTCCCTAAATGTATCACCAGGACCTTCTCCTCCTTCCTCACCTCAAACCACAATCATCATATCTCCTGATGTCACACCACCTTCTTCACCAACAATTCCATTACCTTCATCACTTTAACCCTCTTCACCTCTCTCTCTAGAACTAATCCTTAGTCCATCCTCATCAGAACCTCCTAAACCCTTTGTCCCTTTTGACTTTCTCAGAATTGTAGTTGGTCTTGAATCACTATGTTATCTACAAATAAAATCCACCAAAAAGGACACTCCTAAACCAACCCAAAAACCTTATCAATAAGATATTCCTGTACGTTATTAGAATTTCGTAATAGAAATGTAGACGTGGATTGACCTGCTGAAAGCAGACAGTGCCAGCAGCCTGAATCCAACAACTTGTGATTTTATGCGGGACGCATTCAGAAGAAAACTCAATGATGAAATCCTAAATTTGCAAGAACTGTGCTATGCTCAGGTTCTTGAGAATCTCGCCAAGTATCTAAATACTTTCTTTACAGAAGTGGTAAACATCTGGGATCAAAAGTATCCACTACAGATTACTGGTGCTCCATTACCACCTGCTGACCCCATGGAGATATCAGAGGATGAAACTGAAGATGACGTTGAGTCTGAACCAAATCCTTTGGCCATGACTTTGTATCACCAACCTTCTGCTGAAGCTGCCTCTGAGAAAGTGCCTACTCTGCTGATTGATCTTGGCACCTTTCTCACAAATGCTATGAACTCAGGCTCTGCTAATTCTTTCCAAAGGTTGTCTCATCTGAAGTTGCTTCAACTTCTGCTTCACCTTCGATGTTGCTGGACACTCTGAATGAACTGAAGAAGGACAATGAGGCCAACAAGGAAACCAACGAGGAAATCAGATCTTGGATGCAGAAACAAGAGGATTCATCAAATGAAATCAAGAATCTTCTGCTTTCCCTTGTTTCTCGTCGCTCTTAGATTTTATTTCTAATTTTTTTCTTGTTGTTTTTTGTTTTGTAACTCTGTTTTCTTTTGAATCTTCAATATATGACTATTTTTGAATTTCTTTATTTTTACTTTTTGATTATGACAAAAATGGGGAGAAAATAAGATTTTGATCTGATCCATGAAAACAGTTATGGGACTAAGTCTCAAACATTTCTAACGAAATACAAAGTTATTTTCTGTTTAAGAGATATGCAAGAACTCAAGAAACTCTAAAAGACTAAGCTCTGAACATCATTAGGAAAAGAATTGCTAAAGCAAACTCAGAATGAAAAAATGTCTAAAAGCTCTGAAGAATAAATATCAGGAAGTTTCCCTTATGATTTTAAACTCTTTAATCATTCTTTATTTTAAAAGAAGAAATATCAATCTCAGGGAGAGATTATCTATCTCAGGGGGAGATCCTCATACTTGCACAAAATTTTATTTAATCAAAATCTGAATTGTTTTGTCATCATCAAAAAGGGGGAGATTGTTAGAACAAAGTTGGGATGATGTTCTAAGTTCAGATGATGTTCTGACTCACGCATCTTAGAAAGAAACAGGATTCTACGTAAGTATAAAGCAAACTCAGAATGAAGAGAAAATCTTAAGCAACCTCGGATAGAAGCACGCTGAATATAACATCTGATAAATATAAGATTAATGCAAACTCTGATGAACACATATTGAAGAATACTCTGATAGAAGAAAAGATCAAGTAAACCCTGAAATGGAAACGCTACAAGCAAACACTTAAACTTCCAGAGACAAGCTCTGACAGGACCGTTGGTTATTAAATGCTAAGACAGCTAACGCACTCAAGTGTACTACATGCACGAGCATTGGAAACATAAAGACCAAGCCTACTCGCTACACGCAACACACATCATTACAAACACACTTCATTAAATGCATGCGCTATCATCAAGGCATTAACGGTCAAGAATTGGAAGCTATATATTGAAGACCTTTTGTTTCAAAGAAAGGTTACTGACTTACGTGAAATATAATTACGCTCACTATTTTCATACTTGTAAACTAATATTGTATAGTGGGTAGATGTTAAGAATTAGGCAATAATCTTAGTGATAAATCACAGTTGTGATAAAGCTTTTTAGAAGCAAATCTGTTTCACTACTATTAAGAGATAATTTTTTAAGTGTTCCTTGAGAGACCAGTTGGTTCAGATTTCTCAAGAGGGTTAGGACTAGTTGAGTCTTAGAGGTGTTAGTCACTTGCAGTTGGCTTGTGCATTGTATTGTTAGTCACAGCAGTTTGGTTATGTGTTTGTAATCAGTTTGGTTATAAAGGATTAAGTACTCGTTGAGAGAGGCGAAATAACCTTGGCGGGTGGACTGGAATAGTTTGAGTTTCAAACGAACCAGGATAAAAATACTTGTGTCCTTCCATTAATATTACGCTAGAAAAAGAAAAACTTAATCAAGCCCCCCCCCCCCCCCCCCCCCCCGTTCTAAGTGTTTTCTCAACCTTCAGGGCGAACTCCTTAAGGGGTTCTGGTTACGATTTTAGGCCATAGATTTCCTAACTTTTTGGAGTAAGATGCGAGCATGAGCGTAACGTTCAGGTTTTTCTAAAGGGTTTAATAAAATCCTGATACTGTGAGCTTTTCGCATTGACCGTGTGATACGGTGGGAGAACTGACTTGAGGTTTTGCGTTTCGTTGCAAATGTCGCGGTTTAGCAAGAGTCGCCACCGACTTTTATTTTATCCAAAAGGAAAGGTAAAAAAGCACAGGAAAGACCTTTGAGATGTTTTCTTGAGTTCGGGGGGTAGATTATGAAAAGGGAAGGTGCTAGCACTCTTTTCATCCATGGTTTTCCATGGGCTCTTAGTTACTTGCTTAGATCACTTGCTTTGCTTTTGAAATTGTTTGAAATGGTGCTTTGTGTTTGGTGTGATTTTGAAAGTATTTTGAAAAGAGGCCATTCGTTTAGGCAATCTTTGTAATGATTCTCGTTCATAAGAATGTATACAAAGAGGTTTGTCTTTTGAAAAATGTTTCAATGTTTTGAAAGTTGTTTGGAAATGTTTTGAAATGTGTGTGTGTGTTTTTGAAAATAGAAAGGATTATTTTGAAGTGGAGCAAGTAACTATGAATTATCTACCATACTCAAATGTCTTTCCTATGTATTTTTATTCCTTTGACATTGTTGATTTACCATTGATTTGGTAAACAAACCTATCTTTGGATGTTAAACGGGACGGGCATCGGTCATCGTATGACCATGATAGCATTGTTGCCAAGTATCGTAGCATGTTTGAGAGACCAAGATCATTTTGTTTAGGAAGCCTTTTGATAGCGTCATCGAGGGACTATGATCTTTTGTTTGTATTGTTTTGTTTTGTTTTGCCAAGATACTTTGCATGCATACCATGGCCATTTTTGTTTAGGCAACCAAGTGGGTGAAACCCTAAGGGTGCTTGTGTGCAATGCGTATCATTTTGCATGCATTTTGTTTGTCTTGGATTAGGTCACTCTATTTGTTTGTTTTTGGTCTTATCATGCAAAACCCTAATTTACTACACATGGTATAAATGGGATAAATTGCGTAAAAGTAAACTAAGCTATACAACAATTATTATGGGAGGGGGGATACAAGTTTTTGAATGTGGATATTGCACAAATCTAAACCCTAAAATACTATTACAACCCAATCGAATTATGTGCGAAATAAATAAATATACAAATATTAAAAATGCAATAAAAATGTATTTATGCCAAATGTTTTGTATTTGATTTTTTGTAAGAGAATAATGATTTATTTAAGCCCTAAAAGAAAGGAAAAAATAATAAAATTATTTTTTGAGGGATGAAACCCTAGTTTTCAAATTAAAAGAAAAAATATGTTTCCTTTTACTATTTTGTTCATTTTTTGTTTAAGAAAATAATAAATAATATTACGTACAAATATTAAAAATTAAAATATGCATGAAAATAATTATTTTATGTATGAAATAATAAAATAAAAATGTATAGTATTTTTTTATTATTTACAAGTTATTTTAAGAAAATGATTTCTATTCTATTTAAGTAAACTATTTTTATGCAAAAAAATAATAAAAAAATAAAATAAAAATGTGAAAATCAATAAAATATTTTTGGGTATTTTTTATCATTAGAAAAAATAAATGCAAGTAATAAAATAAAAATGTGCAAGAAAAATGCAAAAATATAAGAAATAAGTCAAGGGGTGCAAAAGGAAATCTGGGGGTGTGAAGAACAAAAACAAACAGGCACAATGCGCCAAGGCCCAGATCATCAGCTTCGTCCATGTCCTTGGCTTCTTCTCTGCGCGCGTTTCTGCCTTCAAACTGTAACTTGTTATTGCTTGCATAAAATAAAAAACTCATAACATAAAACATGTAGCTTGTAATCTCACGATTCCAATGATATAAAATTTGTGACCCAACTCTCAAAGATCAGAGAAAATTTTATAACCCCTAATTTCTGACCTAATTTTTTCAGCATGTTCAACATTCAAATTCTCTTAGCTCAGTTAATATAAATGACAACTATGCATATGTACAGCTTCACCATGCTAGAGACTACATTTTTGCTTCACAAATGGTGGCTTGAGGATGCTTAAATAGAGAGATAGAGTTTTGAAAAATACCTCCTTCAGCTGGATTTGGATATGGCAATGTGGGGACTTTGAGTGAGGCCTGAGGATCGTGTGAGCTTCCTTGAAGTTCCCTCAAGCTATTCCAATGCTTAGTTGGCTTTGTGGATGGCTGAAACTCCTTGTAGAAGTCAAGCTGCAACCTTCCAAAGTGAAAATGGCAAAGGCTGAAACAGAGCACACAATTGCAGGATGATTGCTTGGATAGCTTTGGTAGGATGTATGGAAGGTGTTTGAAGTGTTACAAGGCAAAACGCACGAGCAAATATTGATCTTGCTATGGTTTTACAAAAACTGCAATGTTGGGCAGAAATTTGGAGTTTTGGAATGTTTCAGAGGTCAAGCGTTCGTGTCTAGCCTTGTGATAAGTTTATCCATCTGTATAGAATGATACCAAGTCCACCCTTTATCAGATGTACAAGTTCTTTGGACTTTTGCAACTTTTCTTGCTTTTGAAGAAAAGTGAAGTGACTTGAGCCAACATGCTTGTACTGGCTAGTTCTAGGGCTGCCAAGGGTTGGTAAACATTGCTTAATATCTGTGGACATTGCCTGTAACAAAAGAACAGGTCCAAGCCTCAAGGTTTGTAAAGTTGGAAAATCTTACCTTTATGAAAATTGCAATGTGCCCTTTATGCCATTTATGGATTTATTCCTTGTACAATGCTTCAAAAGCCAAAATAAAGCCATTATCCACTGAGTTAGCATTTAATTATGGAGTGTAGAAGGAGTTTAGGACCTGTAATGCAAGGTACAAGCATGCTTGATCAGATTTGTAACTTGGACATTTTGGAAAACTTGCAACATTCTCTAAAATCCATCTTTGAAATGAATTTTGAGATACATCTTGGAACTAGGTGAAAAATGTCCATGAAGTTGGGTCAAAAACCTGCCTAAATTAGGGCAAATTTTCACTAAGTCTTTTAGTTCATGGACCCCTATTCACAAATTCATAACTTGAGATCCAAGCATCTTTTGGGAAAACTTTGTGAATAAAAGTTGTAGATTTCATGGAGGACTATAGCTTTCATGTTGGAAGTTTTCTTTGAATCCAATTGCATCATGGTGAAAGTTTCATATTTTGACATATCTTGATGAATTATGACCCTTGGCACTTGATTTTGACCAAAAAGTCAAAGTTTGACTTTTCAGTGTACAATTGACTTTTGATCAGTTGACTACAAAATTCATCTGTCAATCCAATGAAATTGAGATCTTTTGAACTATGTAATTAGGCCAAGATGATGCCATTGAACCCTTGAAATCATGTTTGAACCCAAATGGCCATTAGCTAGGTTAAAAATCAGAAATTGTCGTTTCTCAGTAAAAACCCTAATTTTGACCATTTTGCCCTTTTGATGATTTGATCAAATTTCTTGAGGAGTTATGATCCAAACTTGATCAAATGGTACATATGAGTCTAAAATGTTTTTGTGGATAAAAAATTATGAAGTTTGACTGTAAATTGACCATGGTTGACTTTTCCCCCAATACAGCTGATTTTTAGGTCAACTGTCCAATTGACTAAGCAAAAATGTGATTCAAGGCTTGAAACTTAACATGAGAAATCTTAGGGGTCCAAGATGGTGTATGAAAGTCATAGGGAGCATTGTTGATCCAAAAATCTTTGTGCAAACTCAAACCCTAATTTCAGATTATCAGTGCAAGATGAGGTCTTGAGCTGACCAAACTCTAATCTTGTCTTGAGTCCAAGAAGTCTTGTGAGAAAAATCTTGATAAAATGAGAGGGAAAATTTTGGGGTACAACAGCTGCCGCTGTTCAATCTTCTTGAACCTGAAGAGTTAGATTGGCGAGTTTTTTTCGTTCGTGACTCGAAGGTAAAAGATGATAGGACACTAGAGTGCCCATAAATTTGCACTTGATGGAGTAGTTGAGGGAATGGGCTTACAGATGCCATATGGAGAGGTGATAGAATCTTGTTGGAGATGGGCTTGTAGATGCCATCCAAGAATGTTTGTTGAACTGTAAGTTGTAGGTTAAAAGAATGAGTATCAGAATGGTGTCCGCGTCTGGAACATATCTGAACTGTATCTTGAATTTGACTCTGAATAAGTGACAGAATATCAACCGTGTATAAAGCGTATTTGAACTGTGAGAAAATCAGAACAAGTGACAGAATGGCAACCGTGTCTGGAGCGTATCTGGACTGTATCTGAAGTCTGAATCTGAATGAGAAATAGAATAGCATCCATGTCTGGAGCGTATCAAAGCCGTATCTGAATGAGTAACAGAGTGACTTCCGTGTCTGGAGTTTATCCGTACTGTATCTTGAAGTTGAAATCTGAATAAGAGACAAAATGGCATCCGAGTCTAGAGCGTATCTAAGCTGGGGAGAATCAGAATAAATGACAAAATGGTAATCGTGTCTGGAGCGTATCTGAACTGTGAGAAAATCAGAACAAGTGACAGAATGGCAACCGTGTTTGGAGCGTATTTAGACTGTATCTGAAGTCTGAATCTGAATGAGCAATAGAATAGCATCCATGTCTGGAGCGTATCTAAGCTGGGGAAAAAATCAGAATAAGTGACAGAATGGAAACCGTGTCTGGAGCGTATCTGGACTGTATCTTGACTTGAAATCTGAATAAGTATCAGAATGACTTCTGTGTCTAGAGTGTATCTGTACTGTATCTGAAATCTTTGAACATTGTTAATGGTAGTTGTTAATCTTATCCTGAAAAGGGTAAAATGTTAGTTGAAACATAAAGTTATGTTGCATGAAACGTATGATGCAATAAATGTGTTTTATCAATGTTTATAATATATGAATGTAATGAATGTGCATGTAAGCTGATTTGCTGAGGAAAATAAATCCTTGATTTCTGACGATGAGAAATCCTTGGCGACTGTTGGGGATTAAAAATCCTTGATGACTTTCCTGGGGATATAGGGATTCTTCATGTCTTGAAGTTGGAGTATTGACAAAAATCTGCTGCGAGCAATGCTATATACTGCTTCAGTAATCCGCTTGGGGAATCCAGAGAATTTCAATGACTTCTACAGGGGATTACACAGTGGGAATCCTTGTTCTGCTGGGAAATAGAGAAAACTCTGATGACTTCTGCAGGGAATTAAGAATGAGAATCTTCATTCTGGCGACTTCACTAGGGAGCAATAAAAACTCTGAGGGGAAGAATGGTTACTGCTGGGGAGTAGGTCCAGGATTTTGGATTATCTGCCGCTCTACTGAGGAATTATCCTAAGTTGGGGAGAGACAAAAGTTAACTGTTATATGGTTGATTCTTAGACTTCAAGACAACTTGCTGGGGAATTTGGAGAAAACTGAATGGTTTCTGCTGGGGGTTGATAGTTGGAAATTTTGGCTCCGCTGGGGATCTGGGAGTTTGAAGTTTTAACTCTGATGGGGATTAAGGGTTTAAAATTTTTAGTTCCGCTGGGGATCTAGATGATGTACTGTAGGGATTGCCTCTGGAATAGCCTAAAGACGTTTTCCTATTCTTTCAACCTGTCAGTAATTGTTCTTTTTCATCCTGTTTATTTGTAAACAGTAATTATATTCAAATGCATATGTTCATTAATGAATCATTATACGTTTTTGCTAATAAAGCACAAGTGTAAAAAGAAAAAGGACAAATAGTTTTTTGTACTTTAAAGAGGTATCTTTGTATTTACTTTGAATAAGTATTTTGTACAAAGGAGACAAACATCCTAGTAAGAGGATGGTGTCGTAAAAAATGAGAAATATTTATACAAAGAAAGATAGCTATGTGTAAAAAATCCCATGGGGTTCCCATTCCGCTATAGCCTTCGTAACTCTGAATATCTTGTCCATTTGTTGCTTCGTCCGAAGATGATTGGATTGATCAGAAGCTCCAGGTTTGTCAGTGAAGGGATTGTCCTTAAAGTGATCCGACGAGACATAGTCATACGCTTTAACTCCCTAATTTTTTCCTGAACCGCCCTTTCAGGTTTTCGATCCATCGGGAAACCCTTTTTTGCCCAAGTCTCCCTTTCGGGTTTTCAACTTGCCGGGTGTACAAATTTTTTTCATTTTATCCCTAATTTTTGCCCGAACCTTTTGGTTCGCCGGGACGCCCTTGTTTTGCCTAGGTGTGTCAACCTAGCGGGTCTTTTATGCGTAGTATCTTTTGACTATATCTGCGTTCGCAGGGTGTGGCAGGTCGTCACCGTCCATGGTGGTTAAGATCATTGCCCCACCAGAAAAGATATTCTTGATTACAAATGGTCCTTCGTAGGTAGGAGTCCATTTTCCCCTGGGATCACTTTGTGGAAAGATGATGCGCTTGATCACTAGATCTCCAACTTGATACACTTGGCGTCTGACTTTCTTGTTGAAAACCTTGATCATCCGTTTTTGATATGTCTGACCATGGAAAACAGCAGTAAGTCTCTTTTCGTCAATTAAGTTTAACTGATCAAGTCGGGTTTGGATCCAATCGTCTTCACTCAGACATGCATCCTTCATGATTCTCAAAGAGGAGATCTGAACCTCAATACGTAAAACAGCTTCCATGCTGTAAACTAAAGAATAGGGTGTTGCCCCAGTTGACGTACGAGCCGTGGTACGGTACCCGTAGAGAGCAAACGGTAGCATCTCATGCCAGTCCTTGTAGGTGACTGTCATCTTCTGTATGATCTTTTTGATGTTTTTGTTTGCAGCTTCAACTGCACCATTCATCTTTGGTCGATAGGGAGATGAATTGTGATGTTGAATCTTGAACTGCTCGCACAAAGCGGTGATCATAGTATTGTTAAGGTTTGTACCGTTGTTAGTGATGATCCTTTCGGGGATACCGTACCGGCAAATAAGATTCTGCTTAATGAAGCGGGCAACAACATTCTTAGTAACGGGCGTGAAGGAAGCTGCTTCAACCCACTTTGTGAAATAATCAATGGCCACTAGAATAAAGCGGTGTCCATAGGAATCTGTAGGCTTGATCTCCCTAATCATGTCAATTCCCCACAAAGCGAAGGGCCAAGGAGCTGTTAAGACATTTAGAGGAACTGGAGGCATGTGTATCTTGTCTGCATAGATTTGACATTTATGACAAGTCCGAGAGTGTTGATAGCAGTTATCTTCTATGGTAGGCCAGTAATAGCCTGCCCTTAGAATCTTCTTAGCCATCGTATGCCCGCTAGAGTGAGTGCCAAAGGTACCTTCATGCAATTCAGCCATAATCCTTTCAGCTTCAATCTTGTCCACACAACGAAGTAGAATAGAATCATGATTACGTTTGTACAGGATGCCATTACTTAGGAAGAACTTAGCTGAGAATCTCCTTAAGAACTTTTTGTCATTGACTGAAGCTCCTTCAGGGTATTCTTGAGCCTCGAGATACCTTTTGACTTCATGAAACCATGGTTGGTCCACTACTTCTTCGGTATTAATATCGTGACATTGTACAGGTTTGTCCATTCATTCAATGGTGATCTGGGGAGCCTCATTATCCCAATTAAGTTTAAACATGGATGACATTGCAGCTAGAGCATCTGCTACCTGATTTTATTCTCGCGGGAAGTGCTCGAAGGTAATCTGCTCGAAATGTGGTAACAATGTCAAGACATGTTCTTTGTAAGGGATGGGGTTTGGATGCTTAGTGTCCCATTCTCCTTTCATCTAACTGATGACCAAATCTGAATCCCCAAACACCACTAAAGATTTAATTCCCAAGTCTATGGCAGCCTTGAGTCCAAAGATGCACGCTTCATACTCTGCCATGTTTTTCGTACAATTGAAGAAAAGTCTAGCGGTGAAAGGAGTATGGCATCCTTCTGGAGATATAAGCACAATGCTGATACCGTTACCAAGTGCATTAGAGGCTCCATCAAAGTACAGGGTCCATCGGGATCCTTGTTCAAGTCAGTCATATGGTCTAAAATCTTCAACGTTGTCTAATGTCATGATGTCTTCGTCAGGGAAGTCGGACATCATGGATTGATAATCTTCTACAGCTTGATGTGCAAGATGATCATCTAGCACACTGCCCTTTATATCTTTTTGGGTCGTGTACTGTATGTAATATTTTGTAAGGATCATCTGCCATCTAGCTATCCTTCCAGACAAAGCAGGCTTCTCGAAGATGTACTTTATCGGATCCATCTTAGATATCAGTAAAGTGGTATGAGTCAACATATATTGCCTTAGCCGGCGAGCAGCCCATACCAACGCGCATCAAGTTTTCTCGAGCAGTGAATATCTGGTTTCATAGTCGGTAAACTTTTTGCTAAGGTAATAAATGGCATGCTCTTTTCGGCCAGACTCATTATGCTGCCCCAATACGCACCCCATTGAGTTCTCCAAGACGGTCAGATACATGATTAGCGGTCTTCCTTCGACGGGCGGCATCAATACAGAAGGCTCTTGTAAATACTCCTTGATTTTATCGAAATCAATCTGACAGTCATCATTCCATCTAACTACCTGATCTTTCTTCAACAGCTTGAAGATTGGCTCACAAGTAGATGTTAGGTGAGAAATGAACCTAGCAATGTAGTTTAGACGTCCCAAGAAACCTTTGACCTCCTTTTTAGTGCGAGGAGCAGACATTTCTTATATATTTTTACTTTGGCAGGATCAACCTTGATGCCTTTGTTGCTGACGATGAAACCCAAGAGTTTACCGGACCGGACTCCGAATGTGCACTTATTAGGGTTCAACCTTAGCTTGTATTCCTTAAACCTGACAAACAGCTTTTGCAAGTGATCAAGGTATTCTTCTTTAGTTTGTGATCGGGCTATCATGTCATCTACGTAGACCTCTATCTCATGATGTATCATATCATGAAACAAAGCTACCATGGCGCGTTGATAGGTGGCCCCGACATTCTTCAGTCCTAATGGCATCACTTTGTAGCAGAACGTACCCCACTGTGTGACAAAAGTAGTTTTCTCCATGTCCTCAGGTGCCATTTTGATCTTGTTATAGCCTGAGAATCCATCCATGAAAGAAAATACTTTGTGCTGAGCTGTGTTGTCAACCAGGATGTCGATGTGCGAAAGTGGAAAGTCATCTTTAGGGTGGCCCTGTTTAAATATCTATAATCCATGCACATTCTCACTTTGCCATCCTTTTTAGGTACGGGAACAATGTTAGCAACCCATTGTGGATAGGAAGTAACATCAAGAAATCCAGCATTGAATTGTTTCATAACTTCTGCTTTGATCTTCTCTGACATGTCAGGTCTCATGCGGCGGACTTTTTGTTTCACTGGTGGACAGTCTTCTCTTGTGGGTAGAAGGTGTACCACAATGTCAATATCGAGTCCCGGCATGTCTTTGTATGACCAGGAAAAGATCTCAACGTTATCATGCAACAGCTGAATTAGGCGCTCCTTGACACTCGGCTCTAGGTTGGCACCCACTCTAATTTACTTCTTGTCTTCCTCAGTTCCCAAGTTGATTGTGTCCAACAACTCCTCATGAGGCAGAATAGCTCTTTCCTCTTGTTGCAGAAGTCTGGCCAATTCCCTTGGTAACTCACAATCTTCCTCACCTTTGTATTCGGCTTGGTTGATCAGATATTCAGAGTCACTGAAGGCTATAGCAGTATCGTTACCCATGGATTCCGGAATGGAAGGGTACATGCATTTGTGAGTGTGGGTGTGTGTAAGGGTATAGCCATCTTAAAACAACAAAATGTAAAAGAAAGACAATGAGCACAAAAGGTTTATATATGAAAAAGCGTCCATGATTCATTAAAATGACATATGAAAATGAAATAAGAACCCCTTACAAATGGATCGATGTGCCTCGGGTAATAAATAAGGTTGAAAAAGTAAGAATTGTTTGTGAATTATTACAGATCCAACAGAAATTGAAAAGATAAATTACTATGATATGAAATTAATCTGAATAAAGTCTTTTGCTTCCCAGTTGCATAGTCCTCCGCTGACAGTAGGGAATATCCAGTCTTCCAGGCTGCCATCTTCTTCACTGTCCTCTAGTGCATTAACCCTTTGGTGGTTGATCTTCACATGTGGCCTTCCGGCACGGGCGCGGCGAACAGCTTTCTGAGCAGTTAAGGTAAATCCCAGGCCAAACTTGTCTGATTTGTAGGTAAAGTCTGGAAGCTGACCCCAGATGGTGGATTCGCCTTCTTCCACCAATGCCTTTGCATCCTTTAGAGAAGACATCTGAGGTACAGGTCTTGTGATCACAAGAATTGAGGATACTGCTTTGGTCGCCTCTATTTCCGGAGAAACTTATTCAAAATGTTGGAAAGGAGTCTCAATGAATTCACCATCCAATTCTACATATCAGAAAGAATTCAGATGACTAATCATGTACTCCTCCTCACCATGGACAGTTATGATCTTCCCTTGGACAGGGTACTTCAGCATCTGATGCAAAGTGGAAGTGACAGCTCCGACATTGTGAATCTCGGGACGTCCCAACAAGCAAGAGTAAGAAGGACGGATGTCCATCATATAGAATGTTGAATTGAACGTCTGGGTACCCACCTTGATCGGGATGTCCACCTCCCCATGGACCATCCTCTTAGAGCTGTCAAATGATCTTACAATTATATTGCTGGGTTTTAAAGTCAGCCCCTCACAATCCAGTCTATCCAGGGCTTTCTTTGGCAAGACATTTAAAGATGATCTAGTATCAACAAAAACATGGGCTAGGGTGGTTCCCTTACACTCCACCGAGACATGTAGTGCATCATTGTGTTTTCTCCCTTTGGAGGTTAAGTCAGCATCAGAGAAACCCAGGCCATTGTCGGCTATCAGACTGGCCACACACTCTTGGAATTGATCTGTAGACCTCTCTTGCGGAACATGAGCCGTCTTCAAAAACTTTACCAAAGCTTTAGCATGTGCCTCAGAGCACAGCAGCAGGGCTAACGTAGAGATTTTGGAGTGGGTCTTCCCCAGTTGTTTAACCACATCATAATCACTTTTCTTAATGATCCTTAGGATTTCTTCCATCTCCTTCTTGGATGTCTCAAAAATAACTAGTGATTGAGCCTTCGTCAGGACAAGCTCCTCTTGAACATTCTTTCCTTTATTCTCAGCAACGGAAGTAGGGATAGGAATTGTATTGTCATTTTTGGCGGGTACACTTGTACGTACAATCACGGGCACAAATGTAATCTTCGAAATGGCCATGAGTCCAGAGACTGCCTTTGGAGGGGCAATCTCTAGAGAGAAAATTCTCCCACTGCGGGTAATTTTGCTTGTTCCGACAATGTTACTGATGTCGGGATTGTCCTCCTCGGAGCTTTCTTCTTCTTTTTCTCCTTTTCTTTTTCTAGAAGAGTCTTGAGCTCCTCCTTCCCCTTGGCCAAGGTCAGGAGTAACTGTTGGAATTGTGAATTCTGAGCTTGCAAGTCGTAAACCGTTTGTTCAAGATCCATTTTGCTGAAATAAACAGCAGAGGGATGAGGAAATTTCTTGCAGAGACCTGTTTATGCTCATGATGCATAATATGTATTCATGCAATGTTTTCAAGGATTTAAAAATTCAAATTTATGTCAAACAAAAAGGCACAAACGTTATATTAATAAAAATAGAATTTTCTTACATCAATGCCTCTAGGGAAAAATAGTAGAAAATTCTAAGATAAAAAGACGTTGCGCATCCTTTTTGGTGCAATGTAGGTGTTGAGAGTCTGCTCTTCGTGAAGTAACCGAGTGAGTTCTAAAACCTTCTTCTCGCTTGTGTAGAATTGGGCTTCAAAAGTATCGCGTTCTCCCTTGAGCTGTATCCAACTCCTTTGCAGATCTTCGAGTGATGTTGGCATGTCAGGATGTAGGAGGGTGTATGGAACCTCTCCTTCCTCAATAGGCTCTATAATCACTGGGAGAATAGAGGGGTAAGGCATCATAAGACTTTGGGACTGGGTTCATACCCACTTGAGGTAAGGCTCAAGGGGGATGGAATTCGTGTGTCCCAAGGTCTTACTGTCTACCTTGTTTGGCATCATCCAAGCTCGAATGAACCTTTGACGAAGTCCTTGATTGTCGTTGTCGAAGTCGAAAACCAGGCCTTGAATCAGCATGTCATGTGGGCCATCCCTTCGAGCATAACCAAACTCTCTTAGAGCCAAGCAGGGGTTGCAGGTGATGCCTCCCCTAATTCCAAGTAGAGGGACATTAGGGAATTCCCCGCAACGGTCGACAATGCTAACAATCTCTTTGGATCGAGAACACCAATGAATGTATGAATGTGTAAGTGTCATCAATCGTTGTGACTGCCTCAAACCTTTCTCATTCTTTAAGACTGATTGGGGAAGATGAGAAATAAACCATCTTGCCAAGAGAGGAGTGCAAATGAGAACACCTCTTTTCCTCATTGTACGAGTGTGAAAAGAGTGTAAGATATCCCCAAACAATGTAGGCACCAGATTGCGAGACATGAAGATTTTGACAGCACTCATATCTATGAGTTGGTCAGGGTTAGGGAACAAGACCATCCCATAGATAAGAGAAGCTACAATCTCCTCAAAAGCTTGTAAATCTAAGGATTTCCAATAGCTTTGGGCCTTCTCAAACAGAAACTTTGACAAGAAGCCTTTGACACCACTTCTAGTTTCCCAATGGGTTGTGACATCAGATGAGTGCAAGTGCAGGGCTTGAGCAATCTCTTCTGGATTTGGATCTCTTTTCGTACCATTGAAAGGTAGTTGATTGAGAATAGGAATCCTCAAGAGTTGAGAAAATTCCTCCAAAGCAGGCATAAGCTGGTAGTCAGGAAATGTGAAGCAGTGATGCAAAGGGTCAAAGAACTGGAAGAGAACCTTTATCATGTCTTCCTCTGTGTTGGAAGTGATTAGGTTGAGTAGACGACCATGCCTCTCGGTGAATGGAGAGTTCTCAGGAATCCTTTAAGCTAGCTCCTTGAGTTGTGGAGGAATTCTTACAAGGTTGACTTGGATAGTTTTCTTGCGAAGTGAATCCATATCCTACAAAACAGGAACAAAGATGAATTTCCAAAATCCTTGAAATGGTTAGTGGATGCATATGATGTTCATGATGCTCATGATGTTATGAACAAGTACATATGTACAAGCAAATCACACAAGTTCCTAGTTTAGGCTTGCATGGGGTTTCATAGGTAAGTACCCTCTTGAAGTTTAGTTGGCTCAACCTGTCCTAGAAATAGTAACCGGGTTCTAAGGAGCTCAATATCACTGGATTGTTTCCTTGTTCATTGTTTCAATTCAAGCCTCTTGACTGGCGACCGAAATATTCCAAGGAACCAACCCTTAATGAGTGTAGTATCGAGTATCTACCAACTTCGGACTACACTAAAGCCGGTCATCTCACTACATCCTAAAAGGTCAAGTTGGTCAAGTAAAGGTTCTAGAAGTTCGTTAGTGCTTCATGACATCACTAAGCGGCCCCGTATTCTCTTTGATTGACTCAAAGGCTACCGGTACCCACAAATATGTCACACTAACATAGATATTGCTTAGACCATGTCGGTATACCCCGCACAGTTTCCATAATTCATTGCTATTTACCTATGAATGTTTCCCAAATCCGGGTAGAGGATTCAAACCCAAACAATAGAACCAAAGTGTAAAGCAAACAAGTCAAACAATTGTAAGCAAATAAAGGTGATCTAAGCCCTAAGGTAACCCCACTTTTAGTAGTTCCCAGCAGAGTCGCCAGTTCTGTGATACGGTGGAAGAACTGACTTGAGGTTTTGTGTTTCATCGCAAATGTCGCAGTTTAGCAAGAGTCGCCACCGACTTTTATTTTATCCAAAAGGAAAGGTAAAAAAGAACAGGAAAGATCTTTGATATGTTTTCTTGAGTTCGGGGGGTAGATTATGAAAAGGGAAGGTGCTAGCACCCTTTTCATCCATGGTTTTCCATGGGCTCTTAGTTACTTGCTTAGATCACTTGCTTTGCTTTTGAAATTGTTTGAAATGGTGCTTTGTGTTTGGTGTGATTTTGAAAGTATTTTGAAAAGAGGCCATTCGTTTAGGTAATCTTTGTAATGATTCTCGTTCGGAAGAATGTATACAAAGAGGTTTGTCATTTGAAAAATGTTTCAATGTTTTGAAAGTTGTTTGGAAATGTTTTAAAATGTGTGTGTGTGATTTTGAAAATAGCAAGGATTGTTTTGAAGTGGAGCAAGTAACTATGAACTATGTACCCTACTCAAATGTCTTTCCTATGTATTTTTATTCCTTTGACATTGTTGATTTACCATTGATTTGGTAAACAAACCTATCTTTGGATGTTAAACTGGACGGGCATTGGTCATTGTATGACCATGATAGCAATGTTGTCAAGTATCTTAGCATGTTTGAGGGACCAAGATCATTTTGTTTAGGCAACCTTTTGATAGCGTCATCGAGGGACTATGATCTTTTGTTTGTATTGTTTTGTTTTGTGTTTCCAAGATACTTTGCATGCATACCATTGCCATTTTTGTTTAGGCAACCAAGTGGATAAAACCCTAAGGGTGCTTGTGTGCAATGTGTATCATTTTGCATGCATTTTGTTTGTCTTGGATTAGGTCATTCTATTTGTTTGTTTTTGGTCTTATCATGCAAAACCCTAATTTACTACACATGGTATAAATGCGATAAATTGCGTAAAAGTAAACTAAGATATTACACCAATTATAATGAGAGGGGGGATACAAGTTTTTGAATGGGGATATTGCACAAATATAAACCCTAAAATACTATTACAACCCAATCGAATTATGTGCGAAATAAATAAATATACAAATATAAAAAATGCAATAAAAATGTATTTATGCAGAATGTTTTGTATTTGATTTTTTTGTAAGAGAATAATGATTTATTTAAGCCCTAAAAAAAAGGAAAAAATAATAAAATTATTTTTGGAGGGATGAAACCCTAGTTTTCAAATTAAAAGAAAAAATATGTTTCCTTTTACTATTTTGTTCATTTTTTGTTTAAGAAAATAATAAATAATATTATGTACAAATATTAAAAATTAAAATATGCATGAAAATAATTATTTTATGTATGAAATAATAAAATAAAAATGTATAGTATTTTTTTATTATTTACAAGTTATTTTAAGAAAATGATTTCTATTCTATTCAAATAATCTATTTTTATGCACACAAAAAAAGTGAAAATCAATAAAATATTTTTGAGTATTTTTTATCATTAGAAAAAATAAATGCAAGTAATAAAATAAAAATGTGCAAGAAAAATGAAAAAATATAAGAAATAAGTCAGGGAGTGCAAAAGGAAATCTGGTGGTGTGAATAACAAAAGCAAACAGGCCCAATGCGCCAAGGCCCAGATCATCAGCTTCGTCCCTGTCCTTGGCTTCTTCCCTGCACGCGTTTCTTCCTTCAAACTGTAACTTGCTATTGCTTGCGTAAAATCAAAAACTCATAACGTAAAACATGTAGCTTGTAATATCACGATTCCAATGATATAAAATTGGTGACCTAACTCTCAAAGATCAGAGAGAATTTTATAACCCCTAATTTCTGACCTAATTTTTTCAGCATGTTCAACTTTCAAATTCTCTTAGCTCAGTTAATATAAATGACAATTATGCATATGTACAACTTCACCATGCTAGAGACTACATTTTTGCTTCACAAATCGTGGCTTAAGGATGCTTAAATAGAGAGATAGAGTTTTGAAAAACACCTCCTTCAGCTAGATTTGGATATGGCAATGTGGGGACTTTGAGTGAGGCCTGAGGATCGTGTGAGTTTCCTTGAAGGTCTCTCAAGCTATTCCAATGCTTAGCTGGCTTTGTGGATGCTTGAAACTCCTTGTAGAAGTCAAGCTGCAACCTGAAGATGTGAAAAACACAAGAAGGGGAGGTTGAATTGAAAAAACTTGGATCAAATAATAAATATCTTTAAGACACAGTATTTTTATCCTGGTTTGTTTGATCTCAAACTACTCCAGTCCACCCGTCAAGGTGATTTAGCCTCTCTCCAACGAGGTCTTAATCCACTATTCTAAAAGAATTACAACAGCTACTTTAACAACTGTTAAAGTCTTCTTGAGTATAACCACAAACCGGTTTATCTCAAGGAAATATTTTACAAGAAATGAACAAGAGTGTGTTGTTGTTTTCTAACAAAACAGTATATCACAACTGTGATAGTTACATAAATTAAGCTTGGAATAAAATGAATTTGCTAAAGATTTTGAATATGCGTGGTTTGGAAGGCTTGGCAAATTATGTGAGTACATGTGTGCTTCTTTACTCAAGCAGACTTGTTTATATAGGCAAGGCAAAGATACGTTGTCCATAAAGCAAGTTTAATGATAATAACGCACTTTCCTTTTGGAGAAGATCTTGTCTGAAGAAAGCCGTAAGCATTTAATTATGTCTTGAATAATTAATAACGCTTCAGAGTCTTCTTTGCTTTAACTGCTGATAACGCTTCAGAGTGTTAGTGACTTGGTAAAGATGGCTTTGATCAGAGTCAGAGTGTATTTGTTTATGCGCAGATTCTGGTCATCAAGCTTCAGCGTGTAGCACATATTACTGATCTTCTGATGCTGATTCCATCAGAACTTCTGTATATACAAAACATAATTTTAAGAAGCATATTTGTTTTATATATATCTTTGAATTTATTTATTCTTTGAATTTTGTTATCATCAAAACTCTAATCAAGGGTTGTAGAATCAAACTATGTTCTAACAATCTCCCCCTTTTTGATGATGACAAAAACCAGATTTTTCAATTAAAAATAAAGAATAAAAACTATAGAATTAAGAAGAGAAACTCCCCCTGAGTCGATCACTTCCCTTTAATTCCATGAGTCTTTGAGCATCAGAATCTTATTGTATCTTTCATCAGAGTTTTGTACCTGTTCAAGCTTTTCAGAAGAGAGAAATTTAAATAGATCAGAATTTCTGAGACTTATGTCTCAGTAATCCGTTATTGAAAAATATCTTATTATGTCTCCCCCTTTTTGTCAGTTATCAAAAAGAACATATAATCAGAGCCAAAATGCGTTTATATTAAAAATAGAATCAACGATAAGTTCAGAACATTATAGATAAACATGTTTAAAAACGAGGAAATTCTAAGAGGGAGGAGAAAGACGCGTGAACAAAGCTTCCAACAAGCCCTTGATCTGGATGTTGGTTTCCTCTTGCTTGGTTAATATGCTCTTGATTTCCGAAATTTTGTCGTCCTGTTTATCCATTCTTTCCTGCATCAAAATATCAGATCTTTTCAGGTCTTCTAGAGTCTGCCTTTCATAGGGGGAAGCTTGAGAATCTTCAGTAACAGGATGCTTCTCAGAGCATTCTGCAATATCCTCTTTTTGACCTAGTTCTTCAGCAGGAATCATCTGCTCTGGAGTATCAGTCAGATTGAGATCTTCTAACTCTGGTTGAACTTTATATGCTGGACGATGTTCAGACCAGGGAGCATTGTCCAGAGGGAGAACTTCTTCCTTGAGCAGTTGGCTCGGAACTTGATCTTCAATTACTTTTAGTAGAGTATTGAAGTTCTGTTGAACTTGTCCATAGCTTTGTTCTTGCATCTTACGAGTTTCAGAACATACCCATCTTCTGAACCTTGTCCAAAGGTAGTCTGATGCAGCAGGATCAATTAGCTCAAGACTAGCTTGCTTTAGAGAAGTGATCCACTTCTGTACTTCTGTTTCAAATATCAATAAGCTGGTACCAACATCTGGAGAGGGTTCAGATGGTTTTGGTTTTGGAATAGCTGTTTTGTGGGTTATGGCAGTAAGACGTTCAAAAACCGTTAAATCAATGACAGTCTTGACGTTGTCATCTGGATTGTTATTTTGATAGGGAGTGGGAGAGTATGGAATAATTATTAGACTAGTTGGGGAGTTTGGTGGAGTTGATTCTTGTGAAGAGGGAATTTGGGGAATATCCAGAATGGTTAGGGGCATACGGATGGCCAGAGGTTTAGTGATTCCAGGAATGGGAATGGTATCAGAATCAACATTTTGGTTGGATTGATCGTTATGAGGTTCTGGTTCACAGGATTCAGAAGGTTGAGCCTCAGAAGTTTGAACTTCTAGTTGAAATAGTTCAGGTTGTGGATAAGGTGGATGAATTTCTGGTTGAGGAGATGGAGGTAGTGGTATTTCTGGTTGTGGAGAGAGGGGAATTTCTGGTTGTGGTGCTTTTGTGGTGGTTTCAGAGTTTGGATTTTCTGGCATGAGAGCAGAAGTGTGTTGGTCAAAGGTTTCTATATCTGATAGAACTTTTGCAAGTTCTTGTTGGGTTGCTTCAATATTTGGATTTGGAGGTATGGAGTGAGATCCTCTAAGAGTTAAAGTTTCTGAGGGGTCAAATTCAATGTCAAAGTCATAAACTGTTTGTGGCGTGGGGTTTTCTGATGGAGTGGGAATTGGTATAGATGTTGATACAGAAATTGAGTTTAAAACAGTTACAGAAGAAGGATTACCTCTCTTTTTAGGAGTCCGCTGGGATGATCCTTCTGCTACAGCCTTCCTTTTCTTGTTTTTCTTCAGCACAACTTCTGGAGCCTTCTGCTGCAGATCCTGAATGTTCAAATCTGGTGCTGTACCATCCGCCTTACATGCATCCAGATATCTGACTATTATCTCAGGTTTAGAATCCATCTCTGAGAACATGGGAAAGTTATCCAGAGGGATTCTTCTGCTGGACATTGCTGCAAAAGAAGTGACACTGGGTTCCTTCTTGATGTTCTCAATTAACTTCATCTTCTTCAGATTCTTTGCATTCAACTGTTTGCCAACAGTAGCTTCTAAAGAGATGATTTCCTGAGCTTCTGTTAGATGATCAATCAGCTTATTCTCTGTTAGAATATCTGATATAAGCCTTCCTAGGGGTATCCAGTCCCTTTTTGTGCGCTCCTCTTCTCTGGTTTCCTTAACACTAGTCCTTAGATGGTTAAACAGCAGATGATCCAGATTCACCTTAATCTTCTGGGAGATGAAGTAGATCAAAAATTGCTGATCAATATTGATGTAGTCAGGAGAGCTGGTAGGCTTCCTGTAGTTTATGCATCCCAGAATAATCTTGGCCCATATTCTGTGATGGTGTTTTAGATCTCTTATCTTGCTGGAGGGAAGACCCAGAGTGAAGATTTCTCTAGCAATTAGGGCGACATCAGCGCATCTTTCAGCCATGTCAATGCATCGTGCACCACCACCATTGTAGCCTATTAATCTTGCAATGAGGTCCTCAGTTATGACTATCTTCTTCCCCATTATGTATGAAGTAACTTGATGGTTGGAAGATGAAGCATGAATCCAAAATTCCTTCACAAGGATTGGGAATGTTGGACCCACCAGTCGGTCAAAATATCTGTCCCAGCCTTGAGCCTTTACTTCTTCAGAGAGATTAAACCCGTTCTCTTGAAGACTTTTAAAGTCCACAATAAATTCTGAGAGTACTTCTAGATTTTTGATGGGTGTGAGAAGAGTTCTGAAGGGTTCTTCATATTGTTCGGAGGAATCTGTTTTCTGAGTACTGGAAGTAGGGTTGCTTGAGGAAGCCATGTTCACACCGAAGGTTTTGAGAAGAAATTGAAAGGGTTTTGAGAAAGGATGCAAACTGAAATCAATAAGATTGTAGAGAATATGAAAGTGAAAGTAAAAAAGTGTAAAGAGTGATAAATGTGTTTAAATAGATTTAAAAAAAAAAGATTTTGAAAACATAAACGGCAAGAGAGAGAAATAAATTATAATGATTACGAGCATTTAATGACATCTGATTTTGGGGGATTCAGAAAGATATTGGAACGGTTACCAATGACATGTGTCCCAATGCATCCAATCAGCGCTTTTGACCTTTCAGAAACGTGAACACGTGTTCAGCCTCAAAAAGTAGCTGATGACTGGATGACACTTGTTTGCTTGAGTGAACTGCACATTTCTATCCTTGAAATGAAGTGCGCAGATCTTTATGGATAGATTCTGGTACAATCTATACTTCTAAAGATCTGAAGAAAGATTGATTAGTAGTTCACAGAAAAATAAACAAAGTTCTGAGGGTTAAGATATGGAATCAAAACAGTTTTATTCTGGGCAGAGCTTCATGCTGAGATGTTTCAGAATGAAGTTGAACCTATCTTCAGAAAGAGGTTTTGTAAAGATATCAGCCCATTGATGGTCTGTGTTCATAAATTTTAAATTTAGAATCCCTTTCTGAATATAGTCCCTAATAAAATGATGTTTTATTTCTATATGCTTATCCCTAGAATGCAAAATTGGATTTTTACTGAGACAAATAGCAGAAGTATTGTCACAAAGGATAGGGATGTTACTCTCAAATATCTTGAAGTCCTCAAGTTGACTTTTCATCCAGAGCATTTGTGTGCTGCATCCAGCTGCTTCTATGTATTCAGCTTCTACTGCTGATAGAGCTATTGTGGATTGTCTTTTGCTGGACCATGAGATCAGGTTTCTCCCAGAAACTGGCAGCTTCCAGAAGTGCTTTTACGTTCTACTCTGTCTCCAGCGAAATCAGCATCACCGTATCCTATCAAGTTGTAATCACTTGATTTTCTATAAAACAAACCCAGATTAGTAGTACCTTTCAGATACTTGAAAATTCGCTTAACTGCTGTTAAGTCAGATTCTCTAGGATCTGATTGGAATCTAGCACAAATGCAAACACTGAATAGAATGTCAGGCCTTGAAGCCGTCAGATAGAGAAGAGAACCAATCATACCTCTGTAGACCTTCTGTTCTACCTTTTTACTTACCTCTTCTCTTTCCAGAATGCACGTGGGATGCATTAGAATCTTTGATGGCTTACATTCTGAGAGATCAAATTTCTTCAGAAGTTCTCTGACATATTTGCTCTGATGAATGTAAGTTCCTTCTGGGGTTTGATTAATCTGAATGCCCAGAAAGAATTTTAGTTCCCCCATTAGGCTCATCTCAAATTCTGCCTGCATACATTTAGCAAACTTTCTTCCCAGAGAGGGTTTAGTGGATCCAAATATGATGTCATCAACATAAATCTGACATACTAAAATGTCATTCTTAACTATCTTACAGAACAAGGTTGTGTCCACTTTCCCTCTGGTGAATTCCTTTTCTAGCAGGAAGTTACTTAGTCTTTCATACCAAGCTCTGGGAGCTTATTTCAGACCATACAGTGACTTCTTTAGTTTGAAAACATATTCTGGATTTTTGGAACTTTCAAAACCATGGGGTTGGTGCACATATACCTCTTCTTCTATATAGCCATTTAAGAATGCACTCTTAACATCCATCTGATATAGAGTGATGCCTTTATTAACAGCAAATGAAATTAATAGTAAGATAGATTCTAACCTAGCAACTGGAGCAAAGGTTTCTGTATAATCTATCCCCTCTTGCTGACTATAACCTTGTGCTACCAGTCGTGCTTTGTTTCTGATGACTTCACCTTGTTCGTTCAGTTTGTTTTTGAACACCCATTTTGTACCAATGATGTTGAATCCTTTTGGTTTAGGAACTAGATCCCATACGTCATTTCTTGTGAATTGATTTAGCTCCTCTTGCATTGCTAGAATCCAGTCATTGTCCAGAAGTGCTTCATCAATTGTTGTTGGTTTAATTAGAGAAACCAGTCCCATGAGGGATTCTTCAGAGTTTCTGAAGGTAGATCTTGTTTTGATTGGATCTTCCTTCCTTCCTAAGATTGTTTCTTCTGGGTGATCCATGCTGCTTCTGGATGGTATTTTCTGGAGTTGATCAACAGAAGGTGCTGGATTGCTTGCAGTGACTCTTTCTGATGTTGAGGTAGTGTCTCTGTTGAGAGCTTCTGATGATTTGTCTTCAGTACCTATGAGTTCAACTTCCATATCTGCAAGGAATTCATTCTGCTTTGACTTTTGAGAGTCAAGCTTATCATCAAAAAAAACACTGATTGATTCCTCCACAATCTGTGTTTCTGTATTGTATACTCTGTACCCTCTTTAGCGTTCAGAATATCCTAACATAATACACTTTTTTGCTTTAGAGTCAAACTTGTTCAAATAATTTTTTGTATTCAAAATAAAACATGTACATCCAAATGGGTGAAAATAGGAAATGTTGGGCTTTCTGTTCTTCCACAATTCATATGGAGTCTTTTCCAGAATAGGTCTTATGGAGATTCTATTATGAATGTAACATGTCGTGTTTATTGCCTCTGCCCAGAAGATCTTAGCAATGTTAGTCTCGTTGATAATGGTTCTGGCCATTTCTTGCAATGTTCTGTTCTTTCGTTCTACAACTCCATTTTGCTGGGGAGTTCTAGGACAAGAGAAATCATGCAGAATGCCTTTATCATTAAAGAATAACTCAAAATCTTTGTTTTCAAATTCTCCACCATGATCACTTCTGACTTTGATGATTCTAAGATTCTTTTCATTCTGAACTTGGTTGCAGAAGGTAACAAACACAGAGTGTGACTCGTCCTTGTGCTTTAAGAACTTTACCCATGTCCATCTACTATAGTCATCTACGATTACTAACCCATACTTCTTGCCACTGACTGAAGCAGTTTTAACTGGTCCAAATAAGTCAATGTGTAGAAGTTCTAATGGCTTGGAGGTGGAAACAACGTTTTTGGATTTGAAAGATGGTTTTGCAAACTTCCCTTTCTGACATGCTTCACACAGAGCATATGAATTGAACTTCAGGTTAGGAAGTCCTCTGACCAGATTGAGTTTGTTAATCTGAGATATTCTTCTCATACTAACATGTCCCAATATTCTGTGCCAGATCCATTGCTCGTTGTTAACAGACAGAAGACACTTTATGTTCTGACTAGAAACTTCTGAGAGTTGTGATCATACTCCTTGATGATCTCATCAGCATTGCTGGGAGTTTTATGGATTGTTTCCTTCTGAGAGTTTTGCAATTGGTTTTCTAATTTTGAAATTTTATCTTTAAACTCAGAATTCTCCAATTTGAGACTCTCAGTCTTATCAGAGTCAGAAGCAAGATTCATTTTCAGGTTTCTGAATTTGACTCTGATCTGCTGATATCTTTCCAAAATTTCATTAAGGCTTTCAGCTAGTTCAGCCTTAGTAAAGTTTATAGTAAAGTCTAGGAATACCTCTTCTGTATCTGATTCAGAGTCTGACTCAGAAGCTTCACTGTATTCAGTTATGTTTGCCATGAGAGCTATGTTTGCTCTTTCATCATCTGATTCTGAGTCAGCTTCAGATGTGTCAGAATCATCCCATGTAGCCATGAGACTTTTCTTCTTTTCCTTGCCAAACTTCTTTTTGGGCTTCTCCTTCTGAAGCTTTGGGCAATCACTTTTGTAGTGCCCTTGCTCGTTACATTCATAATAGATGATGTCTTTGTTGTTTGGCTTTCTGTTTCCTGAAGAACCTTCAGATCTTCTGTGTCAAGAAGAGGATTCTGACCTTCTGTATCTGGAGGAAGATTCATTCTGATTTTCTGATCTTCTGGGATTCTTGAACTTCCTTTGCCTTTGCTTCCACAATTGGTTCACCCTTCTGGAGAGGAGAGAAAGTTCATCTTCTTCTGATGAGGACCCATCCGAGGTTTCTTCCACAGCCTGCAAAACATTGGAGTCAGATTTTCTGTTAGATTTTAAAGCTAATGGCTTACCTTGCTTTTGAGGTTCATCTGCTTTTAGCTCTATCTCGTGACTTCTAAGGGAGCTGACAAGTTCCTCCAGAGAGATTTTATTGAGATCCTTGGCTAGCTTAAGCACTGTGACCATTGGCCTCCACAGTTTTGGCAAGCTTCTGATGATCTTCTTAACGTGATCAATAGTGGAATACCCTTTGTCAAGAACTTTTAGACCAGCAACAAGAATTTGAAATCTTGAAAACATAGTTTCTATTGATTCACTCTCTTCCATCTTGAATGCCTCATACTTCTGAATGAGCGCAAGGGCTTTGGTTTCTTTGACTTGAATGTTGCCTTCATGCGTCATTCTCAGAGAGTCAGACATATTCTTGGCAGTTTCTTTGTTTGATATTTCTCATATACTGAATAAGAGATGACGCTTAGAAGAATTGTTCTAGCCTTGTGATGATTTCTGAACTCACGCTTTTGCTGATCAGACATCATTTTCTTGTCAATCTTCTGACCACGTCCATCCACTGGGTGCGTGTATCTATCAGTTACCATGTCCCAAAGATCAGTATCATGGGCCAAAAAGAAACTCTCAATTCTGTCTTTCCAGTAGTCAAAGTTCTCTCCATCAAAGACTGGAGGTTTGCCACTGAATTTGTCCCTTTCTCCATTGTTGTCATTATTGATGTTTTGACTTGGTCCTGCCATTGTGTTTTTCTGACGCTGGATCTTGTACTGACACGGTTAAGTGTTATAAGCTCAGAACCAGGCGCTCTGATGCCAATTGAAGATGTGAAAAACACAAGAAGGGGGGGTTGAATTGAAAAAACTTGGATCAAATAATAAACAGCTTTAAGACACAGTATTTTTATCCTGGTTCGTTTGATCTCAAACTACTCCAGTCCACCCGTCAAGGTGATTTCGCCTCTCTCCAACGAGGTCTTAATCCACTATTCTAAAAGAATTACAACAGCTACTTTAACAATTGTTAAAGTCTTCTTGAGTATAACCACAAATCGGTTTATCTCAAGGAAATCTTTTACAAGAAATGAACAAGAGTGTGTTGTTGTTTTCTAACAAAACAGTATATCACAACTGTGATAGTTACACAAATTAAGCTTGGAATAAAATGAATTTGCTAAAGATTTTGAATATGCGTGGTTTGGAAGGCTTTGAAAATTATGTGAGTACATGTGTGCTTCTTTACTCAAGAAGACTTGTTTATATAGGCAAGGCAAAGATATGTTGTCCATAAAGCAAGTTTAATGATAATAACGCACTTTCCTTTTGGAGAAGATCTTGTCTGAAGAAAGCCGTAAGCATTTAATTATGTCTTGAATAATTAATAACGCTTCAGAGTCTTCTTTGCTTTAACTGCTGATAACGCTTCAGAGTGTTGATGACTTGGTAAAGATGTATTTGATCAGAGTCAGAGTGTATTTGTTTATACGTAGATTCTGGTCATCAAGCTTCAGCGTGTAGCACATATTACTGATCTTCTGATGCTGATTCCATCAGAACTTCTGTATATACAAAACATAATTTTAAGAAGCATATTTGTTTTATATATATCTTTGAATTTATTTATTCTTTGAATTTTGTTATCATCAAAACTCTAATCAAGGGTTGTAGAATCAAACTATGTTCTAACATAACCTTCCAAAGAGAAAATGGTAAAGGTTGAAACAGAGCACACAGTTGCAGGATGATTGCTTGGATAGCTTTGGTAGGATGTACGGAAGATGTTTGAAGTGTTACAAGGCAAAACACACGAGCAAATATTGAGCTTGCTATGATTTTGCAGAAACTGCAATGTTGGGCAGAAATTTGGAGTTTTGGAGTTTTGGAATGTTTCAGAGGTCAAGCATTCGTGTCTAGCCTTGTGATAAGTTTGTCCATCTGTATAGAATGATACCAAGTCCTCCCTTTATCAAATGTACTAGTTCTTTGGACTTTTGCAACTTTTCTTACTTTTGAAGAAAAGTGAAGTGACTTGAGCCAACATGCTTGTACTGGCTAGTTCTAGGGCTGCCAAGGGTTGGTAAACATTGCTTGATATCTGTGGACATTGCTTGTAACAAAATAACAGGTCCAAGGCTCGAGGTTTGTAAAGTTGGAAAAGCTTGCCTTTATGAAAATGGCAATGTGCCCTTTATGCCATTTATGGATTTATTCCTTGTACAATGCTTCAAAAGCCAAAATAAATCCATTATCCACTGAGTTAGCATTTAATTATGGAATGTAGAAGGATTTTAGGACATGTAATGCAAGGTACAAGCATGCTTGATCAGATTTGCAACTTGATGCATTGTGAAAATGCTTGAACAAAAGTGACAAAATGCCAATTTCTCTTCTTCGATTCTCCCTAACCACAAATGATCTTGGAGAGTTCTTTGACATTTTGGAAAGCTTGCAACATGATATACAATCCATATTTGAAATGAATTTTGAGATACCTCTTGGAACTAGGTGAAAAATGTCCATGAAGTTGGGTCAAAAACCTGCCTAAATTAGGGAAAATTTTCATTAAGTCTTTTAGTTCATGGACCCCTATTCACAAATTCATAACTTGAGATCCAAGCATCTTTTGGGAAAACTTTGTGAATAAAAGTTGTAGATTTCATGGAGTACTATAGCTTTCATGTTGGAAGTTTTCTTTGAATCCAATTTCATCATGGTGAAAAAGTTGTGAAAAGTTGGGAAAAATAAGAAAATTTCCATACTTAGAAAAATTCTAAGTTATGAAAATTTTCAAATTCAAAACCCTAATTTTCAAAATTGGTTTTCTTGGTCAACAAGTTTCATATTTTGACATATATTGATGAATTATGACCCTTGGCACTTGATTTTGACCAAAAAGTCAAAGTTTGACTTTTCAGTGTACAGTTGACTTTTGATCAGCTGACTGTAAAATTCATCTGTCAATCCAATGAACTTGAGATCTTTTGAACTATATAATTAGGCCAAGATGATGCCGTTGAACCCTTGAAATCATGTTTGAACCCAAATGGCCATTGGCTAGGTTAAAAATCAGAAATTTCCCTTTCTCAGTCAAAACCCTAATTTTGACCATTTTGCCCTTTTGATGATTTGATCAAATTTCTTGAGGAGTTGTGATCCAAACTTGATCAAATGGTACATATGAGTCTAAAATGTTTTTGTGGATAAAAAATTATGAAGTTTGACTGTAAACTGGCCATGGTTAACTTTTTCCCCAATACAGCTGATTTTTAGGTTAACTGTCTAATTGACTGAGCAAAAATGTGATTCAAGGCTTGAAACTTAACATGAGCAATATTAGGGGTCCAAGATGGTGTATGAAAGTCATAGGGAGCATTGGTGATCCAAAAATCCTTGTGCAAACTCAAATCCTAATTTCAGATTATCAGTGCAAGATGAGGTCTTGAGCTGACCAAACCTTAATCTTGTCTTGAGTCCAAGAAGTCTTGTGAGAAAAATCTTGATAAAATGAGAGGGCAAATTTTGGGGTACAACAGACCGGATAGTTAAGCCTTAGTCTAGACGGTGTAACAACAGGGTACGAAATTTGACATAATTAGTCCCCGGTAGCGGCACCAAAAACTTGATGCGTGATTTTCACAAGTATATGAATCGCGTCCGAGTAATATAAAAGATTATCGATCCCATAGAGACCAAAACGTAAATCTATAAAATTCTATTGTCACTATGTTTTTATAAGGCAGATCTAATCAGGGTTTTATAGCAGGCAGAGTAAATAAAGTAAAAGATGTCAATTCAGATAAAAGCAACGGGTTCAAATGCAAATCACAATAGTCAGATAATACTCTAAAATGCTTCTATAGAATTACTTATGGGTCAATATTTCCTACTTTGAAAAGAACTAATTTAACAGGAACTGTCGCTTTTGTGTATTCAGAACCGAGTTTATTCTTTAAATAATGCCTTTTTATTGTCACGGATAAAAGGTGTGTATTGCATTAAAGTAATAAACATATTTTTAAGAAATGTAGTTACTTGACTAAGTTGAAAAGTGATTTTGACTCAGAACTTCTAACCAAGAGATGATTAGACTTTTAAACCTATAAACACGTCCAAAAAAGTTTTTGAAATCATTTCTTCTAAAAAGTTAAAGGTTCTTACTTAATTGAACAAAACGCTTTCGCTCTCTTTGAGCAATTAAGACTAACCAAGTTTATCAATGGTTGGGCGGCTTTCGATCTTACCCAACAGAAAATAAAGTGCAGAAAACTTATGTTAAAAACCAAAACAGCCCCTAAAGTATTCTTACAGATGCAGTTTTTAGACAGTTACCTTAACCATGATCATTACATTGTAACCCTAAAGGAAATTATTCAGACATGGAAATAAACTTATTAAAGCAAATCATGTTTAAGCAGAAAGTAAAAAGGTTAAAAGATAAGTAAATGTGATGCGAGAAAATAAACAAAGTAAAGAAAGTGCGATGCAAGAAAATAAACAAAGTAAAGCAAGTGCGAGGAAATAAGTGCGATAAATGCAGAAACTTAAATAGAAACCTGCTCCAAACGGAGGGATTTAAATCAACTTCACTGGAAAGTAAATTTGACTAAAATAAAGGAAACTTGAATTAAAATGGAGGCAAGATTGTAAAGTTCTCCAAACTTGATTACAGACTCAATGACTCGTGCGATAAATCTTTGATGTGAAGAGATTACCGCTTACAATTGGACAATATATGGTTTAAGTGAGTGCAACTAAGCTTGGATGAAGAAGAAGAACTGAAATCACTTCTATTTATAGGCCTAGAAGGATTTTGGAAATCACAAGAATGCCTTCCAACTTCTTTTGAGCGGGAATCGAATTTGCAAAGGTGGTGCCCGCCATGGGGGTGTGGCGGCCGCCATGCTCCAAAAATGAAGAAGCAGTGCAAAACATGGCAATTGACAGTTGGCTAAAGCTGGCCACCTCATGGCTGACCCTATGGCGGGCGCCATGGTGGAAGCCACAAATCCAAAAAACTCTAAAATCTTGATTTTTAGCTAATTTTTCTTCATTTCTTCAAGCAAGGCTTAGGAAAGACAAAAAAAACTGGAACAAAAACAGAATGCAAACATAACATAAGAAAATAACAATAAAAACCTAATAAACATGTGCGAATTTAGTCAAATATGCAGTGTGATTCAGTGTTATCACTCATCTTCTATGCTTCTTACATCAGAACTTCCATGCATATTAAAATACTTTATTGGAGAGCATATATGTTGTTTATATATATCATGTGTTTGTTATCGTCAAAACTCTTACAGGGATGTAGAACCAAACTATATTCTAACAGCCAACACTTGACACAATGAGTCAATGTAGAATTACCCTCCTTTGGATTGAAACCAAACAAGCAAGGATAATAAAACCTCTTAAGAAAACCAAGCTTCAAAGGCATTACGTCTTCACAAAAATTGGACAGAGTAACAATTGTATATAGATGGATTCTCAATCACAGACAAAGCACATAATCAGAATAACCTGCACATAAAGAAAACAAACAATTCAATGTCTTGGGGTAAACCTCAAGAACTCCAGACAAAATTGCAATAGAATTCACAAGGTCTCAAGGTAGGTCAAAGTATCTAATCCTAAGTCCAAGAAACCAATCACTCCATAATGCCAAGGATAGTGACCAAATAGTCCAAGTAACATTAAAGTTTTTTATGCTTCAAGTTTATTATTAGGTATCTTCGAAAAGAAATGAGAAGCTCAAGTGAGAAAAACTAAAATGACATAAAGGTAAATGCTCAAGTGGACTTGGGCTTGCAAACACAGGCTTAGGACACGAATGATCATTTTTCGAATCGGGACAAAATTTAGCGCTATGTTAAGCAATCATAAGTGGACTTATATAGAAGTTGCACCTATTTTGAGGTTGGTCAATAGCGATTTATGTACCATATGTTTAGAGAAATGATATGTAAATAACTCTCCAACAACATGTAGTACAAGTAAGAAGGGGATAAGATGAAGAGGGAAGGGATAAGAATTAAACCACATTTGAACCAAAAATTTAATCAAGTTATCATTAAAATCATTCATCCATTTTGGTGGAGTTAAACTCAATGCCCAAGATCCAATGATGTTGATGAAGCTCATGATCAAAATCTCATACTTCAAGATCAGCCAGAATATATATAAAAATAAAATTTTATTTAAAAATAAAAAAAAAAAGAAGAGATTTTATAAAAAGGTTTAAAATGAAAATAAAAGGGGAAAATAGCAACTATATTCAAAACATTCAAGAAAAAATTAATGAGACCATAGAAAAATCAGAAATGAGCTTAAGTATTTTTATAAAATTTTGGTAATTTTTTAAAGTCAGAAACTGTTTTTAAAATTAAAAGAAATGGGCAAAATAAACCAAAATTGTGAAAATATTAAAGTCGGAAATAAAAATAAAATAAAGTCACCAATATTTGTCAAGAGGTCATTGGATTCTTCCATATTTTTTTTCAGAATTTAAAAATTAAGAAAATTATTTTTAAACATTTAAAACAACTCAAATAAAGTGGAAAAAAATATAAAAAATATCAAAATACAAAATAAAATTGTGAAAAATAATAATCAGAAAGAGAAAAATCAAAAGTACTTTTAAGAATTTTTCAGATTTTTTAAAGTTAAAATGATTTTTTTTATGAATTTTTGAAATTTAAAACAAATAAAATATAAAATCAGAAAACAAAATAAAAACCAAAAAGATGTAGTCCATTAGATGAGAGTCAAAACGCGTTAGTAAGCTAATCCAATGGATCAGACGCGTTGTGCATATCATAGTCCTTAAGAAATAACACACGTGATCAATTATTAAGAGGATTTGAAAAAAATGAGTGGAAATTTGTCATTGGTTAAAGACAGACACATAGGTCATCTTCAACCTCCATCCAAGCAATTTATAGGTTCTTGAAATGAAAAAATTAGAGCTCGAGATCGGTACCATTTGCTTCATCTCTTCAAGACGATTCTAATGGTACTCTCGCAAAAAATTTATGTAAGGTGTAGCTCAGTCGTTTTGGAAGGAAAGATTTGAAAAGGGATTTAAAAATTCATGGCCAAAATTCACTTCCATTTGAAAACAAATGTTGCGACTAGAATCAGAATGATGTGAGTTTCATTACAGTACCAAAGTTTGAGAAAATTGGTGAAGGAATCTACCTATTGAAGTTCAAATTTAGATCTCTAAAACTTGACTTGACTAGCATGATTTAGGAGGTCTTAGAGCTTGGTTCTTCTTCTGTTAGCTTCTGTGAAGTTCAAGGGTGAAGAATTGACAAAGAAATCGATTGAGGAAAGTTGTAAAACCAAATTCGAAGTTGCAGAAAAGTGGGTTCAAGAGAAAGTTTGGCAGTGTGGTTCGGGCTATCTAAGCTTTCCAAAATGAATGGGATAGAGCCTGTATTTATAGGAGAAGTGAATGGAATCCAGAGGAGGGGTGAATGATGCAATTTGGAGGGAAATCATACACACACGTGTTCATGAAATAAGTGTGTCACATGTGCATCAAAACGAATCCAAATGATGCTTTTTGACACTCTAAATCATCCACACGCTTATGCTAATCATGTTTAAGTATAAAACACGCACACATTTGGTGATTAGAAGTCTAATTATGGAAATTTCATTCTGACTGTTTGAGAAACTTCAGTTCCAAGGTACCAATTTGAAATCATGGTGTGCATAATTTAGGGAACCTTAGGACTTGATTCTAGATGTATTAGAAATATGAGATCACAAACTTTAAAATGTGCAAGGAATGGAATCAAATGGATGTTTAAGCTGAGAGTTGTGATGAGTCAACGTTGAGAAAAAGATGCTGACTTTTTGTACTTAGAAAAATTCTAAGTTTTTCCTTCAAAAATGACCTATAATGTCTTGCATCCAAACATGGTCTTCCATTTAAAATTTTATCTTGGCCAAAATAGATGGCATGAAGTTGATCCCTTTAATGAAATTTTGAGACTTAAACCATTTAAAATCTCTAAAAAATGAGAAAGTTATGACTTGGTGAAGTTGGTGAAAATTCATGAGATGGCCTATAAGATTTTGAGTCCTTAAGACATCTTCCATCGACTTTAAAGCTTTGAACATAAAATAAGGGTTGAGTTTAACGTATTTAAGATTATTATGGAAAAATAATTGGATCAAGATGATAAAAATTGACCAAGTTATGATTTTTTGAAGTCTCATAAGGGAATTTGATGGCTTATCTATAGGACTTGTAATCTTTCTCAATCATTAGGTATCTTCCACATAAAATTTTCTTGAAACTTTTTTAGTGATTTATTTATAACCCTTTAAAGAGGATAATGTCTTTGGAATCACTCAAAAATACCAAAAGATGAGTAAGATATAGCCCTTAGAAGTTCAAAACCCTAGCTCCTAGAGCAACAAAATGTCCTAGAAACCCTTTTCAAATTTGAAAAAATTTCTTGCACAAATATATTTGTCTTGTAAATAGAAGTTGTTGAGGATGATAATAAGAAACCATAGCAACTATAACAACTTCCAAATATTAAGAATTTAGGGATTTATGCACTTGTGATCAAGAAATCGAGAACTTGTCCAATTAGTTCAAACTCTTCAATTAACTTTTGCATCCTTCGACTTTCTTTGACAAATTGAGGCATGATGAATCAAAGTAGACCTTTTAATGATGTTACTTCAATGCATATTCAATGATGAAGCTTGAATCTCAATGAAGCTTTGTTGAAGAAGGAATGAAAATAAACTCATGGACCTATAGATCAACCTCATGAAATGTGTTGTGCTTCCACCTATATCATCATCAAATAGAGAAAATAGTAATAGTATTTATTGTACCCAAAAATTTTCCCTCTCACTTTACTCAATATATGTTCATTTAGATACTCAACTTGCTCAAGGATGCCCAAGAGTTGACCAGATAAACTCCCTCCTAAAGTAATGAACCCCTAACTAGGGTTTCCATTTTCATCAAGATGGTTGAACTTAAAAGACCTCATATGCTCTACATGGTCCTAATATGTTCTTAAGACCCTCCATGTAAAATTTCAAGCCTTGCACAAGAAGTTTGCTCAATCAACTACTCAGATGCTTGAGAATCAACTGTATTATCAACTGTGGCCCACATACAGTCAAAATTCAAGATTTTTGGTCAACATCAACATTTGGAAGTGATATTCATCATTTGATCAAGGGTTGATTATGATTCCTCAAGGAATGCTCCTAATTCATCAAAACTCAAAAGTTGCTAAATTAGGGTTTCTCAGGAAAAGTCAACCAAACTTTGACCAAGCATAACTTTCTCATACTTTATCATAAATTTCTCATCCAAGACTCATTTTGAAGGAAATTAAATTTCCCACAAATCATCTTCAGCCTTCAAGTCCTAGAAATGCACCAATAAAAGGGTATGAATTTCTATATTATAGGTCCTTTTGAAAAGTCAACAAAAACACATTTTGGGTCAAAGCTTCTTACATGAACATGGAGGACCCAATTGAAATGAGGCCAAATGGTTGCTTAGGGGACATCCTAAGCTTTCTAAAAAGTCCAATAAGACATCTCTAGGATTAAAATTGGAAGAGTTATGCATTGTCAAAGTTAAACATTTTTAGAAAATTTCCAAAAGTCAAATGTGCTCAAGAATGTATTTTTTACCAAAAGGGCCAAACATTTTAGGTTTGTATCTTGTTAAGGACATGGCCCACAACCCAAATAGGCATCCATATCTTATTTTATCTATTTATTTATTTTATTATGATTTTTATTTATTAAAAATCACATTAAATCAAATAAATAACAAAAAATGCCAAAGATTGTTTTGATGATCTGATTTTGATGGAAATCAAATCTAATCATGATTGCCTAATCAAGCCAAATCGGATCAAGGAAAAAAAGGCATGATTTGGTCAAGTTTGGAATGAAAGAATATGGCTTAAAGATAAAATATTTTATCCATCAATTCTCAAGATTGGATCCAAAATTGTTACCTTAATCCTTCATACTACATATAATGAACAAAAACAAGGCAAGAGACAGGGTTTTGGCCGCACGAAATTGATACAAGAACTTCAATTTGTTTCACAAAAAGTAGCAATCTGTTTGACCTTTGCAGGGGGATTCAAGAAGTTTTGACACTTCCAATCGCTTCCTGGACATCCGTTGGAGCTAACACAAGTCCTTGCAAGCATCCCCACGCCCAGAATCAAGCTACATTCTTCATACGATTTGCTTCTTTTTTTGAAACCGATTATGTTAATTCTTACATCTTAAGCATGTTTGAATGATATATTTGTGATTGTTAACATATTTGCAACATGTTGGGATAATTTAATTGATGTTTTGATGCGTATACTGAGGTTTTCCATGGTTAGGGTTTGAGAAGCCATTTTAGGGCTTCTCTGTACAAGTAAAATTAGGCCAAGAAATTGATGCTATGATGCTCGTGAGATCAAGGCAAGTTGATTGGTGTCTTTAGAATTAATTTATCATGCGTGGTATGGATTTTTGAAGTTCGCAGGTGTATAGCTATGGAGCTTTGTCTGTAGGTATAGATCTGGTACCTAAGACGACAGACAAGGAAGAAGATGATGAGTTGTAACTCTCCCACTGGGCAGTTTAAATGTTTACGCTTTTTTTTTATTTCTTCAGCCTAACCACTTGTTTTGATGTATTATGATTGTGTTTCATTATTATAACAAATAACCCACGCAGCTCAGATGGCAGGGGTAGTGACATGTGAAGCCAGGGACTTGGGTTCGATCCCAGGTCCAAACATTTTCCTATTTTCTGACTATTTAAACACAGATCTAATACAACTCATGAGCAAACGTCCACCGTGCGCCCTATTGATCCAGCCATTGGATCATTGTCATTACAGATCCAACGTTCCAATCCAGTAAAGACCATGGTGCACCTCCGAAGTGTGTCAGTACAAGATCTGGCGCATGTTTGGGATCAGTATAGTGGGCCTGGACAGAATTCAGAAATACACCCCCCATGTGCTAATCATACAGGCCCAATTTCTCAACTTTTTATTTTAATTCTTTTTTCTTATTATTTACCAATTAAGATTTTTTTTAATAATACCAAAATTAAATCTTTTTTTTTCATTTAATCAAAAGTCACCAAAATCATGCAAAATATTTTTCATAAAAAATATGTTATTAATTAATTAATTTAGTTAAATTAGGGAAATTTAATGTCTTTTTACTATAATTCAAAATAATTAGATTTAGGGTTTATTTTTATACTTAACCTAATTTTTTTCTTAAAAATAACATTAATATTTTTCTCGATTTAGATTTTTAGGTCGTCTAATCATTTCTAACATTTAAGTTGCCGCGCACTTTAAATTTTCCTTTTTATTAGTTGTAACTGTTCCGAGTTTGTAACATCTGTAAGCCCATTCACGATATCACCAATCAAGTATTACTTCATGCGAGTGCAAATTTCTGGGCACTTTAGTGTTCAATCCTCTTCTACCTTCAGACCACGAAAGGCAGACCGACCAATCTACATCCTCAGGTTTAAGAAGATTGAAAAGGGGCAGTTGTTGTACCCCAAAATTTTCCCTCTCACTTTACTCAATATATGTTCATTGAGATACTCAACTTGCTCAAGGATGCCCAAGAGTTGACCAGATAAACTCCCTCCTAAAGCAATGAACCCCCAATTAGGGTTTCCATTTTCATCAAGATGGTTGATCTTAAAAGACCTCATATTCTCTCCATGGTGCTAATATGTTCTCAAGATCTTCCATGTCAAACTTCAAGCCTTGCACAAGAAGTTTGCTCAGTCAACTGCTCAGATGCTTGAGAATCGACTATATTAGGTCAAAAGTCAATTGTGGCCCGCATACAGTTAAACTTCAAGATTTTTGGTCAACATCAACAGTTTGAATTGATATTCATCATTTGATCAAGGGTTGATCATTATTCCTCAAGGAATGCTCATAATTCACCAAAACTCAAAAGTTGTTAAATTAGGGTTTCTTAGGAAAAGTCAACCAAACTTTGACCAAGCATAACTTTGTCATACTTTATCAGAAATTTCTCATCCAAAGCTCATTTTGAAGGGAATTCAATCTCCCACAACTCATCTTCATCCCTCAAGTCCAATAAATGCACCCATAAAAGGTATGAATTTCTACATTATAGGTCCTTTTGAAAATTCAACAAAAACACCTTTTGGGTCCAAGCTTCTTACATGAACATGGAGGACCCAATTAAAATGAAACCAAAATGGTTGTTTAGGGGACATACTAAGCTTTCTAAAAAGTCCATGAAGACCTCCCTAGGATTAAAATTGGAAGATTTATGCATTGTCAAATTTAACCATTTTTAGAAAATTGCCAAAAGTCAAATGTGCTCAAGAATAAGTTTTTTACCAAAAGTGCCTAACATTTTAGGTTTGTATCTTGTTAAGGACATGGCCCACGACCCAAATCAGCATCCATATCTTATTTTCTCTATTTATTTATTTTATTTTGATTTTTATTTATTAAAAATCACATTAAATCAAATAAATAACAAAAAATGCCAAAGATTGTTTTGATGATCTGATTTTGATGGAAATCAAATCTAATCATGATGGCCTAATCAAGCCAAATCGGATCAAGGCAAAAAAGGTATGATTTGTTCAAGTTTGGAATGAAAGAATATGGCTTAAAGATCAAATATTTTATCCATCAATTCTCAAGATTTGATCCAAAATTGTTACCTTAATCCTTCATACTACATATAATGAACAAAAACAAGGCAAGAGACAGGGTTTTGGCCGCACAAAATTGACACAAGAACTTCAAATTTTTTCACAAAAAGTAGCAATCGGTTTGACCTTTGCTGAGGGATTCAAGAAGTTTTGACACTTCCAATCGCTTCCTGAACATACCATGGAGCTAACACAACTCCTTGCAAGCATCCCCACGCCCAGAATCACACTAAATTCTTCATACAGTTTGCTTCTTTTTTCGAAATCGATTATATTAATTCTTGCATCTTAAGCATGTTTGAATGATATATTTGTGATTGTTAACATATTTGAAACATGTTGGGATGATTTAATTAATGTTTTGATGCGTATACTGAGGTTTACCATGGTTAGGGTTTGAGAAGCCATTTTGGGGCTTCTCTGTACAGGTAAAATTAAGCAAAGAAATTGATGCCATGATGCTCGTGAGATCAAGACGAGTTGATTGGTGTCTTTAGAATTAGTTTATCATTCGTGTTATGTATTTTTGAAGTTTTCAGGTGTATAGTTATGGAGCTTTGTCCGTAGGTATAGATCTCGTACCTAAGAAGACACACAAGGAAGAAGATGATGAGTTGTCACTCTCCCACTGGGCCGTTTGAATGTTCGCGCGTTTTTTATTATTTCTTCAGCCTAGCCACTTGTTTTGATGTATTATGATTGTGTTTCATTATTATAACAAATAACCCACACAATCCAGATGGCAGGGGTAGTGACATGTGAAGTCAGGGACTTGGGTTCGATCCCAGGTCCAAACATTTTCCTATTTTCTGACTATTTAAACGCAGATCTAATACAACTCATGAGCAAACGTCCACCGTGCGCCCTATTGATCCAGCCATTGGATCATTGTCATTACAGATCCAACGTTCCAATCCAGTAAAGACCATGGTGCACCTCCGAAGCGTGCCAGCACAGTATCTGGCGCATGTTTGGGCTCAGTATAGTGGGCCTGGACAGAATTCAGAAATACACCCCTCATGTGCTAATCATACAGGCCCAATTTCTCAACTTTTTATTTTAACTCTTTTTTCTTATTATTTATCAATTATGATTTTTTTTAATAACACCAAAAATAAATCTATTTTTTCATTTAATCAAAAGTCACCAAAATCATCCAAAATCTTTTTCATAAAAAATATGTTATTAATTAATTAATATAGTTAAATTAGGGAAATTTAATGTCTTTTTACTATAATTCAAAATAATTAGATTTAGGGTTTATTTTTATACTTAACCTAATTTTTTTCTTAAAAATAACATAAATATTTTCTCGATTTAGATTTTTAGGTCGTCTAATTATTTCTCACATTTAAGTTGCCGGGCGGTTTTAATTTTCATTTTTATTATTTGTAATTGTTCCGAGTTTGTAATAGTAATTAGGTTTTCTTGTAAATTCTGCATTTTATTTTCAGTCAAAATAATTATATATCTGCCCAAAGCCATGTAATAGTTAGGACTCTAATTTCTCTCATTTTAATTCCCACAAATTATAAACTGCCTAGATGTATGCATAGGATTGTATGGAAAGACAAACTGAAATTAAAACAGTAGAAAACCCTAAATTATGCAAAGATAATTAACCGAAAAAATACACCTGCACATATTCACTCATAGGGTTTACTCCACTCGGTTGCCTCGGAAATAATGGTCGTGTCACTCGAATGTAGGGATGCCTTAGCAATGACCCGCAATTCAAAGTCGTCATAAAGATCATAGTCCCTACTTGTCCCTCGAGTTGCCTACGAATGGATCTTATGACGATAGTCCCTTCAAAATGATAAGGTATCCTTACTTGTTGCCTTCATAGACCATTTTGTCCCTTCGAACGTCCCTTTAAAACTCCGACGATGGTGCTACCTATTCGTAAATAATAGGATAGTGCTGTCTAAAGGAAAATGAACAGATTTTTTTCGAGTAGGTAGATTAGTTCCTAAGTGTTTTCTCAAACAAAACTTTTTACACAAACACTTTTCAAAACAATTTTCAAAACAAACACACACAAGCAATTTAAAAATGAGCAAGTACCTAAGAGCCCATGGAAAACCACAGATAGAAAGGGTGCTAACACCTTCCCTTTCTATAATCTACCCCCCGTACTCAGAAATATCTCGAAAAAAAGATTTTTCTGTTCTTTTTCCTTTTCCTTTGTTGGATGAAATAAAAGTCGATGGCGACTCTTGCATACCGCGACATTTGCAAATACAAAATGCAAACCAGTATAACAGTCGGTTCTGCCACCGTATCATATTATTCATTTGTTAAAAGTTAATCAAAACAAAATATAGATGATCACAATATACAAGTTAAGATGCTTGATGATTCCTCATGAGAAAACTTAAAGATAGGTAGAAGAACCAAACTCTAGTGTGATCTTGTTATAATTGAGTTGATATGAGATGATAGATGAATATTAGGGGGGAAATTTGGGTTACAACACACGCAAAGAGGGAATTTCAACCACGACGGGGAGCACTGCTTCCATTCCATACATAAGAGAGAACGGGGTTCCCCCTATTGAAGTACAGACGGATGTAAGATACCCATGCAAAGCAAAAGGAAACATCTCATGCAAATCCTTATATCTAACAACCATCTTCTGGATAATCTTCTTAATATTCTTATTAGTAGCTTCAACAACCTCATTCATCTTAGGCCTGTAAAGAGATGAGTTGTAATGGACAGTCTTAAAATCTTCACAAAGTTCTGTCATCATTTTATCATTTAAATTCGAGCCATTGTCAGTGATAATCCTTCTTGGTGACATTAGCATAAGAGGTTGTTTTCGCCCATTTGGTAAAGTGGTCAATTGCCACCAAGATGAAGCGATGTCCATTTGAAGCCTTGGGTTCAATCATCCTGATCATATAAATACCCCACATAGAAAAAGGCCATGGGGAAGAAATACCGTTGTGAAGTGTTAGAGGCACCTGAATCTTGTCAGCATAAATCTGACACTTATGGAAGTTCTTCACAAATTTGTAACAGTCAGATTCTATTGTCAGCCAATAGTAACCTGCTCTAAGCATCTTTTTAGAAATATAATTTCCATTGGCATGGGTACCAAATGAACTTTAATGGATCTCATGCATCAACATGTCTGCTTCGTGTTTATCCACACATCTGAGCAAGACCGTGTCATAATTTATTTTGTATAACACGTCTTCATTGAGGAAGAAGCTACCTGCTAACCATCTCAATGTCTTCCTATCCTTGTTCGATGCACCAAGAGAGTATTATTGAGTTTGAAGGAATTTCTTCATATCATAATACCAAGGTGTATCATCTGATGCTACCTCTGCAGCGAACACATGAGATGACCTATCAAGGCGTTGGGCGGAAATTTAAGGCACATAATTCTAAGTATTACTTAGTACATGGAAGCCAAAGTGGCTCAATCATATGCCTTCTGATTCTCGCCTCGTGGAATGTGATGGAATTCAATTTTATTGAAGAAAGGTAACAACCTTCTTGTATAATCTTTGTAGGGAATCAAGCCATGATGACGGGTCTCCCATTATCCTTTAATCTTATTTATTACCAAAGTTGAATCACCATATACATCAAGAATTTTGATTCTGAGATCTATAGCCTCTTCAAGACTCATGATACAAGCTTCATATTATGCCATATTATTGGTATAATCAAACATCAACCTTGCAGTGAAAGGGATATGAGAACCATAGGGAGTGATGATCACAACACCAATTCCATTTCCATAAGCATTTACAGCTCAATCAAACACCATACCCCATTGGGATTCGGGATCAGGACCTTCCTTAGGCAAAGGCTCATAACATTCTTTATTATTCAAATACATCACATTCTCATCAGGGAAATTATACTTAATTGACTGATAATCATCAACCGGTTGGTGAGCAAGATACTCTGCCAATACACTGCCTTTAATAGCTCTCTGAGTACAATATTCAATATCATATTCAGACAACAACATCTACCAACGGGAAATTCTTCTTGTAAAAGCAGGCTTTTCAAAGATATACTTAATTGGATCCATTTTGGATATCATACGAGTAGTATGATTTTCCATATATTGTCGTAGACGTTTCGCATCCCAGGCCAAAGCACAACATGTCTTTTCAAGCATAGAATATTGTGACTCACAGTCAGTAAACTTCTTGCTCACATAATAAATGGCATATTCTTTTCTTCCTATTTCATGTTGTTGTCCCAAAATACAACCCATAGAATTATCCAACATAGTCAGATACATAATCTATGGTCTTCCTTCAACATGAGGGAGCAGGATAGGAGTTTCAAGAAAATACTCTTTAATACTTTCAAATTCCCTTTGGAAATCATCCATCCATATGCAACCTTGATCTTTCTTCAAAAGCTTGAAGATTCGTTCAAATGTTGCAGTCATATGTGAAATAAACCTGGAGATGTAATTTAGATGCCCAATGAATCCTCTGACTTGTTTTTCAGTTCTTGGTGCGGGATTTTCTTTAATTTCCCTAACTTTACTAAGATCAACCTCAATTCCTTTTTGGCTGATAATAAAACTTAAAAATTTTCCTGAACGAACACCAAAAGTATACTTATTTAGATTCAAACGGAGATGATACTTCCTCAAACGCTGAAACAACTTCAACAAGTCTTCCAAATGCCCTTCCTCAGTCTAAAATTCGGCGATCATATCATCAACATATACTTAAATTTCCTTATGCATCAGATCATGGAATAGGGTTTTCATATCCCTCTGGTACATTGCACCAGCGTTCTTCAACCCAAAGGGCATCACTCTGTAACAGAATGTTCCCCAGGGTGTGATAAACGTTTTTTTTCCTTGTCCTTAGGAGCCATCTTAATTTGATTGTATCCAGAAAATACGTCTATGGATGAGAATACTTTAAATTTTTTGTGCTATCTACTAACATATCGATATGTGATAATGATAAATAATCTTTTGGACTTGCTTTATTCAGATCTCTATAGTCAACGCACATGCAATATTTTTTATCTTTCTTAGGTAATGGAACTATATTGGATATCCACTGAGGATATACTTATGTCACAAGAAAATTGGCATCAATCTGTTTCAACGAAATATGATGCTCCATAATATCAGTATCCAACCCAGGAATATCTTGATAAGACCAAGCAAAGATATCCACATATTCCTTCAATAGCTCAATCAACCTGCTCTTGACATTGGGATAAAGTCGTGCCCCAATCTTGACTTCTTTCAAATCTTCCTTTGAACCCAAGTTAAAAGTTTCCAACGACTCTTTATTTGGTTGAATGGTATTTTCCTCACGCTCAAGAAACTAAGAAACCTCTTCATGGATTTCAGTGAACTCCTCTTCTTCAGCCACATACACAGGATATTCAAAGTTGGGAGAGGGTGCAGGGTCAATGTATTTAACGGGTTTTTTAATTAATCTGAACATATGATTATGATTGATTTTATAAACTGAAAAATGTAACAAGTGATTATGCAGATTCATTTACAGTTATTATTTATTTGGAAAGGTTTCTTTTGATTACCAATTTCCAAGAAAAAGAAAACAAAAACACGATTAGAAATCAAAACAACTTTTATTAATGATTTGAAAATCTAAAACAAAAGATGTGCCCATACAATATCGCTTTCACCTTAAGTGAGTGAAAGGATTTTTGAAAAGACAAGCAAAAAACAAATTACTTCGAAATATGCATGCAAGTAAGAACATCAACACTGATCCAATTCTGGACCCTGACTCCAAGCGTCACAAAATTTGGCATCTCTATTTTCGATAGTGTTGGCCTTTGGAGTAGTTGGATGGAGATATCATGCACTGTGAAAGATATATTGATATTTGTTGAAGGAAGACTTCGGCTTCATAACTTCATTCTTAAGGGAGAAACCCAAACCGGTCCTATGATACGGTGGCAGAACCGACTGCTATACTGGTTTGCGTTTTGTATTTGCAAATGTCACGGTAAGCAAGAGTCGCCGTCGACTTTTATTTCATCCAACAAAGGAAAGGAAAAAGAACAGAAAAAACCTTTTTTGAGAGTTTCTTAGTACGGGGAGTAGATTATAGAAAGGGAAGGTGTCAGCACCCTTTTTATCTGTGGTTTTCCACGGGCTCTTAGGTACTTGCTCATTTTGAAATTGCTCGTGTGTGTTTTGAAAAGTTTTTGTTTAACTTCGTGATAACCCTTGTATTTGTCCTCCAGAGTGTGACGAAGTCGGTTTTGAAAAGTGTTTATGAAAAAGTTTTATTGTTTTGAGCAAGTACTTAAGATTTCTACCTACTCGGAAAAAAAAAGACGGTTTGTTCTCGTTTCCTTTAGACAGTGCTCTCCTACTATTAAGGAGTAGGTATCCCTATCGTTGGAGTTTTAAGGGACATTCGAAGGGACGAAATGGTCACTGAAGACAACAAGTAAGGATACATTAGCATTTCAAAGGGACTATCATCATAAGATCATTTCTCGTAGGCAACTCGAGGGACTATTAGGGGCTATGATCTTTATGATGACTTTGAATTGCGGGTCTTTGCTAAGATATCCCTACGTTCGAGGGACATGACCATTTTTTCGAGGCAAACCATAGGAGTGAGCATGTGCATGTGTGCTTTTTTCAGTTAATTATCTTTGCACAATTAGGGTTATCTACCTTTTAATTGTTGGTTTATCTTTTGCATACAATCCTAATGTCCATACATCTATCAGTTTAATAGTGTTGGAAATTAAAAAGTGCGAGAAATTAAAGTCCTAACTATTACAAGGATTTTGAGTAGATACATAAATATTTGACTGAAAATAAAGATGCGGAAATTAAAATCCAAATTAATCTATTACAACCTTGAAACAGTTACAATAATTTTGAATTAAAAGAAAGTAAAGGCGTGCGTGACGAATTAAATACGAGAATAAATTAGAAGCCTAAAAAATTTAATTAAAAAAAATATTTTTGTGTATTTTTTAATGAGAAAAACAATTTAATTGCAAATTAAACCTTATTTCTAGTTAATTTTAAAAAAAGCAATTAAGTTAATCTAATTAACCTAAATTATGTTCAATAAAATTAATTTTAAAAAAAACCTAATTCTATATTTTTTTTGGTGATTTTACATTTTTATGGTTTTTTGATTTGATAAATATGATTTTTGAAATAAATAAATAAAATAAACTAATAAGTAATAAAAAATTAAGAAAGAAAAAAAAACAAAATTGGGCTTGATGTTGTTAGCACTTCAGAGAGTGAGGTATTGAATTTGTTAGGCCCATTTTGTTGGCCCAGATCCTGCGTTTGGATCCAGTGTTGCCACGTTTGAGGGTACACCATGAACCTTGCTTGCATGAGACATTGGATCTGTGATGGAGATTATCCAAGGGATGCATCTGGGGTGCATGATAGGGGCTTGGAATGTGAGGTGCATAGGATCTGAAATCAAATGGTTAGAAAATGCAAAAACTCCAGACTTGGGTATCGAACCTAGGACTCTCACCTAACATGCATTCCTCCTTACCACCAGGTCAACCTGTTATTCATTTACATAAATGAAAAAATAATAATATAATGGAAAGACACGCTTTATGCCCAAAACACGTGCATAATTCAAACCGGCCAGTGGGAGTCAGCCACGTGATCACCTTCTTCCTCGGAACTATTGTGTTTAGGTATCAACCTTTTACCTACAGACAAAACCGTCACTAAAGGCTATAGTGACTATTTTTGTCCGTGGCTACATCCCTGCAAGATTCAAAAATAAAATACCAGCAAGATAAATCAAGACTAAAGGCACAGATCAATTGCAAATCATGCCCTGAGTTCATTGGTACCCACGATTTGGTCTAATTTTGCCTCTACATGGAGTCCCTAATTTGGGACCTTGAAATCATAACAATGGCGTTATGCTATTCCTGCACTTAAAACTTAATTAAACCATTCAGATAGCATCAAAACCTTATAATAAACAAGAATGCATGATCAAATCTTATTGAAAACGTGTATACACGTGTAATCGAGAATCAAAAAGAAACAGAAAGAACCAGTCTTGTACCTTGTAATTCTGGGTGTTGTATGGCTTGAGAATGATTGGGATAGCTTCACTACACACCCAGGAATTGATTTATGGCTTTGAATTAAACTGAATTGTCCTCTTACTCAGAATTCAAACCACCCTTTTTTGCCAAAAAAATCTAGTTTTGTTCTTCTTATTGAGGCAGTCTTTTCGTGTGTTCTAGGTCTGCCTCTTTCTGTGTATGTATTGGAACATATTAGGGCAAAAAAAACAGATTGAATCTTGAATAATTATGGAGAAAAGATCTTGTTTGTTCATTGCATTATTTGTTTCCAAAACAAGCCAAATCATGCCACTCTTGCTCCAATCACCCCTTGCACGATTTGAACTTGATATGCCAGCATATATTATCTTCATTCAATGCCAAAATCATTTCAAAAGCAATTTATATGATTTATTTGATTTTATTTGAATTTTAAACGAATAAAATCACAATAAATTAAATAAATAAGTTAATAAGGAATTGGGTGGTTCATGGGTCGTGGACCATTTTAGGAAGAAGATACAAGCACAAGAAGTTGGACCCATTTGAAGAAAATGCATTTTGGGCATGGTTGACTTTGTGCAAATTTCCAAAAATGGACAACTTTGACAAATCATATCTCTCTTAATTTTGACCCTAAGAGGGTGCTCTTGGACTTTTTATAAAGCTTAAGATGTCCTCTAAGCAATACTTTTGGTTTCATCTCAATTGGATCTTCCATGTTCATGTAAGAAGCTTAAACCCAAAAGGTGTTTTTGTTGACTTTTTAAAATGACCTGTAATGTCTGAATTCATATCTTTTCATGAGTGCATTTTTTGAACTTGAGGAATGAAGATGACTTGTAGGTAATTGCATCCTCTTAAAGCTTCATGAGAGTGCGGACCTATGTGAAACAGTTGTAAGCTGGGACAATAAACATAATCTGAAAAGTAATTTGAAACATATGCGGACCTATGTGAATGGGTAAGTCCACCTCGGCAATGAAAAATTTTCTCGAACCATCAAAAGCTTTTACTATAATTCCACTTGGACACATAGGAGTTCCTTGGTACTTAAGCTTCATGAGAGTGCTCCTCGGTATGACATTCAAAGCAGATCCATTTTCTATTAGCACATTAGACATGGAGTCATTCTTATGATTCATAGATATATGCAGAGCTAGATTATGGTTTCGTCCTTCATTGGGTAATTCCTCATCACAAAAGCTCATATTGTTACAAGACGTAATATTTTTGATAACACTGTTAAACTGATCAAGAGATGCGTCTCTTTCAACAAAAGATTGATCTAACATTCTCATTAGATATTCCCGATGAGCAGAGGAGTTCAACAACAAAGCCAGAATGGAGATCTTAGATGGAGTTTGCAACAATTGGTCCACAATCTTGTAATCACTCATCTTAATGATCTTCAATAGATCATCAACATCCTTCTTCGGGGCAGCACCACTATATTCTCCTACCATCTTCTTCGGCTCAACATAAGTCTCAATATTATTTTTGCCAAGATCAACACATCCTCAAAAGGTAGGAGCAAAGACATGACCACTACGGGTCACTTGACTGGCCTCAGCTATATTCTCAACATGGGTCAAAGGTTGGATTGGAATTTACACACCGTCTTCTAGGATAATTGCATTGTATTTATAAGGTATAGCTCTATTTGACTGGTAGGGAATAACACCAGGAAAACAGATAACCATAGGAGCTATAGCAGGTCTGATGTGATACGCATTCTCTACAGAAGCGGGAACATCGAAATAAGGTACAATGATGTTCTCTCCTGCTTTTTCAGCATTCAGAAATCACAAAATCATTATTAGAAAACATACATTCATCAAAAGAAAAGAATTCATCAGCAGAAACATACTCATCGTCAGACATGGCCTCAACAGAGTGGTCTTCAATCATATTAACTCCATTATAATCATTTATGTTTCCTATGACTCTGATAGTACCTTTATCTAACAACAACTAAACAACTCTTCTTACAAAAGAACAACCACGGGAATCCCTACAACAGATCTGACAGAAACTATAATTATGTCTTTCCTGATCATCCATGTGACAAAATGTGGCATGTAGTTATACCAGATCATCATCCATATAGTTTACATCAAAAATATGGAATTCGCTGGGACAATTATAAACCATGTTCACTTCTTCTTCATATTCAGCCCTTGGTCTGATTATATGGATAAGGCCTTCATCCATCATCTCTTGGAGACCAACTCTCACTTTATCACATCCATGAATATCTTCCTTGCAAACACAACAAGTTGCATGGTCATATGTATAATAGCTAAACTCGCAAAGATCAGCATGCATCTTTACCAAATCACCTCTTACCAAGTTTATATCAAAAGTTTTGAATTCTCCTGGACAACCAGAAACCATATTCACAATACTTCCACCTCCATGCTTGGGTAGTGGATTAGCTTGTACGTTGGGACCAATATCTTTAAAAGATAATAGACCATACCTTACCATCTTCTAAACTTCAACTTTCAACGGATAGCGGTTTTCAATATTGTTCCAAGGGTCTCCTTGGTGAAAAGCACAAGTCTGATCAGCTTTATAATACCACGGCAATGTTAAAGGCATAGCAAGATAAGACCTAGTCTGCACCAGGTTCTTCTGGATCAAAGCCTGCAACAACTCTCAATAACTCATCGGAATAGGATCAAAAGCTTATCTTTTCTGACCATGCCCTTGATTACCTTGATAAGGTGTCTTTTGATACGTAATAGTAATCGGAGGTACATTGACAAACAGAGTTACTGAAGAAACTTTTTGTTGATATTGATGATGTCTTCTCAGGGTCTAATCCTTCTTTCTTGAACAATAGCATTCGTCTCTCCTTATTTATTTCTAGAAAACCTATATTATAGCTTCTTTGTACCACTAGAACCTTCATCTTTTGATAATTGTCCTTCCCTGACGGCTCCTTCCAAACGGACACCCATAATTACCATATCAGTGAAATGACTTGGTGCACTTTCAACCATTATTTCATAGTAAAATAAACCAAGGGTTTTTAGGAAGACCTTAGTCATTTCTTGCTCTCCCATTGGAGATACCACTAGGGCAGTGTCCTCGCGCCAATGTTGCACTACTCTTTAAATGATTCCTTATCTTTCTAAGCCATTTTTCTCAACTGGTCGCAGTCAGGTTCCATAAACAAGTTGTACTTGTATTTTTTCACAAAAGCTTCACCCAGGTTATTGAACGTATGGAGGTTGCTACTGTCCAATCCCATATACCATTTCAAGGCAGTGCCAGTCAAACTATCTTAGAAGAAATGAATAAGTAAGCATGTATCATCAGTATGAGTGGACATCCTTCTGATATACATCATCAGGTTGTCACAGAGGCAAGAGTTTCCCTTGTACTTCTCAAATTCTAGTACTTTAAACATTGCTGGCACTTTCACATTAGGACCTAAGCAAAGGTCACCTACATTCTATTCGAATAACTCTTTCCCTTTGAGGGCCTTCACCCATTTCTTCATTTCATTGAATTTATCCTTAAAGTCATCCATTTTGTCATAGAAGCCCAAAATTTCATTTAGTGAAGGAGCATCATTATAAACCTCATTAATAACATGAACAACATTCACCATAGGAGGTGCAGTAATAGCAACAGGTTGAACAAGTGGAGTAAATTGAGCAGCGAGGTTGTAGCCTTATGGAATGTAACCTTTAGGCATTCCCCATGGATAACCATGAGGCATACGATATTGAGAAGAAGTAACAGTTGCAGTAGCAGAGAGTGGAACTAATAGCACTTCATAAATGACAGTCATATGTTGTGGTTGAGTCACAAGAGGAGGGGAGAAGGTGGTGGCTGATTCTGAGCAGCCACCAATGATTCCACCAAAGCAGTAAGGTTTCTATACCATTCTTCAAATAAGTCACTTCCTCATGAAACTCGTGATTATCTTGTTCAAGGTTTTCCATCTTCCTTCTAGTATTAACCCGAGTGTTGTACTCGTGAGACAACGTGTTGAACGAAGCAGAGAAACCAATAAGACACCTGGAAGAAAATAGGAATGCAGAAATATGTGTGCAATGATGCATGATATGCAATGCACATGATTTATTTTGATCATTTTAGTTATTTTCAAGGAACTTAAAGAATAATTGCAAATATTAATGAAGCAACACATTTTTAGCAAACTGAATAAAATTGTTATATTAATAACTTTGGAAGGGATTACAACTTTCCGTACAAGTTTCAAAAATCCTAGATACAAGAGAAATAAAGATAGAAAAAAGTCTAAGAAGCTGAGGCTGATGAAGATCCCTCCACATGCTGACGCTTCCCCTTGAGTCTTGCAATCTGAGCCTTCAACTGCTTGTTCTCTTCTGCATACTTGTCGGCGACTTCCTTCCATCCACTTGAAGTGGGAGATAAGTTCTCAACGGGACATGGCTGAGCTCTAGAGAAAAATAAATCCTCTTGCTTCTCCATCATCTCCAAAGCATGACTCTAAAGAATCTCAATCAAGTCATCCTTCTCTTTCAATTTTATGGAGTAGGACCCCTCCAAAGTCTGGTACTTGTTCTTCCATGCTTCCTTCTTTTGTTTCATCCTAACCAAGGCAAGCTGAAGTTCTTCCACATCATCTAAAAGGGGAGGAGTATTCTTCATAAACATTTCAGCTAAAGGTTCTTCACGAGAATAAGGCAGCTTCAACTTAATTTCTCTCGATTGTACCCACCAAAGATGAGGCTCTAAGGAAACATCTCCTCTTGGTCCCAAATATTTTATAACCTTTCTATGAATATGGCGCCAAGCTTTTTCAATCTCTTCCTTAGCTGCTTTGTGATCTTTTGCTTTTTGGAGAAAGAAACCACTTAGATGAATGTTACTTGACTTGTCTCTCATCGGATATCCAAGTTGGCTACGTGCAAGAACATGATTGTAGTTAATTCCTTCCTTTGTACCAAGAAGAGGCACATTAGGAAAAACACCACAATTATCCATAATCTTCACATCATAATAAGCATGATGATACCAATTAATATCAGAATGAGTGAGAGCCATAATCTTTGGTTCCTAACATGGTTCGTTCTTAATATCTCAAAAAGTAAGAGATCATGGCAAGTGAGAAATGAACAACTGGTATAATAATGGTGTACAACAGATGATCATCCCTTTTGATAGAAATTCTAAATATGGATGGAACAATAAGTATCCCTAGTAGCGTAGGGACTGGACTTCCAATCAAAAATATCTTAATGGCATTAACACCCACAAACTTGTTGATGTTAGGAAACAAGAATAACCCATAGGAAAGCAAAACAAAGATAGCCTCGAAAGAAACTATACTCTTCATCTTGGAAAACTAACAAGCTTTCTCCAATAAAAACTGAGCAGGTAAACCTCTGATTCCTCCTTTTCCTAACTCTATCCCATACTACTTCAAGTGAGTAACTGCAACAATCTCATGAAACTTGGGCTCTCCTTCTAAGACAGTGAAAGGAACACGATCAATAATAGGTAGACCAAGTAAATAAGAATACTTTTCCAATGTAGGCATCAACTGATAGTTAGGAAAAGTAAAACACTGGTATAACGGATCATAGAACTGAACCAACGTAGTAAGAATACCCTCCTTTATCTTGAGCTTCATAAGAGGGACAATAGCTCCATACTTCTTCAAAAAGTATGTAAGACTCTCAATCTCAGAAATTAGACTCTTCGGTTCCTCTATCTTAGGATTCTTGAAATTGTACTTCTGAGTCTTTCTCCTTCCAAAATCCATGGTCAAAAGAGTACTTGAGATATTTGTAAAGGTTAACCGTAATTTCCTTAGAAAACTTTTTAAAGAATTCTCATGGGTGCATGAATGCATAATAATGCAACAATCACACACAATATCACAAACATTGGGGATTCATTGGTTCGACGTCACGAGCATGAAGCCAAAGGTACTACCCATAAGGTAAGGACTAATGGTTTATCACCTATCGAACAATGTTATAAGGAAATCCCAGAGTCTACATTCCTCCTTCGAATATTACCAACATCCTGATTAACTCGGTAATTAGCAATATTCTCAAGAGAAACTCATTTGAGTGTAACATCGCGTGACAACTACTTCTGGATTGCTCTGTCATAGTCTCTACACTACATCTAATTGCCAAGATGGCTTAAGGGTTATACGGTTTCTCATCTTCTTGGGCTCCTACATCAAAAGCATAAATGTTTTCCCAATTTCTCAGTAAATACATACCAGAGTCAAAGGGGCCTCCATTGAGTGGGGAACCTCATGTCTTCTTTTTTAGGATTAATCCCTCAAAGTTAACATGACTATACCACCCGTCCTATCTTAAGTTTTCCCAAGTATGGGTATAGGACTTATAAGAGATCACCAAGCACCCTAAAAACCAGAAAAATCCAGACAAGCAGACATATATACAACAAATAATAGCACATACAGAAATAGACAAAGATAGACTCAACCCACTTAGAGATGTTTCCCCAGTGAAATCACCAGTTTTCTGTAGCGGTAGAAATATTGAGATTAAGCCATTAGATTGACTTAACTTGTACAGATCAAATAAAAATCGCCACCACGCTTTATTGTTTCCAAATGAAATGGGAAAAGAGAAAATAAACCCAAAAAGTAAGAGGGAGAGAATCTAGGTACAAGGGTTGGTTATGAAAATGGAAGGTATTAGAAGCCTAAACATATAAGGTACTCCACACAAACCTCTTTGAAAATCTGTGTATTTTGGCTATAAAAGGTGTATACAAAAATAGATGGTAGAGATGAGAAAAGAAGTATTTTTTACAATTTTTGCACCCACCACCATTATGGACCTTTAGTGCCTACGTACCACCTTTCGTGCAATAGGGGATCAGGATACTCGTAGTTCACCTCAAAAATTTTAAAACACGTGTGTGTTGGTTAATTTTAAGAGAAGAGACATCATCGTCATATCCGAGTGGAAAACATACTTACTACCCACAATTTGGAAAAGGAGCATTTGCATCATCTCAAAGTGGATTTAAAATCAACAAGACATCATTTACACCCAAGTGGAAAATGGCTCACTTCAATACATATCCTAGAAGTGTAATAGCTTGCATCACTACAAGAATCAATAAGAGTCTAATATTTTAAGAAATGGTTTTTTAAAATAAAAAGTCAAAGCGGAAAAAATGGTTTGAGTGAGGTTAATGAATTTTAGTCTTGAAAAAGATGTCAATGTATGATTAAATTGATTAAAGGTTTGATTAAGAAAAATCTTTTGAAAATTCATGGACCTAAGTCCGAGTTTATTATGGAAGTGGTTCAACTTTGAAAACAAGAAGAGTTTTAAAAAAGGGAAAATATTTTGAAAATTAAAAAAGATTGGAGGAGATGAAAAGACTATCCTATGTACACAAAGTAAAAGTTAAGGAAGAGAATAGTCTAACCAATAAGAAGTCGACACTTGACATAAAGAAATCAATGTAGAATTCATATCCTTTGGGTTAAAACCAAGAAATCATAATACTAAACCTCAGATGAATACTAAGATTTAAATGAATTAAGAACCAAGCAAAGTCTCCAAGAAAAATTGGTCAAAGTAACAAATGTATATAGAAGAATTCTCAATCACAAACAAAGTATGAAAATCATAATAAACTGCGCACAGAAAAAAAATTCAAATAAATGCCTTGGATTAAACCCCAAGGACTTCAGAAGATCTTCACAAAAATATCAACCAAAGATCATAGAGTCTAAGGTCTCAGGGCTTCTAATCCTAAGTCTCCGGAGTCCACAACTCCAAAATGCCATAGATATTAACCAGATAGTCCAAGTAACCTTAACATGTTTTAATGTCCAAGTTGATTATTAAGTGTATTAAAAGGAGAAAAGAAAGCTCAAGTGATCAAAGATAAAAATGACAGAAAATAAATGCTCAAAAGAGTAAAGATAAAACTGACAAAAGTAAATGCTCAAGTGATAAAAAGGAAAATAGCATAAAATGTAAATGCTTAAAGGTAAATGACAAAAATTAAAGACATATAGTCAATGCATAAATTAGAAGCATAAATTAAGGTTAGTTGTTTAATAAAAAAAGGTTAGAAGTTAGTGATTAATAATTTAGGGTTGAACGTTTTTTAGAAGAGTGATCCATGATACTTTGAACATTGAGCCTAGGTCAATGTTGATGAAGACTCGTTATATGATTGATAGAATCAAAGCCCCCTAATAATGAGTTTTCAAGTTTATTAGACATAGCTCAATATTTAATCATCTTTGGGCTTACAAACACAAGGCGTGAACCACTAAGAATCAATTAAATAAACGATGAAAAAGGGAGGATTCCAAGTGATATGATCCATGATGGTTTGAGCCTTGAACATAGGCCAAAGTTAACCAGGACTCGTTGGAGGATTGATATAATCAAAGCCTCCTAACAATGAGCTTTCAAGGTTATTGGCCATATCTCAACACTTAACCATACTTGGGCTTGCAAACATCAAGTTTGGGCCACTAAGAACCAATCAATAGGAAAGAAGAAAGGGGATGAGATGATGGAGAAAAAGGGAAATCACAGTGTAACCGATGCATTAGACGAATTGAAATTAGGGTTTCAAATATCATCAAGATCATTCATCCATTTTGGTGGATTTGGTTTTTCAACATATCAACACTCAAGATCCAATGAGGTTGAGGAACTTGTCCCAAAGTAACACTCAAGTGTCTCCAAATCAGGACCAATCACAAAAAAATAATAAAATATATATTTAATATAAATTAATAAAAACAATATTGAACTGATTAATAAAAAGAAATAATTGGTAAAATACACAAAGTGTATTAAAACACAAAATAAAAATCCCAAAAAAATAATCAGAGGTCAATCAAGAGTCAACAAGTGTTGACAAAGAAATTTATAGTGTTTAAAAGTCAGGAACTATTTTTTAAAATACAAAACTTAATGAAAATAAACCAAAAATCATAAAAAATAGTAAAATCAGAAATAAAAATTAAACAAGGTCACCAATATTTGTCAAAATATCATTGGATCCTTCCATAAAATTTTCAGAATTTTAAAAGGTCAAAAAGTATTTTTAAAACAAGACCAATAAAGAGAAAAATCATTAAAAAAATATCAAATAATAAAATAAAATTAGAAAAAAAATAAGAATCAGAAAGATAAAATTTAAAAATATTTTTGTGATTTTTTTTCATAATTTTTAAGTCAGAAATGATTTTTTTATGAATTTTTAAAATTTAAAATAAATAAAATAAAAATCAGAAATTAAAATAATAAACCAACAAAATCTGGACCATTTAATCATTGTCAAAATGCGTTAGTAAGCAAATCTAAGGTACTTGACGCACTGTGCATGTTATGGTCTTTATTGAAAAACACACAGGATCATTAATAAAATTAAATTTTATAAAATAAAACAAAAAAAAATATGGGTCATCTAATCAAAGTCAAAATGCGTTAGTAAACAGATCCAAGAGACTTGGCGCGTTATGCTTGATATGGACTCTAGTGAATGAAGCACCTAATCAATTATTTAAAAAAAAATTTGAAAAAAAAAAAGGTGGCAGAATATCATTGGTTGAAGATGACACGTTAGTCATCTTCAACCTCCAGCCACACGCGTGTTGTAGGTTCTACAAACGATAAAATTGGAAGCTCGGACTGGTGTCATTCACTTCGTCTCATCAAAACAAAAACAACCATGTCCTCATGCTAAATTTATTTAACTTGTAACTCACTCGATTTGAAGAAAACCAGAAGAAATTTTGAAAAAGTAATTTAAAAATAGATGATTAAAACTCAATTACAGTTGAAAATGATACAATGATTATTAGAGAGTCAAATGCTACATTGTAGCAACAAATTTGGACGAGTTGATGGAGAATTATGCCTGCTGAAGTTCAACTTCACAGCTCTTAAAAATGGAGCCTAATAACTTGATTCAATGCATGATTATCTTTGTTCTTGAGTTGGTTAGCTTCACTGAATGATGATGAAGTTAACTGAGTGGAGCTTTTGAGTGTTTGAAGGGTGGAAAGAAGAAAATAAATTTCAAGCTCAAGAGTTCATATGGGATCTTGGCAAGGCTTAATTGGCTTTCAAAAGCTTTACCAAATGAGTGAAATATGGTATGTATTTATAGGAGAAGTGAATCGAATCAAGAGGAAGGGTGATTGATACAATTTGAGTTGAAATCCTGCACACTCGAGGTCATGAAGAAAGTGTGATCACATGTGCATCAAAACTCATCCAAATGATGTATTTTGACACTCTAAATGCTTCAAACATCTTTTCTAATCATGTTTAGTTAATAAATTACGTGGTAATTTGGTGATTAGAAGCCACATTTCACAAATTCACTTTTGACTTCAAGTGATATTTTCAGTTTCAAAGCATCAATTTTACAACCATGGTGCAAACAGCTCATGGACCTTTTTGATCTCATTATTTTTGCAATTGAAAGACCTTCTCATAATCTTTGTAATGTGCTAAGAAAGTTTGAATTTTTTATTTGAGCTAAAATTTATGATCATTTTAATTCATGAAAAACACAAATTCTCATACTTAGAAAAATTTCTAAGTATAGAGCTTCAAAATGACCTATAATGTTCTTCCTAGTTACAAACCCTTCCATTCAAAATTAGTTCTTGATCTTTAAAGATGAAATGAAATGGGATCATCAAATTGAATTATGGAATTAAGATCACTCAAAAATCATAAAAATTTAAAGAGTTATGGCCTTTGGAAGATGATGAAATTTTCTTGAGAAAACCATAGATGACGTATAATCTTTTCCATTCTTTAGGGACCTTCCAAGCATTTTCAAACATTGCACCTTGAAACAAAGTTGTAGTAGATATCTTCAAGTTTATTATGAAAAAAATAATAATCTCAAGGAGATACAAGAAGACCAAGTTATGATCCTTTGAAGTCACACAAGAGAGTTTGATAGCCTTTTCAAAGGACTTGTACTCTTCTTCAACCATTAGTGATCTTCCATTCAAAATTAGCCTTAGATCCTTAAAGAGAAGTTATTAAGGACTCCTTAAATAGAACTATGGCTTTGGAATCAACCTAAAATCTCAAAAAATAAGCAACATATAATCTTTGGAAGTCAACCAAACCTTGATCAGGGAGTGCCAAAATGACTTGTAACCCCTTTCAATTTTTGAAGACTTTCAATGCACAAATGGATCTTGACATGTAAAAAGAAGTTGTTTTAGATTATTATAAGAAACCATAGAAAAAGGAACCAACTCAAAATGTTGAAAATTGAGTGAGTTATGCACTTGTGATCACTGTATCAAGTACTTGTTCAATTAGGTCAAACTTGTTGAATCAACCTTAAATCATTTGAAATTTCTTTGCAAAATAGAGCATGATAGATCACATTAGACCTTGAAATCATGTTATCTTGAAGCACACTCAAAGATGGATCTTTATTATCAATGAAACTTGTTTAAGAAGGCATGAAAATAAACACACTAACCTATGAATCTTCTTGATGAATTCCATTGTCTTTGAAGCAAGCTTGACCTAAATAAAATTGAGATAGTTCTTTAAACCAAAGAAATGTGATGTCATCAACACATCCTTGAAGCTCAACTCTTAGAATTCATTGAACAACCATTTTACTAGGGACTATCCCTCAAAACCCTAGGTTAGATGGTGAGATGGATGTCGTTGTGTCATTTCCTACACTATAAACATCCAAAGAAACATATATACATATTTTGATGTTAATTAAGAGTTAATCAACATAAGATGCACATGTACAAGATACACAATTCAAGGTGCTTGGTGATCCCTTAAGAGAAAATATAAAGATAGGAGGAAGTAGAAGAGAGAACCAATCCTAATGTGTGATCTTGATGTATTGAATATATGAGATGATGAGAGGTCTTAGGGGGGAAATTGGGGTATAACACTATAGAGACCTATTTCATGGAGCAAAACCAAGTTTTTCAGAACATGTGAGATGAAATGATAAGACTATAGGCCAGGAAGGATTGGAGATTTTAGGATGACATGCAGGATCTCAACGATTACTTCAACTCTGACAACTTATGACTTGTGAGTTTTAGTTTTCATATATATTAGCTTTTTGTATTATGATCCAAAAATGAGTACTAGCTAGATCTTTAGAAGTTATTCCCCTTGTACTTTTCTTTGCTTAAAATTAATAAACTTGTTTGTTGCCATTTTTCTTTGAGTTTTAAATTTTCTACCTTATTATTTTCATCTTGAAAAATAAAATGAACAAAGTCATCAGAAAAAGAAAAGAATGGAAGATTAACAGTGAAGTTCCCTTGCAGATTGAAGGTTAATAAAGAAAAGTGAACCCAACTACTTGTACTCAATTTCCATATACCTCAACTAGTAAGGTTTGAGTCAAATATTTTCCATTGTTTACTTTTCCTTCTAATGAGAGTATCCATGCATTAGTCATTTTCTAGATTTGACATCTTTTATGATTTTGAGTCAATTGTTCTGATAAATGTACACTGAGGCAGTTGTTTGTGAAAACCCTAAATCTTTTTTAAGCCACCATGTTGCAATATGTTAATGTCTGTTGTTTAATCCCATTGAGCCTAAAACATTTATTTCAGTGACATAGCCATATTATTTAGCCAATGAATTGAAAGGTAAATTCTTTCTACCCTCTTCAAAGTTAGGTAGAAATAATTGTTTTACTTGTTGATGCAAGATAATAAGTTTGAGATTTATCTTAGAAGTTAGCAATGAATAAGTTTGGGGCTGGGGTACTAGAAAAATCGATCAAAAAGAAAGAAAAATAAGAAGATAAAATAGCTTATTCAAATAAAATTGTCGTGAAATGAAAGAAAGAAAAAATAGGACCAACAAAATTCATTCTCTAGTACTAAATGATCAAGAAAAGAGTGATATGAAAGGAAGAATGTAACAAAAGGAAAACTAGGTACCTATCTCCAAATTTTTAAGCATATTATCCTAAATTATCCTACCCTGACATAAGCCACGTTACGATCGGAAAAATACCTCAAAAGTGTGTGTTAAATATGAATTGGATCAATTCAGTTAGAAACTTTTTTAATTCATTCCTAAATGCTATTGCATGTTAATTGAGTGATTACCATGTAAAATGCAGTGCATCAATGTGAGATGAGAGACATGTTTAGTATTTGTATGTTGGAAGAACTCTTTTGAGTTGAATGGATTGAAGCAGGGAACCAAAGTGTTAATTAGGAAAAAAATATTGGTGACAAGAATTCGTAAGGGTAAGCATTTTTATTTTGAGGAGATGTTCAGCGTGCAGACAGACTACTTGAGGATAAGAAATAATTCAAGTTTTGGGTTGTGATGACAGTCACCATTATGTGATATTTATAAAAACAATTAGGTAAATTCAAAAGAAAAATAATTAAAAAAACATGTTAAAATATGAAGAAAGAAGCAAAAAGTCAATACAATAGAGATATAAAGACTTGGTGAAAAATATGAAGAAAAAGTAGGGAAAAGGCTTATTTTCCACTATATTTCTCGCGCGCGCAATGCAATCCATTGCAGACCTATGAGGCTTGCATCGTGGTACTATAATGACCTATTGTGGCGTGATGGACACTTTTCAGTTGACACGCTTTTTGCTATTTATATGAAATTTTGGGCATTTTTTCAAGAGTTCTGAATTCTAAGAATGAAGTGATTCTGGAGCACATTGGAGTCATTAGGGAGAAATTCTCCCATGGATTTTGATGATAAATACTTCTCCACTCATGGTATTTATTAATTTATCAATGATTAGCTAAGTTTCTCTATATTAAGTCTTTTTGAGAAAAATCTTATTTTTACGTTGTTGGATCATATGTGTGTTTGAGATTTATCAAGAACTTTTAATGTTATTATCTTATCTAAATTGCTCTTATGTTTCATGCTTTTTGTCCCTTACGTGCGTATGAACTGATCTGAATAATTAGGGATTTCTGATCTTTAGCCTAATTATCTGAACTAGGCAATTTATTCAACTTTGTAAGGAACTAGTGTTGTACCCCAAAATTTGCCCTCTCATTTCTCAAGACATTTCCTCACAAGGGTTTTCAAAATTTTAAATTTGCACAAAGTACAATTGGGCTTTCAAGCATCAAATCATAGAATAGCATGTCTGCTTCGATTTCACATCCTTCGATTGGGCTTTTGGCCTCTTTCAATTCAAGCTTGGCTTACATCCTTCGATTAAGCATTGGCCCCTGACATGCTTGCTTTGATTCATAAAGCAATGGCTATCTGCATGTAGCCTTCGATTGAGCAATTACCTCTTTCCTGCATGCTTCAATTCACAAAGAAAAGGGCTCCCACCATGCTAGCGTAAACAAGGAAAAAGATTCCATATGGCTAGCATTCATATTAGAACCCACATGGCATTGGCTATCTTCATTCTAGCTCTGACTGGGAAAAGTCTCCCTCTGAAACAACTTGCTTTTGATTCACAAGGGTAACGCCTATCTTTAGACAAGCTTCAACAGGGAATTTGTTTCCCTTTGAAATAGCCTCCTTCAATTCAAAAGGGAAGGGCCTCTTGTTGGTGTCCTTCTATTTAAAAGTTTGTGGCTTCATGCTGAAACAACCGGCTGAAAATCATAAAATAATGAAGTCGCCATCGAACGTCTTTTATCCCACACGAAGGGAAAGGTAAACATCGAGAAAACCTGAGGAAGTAGAAGTCATGGTCTTGCGACCGAGAGATAAGGGTAAGGGAGTCTGTTACGCGACGGGAAGGTATTAGCACCCCACACGCCCGTAGTACTCTATGGTATCCACTCTTATTATCTATCTTATGGGTGTGTTCAATCTATGCTTACTGTTTATTACACTACTGAAGGGAGAGTGCATGCAAAATAAAAGGGAAAAGAATGTAGGGAAAATGAAAAGTTGTGCTCGTTCGGGCCCTACCCCGATGCCTACGTATCCCTTTTAAGGAATCAGAGCAGTCTTAGTTCGGCTCATATGTTTTTGTTGGTTTGTATTTTTTAATGAACAGCATTAATTTCTCCTTCTGCCGCAACTCGACCTTTGGTGACTTACGCGTTAGCACAGAAGTGAATTAACAACGCTCTTTTGGAAAGGTTTGGAGAAAATGTGCTTGGGCGCACAAAAAGGTTTGAATTTGTTTGTGTTTGAAATGATCGATATTAATTTCCCCTTCTGTCGCAACTCGACCTTTGGAGACTTAGCGTCAGCACAGAAGTGAATTAACATGTTCTTTTGAAAAAGAGTTTTGAAAGGAAGGCCCGTAGGCAAAAAGAGTTTTGTGTTTGTTGATATTTTTTCTTATGGATAACAGCTAGTCGATCTCAAGGGAGAGATTTTAGCCATTTCTCTACATGTCTGTGGAATGAGTCTTTAAGACTTGAACTGTGCCAAGGCTTAAAATGGAAAAACAACAAGATCGAGAAGAGACCCGCTTATCATTTCTCATGTTTAACAAAGGCACGATTCTCGTCAGTAATTTTTAAGTATTTTTGAAGTTTGTAAAAAGGAAGTTTTTGTTTTAAATGCATATGCGAAAAGAAAAAAGAAAATTTATAAGGGAGAATAGTCTATTTCTAAACCTAATGTCGTCGTACTTCATATGATCTCTAGGAAGCGATAAATGCGGAGATGAGGAATAAAATGAGGTTGCGATGATACCGAACGGAGAAGGTCTGTGGCCTCATCTAAACTGCACTAGCAATAAGAAAGCTCTACAGTAGCTGCTCTGCACGAGTGATCAAAGAATTAGTCTCCAAGCATTCAATATTGCGACAGTTACATCAATATAATATCACAAGATTTTAACTAAAAAAAATGATAATGAAAATGATTGTTAAACATAAAATAATTGAAAGTTCTAGTAAAATTCTAAAGCAAAGTCCTAAAGAATTCTAAAAATATGCTACTATGTTTGTATATCATTTTTATCATGTAAAAAAAAGTTCAAACAAATTTAAAATCGTTCAAAATAAACTAAAAATAAATAAATAAGAAAAATAAAGAGGCCCGAGGGGGTTAAACTGAATCCAATGGTGTATTATAGCAGAATGTTAGGCCTGCCATCAGAAGTGGTGCACAGGCCCAGTCCAGAGATGTCCAAAGCTGTTTTTTGGAAGCAAGGCAATTGATGTGTTCAAAAAGCGTGTGGTAATGGGCTCAGGAAGGGTATAGATCATAATAAGGCCAAGGTGCTTCATAAGGATTAAGCCCAAACATCAACACACTCACCATCAAAATTTACCTTCCCAGTTACTTTTTATTATGATTTTATTAATATTTGAAATATATATATATATATATATATATATATATATATATATATATATATATATATATATATATATATATATATATATATATATATATATATATATATATATATATATATATATATATATATATATATATATATATGAAAAAAATAATAAATGAAAAGAGTTAAACGGTTGCCTTTTGGTGTGGACTACGGTAAAGACTTTTAACTTTCCATCTTCTGAGAACAAACTATTTTCTCCTTTCCTTCCTCATCTGCACCGTGAAGATGTTTCCTTTGTCTTCTCCAATCTCCTTCCTACGACGAAACGCCACCGTTCTCACTATTCCACACCATCTCGGCTAATCGTTTCCCTCTTCTCTCTTTTGATAGTCCACCGCCAAATATCAATCTCTCTTTGTCTCATCACCTCAACCTTATGGCATGCTTCTGATTCCTTGCTTCATCTTCTCCATATCAAGAAATACATTGGGAACCTAGAGGCTTCTGAGCATGATTACACTACGACAGTGATGAATCAACACCTAGCGCCTTAGGGCTTTGAATCCACTCAGTGTGTTCTACGATCCTGCATCAAGAAAGAGGCGAAACGATGAAGATACTGACCTATGGAGCCGAGGCTTTCTCCAGCGACGGTTGCGAGGTGAATCCGAGTAGAAGACATAAAAGACTAAAGATGAGATTTGTTTGCTCAGGTGTCATTTTTTCTTCAATTCATCGCTTTTGGTTCCATCATCTTCCATTTTCTATTTCTTGTCTGCCTCGATTGAATTTATGTGTTGTTGTTCTTGTTGTTTCCATTTTCTTGCAGTGATATAGAGTAGAAGATGATGATTGAAAATTCAGAGAAGTGCTTGATTATGGAGGCGGAAAAGGTATGTTGATTTTGAAGGATGATTATTCATGATGATGTTCGTGAAGAATTGTGGCTGGAGGTTCCAGAAGTAATGAAAGTGATCGTCAAGCAGTTATGGAGAATAGTATGTTGAAGAAGGGGTGTCGATTGAAAGAGGGGATAAAGGTTGGAGTTGATAAAGGTTGCAGGATCTATTGATTGAAGATGATGATTCGTGAAGATGGAGCATCAAGTGTATTGCAGAGATTATGAAGATTGGAGATTGCACAAAGAAAGGGTTTGGGGAGTTTTTTTTTCCAGTTTTCTTATGGTGATTCTTCCACAAATGAGGAATGAGGATAACTGAAGATGTAGAAGAAGATAGCAATCAAGGTTGAGATAGATTGATGCTGGAAGAAGCAGAGGTTGAAAAAAATGGATCCAGGCGGATGAAGATTCAAGATGTGAAAGTGAAGATTCCAGGAAAATTGTGAATAAATGATGGTTGAAGGAAGAGAAAAAAGTAGAGAGGTTCGTTTCTGATTTTTGTGAATTTCTCTATTATGAATGAATCTCCCCCTTGAATAATGATCCTCCCTTTGCAATCCGTTATGGACCTCCTTTTATATCCTTCTTTGTGGTTTTGTTATATGGTTTTTCTGTTGAGTTTGTTATGGATTAGTTGGGAATTCTGTTGAAGTTTGTCATAGAAATTCGCTTAGGAAAACATTTTGGAGGTTGTGAGTTTGTTAGAAGTTGTTAGAGTTAGTTATAGGATTGGTAAGATTTTCTGTTGTGACAGTTGGGTGAGTTGGTTATGAAAACGGTTAGGGATTGGTTGAAGGTTGGTTAGAAGTCAGTATTCTGTTGAGTTATTTTGATGCTGAAAATTGGAATTCTGTCAAGTGAATCATGTTTTGACATAGGCTGAAAGGAGTTTAAACTACAATTCTTATTAGAAGTTAGTTATGAGAGGTGAAGTTAGTTGAGAAACAATTAGGTTTGGGTTGCTCAGCTAACTTTCTAATTTCAATTAGCAGTTGGATTAGGATAATGAGTTGGCTTTTCCTTTTGGTATTGTCAATTGGCTTTGTGTGAACTGAATCTGGTTTCCTGAACCGGTTTATGTCAATCTATTTTTTTGTAGGATAGCTTTGGTTTGTATGCAGCTTTTCGAAGGATTTTGTTTATGATGCCCACTTGAATATTTTTTGGTTTTGTTATGAATTAGTTTGAAACTGTTTTTAAAAAAAAATTGGTTTGACAGTTAGGACTTAGGGAATTTACAGGAAGTAGTTAGAGGTAGTTAGTTAGTTGCTAGTTGTTTTTGATATTTATGAAATTTTGTTTTTGATTTAGTTAAATGTTGTAAGTTTAGAAATTCTGTTACAATTCTGTTTTTTGGCAGTTAGAGGGTTGTTGTAGATTATGGTTAAGCTGGTAAGGGAATTAGTTATTTTTTGTTTTGGTTTTGGTTAGAAACCCTGTTATACAATGAGAGTTAGTTTGGTATTTGGTTATGAAGAGAAAATTAAAAGCTGGCTGAAATTGTGAGAAATTCCGTTTGAGTTTTGTTAGTTTTTTTTCTATTTGTATTTATTAATTTAATACAGGGCTTGAACTGGTAATGCAGGGCCATTGTTTTTTCTAGTAATGCAGGACTGAACTGGTAATGCAGGGTCATTGTTTTTCTGGTAATGTAGGGCTGAACTGGTAATGCGGGGCCGGGATTTGGTCGCGGGAAGAAGCCCGAGCACATTCAGGCCATCGAGCTTCCTTCCATTGAAGCCAAGGCATGCTGATAAGACTGGTACGAAGCAGTAGATGCACATTTTGGTGGAAGCATGGAGTTTTGGCATTAAGAATTTAGAGCTTTAGGCTTAGAAACATAGAACCAAATTCCCTGTAATTACTTCTTTTTGTATACTTCAAGCATGTAATGGCACCATGTACTTGTAAATTGTAATAGGATAAACCTTGTAAGCAAATTCGTTACATATTGACTTTCTAGTCTTCTTTTCTTTTCCAATCTTTAAACTATTTCAAGTCTTGAATGATAAGAAGTTGGTTTAAGCATGACTTTGTAATAAGCTACATGACACCTTGAACTTGTATTTGAACTTGCGTGACGAAATGCACTTGAATGGATTCATATGTATTTTGAATGGGATTTGAAGAACCTTGTTTAGAACCCTAAATGATATTTGATTATTTGAATAGACTCGAATCAATACTTGAACGATGAATTCCATGATGTTTGAATCAAGTTATGTACTTTTCATAGTTCCACTATAGTTGAACTCCAATTACATGCTTGAAATAATATTGTCAATCAAAATCTTGGCTCTATGTTATCAAAATGCAGATTAATCCAATACTCGCACTAACCATGACGCTTGCCTTATAACTCAAAACAAGATCATGAATCAATACTTGGACCTTAATCAAATGTCAAATCGTGCTTGAATTTCATAGAAAAATCGGATTCAATGTTGAAGTTCATATTGTCCATACCTTGCACTCCAAGCCAAAGACACCTCTTTGAATTGACGAAATGTGGATCCTCAAGAAATCTTAATGCACCCCTTGTATTGATCCTTGAAGAATCAATTTAGATGCCATAGAGAATCCATGGACCAAAATCTTAAATCATACCAATTGATCGCTTGGTAAAACTGAATTCATAGCCCACATGATTGAATGTTTATCAACGAATAGAAACCCTGATTTTTAATGAAATTTCCTTTTCTGAACCAATATTTTTTTTCCTTTTTCCATACCATTCTTCAAATGCAACTTGAATTCCTAACACATATTAGATGAAAGTTCGAGGGAGACCTTGGTCCAAAAGTTAATTGTTCAAAGCTTACTTTAACCGAAGTCAACAGATCTTATCCACGTATCTTTGAACTTGGCCCATGATTATGCATCTCAAGGTCTCATAAGAGCTTGTAAGCCCATCAACCAGGTATTCCATGTTGAACAAAACCCTGCCTTGAATGCCTTGAACCTTGAATTACTTTGCATGAATTCTTCCACGAGAAGCCTACTTCAATCCAAATCTACTCGCATCGCAGATAACAAATGACAATGATGAGGACAATAATTGCCTTGGTTAAGGAGAAGTCCATGAATTCATATCTTAGGTCATGAACCACGCTTCACAATTCAATCCCCAACCCTTAGCGATCGGTTATTTCAACTTGAAATTAGTGTCATAAGGAACATCTTACAGATGGATGATAAAGTCTGAATTACAGAAGAATTCCCTTGACGTGAAACCCTAGTCACACAAATGAAAACCCCAGCACTTGCCAAGACTAGATAAAAACAATTATATCTTGAAGAGAAAGAAATCCTGTTAACCACACCTCACAATCTTGACTCCTCGGTTTAGATACACAGAGAAATATCTGGATGAAACATCTTTGAACCATGATTCGACAAAACCTAAATTGATTAACTGAAGAGTAGATGAATGTCATGTCATAGTCATTAATCCTAATAAAATGATAAGCATACTTATATAAAGAGACGCCATGATTCGAAGCCCACATATGTTAGGTCACGCCCTGGAGTTCTTGACTAGAATGACCTACAACCAGTTGTTCATCGGAAGATATTAGCCCTATAACTTGGTGGAGAAGAAGTCCAAAAATGAGCCTGAACCAAAACCTTGTACACCGAGAAGACCCTGGATAATCAAACTTATTCAACACATACACCTCAAATCAGCTGTAAATCCTAGCTCCCTAACTGTTGATCTTTTGAACCTCAAGCGATCTATTTTATGAAAAATGTGTGCTATGCACATGACCTATTGGAATGATGCAGATGAATGCACAAGTCTAAGCCAGCATAAAAGTGAAATTAGGAAGGAAAATTTTGGGGTGCAACAGTTGCCCCTATTTAATCGCCTTCAACCTGAATGGGAGATTGGCGTCAGCCTTTCAAACTTTCAGGGTGGAAGAAGATTAAATACTAAAAGAACCAGAAAATTTGCGCTCCGAATACAGTCAGGTATATATTATACTTTTGGTTTTCTGTATTTTATATTTATATTTTTTTTGCTAGGTAAAAAGAGGTTATCAGGGTTAGATGTATGTTTAACCAGAGTTTGACACACAGAAGAATAACTTGGTTATCGAGGAACACTTGTTGGGATTTAGTAACAAGCACCTGTAAGAAGATATCAAAAGGTATATGCCTGAAGTCTGTAGCAGACATACAAAAAAAGGTATCAGAGACACATGTCCAGGGTCGGTAGCGGATACGTACGCAAGAGATATTAAAGATACATATCCGGGATTGATAGCGGATACGCATAAAAGAGACAGAAAATATACATATTCGGGGTTAGTAGCGGATACGTACAAAAGAGACATTAGGGATATCAAGAACACATGTCTGAGGTTGGTAGCAGACATATGGAAAAGGCATCAAAATACATATCCGTGGTCGGTATCAGATACGTAAGAAAGAGATAGAAAAGATACATATCCGTGGTCGGTATCGGATACGCACAAAAGAGATAGAAAAGATACATATTTGTGGTTGGTATCAGATATGCACAAAAGAGATAGAAAAGATACATATCCGTGGTCGGTATCGGATACGCACAAAAGAGATAGAAAAGATACATATATGTGGTCGGTATCGGATATGCACAAAAGAGATAGAAAAGATACATATCTGTGGTCGGTATCGGATACATAAGAAAGAGACATCAAAGATACAACAACACATGTCTGGGGTTGGTAGCAGATATATGAAACAGGTATCAAAAAATACATATCCGAGGTCGGTATCGGATACGTACGAAAGAGACATCAAAGATACAAGAACACATGTCTGGGGTTGGTAGAAGACATGTGAAATAGGTATCAAAAATACATATTCGTGGTCGGTATCGGATACGTACGAAAGAGATATCAAAGATACATATCCGTGGTCGGTATCGGATACGTACGAAAGGGACATCAAAGATACAAGCACACATGTCTGGGGTTGGTAGCAGACATATGAAACAAGGTATCAAAAATACATATCCGTGGTCAGTATCTAATACGCAAGAAAGAGATACACCGAAGAAAGCTCTTACAAAGAAACGCCAATTGAAGGCGAACTTACTGAGGGAAGAGACCAAACGAATGGGACTCCTGACAAATGATACCAGTCAAAGGTGGATTTAAAAGAAATGACACCAGCCGAAGCGGGATTTTAATAAAAGATACCAGCCGAAGATGGATTTTAACAAAGGATACCAGTCGAAGTGGGATTTTAACAAAGGTTACCAGCCGAAGCGGGATTTTAACAAAGGATACCAGCCGAAGCGGGATTTTAACAAAGGATACCCGCCGAAGCGGGATTTTAATAAAGGATACCAACCGAAGAGGGATTTTAACAAAGGATACCAGCCGAAGCGGGATTTTAACAAAGAATACCAGCCGAAGTAGGATTTTAACAAAGGATACCAACCGAAGCGGGATTTTAACAAAGGATAAAGGTATGCATATCTGGTCAGAGTTAGATACACAAGAGCGAAATTGAGCATCAAGAAACAAATATTTAGATTTGATAGTGAACACAGGAACGAGACTAACCTAAGAAAGCCCCAATAAAAAGGACACACTCGCCTAAACAAGGACGTCAGACAAATGGACTTTGAAGAGACACTGAAAGACTCTTAACATAAAAGGTTAGCTAAGCTACCGAAAGGAGGACCCGACTAACGCAGATAAACCAAAATAAGGAACCGACTAAGCAGGACCTTCAAAGAGTACAGATCGGAGGTGAACTCTACAAGAGAAAGAGACTGGTCAAAGCAGAATCTAACAAGGATTGCCAAAACACGTTGGACTTTCGATACGTTGCAAATACGCAAGAACTACAAAATCCCTCAAGCCAAAGGCGGTGTGTAATTCTTCAAGAGTGGCAATTATCTGAATTACTACACACCAAGTATAGATACTCAAACACTTGAGAAGCAAGAAAGGTTATACACCAACTCTTACTCACACTATAACGGCAAAGTAAACACGAGTAAAATAACCAAAGGCTTGCAAAGACAAGCGCAAACCGCAAACTCACCGAGGAAATGGAGAATTACCAAAGACCCGACTGATGGTGAATCAAAACAAACTCCGATGGGGAAACATAATAGAATTACCCTAGGCTTGTCGTGGAGATAAATCATATCTGAGCGCATAACAATCTGGTTACCAAAGGTGGACACACTTGGCTTAAACTCATGCATGTTTGAATTTTTTTTATAGCGTAATGCTCAATACAATGGAAATGCTACGCGTTTTAGTAGATGCAATGTAATGATGCAATGTAATGACACATGTTTAATAATACCCTAGAAAACATATGAATAATCGGATGCTGAGAAGACAATGAACTTTCGAATGATCATTCTTGTACATCTGATCTTCTGTAAAGAAAAGGAAATTTATACTTCAATGGGGAACTGAGATTCAAAACCATCAACCTCGAACGATTGATCTCACTGAGGAAGTAACTTCCTGGGAAGAATACTGCCAAAGTAAATTGCAGTTCAGATAAAATCTTGAATTCTGATAAAACTCCCTAACTTCTTGGGGAGTAAATTCTTTATCCTCAGTTGGAAATAGGGAAACTTCATTGGGAATGGAAACTTCTAGCATAGAAATTCTTGACGAAGATAACTTCTGTTGGGGGAGTATAGAAATTCTTAAATAAAAAGAATTCTACTCAGACCACACTGGGGATAAAATTGAGGGGAGGTAAAAGATCCTCACTTGGGGAAGAAACGAACATCCCGGGATAGAAACTCCACTAGGGATACCTCAACAAAATCTTATACTACTGGTAACGCAAGAGTTATGACTGGAATTCTCCTGTACACCTCCCCTGAGAGATAGGACACTTGCTCCATTAGGGAAAGAAGAATAGTTCCAATGGGGAAAATGGATCTCATTATACGAAAACCCTCGCGTTACCCTGTTTGGAATGGAAAACCTTACTGAAGAATAGACGACTTGAACTATCAATCACCGGGTAAAAACCGCGATGTAAGATTGCAACATGTCGACTCCGAAGAGAAATGCCACTAAAAAGTGGACTTTAGAGAAGATGCTACAAAAATAAATTGCAGTCCGACGAAAAGGAATCATCTAGACTTTAAACAACTTCTACATTTACAGGGAGAAAGAACATTCTCCTCATGCAGAGAAATGAGGATGCTTTACTGAAGAGAAAATATCTTAGAAGAGAAACCCCTTGGTAGACAGATCTTTGTCGAGTAGCAACAAGTCTTTTAATGGGAGGAGGCATCCTTAGGAAGCAATATTTCCATCGCGTCTTTTACGAGTAAACAAACCCAAATGATCTTTGTGTTACTGCTCATATATTACTGAGGATAACAATCCAAACTTCAACTGGGGATAATAACCTTGACTTAGGACAAAGGATATCAGTAAATGGACTTGAGTCTCTGATAAGTCGAAGATAACAATCCTAACTTCTCGGCATGATTTTCAAATTCATAGGTCATTTAGCCTGCGTATGGACGTGATCTGATCAATCAATGAAGAAGAGAGAAAGCCCTTGCATAAATTCTTGCCCCAGTCTATAAGGCTTTTCTAGAAAATTGCCTCGAGAGGACTTTTTGAGATTTATATTGTTGAAGAAAATCTGCCCCAGTGTTATGAACTTTGGAACATGATGTTTAGATAACCAAAATTGGAGATGAATCCAACTATGCTTGAGTGAATTCCCATACATCTTCAAATTTGGGGAAGATTCTCCTCTGATCAATGCACTCTCAGAGAGATTTGTCAAATACTAGTATAACTGCCCCCCAGTTTGACTGCACTTCGAGGGATGAAATCCTGACTTGAATGCCTTAGATTAAGTTGAATACCTACTCGACGGAGTAATCGACATGCTTGCCCCTGCTTAACAGAATCTCGACAAATCTCCTCTCATGCTCACAGAAGGATAAGAAACTTGAGGGTTTTTGAAGACAACACAACCTTAGAGTGGTTGGATCATACCTTAAAAGTAGGTTACTTCACAACCATACTTCTCGACTTGAAATGCTTCATTCTCAAGCAAATACTTGAAGTGATATGTCCCTTGGGACTAACTGAAAGTAATGCACCGCTGCTTGATAGAGACTCTGGGCAACCACCTTTTGCAATCTACTTCAGATCATTTCTCAAACTAGTATTCCTTTACTCAAAATAGTCAACAGAATATTTTCCCCAGGTTAATACCATTCTCACAAATTATTCACCTTTAAACGGTATCTTGAAGCAATTTGTCCCTTGAGATGATCAAATTTTCAATTGACGCTCATTATGCAATCTTACTTGATGTTTAAGCACTTGCTCATATGCAAAGAATGTTTATTCTAAGAACGGTAATTGTAATGCAAAACTTATGTTTTTCTTGAAGTTAAAAAACTTGTAAAAAATATTTTTAAACATCAAAAAAAAATTGTACAAAAGATAGTAAAAAGATGGAGTGAAACCAACTCAAAAAGAAATTTTGCAAGCCTCCTAGAAGTCAGATTACCGTATTTCTTGTTACAGTGTGCTCTTGAATTAACCCTTGCTTCAGTTAGTACTTTTAAGGGTTGTAACGTGGCCTAGTTCACGGTTTTAAAAAAAAACAATTTGAGGCTCAAAATATTTGGTGCCCACCCATTCTCCATGATGTTCTCCAGTCCTAAATTCAGTTAAACCAATACGAGCGCTCATCTCTCAAAAAGAGGTTATTATAGTTGAAGAGTTTAAATGAGGTTTTTGGATATGGAAGTCACTCACCTCTTTCATTCTTGGTGTTTGATCACACGATTTTATTCTTTGTTGAGGATTTTTATTTGGTACCATTTTTACTTTTCGTCCTTTTTGCTTTCTTTTTGTATTCCCTAACTTTTGCCTGGATAAATTCGTTTTTATTTTGACTTTTAAATCCAACGGGATGCCCTGACTTTTTCCTAAGCGACTTTTCTTTTCATGTTTCGGCTTAGCGGGGCTTTTTGTCTCTTTCTTTTAGTTTGGACAAGTCGTGTGATTTCGAATCATTTTTTGACTTGCTAAAAAGGTGTAACTACCTCACTGCTTGGTTGACAAGGAATAGCCATTATGGTATCGTCATCTTTTGACCTCTTGATGTGTGAGAGATACTCTTTGGGATATCATTCTCGTTGATGCACGCTGCTGATAGATGAGAGTCAACCATTGTGTTTTTGTTCTTTCTCAACCTTCTGAAGGATAACCATTGTTGTATCCTTTAATGCGCACTCTTAATGAGTTTTTAACTCCCAATCGGATTAACTAAAATCTACCCTGCCCCGGGTTAAATGTGAGGGTTTTTCTGAAAAGAAAAGAAACTCCTACTTCAAGGCTCAAAGGGGTTAACGAGGGTCTATCTCCCTTATATCTCTGGTATTTGGGAATTGAAACAAGGCCTGTACATCATCGGCAGGGTCCTATTCAAAAGCACATTGTTCGAAATTTTTGGCACATTACTCATCATCCTCCCTCCAGAGGTTTTGCTTTATTTAACCAGAGTTGAGTATCAAAAAGTCAAAGGAAAACATTAATGAGTGAATACGAATGGATTAATTCAAGACAAACATATTCAACGCATTATGATTAATATTCAAAAATAAGCAAATTTTGCATACAAGAAAGTACTGAACCAAAACAAGGAAAGATTACAAATGAGAATGCAAATGTATTTTGAAAATTCCACATTGAGGAGACTAGTCTCCGTATGGACTTTTGGCTTCGGATGATGATCTTCAAGTCTTGATATCTACTGAGTCAACGGAGACTTCAAATCTGACTGGTTGGCCTGAAATTGATAGGCTTTGCATCTAGCAGGTATTTCAGTTTTTCTTTAAAAGCTCCACAGTCTTCAATGGAATGGCCTAGTGCCCTAGTATGGTAATCACATTGCATATTAGGATTGAAACCCATAGGATAAAGAGGAATGACAGGCTTCAGTGGCTCAAGTTCCACCAAAGAAAGCCTGAGCAACTGAGAGAACAACTGGCCATAACTCATGGGAACAATGTCGAACACCCTCTTTGGCTTCCTATCCCTTTGTTTATCTTGTTGCATACGTCTCTGTTGATAGGTTTGCTGTTGAGGAGTATACCGAACTGGATGAACATGAGGAACATTCAGATTTTGATTAAACAACTGATTTCCAGAACTTGTAAACAATTGTGGGTGAGAACTATTTGAGAGTATAAGTTGTGGAAGACGTGACTCAAGTCGTGAGATTGAACTTTGAAGAAGAGAAGGCATGGCCCTAATCTTTGTAGCAGTTGGCATAAGATTTATTTGCATGCTCAGACCCTCAGGAGTGAAGAGAATTATCCCTATATCAAGTAAATCGTGGACTTGGTGCTTAAAAGCTAAGCAATCTTCAGTATCTAGGCCAGGTGCCCCAGAGTGAAGTTCACACCTAATAGTATCGTCAAAGCCATGAGGGATCCTTTCATGTGTAGTGTAGATTCGGAGTTTGACCAAATAAATTCCTAGTAGGGGAGGAAGCAATTGTGCATACAACTTTGGAATAGAATCAAATTTTCGTTCAGGCTGTTTTGGCCTTTGCTGATGGACTTTTCCTTTTTGGGTCCTCTTGGGAATCAATAATTGATTGTGGATGGGAAGATCCTGAAACACGAGGCTGTGGAGGAGATACTCCCTGACTTAAAAGAGTCCCCGGTTTACAGGGAGGAATGGTAGCTCACATTGTAGTAGGCATGGAAACATCTTATTTATTAACATCGTCCCCATAACCAAATTCAATTGAGTCTTCAACTGACTACCTTCTTCTTTCAAGAGTTCTTATCCACAAATTGAATCATGTATGTCTAGAAGCAAATACCCCATCTGTTCTTTCATCTCGTCCAATTCCCCACGAAGTTCTTCCATAACTTGAATCTGATCACGGAGCGGCGAGAAGTCTAGATTTGCAGTTCTGAACCGAGTCTGAATAAGGATTCCTCAATCTGAATACCTTCTGAGTACCTGCTATGGATGCATGAAGATGCATGAGGTGATGGAGATAATTCCTTTTCTGATATGTTTAAGACACCACAATCTCCAGACTGATCTCGTCTTGGACCTTGTCTCTAGATGACGTTCCATCTTCAATCGAATGATCAGTTGCCCTAGAATAATATGCGTAGAAGATTCTTTCAGGAGAACAAATGAATGTTTTTCCAAGTGAATCGATATAAACTGCATCATCAGGCATACTTTGCCACAAAAAACTAATACAGTTTGTCTTCTATCAAAATAAAAGAGACATCCACCTGGTGATAAAGAATGTGGCAATTGGCCAAAAAGGAATTGGACCTTTGGAAGAGATGCCAAACAGGTGTTGGGCTTTATATTTCAACCCCTTTGTAGTCTTCAATATCAAAACCGTGTACCCCAGAATAGGGGATGCATCTAGCGTGTATATGGAAATCAGAAGAGATTTTGTGGGAGGAAGACCACAAAGATCAGAGCTAGGAAGAGCTGGGAATAATAGGATGTAATGTATTGGGCTCGCATCAACATGCTCATCAGGATTCTTCTGTCTTTTCTTAAAAGCTTTGCCCCATGTATTCACTTGGGGAATAAAGACTGGCTCTGTTGAACAGATCGGGGAACACAAAGTTATAGAATGCCCCTGAATGAATGGTCGGATGCCCCAGATTAAAAAGTCTGATGCCCCGGTGTGGCAACCACGTCTGACGTTGGTCAACAAGAACGAAGCACTGATATAAGATCTTATAGTAAATGGGAACCATCTGCTGATAATATGTTCCAAGAACTCAGGATAGTGTAGAACTCCATGGTTGGAAGCCATTCTCAAAAGAAGATAAGGAGAAGAGAGAACCTGCCGCGGCAGTAAGTTTATTGATCATCATCATAGCTTCCATGACCTGACTTATATGAGTCCTTAATCAATTATCTTCCTGCTTGAAGATATTTCTGACCACGGGCCAAAGCTTGCATGTATACCACAGAGTTGTTCCATAACTGCTCTCTGAACATGTGCAGTAAGAAATCAAGTTGAACCTCTAAGGAGAACACATGGTCTGAGCAAGAATTCCTAATCTTTGAGTACCTGTTATGAATGCATGAATAGATGCCATGTTATGTCCCTTTATTCCCAAGGAATTTACGTGCTTTCATTTTGATTTTACGTAAGTAAAAGATGGAAAAGTTTGGCACAAGGCTTACAAATATGATTCCTTAGAAATAACAGAACATGTATGTTAAGCAAGTGGTTAACCATGTTATGTATGCAAAGGCATGAGATCAAATGGGATCAAGGTTCCATCATTTTTGAATATGATTGCTGCATTGCTTCTGAACCATACGAGTATCATCAAGTCAAAGGTTTGTCATAGCTTCTGCACATATAAGAACCAAGTACCATGTAGATCTCTCATTGGATACTATTGAGCATTTTCTGAATATGCTGGGAATGCGAATATCAAAGGCTCGAATGAACTTCCGAGTAAGCAAATCAAGAATTCATAAAATAAATCTGAGAACCACATGGTCACCAACAGAATATAGCCTATGAATAAGTCACCAATAGAAATTCAGAAAATAATCATTAGAACCACTAATCACCGTCTGATCGTAGTCACTATCTGAACATAGTCACCATCTGTACCTGTAATAATGATTCCCTCCCCACTCACGGGTGAAGACTAGGTCAGGGTAAGACAATGGTAACTCGAAAATCACGGGTCTGCATGAAAGTGCTATGAGCTTACCCATAGACGTGGGTGCTGATAGTAATTCATTTGAACCTCATCCGAGCGTGGTATATGACATGACTGCACTAATCGGACCACGTCCTATAGCCATCATGCCCCCACTCTATTCCTAGTGTCCTAGTGCAATCTGGCCTGGGTACTGGGCCTTTTACCTCAATAGTAACATCCCCACCGAATCAAGAAGCAGATCCAGTACAACAGCAATATATGGAAGACAGTAAAAATGTAATGCATACATATGCACATGTATATTCAAAATGAACGAATAAACTGAAAGCTTAAAAATAAACACCCAAAGAAAAGAAAGCAAGAGCTAGGAGCAATTATGGGATGGACCGGCATTTGGTCGACCTTTCCCCAGTGAAGTCGCCAGCTAAAACAACCGGCTGAAAATCATCAAAAATGAAGTCGCCATCAAACATCTTTTATCCCACACGAAGGGAAAGGTAAACATCGAGAAAACCTGAGGAAGGAGAAGTCACGGTCTTGCGACCGAGAGATAAGGGTAAGGGAGTCTGTTATGTGAGGGGAAGGTATTACCACCCCACACGCTCGTAGTACTCTACGGTATCCACTCTTATTATCTATCTTATGGGTGTGTTCAATCTAAGCTTATTGTTTATTACACTACTGAAGGGAGAATGCATGCAAAATAAAAGGGAAAAGAATGTAGGGAAAATGAAAATTTGTGCTTGTTCGAGCCCTACCCTGATGCCTACGTATCCCTTTTAAGGAATCAGAGCAGCCATAGTTCGGCTCATATGTTTTTGTTGGTTTATATTTTTTAATGAACAACATTAATTTCTCCTTCTGCCGCAACTCGACCTTCGGAGACTTACGCGTCAGCACAGAAGTGAATTAAGATGCTCTTTTGGAAAGGTTTGGAGACAATGTGCTTGGGTGCACAAAAAGGTTTGAATTTGTTTGTGTTTGAAATGAACGATATTAATTTCGCCTTCTGCCGTAACTCAACCTTTGGAGACTTATGCGTCAGCACAAAAGTGAATTAACATGTTCTTTTGAAAAAGAGTTTTGAAAGGAAGGTCCGTAGGCAAAAAGAGTTTTGTGTTTGTTGATATTTTTGCTTGTGGATAACAGCTAGTCGATCTCAAGGGAGAGATTTTAGCCATTTCTCTACTTATCTGTGGAATTAGTCTTTGACACTTGAACCGTGCCAAAGCTTAGAATGGAAAAACAATAAGATCGAGAAGAGACCCACTTATCATTTCTCATGCTTAACAAAGGCACGATTCTCGTCAGTAATTTTTTAAGTATTTTTGAAGTTTGTAAAAAAGAAGTTTTTGTTTTAAATACATTTGCGAAAAGAAAAAAGAAAAGTCAAAAGGGAGACTAGTCTATTTCTAAACTTAATGTCGTCATACTTCATATGATCTCTAGGAAGCGATAAGTGCGAAGATGAGGAATAAAATGAGGTTGCGATGATACCGAACGGAGAAGGTCTGTGGCCTCTTCAAAACCGCACCAGCAATAAGAAAGCTCTACAGAAGTTGCTCCGCACGAGTGATCAAAGAATTAGTCTCCAAGCATTCCATATTGTGACAGTTAAATCAATATAATATCACAAGATTTTAACTAAAAAAATGATAATAAAAATGATTGTTAAACATAAAATAATTGAATGTTCTAGTAAAATTCTAAAGCAAAGTCCTAAAGAATTCTAAAAATACGCTACTATTTTTGTATATCATTTTTATCATGTAAAAAAAGTTCAAACAAATTTAAAATCGTTCAAAATAAACTAAACTAAATAAGAAAAAGAAAGAGGCCCAAGGGGGTGCAAGTTGAATCCAATGGTGTATTATAGCAGAATGTTAGGCCTACCATCAGAAGTGGCGCACAGGCCCAGTCCAGAGATGTCCAAAGTTGTTTTCTGGAAGCAAGGCAATTGATGTGTTCAAAAAGCGTGTGGTAATAGGCTCAGGAAGGGTATAGATCGTAATAAGGCCCATGTGCTTCATAAGGATTAAGCCTAAACATCAACACACTCACCATCAAAATTTACCTTCCCAGTTACTTTTTATTATGATTTTATTAATATTTGGGAAAAAAAGAAATATAAAAAATAATAAATGAAAAGAGTTAAACAGTTGCCTTTTGGTGTGGACTAGGGTAAACACTTTTAACTTTCCATCTTCTGAGAACATACTATTTTCTCCTTTCCTTCCTCATCTGCACCGTGAAGACGAAAGGCCACCGTTCTCACTATTCCACACCATCTCGGCTAATCATTTCCCTCTTCTCTCTTTTTATAGTTCACCTCCAAATATCAATCTCTCTTTGTCTCATCACCTCAACCTTGTGGAATGCTTCTGATTCCTTGCTTCATCTTCTCCAAATCTAGAAATACGTTGGGAACCTAGAGGCTTCTGAGCACGATTACACTATGACAGTGATGAATCAACACCTAACGCCTTAGGGCTTTGAATCCACTCAGCGTGTTCTACGATCCTGCATCAAGAAAGAGGCGAAACAATGATGATATTGACCTATGGAGCCGAGGCTTGCTCTAGCGACGGTTGTGAGGTGAATCCGAGTAGAAGACATAAAAGACTAAAGATGAGATTATATTCGCTCAGGTAACACTTTTTCTTCAATTCATTGCTTCTGGTTCCATCATCTTCCCTTTTCTATTTCTTGTCCGTCTCGATTGAATTTATGTGTTGTTGTTCTTGCGGTTTCCATTTTCTTGCAGTGATGTAGAGTAGAAGATGATGATTGAAAATTCAGAGAAGTGCTTGATTATGGAGGCAGAGAAGGTATGTTGATGTTGAAGGATGAAGATTCATGATGATGTTCATGAAGAATTGTGGCTGGAGGTTCCAGAAGTAATGGAAGTGATCGTCAAGCAGTTATGGAGAATTGAAGGTTGAAGAAGGGGTGCCGATTGAAATGGGGGATAAAGGTTGCAGGATCTATTGATTGAAGATGATGATTCGTGAAGATGGAGCAGCAAGTGTATTGCAGAGATTATGAAGATTGGAGATTGCACAAAGAAAGGGTTTGAGGAGTTTTTTTCCAGTTTTCTGATGGTGATTCTTCCACATATGAGAAATGAGGATAACTGAAGATGTAGAAGAAGACAGAAATCAAGGTTGAGATAGATTGATGTTGGAAGAAGAAGAGGTTGAAAAAAATGGATCCATGCGGATGAAGATTCAAGATGTGAAAGTGAAGATTCCAGGAAGATTGTGAATAAATGATGGTTGAAGAAAGAGAAAAAAGTAGAGAGGTTCGTTTCTGATTTTCGTGAATTTCTCTATTATGAATTAATCTCCCCCTTGAATAATGATCCTCCCTTTGTAATCTGTTATGGACATCCTTTTATATCCTTCTTTGTAGTTTTGTTATATGGTTTTTCTGTTGAGTTTGTTATGGATTAGTTGGGAATTTTGTTGAAGTTTGTTATAGAAATTGGCTTAGGAAAACAGTTTGGAGGTTGTGAGTTTGTTATAAGTTGTTAGAGTTAGTTATAGGATTGGTTAGATTTTCTGTTGTGACAGTTGGGTGAGTTGGTTATGAAAACGGTTAGGGATTGGTTGAAGGTTGGTTAGAAGTCAGTATTCTGTTGAGTTATTTTGATGTTGGAAATTGGAATTTTGTCAAGTGAATCATGTTTTGACATAGGCTAAAAGGAGTTTAAACTACAATTCTTATTAGAAGTTAGTTATGACAGGTAAAGTTAGTTGAGAAACAATTAGGGTTGGGTTGCTCAGCTAACTTTCTAATTTCAATTAGCAGTTGGATTAGGATAGTGAGCTGGCTTTTCCTTTTGGTAATGTCAATTGGCTTTGTGTTAACTGAATCTGGTTTCCTGAACCGGTTTATGTCAATCTATTTTTTTTTGTAGGATAGCTTTGGTTTGTATGCAGCTTTTCGAAGGATTTTGTTTATGACGCCCACTTGACTGTTTTTTGGTTTTTTTATGAATTAGTTTGAAATTGTTTTTAAAAAAAAAATTTGGTTTGACAATTAGGACTTAGGGAATTTACAGGAAGTAGTTAGAGGTAGTTAGTTAGCTGCTAGTTGTTTTTTATATTTATGAAATTCTGTTTTTGATTTAGTTAAATGTTGTGAGTTTAGAAATTCTGTTAAAATTCTGTTTTTTGGCAGTTAGAAGGTTGTTGTAGATTATGGTTAAGCTGGTAAGGGAATTAGTTATTTTTTGTTTTGGTTTTGGTTAGAAACCCTGTTATACAATGAGAGTTAGTTTTGTATTTGGTTATGAAGAGAAAATTAAAAGCTGGCTGAAACTGTTAGAAATTCCATTTGAATTTTCTGTTAGTTTTTTTTCTGTTTGGTTTTATTAATTTAATACAGGGCTTGAACTTGTAATGCAGTTGTTTTTTCTAGTAATGCAGGACTGAACTGGTAATGCAGGGTCATTATTTTGCTGGTAATGCAGGGCTGAACTGGTAATGCAGGGTCAGGATTTGGTCGCGGGAAGAAGCCTGAGCACATTCAGGCCATCGAGCTTCCTTCCATTGAAGCCAAGGAATGCTGATAAGACTTGTACGAAGCAGTAGATGTGCATTTTGGTGGAAGCATGGAGTTTTGGCATTAAGAATTTAAAGATTTAGGCTTATAAACATAGAACCAAATTCCATGTAATTACTTCTTTTTGTATACTTCAAGCATGTAATGGCACCATGTACTTGTAAATTGTAATAGGATAAACCTTGTAAGCAAATTCGTTACATCTTGACTTTCTAGTCTTCTTTTATTTTCCAATCTTTAAACTATTTCAAGTCTTGAATGATAAGAAGTTGGTTTAAGCATGACTTTGTAATAAGCTACATGATACCTTGAACTTGTATTTGAACTTGCGTGACAAAATGCACTTGAATGGATTCATATGTATTTTGAATGGGATTTGAAGAACCTTGTTTAGAACCCTAAATGATGTTTGATTATTTGAATGGACTCCGATCAATACTTGAGTGATGAATTCCATGATGTTTGAATCAAGTTATGTACCTTTCATAGTTCCACTATAGTTGAACTCTAATTACATGCTTGAAATAATATTGTCATTCAAAATCTTGGCTTTATGTTATCAAAATGCAAATGAATCCAATACTCGCACTAACCATGATGGTTGCATTATAACTCAAAACAAGATCTTGAATCAATACTCGGACCTTAATCAAATGTCAAATCGTGCTTGAATTTTATAGATTAATCGGATTCAATGTTGAAGTTCATATTGTCCACACCTTGCACTCCAAGCCAAAGACACCTCTTTGAATTGACGAAATGTGGATCCTCAAGAAATCTTAATGCACCCCTTGTATTGATCCTTGACGAATCAATTTTGATGCCATAGAGAATCCATGGACCAAAATCTTAAATCATACCAATTGATCGCTTGGTGACACTGAATTCATAGCCCACATGATTGAATGTTTATCAACGAATAGAAACCCTGATTTTTAATGAAATTTCCTTTTCTGAACCAATATTTCTTTTCCTTTTTCCATACCATTCTTCAAATGCAACTTGAATGCCTAACACATATTAGATGAAAGTTAGAGGGAGACCTTGGTCCAAAAGTTAATTGTTGAAAGCTTACTTTAACCGAAGTCAACAGATCTTATCCACGTATCTTTGAACTTGGTCCATGATTATGCATCTCAAGGTCTCATAAGAGCTTGTAAGCCCATCAACTAGGTATTCCATGTTGAATAGAACCCTGCCTTGAATGCCTTGAACCTTGAATTACTTTGCATGAATTCTTCCACGAGAAGCCTACTTCAATCCAAATCTACTCGCATCGCAGATAACAAATGACAATGATGAGGACAATAATTGCCTTGGTTAAGGAGAAGTCCATGAATTCATATCTTAGGTCATGAACCATGCTTCACAATTCAATCCCCAACCCTTAGCGATCGGTTATTTCAACTTGAAATTAGTGTCATAAGGAACATCTTACAGATGGATGATAAAGTCTGAATCACAGAAGAATTCCCTTGACGTGAAACCCTAGTCACACAAATTAAAACACCAGCACTTGCTAAGACTGGATAAAAACAATTATATCTTGAAGAGAAAGAAATCCTGTTAACCACACCTCACAATCTTGATTCCTCAGTTTAGATGCACAGAGAAATATCTGGATGAAACATCTTTGAACCATGATTTGACGACACCTAAATTGATTAACTGAAGAGTAGATGAATGCCATGTCATAGTCATTAATCCTAATCAAATGATAAGCATACTTATATGAAGAAACGCCATGATTCGAAGCCCACATATGCTAGGTCACGCCCTGGAGTTCTTGACTAGAATGACCTACAACCAGTTGTTCATCAGAAGATATTAGCCCTGTAACTTGGTGGAGAAGAAGTCCAAAAATGATCCTGAACCAAAACCTTAATTCCAAAACCTTGTACAGCGAGAAGACCCTGGATAATCAAACTTATTCAACACATACACCTCAAATCAGTTGTAAACCCTAGCTCCCTAATTGCTGATCTTTTGAACCTCAGGCGATCTATTTTATGAAAAATGCGTGCTATGCACATGACCCATTGGAATGATGCAGATGAATGCAAAAATCTAAGCCAGCATAAAAGTGAAATTAGGAGGGAAAAGTTTGGGGTGCAACACATGCTGGCTTCTTTCGTTTCAGAAGACAATGACCTTCTGAAAGCGTACTTCGATTCATAAGGCAATGACCTTCTGAAATATTTCTTTGATTCACAAAGCAGGTACCTCCTACATGCATCTTTTGTTTGGGCATGTGGCCTTCTTCGAATGCAAGTTTAGTTTACATCCTTAGTTTGCGCATGTGGTCCCTTTTATACAAACTTTGGGTGACATCCTTCGTTTGGCCATGTAACCTCTTGCAGGCAAGTTTCGATTTGACAACGGCTCTTCATGCAAGCTTTCATTTGAGCAAAGGAATATTGCATGTTTGCTTGGAGTCACAAAGTAGTGACCCCCTGCAGGCAAGCCTTCAATTAGACAAGGGATACCTTCACACAAGGCTTCGATTGAAGTATTAGTTCCCTTTGAAGAAACATACTTTGAACTTAATATGAACCCTTTGAGCAAGCTTGGTTGAAGAACATTGAACAAATCTCATAGCCTTATCCTCCAAATCTCACTTGTCAGGCTATGTTGCTTCCAAATCTTTACATGATCAAAGGCTTACACAAATTTGCGATACATTACACAAAGGTTCGAAGCTTTATCTACTGGATAATACTATTCTTGGATAAAATGGCAAAAAACTACGCACCTTTTTTTTCATAAAGAGTACTTTAATCACAAAGTTAGCTCCCAATATGATTTTTGTTTGAACGCAAGCAGTGCCAAAAGCATAAGTCCAATCCCCTGCACCAAACAGACATCAGGCCCCCACTTGTACCTGAAACTTGGGAGCAATTAAAAGGGATCAATCTTGTTTTTGTTTTCAACCAAACCATGGTTTGTTATCTTACAAACCTAGTTACTCCAACATCTCTAACCTTTTCTCTATAAATAGAGAAACCATTTGCAAGCTGAAACAGAATTTGGTGGCGTGGGAAAAATCATCAAACTATCAAACTATCCAACTCTCGAATACTCTCAAACATTCTCAAACGTACAAACTTTAAAACTCTCACAAGAAATCTCGGATCCCTTCATGCATTAGTGAACCCTTCGATTCATTCCATAACAGCAGCATAACAGTCTTTTGATTCACTCCCTAGACTGTTATATAATAACCTTCGATTCACTCACCACTATCACACACCAACCTTTGATTCAGTGACTCTTCAAACAAAGCAGCAACAAAACCAGCTCAAAGAAGGTCCCTATAGGCTTGGTCCATTATCAAATCCTTCCTGGAAGTCACATACAGCTCCTTAGATTGGCAATTCAAGAGGTAAGTTTCCTCTAAACTTGGAACTTTCCATTTAAATATGTTTTGTACATACAAATAAAAAAGTGTAGATATTATGTCTAGGAAGTTGACCTTGCTTTTAGCTTCGATTCTCACTGCCTATACATTGAGAATCTCAACTCTGACTAGTTAGGCTTTGATTTTGGTGCCAAATAAACTTATGCTAACCCCTGGCCTGTAGCTTTTGAAAGTTACCTTTGTTAGATTCATTTACAAACTTTAGACAGGTTTTATGTATCCTTAGATGGGCTAAACATTGAAGCCTTTTGAATCTCAACTTGGGAGCTTTGCATTCCTGCAATCGAAGGAGGGAGCTAGACACTTCAAAGGTTCAAAAACAAGTTTATCTTGTACCCAATCGAAGTTGCCTTATGAACGTATGAAACAGACCACCCCAGTGATACAAATAGCACGTGCGAAAGGCATTTCTGTGTAGTGTCCTGAGTTCAAACCTTGGCAGGACCAAAACAATTTTTACCCTTTTGTTTGTTTCCTTTTTCTTTTTAACAAACTTCAAACATTTTTATAACCTATCAAAACAACTCCTTTTGAGTTTATTTTTTGCACACCATTTATTTACAATTTTTATTTTATGAATATATAAAAATATCACAAAAAATATTTTATTTTCATAATTATTTTTAATTAATCAAAACCTTTCCTTAACAAAAATTAAAACAAAGTTCATTTTATTTTCATTCCAATACTTGTACATTTATTCACATTCAATATGGTTGTAAAAGATAATTAGAATTTCATTTCTTGCAAACCCTATTTGTACATTTGTATCCCCATCCCCAAGTGATGTAATAGTGTAGTAAATTTACTTTCCGCAATTTACCGCTTTCATATAAATGTTAGTAATTAGGGTGTATGGCAAGATAAACCAACAAGTAGACAACCCTAAATTCAAGACAAAAATGCATGCAATCAAACACACTTGCGCACATGCACCTCTAGGGTAATCTCACTTGTTGCCTCGGAAAATAGTCATGTCCCTCGAATATAGGCGTTTGAGCAAAGACCCTCGATAAAACTATCGTAGTCCCTCGATGACCCTCGATGTTGCCTTCGGTAAATGATGTAGTCCCTAACGAAAATTGCTAAAATGTCTCATAAGTTGTCTTCTATGTCTATACAAATGACCCACGCCCATCCCTTCACATCCAACGATGGGGCTTCTTATCAATCAATGGTAAGATAGCAACATCTAAAGGCGGAGGAAAAGAACAAAGACTTTTGAGTAGGTAAGACACTCGTAGTTGCTTGCTTTCTCACAACTAAAAAAACATTTTTTACACCAACACTTTCAATTGAAACATTTTTAAAAGTTAAAGCTCTTTGTACGCATTCTTATAGAGACGAGAATCATTACAAAGGCACTTTTCAAAATCACTTTCAAAAAAACATCTTCCACAAACATCTCTTTGAAATATTTTTAAAACCAACACTTTGTATGCATTCTTATAGAGACAAGAATCATTACAAAGACGTTTTCAAAATATTTTCAAACCCATAACACAAAGCACATTTTCAAACAAAAGCAAGTGATCTAGGAAGCAACTAAGAGACCGTTGATAACTACGGATGAAAAGGGTGCTAATACCTTCCCTTTTTATAACCTACCCCCTCGAACTCAAGAAAACATCTCTAAAGGTCTTTCCTGTTCTTTTCAACCTTTCCTTTTTTGGGTAAAAGAAAATTCGGTGGCGACTCTTGCTATCCGCAACAATAGCGATCAAACTAAAAACACCCAAGTCAATTCTCCCACCGTGTTACAGAACTGGCGAATCTACTGGGGAATTACTTAAAAATGGGGTTACCTTAGGGCTAAATCACCTTTACTTGCTTTCCTTATTTGACTTGCTTGATTTACAGTATGGTTCCTTGTTTGGGTTTGTTTTGATCCTCCACCTGGATCTGGGGCACCTTTTAGGTAAGTAGCAATATATTGTGGAAATTGTACGGCATAGACCGATATGGTTGAAACAATGGCTACATTAGTGTGACGCATTTTTTTGGTACCGGTATCCCTTGTGTAGAATCAAGGAGAATACAGGGCCGCTGAGCGGTGCCATGAAGCACTAGGAAGTAATGAGATAGTCGACTTTGGTGTAAAGCTGAAGATTGGTTGATACTCGATACTACACTCATTGAGATTGGACTTTTGGGATATTTCGGCCGCAAGAAAAGATTGATTGTGCTGAGACACTGCCCAATGAAGAAAGATCAATGATATTGAGATCCCTTAGAACTCGATTACTTTCTAGGACAGGTTGAGCTAACCAAACTTCAAGAGGGTACTTACTTATGACTCCATGCAAGCCTAAATCTAAGGACTTGTCTGCTTTGTGTGTATATGATTATTTGTACATAAAGACTTACTTGCTTTGCATACTTGTACATAACATCATAACATCCTACCATCCTACCATAGCATTTTCAATAACAATTTCAAGGATCTCAAGGGCCTATGATGCAGGGTCATGTTGAACCGGACACCTATCAAGGGGCAAGAGGATTCATTCTCCTCTAATCAAACGCCGCCAAAGACCAAAGTACGATAACTTGAGTTAAGGGCTATGACCCGCTCGACATGGTGAGCTTGATTCTCGTGGAAGGACATCCACTGATACGAAGTTCTCTAATCAAAGTTGTGATCAAAGCTCAACTTCTAACATCTTCTTGTGTTTACCCCACGAGATCCTTGAAAACATGCATTCACATACCATGCATCATATCATGACAGGTTTTCCCCACACAGGTTTCCTTATCTCTCTACTGTTTATTTCAGTAAGATGGATATGGAACAAACAGTGAAGGACCTTCAAGCATAAAATGCTCAATTCCAACAGATGTTCCTGATTTTGGCTAAAGGGAAAGAGGACCTGAAGACTCTTCTTCTCAAAGACAAGAAGAAAAAGACAAAGAATTCAGTGGGTGTCTTGAACTTGGGAAGGAGGTTCAGAGGACCAACAGAGAGAGCTCTAAAATTTTCAACTCCTTCAACTAGGGGAGACAACTAGACAAAAGAAGGGGACCACAATCTGGAGTCTAACAAAGAAGAGGCAGACTACGCTGAAGAACAGTATTCACCAAGATCAACATGCCACTGGCTCAAGTATTACAACACATGTTGAAGGCAAAGTTGATTATGTTAAAGGCTCCTCTCCGGAATCCCAATACTTCTGCTCCTACTTATCATTCCAATGAAAGGTGTGCATACCATTCTGACAGTCCTGGACATGATACAAACAGTTGTTGGGCTCTGAAGATCAAAATTCAAGATATGATTGACTCCAAGGAGATTGAATTCAATTCTCCTGAAACTCTCAACATGGCCACTGCTCCCATGCCAAATCATTGAGAGCGTCCTTTTCATTTAGAATTTTTCAATTGTAATCTCTTTTGTTGTTCAAACACTTATCTATTAATGTTAAACTTTGTTTCATTAATGCATTGCATATGTTTATCTTAAATTAATACTTTCGTTTTCATTATATTTAAACTATGCTTTTTACTACCTTTATGATATTCAACTCTTGTTTCAAAACGTTGCAAGCCTATAGAGGGAGGATGACGAAAACAATGCCATAATCTCATACAGTATGCTTTTGGACAGACCTTGCTGACGATGTGCATGCATTTGTTTCAATTCCTAAACACTGGATTTATAGAGAGGATAATCCCTAGCCAACCCCTTTGAGCCAAAGAAGTAGGAGTTTTCTTTTTCACGCAAATTGAAACCCGTAATCAAAACCTGGGGCAGGTTAGTTTCTCAATTAATCCAAAAGCATGTTCAATTGCAAGCTTTCACTGCATACACATTGAATGACAACAAAAGCGTCATTATGAGTCAAAAGACGGCGATGGTTCCCTATCAAATAGGCAGTCATTATCTCTTAAAAATAAAATCCCATTAAGTCAAAACCTATGAAGGAGACTTAAGAAAAACTGGGGCATCCCGTTGGCTGTAATCTCAAAACAAGAACAGTAGGGCAAATATCAGGGATAATAAATCAAAAAAAGAGGTCACTACAAATCCTCAACGACATGAAAAATGTTGCAAAAATGATTGCCTTCCGATAAACTTGACTTGTCCGAACCATCACCAAAACGTGATTCCATACTCAATTAGAGTTCAAACGTACAATTAAATAAGTTTAGGATTGGAGAACATCATGGAGAATGGGCGGGTACAAGTACACTTTGAGCCTTATCCTTTGTTTCTTAAACCGTGAACCAAGCCACGCTACAACCCCTTAAAAGTCGTAATTGAAGCATGGGTTAGTTCAAAAGCATACTGTTACAAAAGGTATCCTGACTCCTGTAAGGCTTACTGCAAATCCTGATTCGAATTCATGTTTTTTACAAAATTCTTCTACTCTCTAAAATGAATTTTCAAAACTTTAAGACAAGAATAAACTTTGCATTATTTGAATATCGTTGTCTGCATATGGCTAATTGTTTGACAGCGGATAAATTCACACATTGAATATCCAGTGAACAGAAACTCTCAATGAGCAGAACCACTTCAAGTGGTAAGACACTACCAACGACAAATATCCTATAAGCAAGGGGACATGACGTGTCACTATCCAACTCGTATGGGAAGCCAAGTCAAGATTCCAAGAAATATCTCAAGAAATGTTGAATAACCAGGGGCAGGTCTGTATCTAAATCACTTGGGGCATTAAACATGAATTCTAGCAAAGGGTTATGTACAGTCAAGCGAGCATTTCCTGGCAGTACTACAAACACTTACTACTAGGGTCAGTGACAAATTCCCACAAATTCCCTTTCATAGGGTGATCCTCAGTCAAATCCCCATGAAGTCATCTCTATAAAGTTATCCCCACAGAATAATCTTCACGAATAAGGGTACAAACCCCTCAAGGCCAAATTCATGGATATCCCCACAAGGTTGGATCCAGATAATCTCCAGCCAGAGTTTCAATCTCCGGAAAACCTTCTTCCCAGCTGAGTTGGTCTCAAGAAGAATCCTCGAGGAGTTCTGCCAAAAGAAAACACTTCTCTAGTAGATTGGCAACAAGGTTTATTTCCCCAACAAACTATAGATTCCCCAGTTTGAGTTTGCCTCTCCGACTACTACAAATCAAGGGACCACAACCCATCTTATCCATTAGACTTTTCTACAATCCCCAGTGAGTTGTCGCAAAACATGGGAGACAACCAGATAACAATTGACTTCTTTATCCCCAACAAGTTGTTAACTTCCTTTCTCTTCCATCGAGAGATAACTCCCCAGTAGAGCAACAGACAACTAAGACTCCTGAACTATTTTCCCCAAGAAGGAATAAACACTCTCCACAAAGTTTCCCTCAAGTAAAACCAATGTCCCCCAACGGAATTCTCCTCAAACAATAAAAACAGGAATCCCCAGTTGAAACATTCTAAACAAGGTTTGGAGATGTGCACATTCTTCATCCCCAACAGCAATCTGGGATTTAACTTCCTAAAAATCCCCAGCATTTGTCAAGGATTTATTTTCCAAGACAAAGATACATTTCAACAACATTCATAGCATATGCATACGAAACGCATATAGCACAATCTCATTTATTTTGAGAAACATCATTACACCATGCATTTTATACATCATGACATTATATGCAACTAACTCTTTACCTTTTCAGGAAAGATCAATCAACAGATAGCTATCATCAACAATTTTCAAAAACGTTAGAGATTAATTCCTGAAACAATTCAGGATAACTATCTCAACGACCAACAACAAAAAAAACAAGTTCCAGATTAATACCTGAAACAATATGGGAAAACTATCTGTTGACGACCAATTGTAGATTAATACCTGTAATAAGCTAGGAAAGTTGTCTACATGAGCAAATTGAATATTAATATCTGTAACAAGCCATGAAAACTATGTTTCTTTCTAAGGTCAGAGATTAATACCTGAAACCATCCAGGACAACTATCTCAATAACCAACAAAAAAAGTTCTAGATTAATACCTGAAACAAGACAGGACAACTATCTGAGGACAACTATTTGTAGATTAATTCCTGAAACAAGCCAGGACAATTATCTGCACGACCAACTAAAGTAATCCTACACGGGCTCCTTCTCATACACTCTTCTAGAAAAAATTCATATGCGACCCAGATACGACTGACATTCTGATACTTATTCAAGATTATCTTCTAGAAATAGTTCATATGTGATCCAGATACGGCTGACATTATGATACTTACTCCATATTCTCTTCTAGAAACAGCTCAGGTGCGATCCAGATACGACTGACATTCTAATACTTACTCCAGATTCTCTTCTAGAAATAGTTCAGATGCAATCCAGATACGAATGACATTTTGATACTTACCCCAGACCCCCCTCCAGAAACAGTTCAGATGTGATCTAGATACGGCTGATATTCTGATACTTACTCCATATTCTCTTTTTGAAACAGTTCAGATGCGATCCAGATACGGCTGAGATTCTGATACTTACTCATGATTCTCTTCTAGAAACAGTTCAGATGCGATCCAGATACGGATGACATTCTGATACTTACTCCAAACCCCCTCCAGAAATGGTTCAGATACGATCCGGAGACAAATATTATTATGATACTTACTCCATACTTTCCTCAGAAACGGTTCAGATATGATCCGGAGAAGGATATTATTCTGATACTTACTCTAGACTTCCTCTAGAAACGGTTCAGATACGATCCAGAGACGGATATTATTCTGATACTTATTCCAGATTTTTCTCCTAGAAACGGTTCAGATCCAGATACGGATGTCATTCTGATACTTATTCCAGATTCTTTAAAATACAGTTCAGCTATGATCCAGATACGGATGTCATTCTGACACTCATTCAGCATATTTCTCAAATATAGTCCAGATACGATCCAGATGCGGATGTTATTCTGACTCTCATTCAATACATCTTTCAAATACAGTCCAGATATGATCCAGATACGGATGTCATTCTGATGCTCATTCAGTACATCTTTAAGATACGAGTCAAATGTGATCCATTTATGGATATTATTCTGATACTCATCCCATTACCTCTATTGTTTCAATATAAATCGACCAGAGATTTACTCTGATACTTCTTCCAATTTTTGTCAACAATCACTTTTGAGTGGAATCTATAAGCCCATATCTGACAACTCTCCATCATCTCTCTAAATGGCATCTTTAAGCCCATTCCCTACACAATCAACCACCACATCATCGATCGTAAATTTCTGGGAACTCTAGTGTTCAATCATCTTCCACCTTCAAGTCACGAATAGACGACTCGCCAATCTAAATCTTCAAGTTTAAGAAGATTGAACAGGGGCAGTTGTTGTACCCCAAAATTTTCACTCTCATTTCTCAAGACATTTCCTCACAATGATTTTCAAAAGTTCAAATTTGCACAAAGTACAATTGGGCGTTCAAGCATCAAATCAAAGAAGAGCATGCCTACTTCGATTTCACATCCTTTGATTGGGATTTTGGCCTCTTTTGATACAAGCTTGGCTTACATCCTTCGATTGAGCATTGACCCCTGACGTGCTTGCTTTGTTTCATAAAGCAACGGCTATCTGCATGCAGCCTTCGATTGAGCAATTACCTCTTTATTGCATGCTTCGATTCACAAAGCAATGGGCTCCCACCATGTTAGCGTACACAAGGAAAAAGCTTCCATATGGCTAGCATTCATATTAGCACCCACGGGGAATTGGCTATCTTCATGCTAGGTCTGACTGGGCAAAGTCTCCCTTTGAAACAACTTACTTTCGATTCACAAGGGCAACGCATATCTTTATACAAGCTTCGACTGGGCATTTGTTTCCCTTTAAAACAACCTCCTTTAATTCAAAAGGGAAGGGCCTCATGTTGGTTTCCTTCAATTCTGAAGTTAGTGGATTCATGCTAGCTTCTTTCGTTTCAGAATACAATGACCTTCTGAAAAGCGTCCTTCGATTCAGAAGGCAATGGCCTTCATAAATATTTCTTTGATTTACAAAGCATGGACCTCCTGCATGCATCTTTCTTTTGGGCATGTGGCCTTCTTTGTATGTAAGTTTAGTTTACATCCTTTGTTTGGGCATGTGGTCGCCTTTTATGAAAGCTTTGGGTTACATCCTTCGTTTGGCCATGTGACCTCTTGCAGGCAAGTTTCGGTTGGACAGTGTCTTTTCATGCAAGCTTTCGTTTGAGCAAAGGCCTCTTGCATGTTTGCTTGGAGTCACAAATCAGTGACCCCCTATAGGCAAGCCTTCAATTGGACAAGGGATACCTTCACACAAGGCTTCGATTGGAGTATTGATTCCCTGTGAAGAAACATATTTAGAATCTAATTTGAACCCTTCGAGCAAGCTTGGTTGAAGAACATTGAACAAATCTCATAGTCTTATCCTCCAAACCTTACTTGTCAGGTTATGTTGCTTCCAAATATTTACATGAATAAAGGCTTACACAAATTTGTGATACATTACACGAAGGTTCAAAGCTTTATCTACTGGATAATACTATTCTTGGATAAAATGGCAAAAAGCTACACACCCTTTTTTTCATAAAGAGTACTTTAATCACAAAGTTAGCTCCTAATCTGATTTTTGTCTGAATGCAAGCAGTGCTAAAAGCATAAGTCCAATCTCCTGTACCCAATAGACATCAGGCCCCACTTGTACCTGAAACTTGGAAACAACGAAAAGGGATCAAACTTGTTTTCATTTTCAACCAACCCATGGTTTGTTATCCTACAAACCTGGTTACTCCAACATATCTAACCTTTTCTCTATAAATAGAGAAACCATTTGCAAGCTGAAACAGATTTTGGTGGCGTGGGAAAAATCATCAAACTCTCAAACTATCAAACTCTAAAACTATCAAACACTCTCAAACACACTCAAACATTCTCAAACTTTCAAACTCTCACAAGAAACCTCAGATCCCTTCATGCATTAGTGAACCCTTCGATTCATTCCCTAATAGCAACATAATAGTCTTTCGATTCACTCCCTAGACTGTTACATAATAATCTTCGATTCACTCACCACTATCACACACCAACCTTCGATTCAGTGACTCTTCAAACAAAGCAGCAACTGAACCAGTTCAAAGAAGGTCCCTGCAGGCTTGGTCCATCATCGAATCCTTCCTGTAAGTCACATACAGCTCCTTCGATTGGCACTTCAAGAGTTAAGTTTCCTCTAAACTTGGAACTTTCCATTTAAATGTCATTTGTACATACAAATAAAAAAATGTAGATATTATGTCTAGGAAGTTGACCCTGCTTTTAGCTTCGATTTTCACTGCCTATACATTGAGAATCTCAACTCTGACTAGTTAGCCTTTGATTTTGGTGCCAAATAAACTTGAGCTAACCCCTGGCCTGTAGCTTTTGAAAGTTACCTTTGTTAGATTCATTTTCAAATTTTAGACAGGTTTTCTGTATCCGTCGATTGGCTAAACATTGAAGCCTTTCGAATCTCAACTTGGGAGCTTTGCATTCGTGCAATCGAAGGAGGGAAGTGGGAACTTCAAACATTCAGAAACAAGTTCATCTTGTACCCAATAAAAGTTGCCTTATGAACTAATGAAATAGATCACCCCAGTGGTACAAACAGCAAGCGCGAAAGGCATTTTTGTGTAGTGTCCTGACTTGAAACCTTGGCAGGACCAAAACAGTTTTTACCCTTTTGTTTGTTTCCTTTTTCTTTTTAACAAACTTCCAACATTTTTCTAATCAATCAAAACAACTCCTTTTGAGTTTATTTTTTGCGCACCATTTATTTACAAGTTTTATTTTATGAATATATAAAAATATCACAAAAAATATTTTATTTTCTTAATTATTTTTAATTAATCAAAACCTTTCCTTAACAAAAATTAAAATAAAGAACTTGAGGACTATCCACAACCTCACTCTGTTATTGGAGTTAGTGTTCTGTAAGTTCTTGATGTTTTGTTTTCGAATATTTTCTTTTTTCAAGTGTTTTTCTTCTTAATGTTTCACACACACGCCAAATGTTTATACCTTTTATATCATACATTTCATAGTACCCCATAGGCTAAGGTTAAAATTTCATGTTGTCTTATACAGAAAGCGTATCAGGATTAAGGAGATGTTAAAGGAGATAAGGGCTGCTTTAAGGCATTGCATTGATTCCAATGGAGCATTGGCTTCCAGTGTCACGCGATGAGATTTGCGTCCTATGCTGTCAAGCACTTACTGTTCAACGAGGCATTCTGCAAAGACAACAACACATAAATCGGTTCTGGTATTAATTTGGCTTTATCAGAGAACAAGTATTAAGAAAATCACCAGTTGGTTATAGACAAATTACTAACGTGATGTGAGACGCCAGAATCATTATGAGGTGATAGTCCAGGTTCCTGGACCTCATATTGTTGCAAGCAAGATAGGCAATTTGACATGTAAATTATATCAGTTGTACTAAAACTTTAAAAGATGCCTGTAAGATCCCACTACTAGGTATATAGTAAAGGAAATGTTGTACTCTATTTGTAATGCTAATATTATGGATATTGATATATTCTTAGGACAAAGGAAACATTGTACTCCATTGAATATTGAATTATGTACACTCAGGCCTATGTTATTGTTAAGTGTGCTTGTGGTCTTCATTTTTCTCCAAGTTATTTAGCTTTTGGATGCCTGTAATTCCATGAAATGGTAATGATGCCTGTTCATGGATCAATATGTGTAATCACTGTAATGTGAATTGTTAATTTGGTCAAAGATCAAAGAGAAATAATTATCGAGTTGAAAACTTACGAAACATTCACTGAGATACTCTAATACGACTGACATTTCAACATCATTAAGAAATTTGATAAAAAAATGAATAAATTGAACATAGTTACACATATTAATGTCATGCCTAGCACCAAACACATTTACATAAAAAATAAATTTAAAAAATGAATTGAATGTAATCATATGTATCAATTTTTAGTTCGCTTTAGTTTGCTTTATTGATGGGGCAACTACATGTTTGTGATCATTTATTAGGTGTAGTATGTTATTTTGATGTCTTAGCAACATTGTTGTTCCGATAACATTTAGCACTTATGCTTAATTTCTCTATTGAATTGGCTTTTTTTAGTGTAATCATGTAAACGACGTAAATAGATCAATAACAACTTCATAGTTTCTTTTCATTCAAATACTTGTACATTTATTCACATTCAATATGGTTGTAATAGATAATTAGAATTTCATTTCTTGCAACCCCCATTTGTACATTTGTATCCCCATCCCCAAGTGATGTAATAGTGTAATAAATTTACTTTCCACAATTTACCGCTTTCATATGAATGTTAGTAATTAGGGTGTATGGCAAGATAAAACCAACAAGTATACAACCTGAAATTCAAGACAAAAATGCATGCAATCATACAAACTTGCGCACATGCAACTCTAGGATAATCTCACTTGTTACCTCGGAAAATAGTCACTTCCCTCAAATATGGGCGTTTTAGCAAAGACCCTTGATAAAAAGACCGTATTCCCTCGATGACCCTCAATGTTGCCTTCGGTAAACGATCCAGTCCCTAATGAAAATTGCAAAAATATCTCATACGTTTCCTTCTATGACTATACAAATGACCCACACCCATCTCTTCACATCCAACGATGGGGCTTCTTATCAATTACTGGTAAGATAGCAACATCTAAAGGAGGAGGAAAAGAACATAGACCTTTCAAGTAGGTAGGACGCTCGTAGTTGCTTGCTTGCTCATGATTAAAAAAACATTTCTCACACAAACACTTTCAATTGAAACATTTTGAAAAGTCAAAGCTCTTTGTACGCATTCTTATAGAGACGAGAATCATTACAAAGGCACTTTTCAAAATCACTTTCAAATAACATCTTCCACAAACATCTCTTTGAACTATTTTCAAAACCAACACTTTGTACGCATTCTTATAGAGACGAGAATCCTTACAAAGACGTTTTTAAAATATTTTCAAACCTACACCACAAAGCACATTTTCAAACAAAACCAAGTGATCTAGCAAGAAACTAAGATCCCGTAGATAACTACGGATGAAAAGGGTGTTAATACATTCCCTTTTCATAACCTACCCCCTCGAACTCAAGAAAACATCTCTAAAGGTCTTTCATGTTCTTCTCAACCTTTCCTTTGTTGAATAAGTAAAAAGTCGGTGGCGACTCTTGCTCTCCGCAATAATTGCGATCAAGCGTAAAATACCCAAGTCATGTCTCCCACTGTGTTACAACTAGGAATAAGAATTGTTTATTTGTTGTTTATGAATTAACGCGCTAACAATGCCTAATTTTTATTTGAATTGGCCTAGGGAATTAAGGGATTATTGTATAAATTAGTGAGCTACTTACCAAGGAACTTGGTGTAGTGGTTATGTTAATTCGCAATGAGATAATAATATGATTGAAACTCAACAGGTACATGGTTCACCAACAAGTAAAAATAAGGGGATTCGATAAATATTCTTAATCGCCTTTGTAATCTTGAATTTCACCTTTTTTAATTCTCTCTTTAGAACCACTTTTCTAACAAAACCACCCAATTACTTCCTAAATTTTGCAATTAATTTTATTGTTAAATTCCAATCCTCGTGGAGACGAATATTTTATTATTACTTCAATGTTATCGATACAATTATCGAGAGGTCATCAAGGCCTTTGAGCCAGAAGATGTTGGAAGGATTGATTGATCTCAACCTTAGGGAAGACGTGACAGCCTTGTGATAAAAGAAAGAAAGAAACGAGTTATGTTAGAACATAGTTTGGTTCTACATCCTTATAATAGTTTTGATTATAAAAAATACATGATATTTATAAATAAAAAATATGCTCTCTAAATTATGTATTGAAATATGCAGAGAAATTTTGATATAAGAAGCATAGAAGATGATTAGAGAATCACGTTTTTGAAGCTTTGATTAGACACAACAAACTTAGAAGCAAATCCATGTAATACGCTAAATAGAAGAAGTTCTGATGTTATAACTTCTGAAGCACCAATGCTGCAAGGAAAGCTATGATATTCTGATAAGTAAAGTTTTGCAAGAACAAAAGAAATCTCAACGCACTCGTCTATACAATTGTTCTAAAGATTCAGCACTAAAGTTACACTCTGATAGTAAAAACTCTGATTTGAAAAAGAAGCTTCAACGTATCATTCAAGTTCTAATGAATATCAAATAAACTTTGAGGATCTAAAGTCTCAACGGTAATATTCTTATAAGATCCCAAGGAAGCAAAGTTTTGATACGTTACAACACATTCATTACAAATCAAAAAGTAACGGCTGAACTAAGACAAGATCTATATTTTTGGAAAGTGCACTAACAACATTTTACCAACCTTCCAACAAAATATTCTCATGTCTCATATGCCTCACCTATATAAAGAAGACTTGAATAAAAAATCACATACAATACTACTGTGTACTCAAAGAGAAATATTGTTACCAATTTTATCATGTGCTTTACACTTGTGTATACATCACTGTTGTGATATAGTTTTGTTTAGAAACATCATTATACACACTTATTTGATTTATTTTGTAATACCTTGAGAAAAATATAGTTGTGGTTTGAACTCATGAAGACATTGACAGTAGTCATTGTATCTGTGTAATCAAGTTTTGATTAGTGGATTAAGACCTCGATTGAGAGAGGCAGAATCACCTTGGCGGGTGGACTAAAGTAGTTTGAGTTCAAACAAACCAGGATAACCAATGTGGCATACTATCTTATTTTTTAAAACCCTAATTCAAGTCCCCATTCTTGTGTTTTTCCATTCTTCAATTAGGATCAGAGCGCCTGGTTCTGGGGGCAAACACTTAACCGTGTCAGAAAAAGATCCTAGCAAGAAAAACATTATGGTGGGACCAAGTCAGGTCATCAACAATGATAACCATGATGGAAAGAAAGATTCAACGATAAACCTCTAATCTTTGATGGTGAGAACTTCGATTACTGGAAAGATATAATTGAAAGTTTCTTTATAGCTCATGATACTGATCTCTATGATATCGTGAGTGATGTCAACATTCATTCTAGTGATGAAAACAATCAGAAGATTGATAGAAAGAAAATGTCAGATCAACAAAAGAAAGAATTCAGAAACCATCACAAAGCCAAAACAATCTTTTTTAGTGTTATCTCATATATTGAGTATGAGAAGATCACAAACAGAGATTCTGCTAAAAACATGTTTGGCTCTCTGAGAATGACGCAAGAAGGTAACATACAAGTCAAAGAGACCAAAGCTCTTGCACTCATCCAGAAGTACAAAGCTTTTGAAATGGAAGAAGAAGAAGAAGAAACTATCGAGACAATGTTCTCAAGGTTTCAAACTCCGTAGTAGGTCACGTAAAGAAAATCATCAGAAGCTTTCCCAAGAAATGGAGGCCCATGGTCACAGCCTTAAAACTAGTCAAAGATCTGAATAAATTATCTCTTGAAGAACTTATCAACTCCTTGAGAAGTCATGAGATAGAACTAGAAGAAGATCAGCCTCAGAAGCAAGGTAAGTCTCTCGCTCTTAAATCATTTAAAAAATATGAACCTAAAGTTTTTCAGGCAAAAGAAGAAAACTCTGGTGGATCCTTATCAGAAGAAGACAAACTATCTCTTCTCTCTAGAAGAGTCAATCAGCTATGGAAGCACAGACAAAGGAAGTTTAGAAACTCCAGAAGAACGAGAAATCACTCTGAATCATCTTTTGGATACAGAAAATCTAGAAACAGAGATATTGTATGCTACGAACGCAACGAACCAGCTCACTACAAAAGCGAATGCCCAAATCTTCAGAAAGAAAAGCCTAAAAAGAAGTTCTCTAAAGAAAAGAAGAAAAATATTATGGCAACGTGGGATGACTCAGAATCTTCCGAAGCTAAAACAGAATCAGAAGATGAACGAGCCAATATAGCCTTAATGTCTAACATATCAGATAACACTGGATAATTTGAATCAAAATCAGACTCAGAAGCAGAAGATGTATTCTCTAATTTTTTTAGATCTCAATTAGAAGATAGTCTGTCAGAAATTCTTGAAAGTTATCAGCAAATTCGAGTTAAAAACAAGAACCTGAAATAGGATCTAGTATTTGACTCTGAATAAACTAAGAAACTAAAAACGGAAAACTCTAGTCTAAAAGAAACCATCTATAAACTTGAAAATGAAAACTACGTTATTAAAAATAAATTACAAAAAGCTCATAAAGAAATTGTTTCAGAAGTTTTGAATATTTTTGACAAAATCATTATTGTACCCCAAAATTTTCCCTCTCACAAGATCTCCTTGATTCAAGACTGCACAAGGGTTGATCAGCTCAAGACACCTCCTCAAGCCCTAATGACGGAAAATTAGGGTTTGAGATTGCAAAAGGAAAAATGGACTTTTAATTCCCCATATGAATTTCATGGATCATTTTGGACCCTCAAGATTTCTCATGTCAAGTTTCAAGTCTTGGATCACATTTTTGCTCAGTCAATTATTCAGTTGACCTAAAATCAGTTGTATTGAGGAAAAACTCAAATATGGTCAATTTACAGTCAAACTTCATAATTTTTTATCTATATCAACATCATGAACTCATATATATCATTTGATTAAGTTTGGATCACAATTCCTCAATAAATTTGATCAGATCATCAAAAGGGCAAAATGGTCAAAATTAGGGTTTTGATTGAGAAGGTGCAATTCTTGATTTTTGACCTAGAAAATGATTGATTTGTTTAAGTTATGATCTCAAGGATTCAAATACTTCATTTTGACATAATGGCATGGCTTAAAACATTCCTTAAGATTAATAGGTTGACAGATGAATTTTAGTCAACTGTACACTGAAAAGTCAAACTTTGACTTTTTGGTCAAAATCAAGTATCAAAGATCACAATTCATCAAGACATGTCAAAATATGAAACTTGCTCATCAAGAAATCAAAAATTCAAGATTTCATTTTGAAAAGTCAAAATTTCTAAACTTGGAAAATTTTCCAAGTGTTGGAAATTCACATTTTTTTCATAACTTTGAGCAAAATTTTCACCATGATGCAAGATGATTCAAAAGAAACTTCCAACATGAAAATTGGAGATCCCATTGATATCTAAAACATTGTAGAACACAACTTTTTCTAGAAATTCATGTATTACAAGTTATGATTTTAAGAAGACATGTTCATGAAACTTGAAAACTTAGTGAAATTTTGCCCAATTTTAGTCAGGATTTTGACCTAACTTCATGGAAATTTTTCACATAGTTCCAAGATGAATGTTCAAAAATGTCAAACATAGAGGTTGTAGAGGATGTTACAAGCTTTCCAAAATGTCCAAGCAGTCATTGAGATCCTACTTGATCAAGGATAATCGAAGGCAAGAAGTTAGGGTTTCATTCTTGAATTACAAGTCATTTCTTGATGAACACATAATTCAACTTCAATGTTAGGCTGCATAATCTTGCTTTGCAGGCATTCTAACTTGTGTATTTATCCATCATTAATAGATTGCACAAAATTTTTAGCTATAATCCAAGTGGTTTAAGCATTATCCAATTCAAATTTCCATTTTTGGAAGAAAGTGAAGAATGCCATTCTTGAAAAGCAAGCTTTATGCACAAAGTAAATTCTTGAGCCTCTAACTTCTTCCCTATGATAACACTCCATCTACAAAGTCAGAAGCAAGTTTTTTTAAATCATAACCACTCTACATTAGCAAGTACACAAGACATTGAAACTTGATTTCTCAAAAAATCACATGTTAAGCTTAAACATGTGATTTTGAATTCTGATCAGATGCAAGTCTCCAAACTTGGTGCTTATATAAAGAGGAACTATTTGTAAGCTAAGACATAAGCTTGAACACCCTGAAACACTACCAAACTCCCTCAAGCCAGAAATTGTCCAAAAACTCCATTGATGCGCAAGTTCTGACCTTAAACTTGAAACTTAGAATCTACTCATGTGTTTCTTGGCATTTTGGTTCCTAAAGCTCCTATACATAAAATATAACCTATCCGTGTCCCTGTTTCATCACTGTAACACCATTTGCATCAATCTCCATAACCAAAAACAGAGTACTACAAGTTGACTTCTCTAAGCCATTCCATCCATCCATTGCTCAAGCTAACGATTGCATTAGCTTCTTGGGAACTTGAGGAAGCTAACCTGATCATCACAACTCCTTGAAAGCAGCTCAAACTCATTTCACGATTTCCATTTTTGAGGTACATTTTCTGAACTTCTATCTTTTCATTTAGGCATTGTTAGGCTTGCATTTCTGAAGATAAGATGTAGACATCATTGCCCTGAAACTATACATGTCCATAGATTTCATTTATATTGCTCGAGTAGTGAGAATTTTGAGTTTGAACTTTCTGAAATAATTAGGTCAAAATTTGGTACTTTTAGAAATTCTCATTCATCTTTGATGTATAGCTTATGATATTTATATGGTTGAATTCGTATGGAAAAATGGAGCAACTTTTATGTTTGCATATTTTATTTTTGTTTAGAAATGGTGAAGTTACAGATGTTTAGGCTGGAGGTTGAAGATGAAGTCACATTCAGGGCATGACTTATGTTATGTATTATTTGTTTTGTCAATGTTACCGGATGTATAGCCACCCCAGTAACAAAGGTAGCGCGCGTGTATGCTGAGGGTCAGGGGATCAACACCCAGCGCTACCTTTTGTTCATTTTTCACATTTTTTCTTCTTTTTTGTTCCAGTAAACAGGCGCATGGGCCTCCATCAATGGGCTTATTCATTTTTGTTGATCTCTAACCCCCTATTTACTTTTGCATGTTGGCCCAGCCCTTTTTTTATTTTTTCAATTTATTTATTTTCTTCTTCTTATTTTATTTTTATTTTCAGTTTTTTTCTTTTATTATTATTATTATTATTATTATTATTATTATTATTATTATTATTATTATTATTATTATTATTATTGTCGTACCCTAAAATTTTCCCTCTCATATTTTCCAAGGTCTTCCTCTACATGGTTGGTCACAAACCCTTGCCTAAAGAAAAGGAAAATTTTTGAGTGATGTTTAAGTACCTTTCGATTGGCCTTATGACAAGCCTTTCAATTGGCATTGTGTAAAGGCCTTCGATTGGAATTCTTAATGTCTTTCGATTGGCATCTCCAAAATTCCTTTCGATTGGCATCTCCAAAATTATTTTCGATTGGCATCTCCAAATGCCTTTTGATTAGCATCTACATAGTGTTAGAACAAAGTTTTGTTTTAATCATGTCTTAGAGTTTTGATGATAACAATGAAATAAATTTTGTAAAATATATTTTATAGTATGATGTGCATGTTCTATAATTCAAATGATGTTTTTACTCAAGCATCTCAAGAGATAAACATCATTCTACGCAAGTCTAAAGCAAACTCTGAAGGAAGCACTCTAAGGCAAACTCTGATGAAAAGCAATCTTAAGCAACCTCTGATAAAACTAGCTGAAGCAAAGAATTGAAAGAAGCACACTAAAAGCAACATCTGATTATGCAAGTTGAAGCAAACTATGATGAACATAAAAAGAAGAAAACTCTTATAGAAGAAAAGTTAAAGCAAACTCTGAAGTGGCAATGCTGACAGGAAACTCTTAAACTTCCAAAGACAAGCTCTGACAGTACCATTGATCATTTGATGCGAAGACGGCTAACGCACTCAAGTGGTACTATGCACGAGAGCATTGGAAACATAAAGACCGAGCTAACACGCATCATTAATGCATACACTCTCTTCAAGGCAGTAACGGTCAAGACTAGAAACTATATATAGAAGACCATTTGTTTCAAAGCAAGGTTATTGATCCACGAAAACATACTAAAGCTCATTGTTTTGATTCTTGTAAACTCATAGTATATAGTGGGTAATTCTTAAGTATTAGGCAATAATCTTAGTCATAAATCACAGTTTGTGATACATCTTATTAGAAGCATTCTGATTCACTATTGTTAAGAGATAATCTTTGTAAGTGTTCCTTGAGAGACCAGTTGGGTCAGATTTCTCAAGAGAGCTAGGACTAGTTGAGTCCTAGAGGTGTTAGTCACTTGCAGTTGACTTGTGCATTGTATTGTTAGTCACAACAATTTGGTTGTGCATTTGTAATCAGTTTGATTATAATGGATTAAGTCCTCGTTGAGAGAGGCGAAATCACCTTGGCGGGTGGATGGAGTAGTTTGGGTTTCAAACGAACCAGGATAAAAATACCGATGTCCTTCCATTATTATTGCGCGAGAAAAAGGAAAAACGTATTCAACCCCCCCCCCCCCCATTCTAAGTGTTTTCTCACCCTTCAAATGGCATCCGAGCTCTAGTTCTGGGTGCAAACACCTAACAGTGTCAGAAAAAGATCCAGAAGGAAAACACTATGGCAACTGAACAAAACAACAACAACTGCACCAAACCTCATGTGTTTGATGGAGAAGACTTTGAATACTGGAAGGATAGACTAGGAAGTTTCTTTCTAGGTCATGATGTTGATCTATGGGATATGGTCCTAGATGGTTACACACATCCAGAAGACAAAGACGGAAACAAGATTGACAGAAAGAACATGGATAAACAACAGAAATTAGATTTCAAAAATCACCATAGAGCCAGAAACATCTTTCTGAATGCTATCTCTAAAACGGAATATGAGAAAATCACCAACAGAGATACAGCACATGACATGTTTGATTCTCTCAGATGACTCATGAAGGAAATGCTCAAGTAAAAGAGACAAAAGCTTTGGCTCTAATCCAGAAGTATGAAGCCTTCAAAATGGAAGAAAATGAGTCCATTGAAGCTATGTTCTCAAGATTCTAAACTCTGACTGCTGGCCTGAGAGTTCTGAACAAAGGATACACCAAGGCAGACCATGTTAAGAAAATTATCAGAAGTTTAACCAGAAGATGGGCACATATGGTTAATGCATTCAAAGTGTCAAAAGATTTAAATGATGTATCCCTTGAAGAACTTATCAGTGCATTAAGAAGTCACGAGATAGAACTTGATGAACATGAGCCTCAGAAGAAAGGTAAGTTTGTCGCCCTTAAATCTATTAAAAAATGTGAAACTAACGTATTTCAGGCAGAAGAAGGAAACTCTGAAGATTCTGCATCAGAAGAAGATGAGTTATCTCTGCTCTCCAAAAGGATCAACCAGATGTGGAAGCACAGACAAAAGAAGTTTAGAAACTATAAGAGGTCAGAAGATAAACCAGAATATTCAGGACATAAGAAGTCAAGCAGGAGAGATATAGTCTGCTATGAATGTAAAGAACCAGGACACTACAGAAGTGATTGTCCTCAGCTGCAAAGAGAAAGACCAAAGAAAAGGTTTGGAAGAAAGAAAGGCATGATGGCCACCTGGGATGATTCAGAATCTTCTGAAGCTGAACCTAACTCAGAAGATGAACATGCTAACCTAGCATTTGTGGCTACCATATTAGATGACGATGACGATGACTCTGATTCAGAACCGAAAGAGGTATTCTCTGAATTCTCTAGAGCCGAACTTGCTGAAAGCTTATACGAACTTCTTGAAAACTATAGTCAACTCAAAATCAAATACAAGAAACTCAAAAAGAATCTTGCATCTGATTTTGAGAAACTTGAAACAGAAAACTCTGAACTTAAAGAAAACATTTTTAAACTCAAAGAGGAAGTTCAAAAAGTTCAAAAGATTTCTATTTCAGATTCTGCTTCAAGTTCAAGAGATATTCTTAAAGAATATGACTCTTGTTTTCAAACTTTTTTGCTAAAAGCATAGATAGAAGCAGAATGGCTTCAATGATCTATGGTGTTAGTGGAAATAATAGAAGAGGTATTGGATATGAAACTCCTAAAGGGAAAGAAACATATAAACCTAAGCTTGTTGAGGAAATGGTTTTCACATATAAACCACTACATAAACAATTTAGTTTTGGGCACACACATGATATCAAATACATATCTCACTCTAAAAACTCTTATGTAAAATCAAAGTTCAACCAGAAATTTAGAAACTCTAACCAAAAAGGACCCAAAAAGATATGGGTACCTAAGGAGAAAATAATATTTGTTGCAGATGTCCTTAACAGCTCAGTTGAAACACCAGTCATGGTACCTGTAATCTGGATGCTCACGACATATGACGGGAAGAAAGTCTATGTTCCAAAGTCTGGAACTTAAATCTAGAGGAGATGTCAAATTTGGAGGAAATCAGAAAAGAAAGATTATTGGTTCTGGAACCATTGGAAACGGTAACCTTCCTTCTATAACTAATGTTCTGTTGGTAGAAGGATTAGTGCATAACTTGTTGTCCGTAATTCAATTAAGTTACAACAGTTATGACATAATCTTTAATCAAAAATCTTGTAGAGCTGTTAGTCAAAAAGATGGATCATTCTTTTTTAATGGCAAGAGAAAGAACAACATCTATAAAATTGATCTTTCTGACCTTAAAACTCAGAATGTAAAATGCCTTATGTCTGTTAGCGATGAGCAATGGGTCTGACACAGAAGATTGGGGCATGTTAGCATAAGAAGAATATCTCAAATTAACAAACTCAATCTGGTCAGGGGACTTCCAAATCTGAAGTTCAACTCAGAAGCTCTGTGCGAAGCATGTCAGAAAGGAAAATTTTCAAAACCTTCTTTTAAGTCAAAAAATGTTATTTCTTCCTTTAGGCCGTTGGAACTTCTTCACATTTATCTGTTTGGACCAGTTAAAACTGCATCCATCAGAGGCAAGAAGTATGGATTGGTCATTGTTGATGACTACAACAGATGGACATGGGTTAAGTTATTAAAATACAAGGATGAGTCACATTCTGTGTTCTTCGACTTCTGCAACCAAGTGCAAAATGAAAAAGAGTTTAGAATCATAAAAGTTACAAGTGATCATGGAGGAGAATTTGAAAATCATTATTTTGAAAAAAAATTTAAGAAAATTGAATTTCTCATGATTTCTCTTGTCCTAGAACTCCCCAACAAAATGGAGTTGTAGAACGAAAGAATAGAACTTTGTAGGATATGGCCAGAACTATGATTAATGAAACCATTATGGCTAAACACTTCTGGGCAGAAGTAGTAAACACAACATGTTATATTCAAAATAGAGTCTCTATAAGACCTATTCTCGAAAAGACTCCTTATGAATTGTGGAAAAACAGAAAACCCAGCATTTCATATTTCCATCCTTTTGGATGTACTTGCTATATTCTTAATACTAAAGATAATCTGAACAAGTTTGATTCTAAGGCACAAAAGTGTTTTCTACTTGGATATTCTGAATGCTCAAAAGGCTATAGGGTATACAACACAAAAACTCTGATTGTTGAAGAATCAATCAAAACCAGATTTGATGATAAGCTTGGCCAGAAAAAGCCAAAGCAGAATGAAAATCATGCAGGTACAGAAGATCATCTTACAAACTCTAAAGAGTCAGAAGCAAAGGAAAACTCAGAAAATCCTTCTATTGAAAATGCTTTGGACAATCTAAGAATTTCTGAACAAACCTCACAGAATAGATTCCCCAGAATCACATTAGCACATCCAAAAAATGTGATTATTTGAAAGAAAGAAGATCCCATCAGAACAAGATCCTCTTTCAGAAACAATGAAGAATCACTATTTGGTTTGGTCTCTCTGATTAAACCAACCTCAATAGAGGAAGCTCTGCAAGACAACGATTGGATCCTAGATGTGCAAGAAGAACTAAATCAATTTTCAAGAAATGATGTGTGGGATCTAGTTCCAAAACCTAAAGGATTCAATATCATAGGAACAAAATGGTTATTCAGAAACAAGTTGAATGAGCAAGGAGAGGTTGTCAGAAACAAGGCACGACTGGTTGCACAAGGTTATAGTCAACAAGAAGGAATTGATTATAATGAAACCTCTGACCCAGTCGCCAGGTTAGAATCAATTAGATTATTAATTTCTTTTGTTGTTCAACACAACATCTCATTATATCAAATGGATGTTAAAAGTGCATTTTTAAATGGTTACATAGAAGAAGAAGTTTATGTCCACCAACCTCCAGGTTTTTGATGACTCAAAATATCCAGAACATGTTTTTAAACTAAAAAAGTCTCAGTATGGTCTGAAACAAGCTCCCAGAGCTTGGTATGAACGTTTAAGTAACTTTCTTTTAGAAAAGAATTTTACCAGAGGGAAAGTGGACACTACCTTATTCCAAAAAACATTTAAAATGACATTTTAATCTGTCAAATATATGTAGATGATATTATTTTTGGAACATCTAATGTCTCTCTTGGAAGAGAACTTGCTGAGTCTATGCAGGATGAATTTGAGATGAGCATGATGGGAGAACTAAAATTCTTTCTGGGAATTCAAATAAATCAAACTCCAGAAGGTACTAAATACATCAAACAAAGTATGTTAAAGAACTTCTGAAGAAATTCTAGCTATCAGAAAGTAAAGAAGCAAAGACAACAATGCATCCTACATGCATTTTGGGAAAAGATGAGGTAAGTAAGAAAGTATATCAGAAACTCTGCAGAGGTATGATTGGATCTCTTCTCTATGTGACTGCATCTAGACCAGATATATTATTCAGTGTATATTTATGTGCAAGATTCCAATCAGATCCTAGAGAATCTCACTTAACTGTTGTTAAGCGAATTCTGAGGTATCTGAAAGGTACTACTAACCTTGGACTGTATTTACAGAAGATCCAAAGAGTTTAAACTAGTAGGCTATTGTGATGCTAACTTTGCTGGAGATAGAGTAGAACGAAAAAGCACCTCTGGAAGCTGCCAGTTTCTGGGTGATAACATTATCTCATGGTACAGCAAGAAGCAAGCCATTATTGCACTATCAACAACTGAAGCAGAATATATATCTGCTGCTGGATGTAGCACTCAGATGACCTGGATGAAGAGCCAGCTGGAAGATTATCATCTTTATGAAAGTAAGATTCCTATCTTCTGTGATAATACCTCTGCTATTTGTCTTTCAAAAAATCCTATCTTACATTCTAAGGAAAAACATATAGAAATTAAACATCATTTCATAAGGGACTACATTCAGAAAGGAATCTTAAGTTTAAACTTAATAGACACAGACCATCAATGGGATGATATTTTTACTAAACCCCTTTCTGAAGATAAATTTAAATTCGTTCTGAAAAACATCAGTATGGAATTTTGTCCTGAATGAAATTTCTTTCTATATCTGTCTTCAGAATGTTCTGAAATGAATGTTCTGATCAACTACTCTTCAGAAGTGAGGAGAGGAGTTACATCAGAAACCATCCATAATATTCTGAAATGTGTCTAACGTTTCATTACAAGAATGGTTCAGAAGCTCATTACATTAAAATAGTTGTCACACGTTATCCTCAGAAGTTGAACGTGTGTTTCAACTCTGAAAGATCACGCATGCGTGCACTGCTATTGAGACGTCGTTCCTAGGTAACTGTTCAGATTTGATCAAATCTCACGTCTCCTCTTAATGTCAAATTTCATTAATTTCTAGTAATGATTATTTTTTAATTCAATCGTTCTAAATTCTTTACTGGTTTTATTACTCTGGAAAAAATTTTTACAAACTATAAATACCTTGCAAAATTCCTCTTTTTACTTTTTACTCTCTCTCTTAAATTTCAATCGCTTCTAGATTTTGTGCAAACTCTCTCCCTTTTCTTTCAAAATCCTAAACCTAAGTGTTCCAAATGGCTCCATCTTCATCCCATTCCGAAAGCATTCCTGTTTCTTCAAGCAACTCTCAACATGCAGAAAGATATGTCACTCCTGAGAGAACAACACTCATCCATGTTGATAGATTGGAAGTGGTTAGTGAACTTATGGTCGATTTTGAAAATTTGAAAGCAAATGGGTTTGATTTGTTTCCGGATGTAGAGTTTTAATGGTGGCAAAATTTATTTGATCATCTAGTTGGACCAGTGTTCCCTCATCTTGTCAAGGAATTCTGGATTCGTGCCATTGCTTCACCAAAGGTCATTCTATCATTCGTCATGGGCAAAGAGATTTCCATCACTGAGAATCGCATAAGGAGGCTTATAGGCTTTGAAGGTAATGGTGTTACTGGAATCTCAAGTGGAAGAATGGATATGTCCAAAGTTTATCTTGAGATATTCACTACTGGACAAGCATCCAACAAGGTCAGAGATTTGAAGAACAAATATAAAATATGGGCAAGAATTATTCATGGCTGCATTCATCACAGGAAGGAAACCAGTTCTCCTGACTACATCAATGCTGACCAACAATATCTTTTGTTCTGTCTTGGCATAAATGTGAAGATTGATCTGCCTTATCTTTTGTTCAACCATCTCTAGAAGCATGTGAAGGAAACCAGGGAAGCTGGAAGGGTCAAAAACCCTACGTCAAAAAGAAACTAGATCCCTCTGGGAAGATTAATCTCAGATATTCTGACAGAGAATGGTCTGATAGCTCATCTAGAAGACGCCAACTTGTTTGGAGAATTGGAGCCCACTTGTGGAAAATCTCTGATTGGGAAGAACCTTCTCAAAAGGAAGCCGGTTGACAAACTTCTGGTGGAACCTACTCCATATGTGTCAGCATCTGTCACCAGAAGGAGAATCCCTGTTGAAGATTTTCCTCTCTTCAACTCCGGTGATCATCCTGAGATCATTCTGCATTTCATTGAAGCTTGTAAGGAGAGTGGCATTCCCATTGACCCAGCATGGCTTCAAGGAAGGAATGTACTTGCTCTAGAAGTCTTTCTCCAGAAGCAGAAGAAAAGGCAAGCAGGAGAAGGTCCCTCTGCTCGTCCTCAAAATAAGAAGAAGAAATCTTCAGGTATATCCTCTGAAACCATCTTTGTTTGTGATTATGTGCGTATAACACCATCTGCTGAACCCCAAATTCTAGGAGATATTAAAGTTGACATAGACCTCATTATTCCCTCTGAACACCTCCAAAATAACCCTCAAATTTATCAGGTACTATCTGACATTGACAATTTTGATATTGTAGTTCCTACACAAACTCAACCACAACCACCACTCTCTCCACATATATCTCAACCTGAAATCTCTACTTCTGCTCCCCACCAACAAAATCCAAATATTCCTGCTGAAAATCCTCTTCCAACATCCCCCATCAGACCTCTATCCCCAAAATCCTCTGAGTGGTATGATGGTTCTTGGAGATTACCATGAATAAATGTGCCTCTGGCTATACAACCTTTGTCCTTCATCATTCTCTCTGAAAACATTTTTGATTTGAATGAATCCCCAACACCTATTCCTTCTTCCTCAGCTCAAACCACCACCAGCATCTCTCCTGACATCACACCTCCTATATCACCAGAAATTCCCACACCTACCTCACCAGAATCCTCATCGCCTCACTCTCTAGAACCTACCTTTAGTTCTTCTTCCTCAGAACCTCCTGAACCATCTGAACCTTCTGACTTTCTTAGGATTGTAGTTGATCCTGAAGCTCTATGTTATCTACATATAATATCCACCAAAAAGATTGTTCCCAAACCAACCCCAAAACCTGTTCAGTCAGAATGTTAATGTACATTTCCAGAATTTTGCAACAGAAATGAAGGCGTGGATAGACCTGCTAAAGGCAAACAGTGCCAGCAACCTGAACCCAGCTGCATGTGATTTTTTCTGCGAAGCATTTAGAAGCAAATTCAATGATGAATCCTTTAATATTCAAGATCTGTGCTATTATCAGGTTCTTGAGAATTTCACCCAGTATATGAATGCCTTCAAGACAGAAGTGGTAAATATTTGTGATAAAAAGTCTCCTCTGTAGATTACCAATGCTCCTTTACCACTTGTTGACCACATGGAAATTTGAGAAGTTGAATCTGAAGATGGCTCTGAGTCAAACCCAAATCCCTTGGAAATGACTCTGTATCACCAACCTTCTGCTCAAGCTTCCTCTGAGACAGTGCCAACTCTTCTGATTGATCTTGGCACCCTCCTCTCCAATGTTGTAGGCTCAGGCTCTGCTGGTTATGCTTCAAAGGTTGTATCTTCTCAAGCTGCATCAATATTTTCTCCCTCTTCGCTGGTAATTGACGCTCTGAATGAGCTGAAGAAGGAAAATGAAGCCATCCATGAACGTCTGGACAAACAGGATGAAACCAACAAGGAAATCAGAACTTGGATGATGAAACAAGAGGAATCCTCAACAGAAATCAAGAATCTTCTTCTTTCTCTTGTCTCTCGTCAATCTTAGTTTTAATTTCTTTCCAAGTTTCTTGTTGTTTTTGTTTTGTACTTCTGTCTTTTAAATCTTCAATATAAAAATATTTTGAATCTCTTTATTTTGCTTTTTTGATTATGACAAAAAGGGGGAGAAAACATGATTTTAATCTGATCCATGATAACAGTTATGGGACTAAGTCTCAAACATTCCTAAAAAAATACAAAGTTCTTTTCTGTTTAAGAGATATGCTGGTACCTCTAGACTCTAAAATACTAAGCTCTAAACATCATTTGGTAAAGATCTGCTAAAGAAACTCTGAAGAAAAGATCAGGAGCTCTTAAAGAAACTTTGAAAGAAAAATGTCTCAAAGCTCTGAAGAACAATCTCAGGAAGTTTCCCTTATGCTTTTAAATTCTTTGATTCTTTTTTTCTGAAGAAGAAATATCTATCTCAGGGGGAGATTATCAATCTCAGGGGGAGATTCTCACTCTTGCACAAAAAAAAATTAATCAAAATCTGAATGGTTTTGTCATCGTCAAAAAGGGGGAGATTGTTAGAACAAAGTTTGGTTCTAATCATGTCTTAGAGTTTTGATGATAACAATGAAATAAATTTTGTAAAATATATTTTATACTCAATTGTGCATGTTCTCTAATTCAGATGATGTTCTGACTCAAGCATCTCAAGAGAGAAACATCATTCTACGCAAGTCTAAAGCAAACTCTGAAGGAAGCACTCCAAGGCAAACTCTGATGAAAAGCAATCTTAAGCAACCTCTGATAAAGCTAGCTGAAGCAAAGAATTGAAATAAGCATGCGGAAAGTAACATCTGATAATGCAAGTTGAAGCAAACTCTGATGAACATAAAAAGAAGAAAACTTTGATAGAAGAAAAGTTAAAGCAAACTCTAAAGTGGAAACACTGCAAGCAAACTCTTAAACTTCCAGAGACAAACTCTGACAGTACCGTTGATCATTTAATGCTAAGACGGATAACACACTCAAGTGGTACTATGCACGAGAGCATTTGAAACATAAAAACCAAGCTAACACACATCATTAATGCAAACACTCTCTTCAAGGCAGTAACGGTGAAGACTTGAAGCTATATATAGAAGACCATTTGTTTTAAAGCAAGGTTACTGATCCACGAAAAACATACTAAAGCTCATTGTTTTCATTCTTGTAATCTCATAGTATATAGTGGGTAATTCTTAAGTATTGGGAAATAATCTTAGGGATAAATCACAGTTTGTGATACAGCTTATTAGAAGCATTCTAATTCACTACTGTTAAGAGATAACCTTTATAAGTGTTCCTTGAGAGACCAGTTGGGTCAGATTTCTCAAGAGGGCTAGGACTAGGTTAGTCTTAGAGGTGTTAGTCACTTGCAGTTGGCTTGTGCATTGTATTGTTAGTCACAACAGTTTGGTTGTGCATTTGTAATCAGTTTGATTATAATGGATTAACTCCTCGTTGAGAGAGGAGAAATCACCTTGGCGGATGGACTGGAGTAGATTGAGTTTCAAACAAACCAGGATAAAAATACCGGTGTCCTTCCATTATTATTACGCGAGAAAAAGGAAAAACTTATTCAACCCCCCCCCCCCCCCTTCTAAGTTTTTTCTCACCCTTCACATAGCGCCCTTCTATTGTCATGGACAAAGGTCCTTCGACTAGCCTGTTAACAAGGTTTTTTGATTGACATTTTAACAAATACCTTTCTATTGGCATGGTAACAGTGTCCTTCAATTTGAATTTCAATAAGGTCTTTCGATTGGCATGGTAATAGTGTCCTTCGATTGGCATTTCAACAAGGTCTTTTGATTGGCATGATAACAGTGTTCTTCGATTGGCATGTCAACAAAGGTCCATTCGAAGAAGCTTTCAAAGGGTCCATATGAAGAGTATTCAAAGGGTCCATTTGAAGAGTATTGAAAGGGTCCATTCAAAGAGCATTCAAAGGGTCCATTCAAAGAGCTTTCAAAGGGTCCATTCGAAGAAGACATCAGTCCCTTCGAAAGGGAGCACTCGAAGGCCAGTAACATATCATTCAAAATTCAAAAAAAGGGACAAGATCCCATGTGTTTGACCAACATTACAAATTCACATTCATGGCTTTCAAACACAATCAAGGTTGTTTAAACCTTTGCCTTCTTGTCCCCTCTACCCCCTCTATGTAAAGAGATCAAAGTGTTGCATAAAAGAGGAGGAGAAACAAAAAACATTGGAGAGACGCTGCCCCAAAATCCATCAAAGGTTGCCAGAATTTTCCAAGCAAAAGTCATCCCTCAACAAAAGTATCCAATCCCAGAAACCCCAGATCGAAGGTGCCTACATCCAAGAAGTACCCAAATCGAAGATCTAATTTGCTGGTAAGAAAGAGTAAATTGTCCAACTTTATATTTGCATAACAAATCCATACCTGTTATTACATTCGATTTATCGTCCTAGACAAGATCAAAAGGCTTAGGTTTGACACCCAGGTCATGTTCTTCATTTGCTAACATTTGCTGCAGATTTAGCCTGAAAAGACCCAGTGCGTGCAGGATCGAAGGACCTGGTTTTGATACCCAGGTTCTGCGTTTTATTTCGCTAACATACTTTTGCAGGTATAGCATCCCAGATCGAAGGAGATACCTTCTCTGAATTGAAGCCATAGCCTCCTAAATCAAAGAAGGCAACTCCACCCCTGGATCGAAAGATAATCAGTTATCCCTGGATCGAAGGACCCCCATCAATCTTGGATCGAAAGCCAACGTTCTCTGAATCAAAGTCCCCTTCTTCACCCCAATTGAAGGATGCCTCATTGCACTCTTATTTTGCTTTTTGTTTCTTTTCTTTATTTTTTTTAGTGAACTTTTTATCTTTTTTAATTAAAATTAAATCAAAATCACAAAAATATTAGGCTAGTTGTTTTTCCAACTAAATTAATTTTGTAAATAAATTAATTAATTATTTTAACATCTTTTTTTTTCTTAAAATTAAAATTAAATAGACTTAGGTCTTATTTTCTTTTATACCAAAAATAACAAAAAGATTTTCTTTTACTTTGCGCGCATTTATTTAAATTCGTATTTTTACTATTATTGTATCTGTTTACTAGATGTAATATATTAAAATTAGGATATTTACTACTTTATCTCCTTTATCCTTTTATAATGTAAATCCCCTCCCTGAAGCCTTGTAATAGTGTAGGATTTACAATTCCTGCACTTTAAATTCCTGTATATATATATTAACTGCTTATATGTATGCTAACTAGGATTACATGATAAGATCTGAAAACAAATGGTAGAACACCTAAATGTTTAAAGATAAGTAATTGAACTGAACACACTTGCACACAAGCACCTCTAAGGTACGCCCACTTTGGTTGCCTTTAAAAAACATTCACGAGGCAGGAATGCTTTAGCGAAGACCCGTAAAATCAAAAGATCATAGTTCCTCTATGACCCTACAGTTGCCTTCTCGGTAAATGATCTAGTCCCTAAAACAGAATTGCTAAAGCATCTCCATAAATTGCCTTCATGATTGTAACGTCCCTTCGAATGTCCCTCAACATCCAACGACAAGGTTACCTACTCACTAAAAGTAGGATAGCATTGTCTAAAGGAAAAGAGGAAAAGAACAAATTTTTTCGAGTATAAAAGTAGATAGCTGTTAGAAGTTTTCTCAAAAATACTTTTTGCACTTACACACAAATACTACTTTTCAAAAACAATTTCAAAACATTTGCTTTGTTAACACTCTTGAGGACCGATAAAAGAGTTAAACACAAAGAAAATTTCCGCACTAAGGCGTTTTCAAAAAATTTCCAAACACACAAAGCAAAAAAGAATCTTGAAAAATGAGCAAACCTCTAAGAGCCCGTGGAAAACCACGGATGGAAAGGGTGCTAACACCTTCCCTTTCCATAATCTACCCCCCTTACTCGGAAAATTCTCGAAAAGGTCTTTTTCTGTTCTTTTCACCCTTTCCTTAAATTGGATAAAAGAAAATACGGTGGCGAGTCTTGCTTACCGCACATTTGTGAATAAAAAATGCAAAACCAGTATATAACAGTCAGTTCTTCCACCGTACTACAATTATTATTAATAAAAAATCCAAACAATATTTTATTTCTTTTTACACTTATTTATTTTATTTATAAAGACAAAAAGAACAAAAAATGTTTTTTTAATAATTTAATTTATTTTTTTAATAAATAATAATTAGATTTAGGTTTTAATTTCTTAATTAAAATTAATTTAGAACTTAGGTTTCTTTTAATTAATTAATTTTCATATTATTTTTAACTTAAAACCTTTTTATCAAAAAACCCTAAAAAATACTTTTTAATTTAATTTCTTTCTTAATTAGTTTAGATTTAAGTTTTGTTTAATTTTAATTAATCATTCTCTTTAATTAGGTTAAAACCCTTTCATTAAAAACCAAACCAAAAAATCATTTCTTTTTCCATTTATATTCTTGCATTATATTTTCAATTCTTGTATATTATTCAATATGGTTGTAATAGATAATTAGGTTTAATTTTCTTGAAATACCCATTTCTAATTTGAATACCCCATCCCCTAATGATGTAATAGCGTAGTAATTTTAATTTCTGCAATTTATCACTTTATATAAATGCCAGTAATTAGGGTTTTGTATGGAAAGACTAAAATCAACAAGTAGCAAACCCTAATTCAAGATAAACAATGCATGTAAATCAAACACACTTACACACTTGCATCCTTAGAGTAATTCCACTTTGTTGCCTTACAAAAATGGTCATGTTATGCATGTGAGATGTCTTAGCAAAAAGCAATCAAAAATACAAGATCATAGTCCCTCGATGACGCTATCAAATGTTGCCTTTCAAAATGATCTTAGTCCCTCAAAGATAAATGCTAAGACATCTTACAACATTGTTATCATGACTATACGATGACCCACGCCCGTCCCTTTACATCCAAAGATAAGGCTTCTTACCAAATCAATGGTAAGATAGTAATATCAAAGGAAAGGAAGAAATGAACTAAGACTTTTGAGTAGGTAGGTTGTTCCAAGTTGCTTGCTCATTTTCAAATCAAATATCCTTGCTTATTTTCAAAACAAACACCAACACTTTCAAAACAGTTTCCAAACATGAAACATTTTCAAAAGACCAACACTTTATATACGTTCTTATGAATGAGAACTATACAAAGTTTGCCTAAATGAAGGCGCCTTTTTAAAATACTTTCAAAAACCCCGCAAAGCACATTTTTCAAACAAAAGCAAGTGATCTAGCAAGAAACTAAGAGCCCATAGATAAATATGGATGAAAAGCGTGCTAACACCTTCCCTTTTCATAATCTACCCCCCGAACTCAAGAAATAATCTCAAAGGTCATTCCTGTTCTTTTTAGCCTTTCCCTTTGGATAAAAGAAAAGTCGGTGGTGACTCTTGCTAACCGCAACATTTGCGATCAAACGCAAAACAACCAAGTCAGTTCTCCTACCGTATCACAGAACTAGCGACTCTGCTGGGGAAAAACTTAAAAGCGGGGTTACCCTTAGGGCTAGATCACCTTTATTATCTTTCATTGTTTGACTTGTTTGCTTTACATTTTGGTTCCTTGTTTGGGCTGATTCAAATCCTCTACCCGGATTTGGGATACCTTATAGGTAAGTAGCAATACATTGTGGAAACTGTGCAGGATATACCGACATGGTCTAAGCAATAGCTACGTTAGTGTGACACATTTGTGGGTACCAGTGGCCCTTGACTAGTCAATGAGAATACGGGTCCATTGTATGGTGTCATGAAGCACTAACTGACTTTAAAACCTTTACTTGAACAACTTGGCCATTAGGACGTAGTGAGATAACCGACTTTGGTGCAGTCCGAAGTTGGTTGACACTCGATACTACACTCACTGATATTTGACTTCTCGGGATATTTTGGTTTCCGTGAAAGAGGCTTGTGCTGAAACAATGCCTGATAAGTCTGATCAGTGATATTGAGATCCCTTAGAACCCGATTACTATTTCCAGGACAGGTTTGAGCGAACTAAACTTCAAGAGGGTACTTACCTATGAGACTCCATCCAAGCCTAAACCTAAAGACTTGTTTGCCTTGTTTATATATACTTACTTGTACATAACATAATAAACATCATAACATCATACTCATTCTCACTGACCATTTCAAGGATTTTTGGGATTTATCTTTGTTCTGTTTTGTAGGACATGGCTTCTATCCGCAGGAATACTATCCAAGTAAATCTTGTGAGAATTCCTCCTCAACTCAAAGAGTTAGCATCAAGGGTTCCTGATAATTCTCCATTCACCAAAAGACATGGTCGCCCCCTAAGCCTTGTTACCTCCAACATTGATGAAGATATGATGAAGGTGCTTTTCCAATTCTTTGATCCTCTACACCATTGCTTCACTTTCCCTGATTATCAGCTTGTACCAACTTTGGAAGAATTCTCTCAACTCTTAAGGATTCCCATTCTCAATCAACTACCCTTCAATGGTACGGAAAGAGATCCAAAACCTGAAGAGATTTCCCAAGCATTACACTTGCAACGATCTGATATCACAACTAATTGGGAAACAAGGAGTGGTGTCAAAGGTTTCTTAGCCAAGTTCTTGTTCGAGAAAGCTCAAGATTGTTGGAAACCTTTGGACTTACAAGATTTTGAATAAATATTGTCCCTTCTCATCTATGGGATGGTTTTGTTTCCAAACCCTGACCAACTTATAGATGTAAACGCTGTCAAAATCTTCATGTCTCGCAATCCAGTGCCTACTTTGTTAGGGGATATCCTACATTATTTTCACTCTCGCATTATGAGGAAGAGAGGAATCCTCATGTGTTGCACTCCTATCTTGGAAAGATGGTTTTTTTAGTCATCTTTCCTGTTCTGTTTTAAAGAACGAGAAAGGTTTGAGGTGGTCCCATAGGCTGATGACACTCAGACATTCAGATGTTCATTGGTGTTCTCGATCCTTGGAGAACGTTACTATCATCGACCGTTATGGTGAATTCCATAATATCCCTTTTCTTGGCATTAGAGGAGGTATCACTTACAACCCTTTCTTACCCTTACGACAATTTGGTTATGCCCGGAGAGATGGCCCTCATGATATGCTCATCCAAGGAGTGGTATTCGATTACGAGAGCGACGATCAAAGCTACCGTCGGAGATTTATACGAGCTTGAAGGATGGTAAGAAAGTGGATAGTAAGATGCTGGGACACAATAATTCCATTCCATTTGAGCCTTAGGTGGGTACGAGCTCGTGCTCAGAAGCTCGTGATGCCTTATCCCTCCATCTTACCAATTATCATGGAACCTGTGGTTGAAGGAGATGCCCCTACAATGTCCTCCATCCTGACATGCCTACTTCTCTTGAAGACTTGCAAAAGGGCTGGATTCAGCTGAAGGAAGAACGAGATACTTTCGAAGCTCAATTCTACGCTAGCGAGAAGAGGCTCTTGGAGCTTACAAAGTAGCTACAAGAAGAGTAGAGTGTGAACGCCTATCTCACGCCGAAGAGGATACATTCAGTATTTTTATCTTAGAAACTTCTTTTGTAAGCCCAAGAGGCATGATGTATTCATTTTGAACTAATTAATGAAATTTGAAATTTGTTCATTCTTTTGTCTATATAAATTTAAATTTCATAAATCCTTGAAATCATTTGCATATAAATCTTCCATGCTTCATAGCATCACAGGTTTTCACATAACAGGTTTCCTTATCTTTCTGTTGTTTATTTCAGCAAGATGGATCTAGAGAAAACTGTGAAAGATCTTCAGGCAAAAAACTCTCAATTCCAAGAGACTTTACTGGCCCTAGCCAATGGGCAACAAGATATGATGGCATTGCTGGCAGTTAAGAAGAAACCCAAGAAGAAAGACCTGGTCAACATGGGTAGAAGGTTCAAAGAATCAGCCTGTCAGATCCCGGTAGTAGAAGACTCATCTGAAGAAGACGAGAATCAGATTGGTGAGGTTAAGAGTACCCAAGATGACTATATTAATTATCAAGCGTCTGATGATGATTAGTTTGACGAGCAGTATCCACCCGCCGATGTCAAGTACAAACAACTAGAAGACAGGTTGAAGGCTGTTGAGATCCAAGTTGTCCCCAGTTTAGATTTTTAATGATTTGGGTTTGATCTTTGGGGTTGTCATTCCCTATAAATTCAAAATACCAGTCTTTTCAAAGTACAATGGAGTTTCCTGTCCAAAACTTCACATGAAATCTTATGTGCGCAAGATACAGCCGCACACGGCTGATAAGAAACTTTCGGTTCACTTTTTTCAAGAGAGTTTGACCGGAACACAAATAGAATGGTTTTATCAGTTAGATGGTTCCCGTATCAATACTTGGGAGGACTTAGCTACCGCCTTCTACCAGAAATACCAGTTGTGATACGGTGGCAGAACCGACTGTTAATACTGGTTTGCATTTTTCATTTTTCATTCGCAAAATGTCGCGGTAAGAAAGATTCGCCACTGAATTTTATTTTATCCAATTAGGAAAAGAAAAAAGAACAAAAAAAACCTTTTTCGAGAATATTTCTGAGTACGGAGGGTAGATTATAGAAATGGAAGGTGTTAGCACCCTTTCTATCCATGGTTTTCCATGGGCTCTTAGATACTTGCTCATTTTAAAATAGCTTGTGTGTGTGTTTGTTTTGAAAAAAAGTTTACTTCGTGATAACCCTTGTATCAATCCTCAAGGGTATGACAAAGTTGTTTTGAAAATTGTATGAAAATTGTTGGTGTGAAATTTGTTTGTTTGAGCAAGTACCTAGGAACTATCTACCTACTCGAAAAACACTGTTCGTTTTCCTTTAGAAAGCACTATCCCATTATTAAGGAATAGGTAGCACTGTCGTTGGAGTTTTAAGGAACGTTCGAAGAGACAGATATGATCACAAAAGCAATGTTAGGAGGTGTTAGTAATCATCCTAAAGCCTTAAAGATCTTTTTCCGAGGAAACATCCGAATGGGTCATTTGAGATCTTTCGGGGCTAGAGGACGACCACTAACAAACCCTATACTTCGTGACCATTTAACCGAAGGCGACCGAAGTGGAGTAAACCCTAGGAGTGAGCATGTGCGAGTAAACTTTTTCAGTTAATTTGTCTTTGCATATTTAGGGTTTTCTACCGTATAAATTTTCAAGCATTCTTCCCATACAATCCTATTAGCATACATCTAACAGTTAATAATTGCATAAATTTAAAGTACAAAAATAGAAATCCTAACTATTACATGGCTTTCGCAAATACAGAATTATTTTGACAGAAAATAAAATGCGGAATTAAAACCTAATTAAATCTATTACAACCTCGAAGCAGTTACAAAAATAATTTAAAAAAGTAATTAAAATACGCGCGACGAATTAAATGTGAGGATGATTAGAAAACCTAAAAAATCTAATTTGAGAAAAAATATTTAAGCTATTTTTGAAGAAAAAACTTAATTATTTACAAAATCAAATCCTAATTTCTAATTGATTTTAATTTACAAAAAATAAGATTTAATTGCCTTAAATTTAAATTTAATTAATTAATTAAAGAAAATAAATATTTTATAAAAAAATATTTTTGGTGTCTTTGTAATTTTTTTGGTTTTTTGTAGTTAATTAAAAAAGATTAATTTGTGAAAACAAATAATTAAACAAATAAAAGAAATAATAGAAATAAAAAAATTATTAAATTGGGCCTGTGTTGATGAGTAATTCTGGGGGTGTGTTGTGAAATTTGCTAGGCCCAATAACTACTGAGCCCAACCAATGCGTGAGATCCAGTGCTGGCCCTCTTTGATGATACACCATGGTCCTTCAGTGATAGGCGTTGGATCTGGTTGATCATGAATCCTGTGGCTGGTTGTTGATGACGCATGATATGCTTTTGGGATGGTAATGCATAGGATTCTGAAAAGAAGAATTAAAACAAGGAAAATTGATGGTACCTGGGATCGAACCCAGGTCCTCTCACTATCCAGCGTGCACGCTTGCCATCTGTGCTACATTCCTTGTTTGTTAATATAATAATAACAATATATAATATATGAAATAAAGTGGCTGAATGTAAAAAAGCGCGCATAATTCAAATTGGCCAATGGTTATCAGCCACGTCCTTATTTTCATCTTGTATGATATCCTTCGAAATTAGGCCTAATCATGCCATTCTGGTTCCAATCAACCTTGATTCGATTTGATCTTGATATGCCAGCAAAATTAGCTTGTGATTCTGTCCAAAAATCATATCAAAACAAATCTTTGTTATTATTTATCATTTATTTGATTTAATTCAATTTTTAATTAATAAAAAATCAAAATAAAATAAATAATGAAGCAAATAACATGTGAGCAAATATTTGAGTCGTGGACCATGTTATGAGTAAGGTGCAAGCATAAAAAGTTAGGCCCATTTGGCAAAAAATGCAATTTTGAGCATATTTGACTTTTAGCAATTTTGCAAAAATGGTCAACTTTGACAAGGCATATCTCTTCCAATTTTAACCCTAGAGAGGTGTTCTTGGACTTTTTAGAAAGCTTAGTATGTCCCCTAAACAACCCTTTTAGTCTCATCTCAATTGTGTCTTCCATGTTCATGTAAGAAGCTTTGACCCAAAAAGTGTTTTTGTAGACTTTTCAAATGGACCTATAATGTGGACATTCATATCCTTTTGTGAGTGCATATTTTGAACTTGAGGGCTGAAGATGAATTGTATGGAATTGCATCCTCTTCAAAATGAGAATTGGATTGGAAAAATTTGTAAAGTATAAGGAAGTTATGCTTGGTCAAAGTTTGGTTGACTTTTCCTAAGAAACTCTAATTTAGCAACTTTTGGGATTTGATGAATTTGGGGAATTCCTTGAGGAATCATGATCAACCCTTGATCAAATGATGGATATAACTTCAAAATGTTTATGTTGACCAAAAATCTTGAATTTTTACTGTATGTGCGCCACAGTTGACTTTTGACCTACTACAGTCGATTCTCTAGCATATGGGCAGTTAACTGAGCAAACTTCTTGTGCAAGGCTTGAAATTTGACATGGAGGGTCTTGAGAACATATTAGGACCATGGAGAGAATACGAAGTCTTTGGAGTTCACCCACCTTGATGAAAATGGAAACCCTAGTTTGAGGTACATTGCCTTAGGAGAGAGTTTGTCTGGTCAACTCTTGGGCATCCTTGAGCAAGTTGAGGATCTCAATGGGAATGTGTTGAGTAAAATGAGAGGGAAAATTTTGGGGTACAATAGCTTCGCCTGTTCAATCTTCTTTAACCTGAGGATGTAGATTGGCTTGTCTGCCTTTCGTGATCTGAAGGTGGAAGATGATTGAACACTAGAGTGCCCAGAAATTTGCACTCGTATAAAGTGATACTTGATTTGGTGATATCGGGAATGGGCTTACAGATGCCTTTTGGAAGTTGATGATAAAAGATTGTCAGAGATGGGATTAAAGATTCCATCTAGGATGTGATGGAGAATTGTCGGATATGGGCTTAAGGATGCCATCTAGAGGATGTTGATTTCCTGAGATATTCCTTTGATGAGAATTCCTGTTCATGTCGTTGAGGAGGAATCTGCTGAGGAATGTTGGTATATGTCTTGGGAGAAATAGAATTTTAGGAGCTTCAGTTGTTAGTTACTCTATTGGGGAATTAACTCCTACTTGAGGAACCGGAAGTGAATTGCATATCTGGTCAGGGTACAGGTTGTGCAACGGCTTACTGGGGGAAGGTGAAATCGACCGAAACTGGTCGGGTCCAGGTTTTACCGTGTTGTAAACTGTCGTCTAGAGATAAGAGAGAAGAAACCTGGATGGTAAGGTTGCTTCGAAATGAAATCCTGGATAGTAGGGCTATGATAAGTAACTTGGATAGCAGGGTTACTTCGAAATGAAAGCCTGGATAGTAGGGCTGTAAGAAGGAACCTGGATAGTAGGGTTACTTCAAAATGAAAGCCTGGATAGTAGGGTTATGAGAAGGAACCTGGGTCATAAGGTTACTTCGAGATGAAAGTCTGGATAGTAGGGTTGTAAGAAGGAACCTGGATAATAGGGTTACTTCGAAATGAAAGCTTGGATAGTAGGGCTGCGAGAAGGAACCTGGGTCATAGGGTTTCTTCGAAATGAAAGCCTGGATAGTAGGGCCATGAGAAGGAACCTGGATAGTAGGGTTACTTCGAAATGAAAGCCTGGATAGTAAGGCTGTGAGAAGGAACCTGGATAGTAGGGTTACTTCTAAATGAAAGCCTGGATAATAGGGTTGTGAGAAAGAACCTGGGTCGTAGGGTTACTTCGGAATGAAAGCCTGGATAGTAGGGCTATAAGAAGGAACTTGGGTCGTAGGGTTACTTCGAAATGAAAGCCTGGATAGTAGGGCTATAAGAAGGAACTTGGGTCATAGGGTTACTTCGAAATGAAAGCCTGGATAGTAGGGCTGTGAGAAGGAACCTGGTGAAACAACCGGCTGAAAATCATCAAAACAATGAAGTCGCCATCAAACGTCTTTTATCCCATATTAGGGAAAGGTAAACATCAAGAAAACCTGAGAAGGGAGAAGTCACGGTCTTGCGACCGAGAGATCGGGTAAGGGAGTCTGTTACGTGAGGGGAAGGTATTAGCACCCCACACGCCCGTAGTACCCTACGGTATCCACTCTTGTTATCTATCTTATGGGTGTGTTTAATCTATGCTTACTGTTTATTATACTACTTAAGGGAATGCATGCAAACGAAAGGAGAAAAGAATGTACGGAAAATAAAATTGTGCTTGCTTGGGCCCTACCCCAATGCCTACGTATCCTTTTTGAGGAATCAGAGCTACCGTAGTTCGGCTCATATGTTTTTGTTTGTTTGAGTTTTTTATGAACGAAGTTAATTCCTCCTTCTGCCGCAGCTCCACCTTTGGAGACTTATGCGTTGGCACAAAAGTAAATTAATCGTGTCCTTACCTGAAAAGGGTTTTAGAGAAATGGTGCTCGAGCGCACAAAATAGTTTGAATTTGTTTTGTATTTTCGTTGCAGATAATGACTAGTTGACCTCAAGAGAGAGATATTAGCCATTTTTCTACTTATTCATGAAAGGAGTCTTTGAGAATTGAACCACACCTATGCTTGAGATGAAGAACAATAAGATCGAGAAGAGACCCGCTTATCATTTCCCGTACTAAGCAAAAGCATGATTCTCATCAATAGTTTTAAAGTTTTTTTTTTTGAATTTTGAAAGAGAAAGAAGTTTTAGTTTTAGATGCGTATGCGAAAGGAGCAGAAAAGTTAAAGGGGGATTAGCCTATTTCTAAACCTAATGTTATCGTGCGTTGTTAGACCTAAGTTGAGGATGAATGAGGGAATTCTACCTAATATTAGCATGTTTGGATTTAGGAGCCGAATGTTAATTTAGTTCAATTAGATCAAAGATTAAATTTGAACCAAAGTCACCTAAGGGATCATGAAAGACTATACAAACAAGTGAAATCGGTAGCAAATATTAAAGTATTGCATACGATTCAAACTAAAGCATTGCAAATGAAATACATGATGTAAAAAATGAACAAAAACTAACGAATAAAATTGACTAAAAATTGGCGAAAAGAAGAAATATATATTTTTAATTAATTCCTAGAGTGCCTTCTAATATTTTTTTAACATTTTTGTTATGTATTTTTGTTAAGAGAAAAAACCATGAAAGAAAGTATGGAAAAACATAAGAGAAAATAAAAGAAATATGGGGGTGAGAATTGAATTATGGGGTATGGAGCGGCAAGTTTAGGCCCATCAGCTATTTTTCTTCAGCAACATTTCATAATCCAAAAAAACTACCAAAAACTTGATGATGGACCTGGGATTAGTGTTGATCCGGTCCAAGAAATCCATCATTACCATTTCTTATTTTTCTTATATTTTCAATTAACAATTTATATTCATAATTATTAGAAAAAATAAAAACAAAAATGAGAAAATTGAAATTGAAATGGGAATAGGGTTAGGAATTGGGACGTATGAGCTCCTCGCTTCCCTTCTTCTCTCGCGGTGCACACATACCTTCTGTCGTCTTCTTCTTCGCCTCAACCTTTCAACTCCGGCGACCTCCGTCTCCCTCAATCTGTATCTCTGCTTCGATTCGCGGCATAAAGCCACTTTTTACCTCCGTTGCACCTTTCATCGTTGGCGCCGGTAATCAAATAAACCTCCACTCATCGCCGTTCATCCGATCTTGCTTCGTATGATACTCAACCAATGTTCATAAGCGATCCTCCATCTCAGACGCTTCAGCCGTTGTTTGCTCTTCTCAGACTTCTGTTCAATCTGCTCTAGCGACTTCGCTCATTCGCAATTCGTTTTCTACTTTGTGTGAACAATGATAGCGGCCAGGAGATAACATACAACAATAGAAACATTTACACAAGGATGAAGAAAGATAAGGCGCTTACTTGATGGCGTTTCGAATGCGAAAACCAGAAATCAAGAAAACTTCAGTAGCACGAAGGTAATATTATGCTCCTTGAATATCTTCTTCTTCTTCTCTTTATTTGTGTTGTTGATTCGTGTGTGGCTTTTGAGCAGTGTAGATGAATTGTTTATTGAAGATGGAAGATTGTTGATGGCAGTTAAAGACTGAAATACTACACGAAGATGATGAATCACTGCGTTTTGATGTTGTAGAGAGGAGGATCAATATTGAAGATGGAGGTGGTTGAAGGATGATGGTGAATATTGAAGAGAGTCTTTGGTTATGGCGATGAAGCAGGGAGAGAGAGTGCAGAGAAGATTGAAGATGAAGAATCGGTTGAAGAGAGTGTAGAGATAGTGCATAACAATGAAGATTGAAGAATGAAGATTATAGAATGTAAGCAAAGATTTAGAGAGAGGTTTCAGTGTTTGTTGCTGATTCTCTCAGCCAATTAAAGAATCAAGCAATCATAGGTATCTCTGAATTTACCTTTTGTTAGAATTTTTCTCGTGAACGAATCCCCCTCTCTCATTTCTGTTATACCTGCTAGAAAGTTGGTTAGATGTTATGAATCTGTTAGAAAGTTTGAGAGTTTGTTATAGAATTGGTTAGGTTGGTTAGTTGGACTGTTAGTTAGTAAGGATTCCGTTTGGACAGTTTGTTAAGAATTAGTTATCAAAACAAATTATGTTATGAAAAACTGTTTTTCTGTAGAAAATGGTTGAGAGTTAATTTTAGGGAATCAAGTTTAGAAATTGGTTTAGCGGTTAGGTTACAGTTAACTGTACTGGTTATGATGAGCTGGCTTTTTAACCGACTGAACTAGTTTTATAGGTGAGGGCTAATTGTTTTGAGTTTTATGTTAAGTTGTAAACAATTTTCTAATTTAATTCATGCCTCTGATTTTTTTTGTTTTGTTGTTTCCTGCATTGAAGCTTATGGTTTAATGATGAATCGAGGATGATGCAAAACTGTCGGGGTGGATGAAGCTTGTTGATGGAAGTAGTAGGCAGAATCTTGATGAATCTTTGATGCATTTGAAGATAAAGGTTGAGAGGATGAGGAGCTCTCAGTTATTGCAGAAGCGGAGAGATCTATGTTGAAGGTAAATCTCAGCTTTCTCTGTGGATCCTCCGCGAATAATCATTATGTAATCATATTGAATGATGAGAGAATCAGAATCCTGTTTTATTCTTTGAGAAAGAGATATTGATTATTTTTGGTGTGAGTAGTTATATGTGAAATCTTCAGTAAAATGAATGAATATATCTTATGAATAAATAATAATTATGTTATATGGTTTGCTCTAAGAAACGTTTGTTAGATATATATGAACCAGGGCCCTTGGATTTAGAGGAATTTGGTTAGGGAATTGATGGTTGAGAAACTGTTAGGAAAAGTCAGTCTAGAAATTAGTCATGCCCTGCTCCCTTTTTTTTATTCTGTTCATATAACTTCAGTGTTAATAGCTCACAACATTTCATCAGATTGACATTTGTTTTCTTTGTTTTTTTTTGTGCAGTAGGAAGATTTGGAGAAATTTAAAAGCACGGACAATTCAAAGCTGAGAATTCTGATAAGACAAGGATGTGATACGTTTCGAACTTTGGTCGTGAAGGATGAATATTTAATCAAGAAGGGTGAGAGCCAGGGGCATGAAAATTATGGAGTTTATCATGGGAGGAACATGAAGCTTATACACAATTTTTAGATTTTGTAGGATAGTATTTGTAATCTTCTCCTCTTAAAACCCTCTTTTAAATTGTATACTTCTTTTTGAGTAACTCTTGTGTGAAATTTGGACTCTAATGGAGAAGCTTCACCTACTTCTTCTTTTTCTTCAAATAGAACTCTGCTTATAGTTTGGTAGCGCGATGAAATTAGGGGCATGATATCAATTTTCTCAAGTGCTCAAAGTATTGCCTTTTATTTTCCATAGAATCGTAATGATACGGTTACTCAAATGTAAATTGTAATGGTCATGAATATGAAGTCAAGTATGGTCAAGGCGTGTTTTTTTGAGCTCGTCTTGTAAAACAAAGTTGAATGATAGCTCCCTTTTTTTATGGCCTATTGCTTGAACTCCAAGGAGACCCGCTAAATATATTTCCCAACTTTGTATGCTTAACGAGTAAAACATGTAGCTTTCACGCCGTTTCGACAAACTTGAACAAATTTGAATTTTGTATCAAAAACTTGAATGAACACTTCACATTCCTAATTCAGCCCAATGAAACCTTAATTCACTTTGGTTTTTTTGTTTAATTCAACCCAAACTTGTATGCTAAGCACAAATATCCCGAAGAATGATGATACTTTACAAACCACAACATCTCTTTGATAAAACCCCTTCTCAATAGATGATAATGACTATGCCCTGAGGGATTCTTTGCAGATAAATACGAAAGATGAGACATGTGAATACCTTGATATGGAATGAACCTCGGGTAGAATGCTGACAAGCTCAAGTATGATAATGTATAAACCCTGATTTTTAGCTTCGTCTCATAAAACCTTGCAACTTGATATTGAGAAGAAAAGAATAGCCTCGTAGCTTGATGATGATAAGGTCCATGAAATGAAAACCTAGCTTTAAACAAATGATCGATGGAGAAATCAATTGAAATAAGCTTGTGCAAATATGAAAGCCTTTAAAGTCATACAACAACCCTAGTTCTACAATATCACTGATCTTATGCAAAATTATGTTGTTGATGAATGTATGCAATGTTAAATGACCTAATGGAAGTTATATATGTGAGAAAAATGCAAAAATGCGTAAGCCAGATAGGAAGTAAAAGGGTAGGACAAATTTGGGGTATTACAGCTGCCCCTATTTAATCGTCTTAAACCTGAAAGTACGATTGGCACATGCCTTTCGGAAGTTCAAGGTTGAAGATGATTAAATATCAATGCCAAAAAATTTGTCCTGAGAGAGAGAGAGAGAGTAAGTGTTTTCTTTATTTATTTTGGTATCTGCTGGGGAAAAAATTTTGTTTTTTTTCAATGAAGAGACAGAGATTGGACTTGTAACGTGGCCTGATGCCAATACAAGACAAATGGTTGGTATGAAAGGACAGCGGACGAGGTCTACGGGCGACCTATGATCCTGAGGTGAAACAATGAGAGTGATTTGACAGAGGACCTAGCCAAAGGGTGATCTCAGGTTCTAAGACAAGTATATGGAAGGAACCTAGCCAAGAGGCGATCTTAGGTTCGACGATGATTTGAGGGAAGAACTTAGCCAAGAGGCGATCTCAGGTTCGATGATAATCTAAGGAAGAACCTAGCCTACGGGCGATCTCAGGTTCTAAGATGATCTAAGGAAGAACCTAGCCTACGGGCGATCTCAGGTTCGACGACAATCTATGGGGAGAACCTAGCCTACGGGCGATCTCAGGTTCGACGATGATTTGAGGGAAGAACCTAGCCAAGAGGCAATCTTAGGTTCGACGGTGACGGTATGGGAAGAACCTAGCCTACGGGCGATCTCAGGTTCGACGATGATCTATGGGAAGAACCTAGCCAAGAGGCGATCTCAGGTTCTAAGATGATCTGAGGAAGAACCTAGCCTACGGACGATCTCAGGTTCTAAGATGATCTAAGGAAGAACCTAGCCTACGGGCGATCTCAGGTTCTAAGATGATCTGAGGAAGAACCTAGCCTACGGGCGATCTCAGGTTCTAAGAAGGTGGCATGGGTTACGACATGACGATTGTTTAGATAAGCGACACGGACGAGTGTTTGAATCAATACGGACGATTTTTGAAAGAAGATACGGACGAGTATCAAAGGTTAAACACGGACGAGTGTTTCATTCAATACAGACGAGTATTGAAAGAAGATATGGACGAGTATCAAAAGGTTAAACACGGACGAGTCTTTGAATCAATACGGACGAGTATTGAAATAAGATACGGACGAGTATCAAAGGTTAAACACGGACGAGTGTTTGAATCAATACGGACGAGTATTGAAAGAAGATACGGACGAGTATCAGAGGTTAAACACGGGCGAGTGTTTGATTCAATACAGACGAGTATTGAAAGAAGATACGGACGAGTATCAAACGGTCAAATACGGACGAGTGTTTGAATCAATACGGACGAGTTTTAAAAGAAGATACGGATGAGTATCAAAGGTTAAACACAGACGAGTGTTTGATTCAATACGGACGAGTATTGAAAGAAGATACGGACGAGTATCAAAAGGTTAAACAAGGACGAGTGTTTGAATCAATACGGACGAGTATTGAAAGAAGATATGGACGAGTATCAAAGGTTAAACATGGACGAGTGTTTGAATCAATACGGACGAGTATTGAAAGAAGATACGGACGAGTATCAGAGGTTAAACATGGGTGAGTGTTTGATTCAATACAGACGAGTATTGAAATAAGATACGGACGAGTATCAAACGGTTAAACACGGACGAGTGTTTGAATCAATACGGACGAGTATTGAAAGAAGATACAGGTGAAAACATTTAAACACGGACGAGTGTTTGATTCAATACGGACGAGTATTGAAAGAAGACACAGGTGAGTATCAAAAGGTTAAACACGGACGAGTGTTTGAATAACTGACTTGGGTGGGTGTTTAGGAAACTTGACACATATGAGTGTTTAGGAATGGACACGGACGAGTGTTTAGGGAACTGACTACCAGACAAGAACTGGGTTTAGAACGTCAAAGTGTATTGGTTTTGTTTGGCATTGAAAAGGTGAAGGTCATTGATTGGGGATTTTGGGCATGATACCCTCCTGTAGGGACGTATTGTTGTCCTTGAATAACTCAGGTCTTTAATGTAAGGCACCTGATTTGGCTTATGCTTTGTATGCATGTTTGAATTTCTTTTGACGCAAAGATCCACTCTGATGGATCAGCTACGCGCTTTTGAGGATGCAATGTTATGTAATGATAACTATATGCAATGCGAAGAAATAAACTTCATGGGGATAAGCAAAAGCTTGCTAGGAGCCATTACTCATCACTGGGGATGTCAATACATATCGACGCTGGAAGTCTGCAGTATCAAAGGTTGTTGGGGATACTGACAAAAATTTGCACTGGGGAGCCCATGATACCGAAGATTGTTGATGACTCTGTTGAAGATTGAATTGCTGACGAAGCGAGTTTTTTGGTACACTGCTGGATTCTGAATCGTACCGTTTGGGGAAGAGATAATCTGGCCAGACCTCCATACATCTTAAACTGTTGAGAGGATGATAGAACTGAGTATTGAACACCATGTGGATCTCTTTGAATACCTGCCCCAAGTTTATGCACACTGGGGAATTATCTCTTGAATCACTTGGGGATAAGAGATGGGCATGGACACCTATGAATGCCCCGGTTTAGCTCTGTGAATGCCCCGTTTTAGCTTTACTAGGGATGCTCTTGATTAACTACCATGAGGATGCACTTGCGTGTGCTGAGTTTAAAAGACGATTCTATATTTTCTGAATTCACTTGGGGAATCAGACCCGAAGTTGTTTGTAGTAGATGGAGGCAGTTTCATGTGCTGGCTGGGTCAGGGTGACTGTCACAAATTGCTACCTGCAAGGAAAAACGACATTTGGAGTGCATATGACATCCCCACATGGTTATACATTGACGTGGAGTCAAGTTTTATCTTGGCTTGAGTTTTTATTCCCTATGTTTCTAATTCCATGTTTAATTATCAAACAAAACATATTCTGCATACAAAAAAAACATTTCATGATAATAAGAGGCAACTTTGATGAAAACAGATTTTATTGATTGGCCTGTGAATAGGCATTCGTACAAGGAAGCAACTCCTATATGAGGCAGCTGCAAAACAGAAACGAAAAAAGTACAACAGGCATAAATGGCAATGAGAGATGCTCGAATTTCCATTAAAACCGGTATTGCTACAGTTCCCATATCCTAAGTTGTCTCAATGCCTTGCCTCCGAAGAGTAGTAGTTGGATCGGTCAATTCGCTGACAAGGTGCTATAGATGTGTACGTGTCATTTGGTGAGGAGAATTCAGACTACAGCCTCTCGCTTAAAATCCCTAATTTTTGCTTGGATCGCCCTTTCGGGTTTTCGACCCAACGGGATACCCATTTTTTCCTAAGCCGCCCTTCCGGGTTTTCAACTTAGCGGGTTGTTATCTTTTTTCATTTTATCCCTAACTTTTTCCTGGACTTTTGTGTCCACTGGGATGCCCATTTTTTGCCTAAGTCGCCCTTTCGGGTTTTCGACCTAGCGGGTTTCTTTATGCGTAGAATTTTTTGATTGAGTCTGAATTGACTGGGAGCGGAACGTATTCCCCGTCCATATCTGTCAAGATTAAGGCACCTCCTGAAAAAGCTCTCTTCACGATGTATGGTCCCTCGTAATTGGGAGGCCATTTTCCCCTTGGATCGGAATGGCTTTGTATGATGACCCTTCTTAGGACCAGATCACCAGGATAAAACTTTCGAGGACGAATCTTTTTGTCAAATGCTATTTTCATTCTTTGTTGGTACAATTGGCCATGAAAGATGGCCGTCAGCCGTTTTTCATCAATCAGATTGAGTTTGTCGAACCTTGTCTGAACCCATTCTGCCCCATCAAGCTTGGTCTCCATCAGAACCCTCAATGAAGGAATTTCTACTTCGACAGGGAGCACGGCATCAGTGCCATAGACAAGCGAAAATGGGGTTGCCCCTGTTGAAGTGCGCACAGGTGTTCTGTAGCCATGTAGAGCAAAAGGCAACATTTCATGCCAATCTTTGTATGTTCTGACCATCTTCTGGATGATCTTCTTTATGTTCTTATTAGCATCTTCGACTGCACCGTTCATTTTTGGTCGATACGGCGATGAATTGTGATGTTCAATCTTGAATTCTTCACATAATTCCTTCATCATGTTGTTGTTAAGATTAGAACCATTATCAGTGATGATTCTATGAGGGACTCCATAACGGCATATGATTTCCTTCCTGATGAAATTGGTGACGACCTGTTTGGTTACATTCTTGTAAGAAGATGCTTCTACCCATTTGGTGAAATAGTCGACAGCCACTAGGATGAATCTATGACCGTTCGAAGCACTTGGTTCAATTCTCCCAATCATATCAATTCCCCACATCGCAAACGGCCACGGGGAGTTCATAACATTCAGCGGGGTTGGAGGAACATGAATTTTGTCTGCATATACTTGGCATTTGTGGCACGATTTCGCGTATACACAACAGTCGCTCTCCATCGTCATCCAGAAGTATCCTGCTCGTAAGATTTTCTTTGCCATAGAATGCCCGCTCGAATGAGTCCCGAAAGAACCCTCATGGATTTCCTTTATGATCGACTCTGCTTCATGTCTATCCATGCATCTGAGCATAACCGAGTCATAATTTCTCTTATACAGGACGTCTCCTGATAAGAAGAACTTGGATGCTAATCTTCTAAGCATACGCTTATCACAAATTGTAGCATTTTCGGGATACTCTTGCTTCTCGAGGTACCTTTTAACATCGTAATACCACGACTTCTCATCTGTCATATCCTCGGTTGAGAGACAATGGGCAGGAAACACATGTGTCATCTCTTTGTACCTGAGGATGCGTATATTAGGCTCCTGATTTGGAAAACTCACCAAAAACATGGATGCTAGTGTGGCTAAAGCATCAGCCAGCTGGTTTTCGTCTCTGGGAATATGTTCAAAGGTGTTTTCATCAAAAGCGAGTATTAGCTGTAAGATGTAGTCTTTGTACGGAATCAAACTGGGGTGTTTCATCTCCCAATCACCTCGTACCTGATGTATGACCAGAGCAGAGTATCCAAAGACTTCCAGGATCTTGATTTTAAGGTCGATAGCTGCCTCTAGACCCATTACACATGCCTCATACTCTGCCACATTATTTGTACAATCGAAACATAACCGGGCCGTAAACAGTGTATGAATATTATGTGGAGAAGTCAGTACTGCCCCAATGCCATGGCTTGCAGCGTTCGAAGCACCATCAAACGTAAGAGTCCATCGTTCTTCTGGATCGACCCCATCATAGTCATCAAGCTTCATAACATCTTCATCAGGGAATTTAAATTTCATTGATTGGTACTCCTCTAACGGATGATGAGCAAGATGATCTGCAAGAATGCTACCTTTGATAGCCTTTTGTGTAACATATTGAATGTCATATTCAGATTAAAGCATCTGCCATCGAGCAAGTCTGCCTGTGAGTGCTGGTTTCTCAAAGATATACTTTATCGGGTCCATTTTCGATATTAGAAAGGTCGTGTATGTCAGCATATACTGCCTCAAACGCCGAGCAGCCCAAAGCAAGCGCACAACAAGTTTTTTCAAGTAAAGAATATCTAGATTCACAATCGGTAAACTTTTTACTTAGATAATAGATTGCGTGCTCTTTACGTCATGTTTCATCCTGCTTCCTGAGCATACAACCCATGGATCCTTCCAGCACCGTCAAGTACATAATGAGTGGCCTCCCAGGCACCGGAGGGATAAGGATTGGTGGCTCTTGGAGGTACTGTCTAATATTTTCAAAGGCTTCCTGGAAATTAGCATCCCATCGGACATTTTGATTCTTACGCAGCAATTTGAAGATGGGTTCACAAATAGCTGTGAGATGAGAAATGAACCTGGCTATATAGTTCAATCTCCCGAGGAACCCTCTTACTTCTTTTTTATTTTTTGGTGCTGGCATATTCTGTATAGCTTTTACTTTATCGGGATATACCTCGATGCCTCATTGACTTACGATAAAACCGAGTAGTTTGTCGGATCGCACTCTAAAGGTGCATTTATTCGGGTTAAGCCTTAGTCTAAACTTTTGCAGACGCGCAAATAACTTTTGCATATGGACTAAGTGTTCTTCCTCGTTTTGTGATTTTGCAATCATATCATCAACATACACTTCGACCTCTTTATGAATCATATCATGGAAAAGCGTCACCATGGCACGTTGATATGTTGCACCAGCATTTTTGAGGCCAAAAGGCATGACCTTATAACAGTAAGTACCCCATGGAGTAGTGAATGTCGTCTTTGTCATGTCTTCCGGGGCCACCTTTATCTGATTGTATCCTGAAAAACCATCCATGAAGGAGAAAACTGAGGACTGGGCCGTATTATCAACCAAAACATCGATGTGTGGTAATGGGAAGTCGTCTTTTGGGCTTGCTTTGTTCAGATCTCGATAATATACACACATGCGCACCTTCCCATCTTTCTTAGGGACAGGTACGATGTTAGCAATCCAATCTGAGTACTCGCATACCAACAAAAAGCCTGCGTTCAACTGCTTTTTAACTTCTTCTTTGATCTTGAGAGACATATCTGGACGAGTTCTTCTTGGCTTCTGCTTTATTGGAGGACATTCTGGCTTGAGTGGCAAGTGGTGCATGACTATATCCGTATCTAGACCAGGCATATCTTCATACGACCAGGCAAAGATGTCAGAGTATTCTCTGAGAAGTTCAATCAGCCCCTTCTTTATGTTATCATGCAAAGCGGCCCCTATCTTGACCTCCTTTTTTACTGCGTCAGTGCCAAGATTGATGACTTCAATGGCTTCTTGATGAGGCAAGATCATTTTATCTTCTTGTTTCAACAGCCTTGCCAATTCTTCCGGAATTTCACAATCTTCCCCACTACCCTCATCGGCTTGGTCATTCGGATTTCCAAGGATATTGTTGCAAGGAACTGTAACATCACCGTTTTTTATGGAATTTGAGGCAGACCTGCATGATTTGATGAATCATGCCTTATTTTAGAATATGGATGCAAATTGGGAAATGGTTAAAGAGTTAGAAAAACATTGCCATTTTATTTTACGAAAATAAGAAAAGATAGAGAGCAAAAATTGTATGCAAAAATGACATTTTATTCAATTTTTAAACAAACATAGAAACATGAGGGGCCCTTTTCACAAGCTGTCAACATTCTTCGGGAAAAAGCATGTGACTTATTTAAAACAAGAACATTACATGTCAAAGAAAACCACTTCGGGAATATTAGTGGCAGTCCAATTGTCGAGCTCTTGATTAGGCGCAATCTGGTAGATGTACTGAGCCATATCCGCATCGTCTTCATCATTAATTGCATGGATCTGTCTCTGAGCCTCCGAACCGGACTTAAAAAATACCTTTGAAAGCGGAGGAACTTGTTTTCCCTTGAGCATAATTGGATTCATACCAACATGGTCTGAAAACGGCGACCTGAACCCAAGTCCAGACTTATCCTGCTTTTCGCGCACCTCTATCACTTTGCCTCAGTCTCCATTAGAGACTCCATATTCTACAATAGCATTGGAGTCTTTCAAGGAAACCAACGGAACTCCATACTTTTGTGTATTTTCTAGCCTTGTGGGGATTCTGTCAACAGAAACAATTTCCAAGGCCTGAAAAGGGGTTTCATGAACTTCCCCGTCTACTTCGACATAACGGAAGGAAGTAACATTGTTAATCACGACATCTTCCTCTCTGCCAATAATGACGACCTTGTCTTAAATGATGAACTTCAAACGTTGGTGCAGGGTTGAGGTAACGGCCCCTGCCACATGAATCCACGGGCGACCCAACAAGCAAGTGTAAGATGGACGAATGTCCATGACATAGAACGACAGGTAGAACACGTGGGGGGAGATTTTGATGGGTAAGTTAACTTCTCCTTCTACAGATCTCCTCGACCCATCAAAGGCTTTGACTGTTAGCATACTGGGTTTCATCATCACCCCGTCCATGTTTAGCTTGAGCAGAGTATGCTTAGGCATCACGTTCAAAGAAGACCCAGTGTCTACTAAGACCCGAGACATTACAGTATCTAAGCACTTGATGGAAATATGCAGCTCCTTATTATGAGCCCGGCCCTCAGGAGGGAGCTCGTCATCACTGAAGCCTAGACAGTTTCCTGCGGAGATATTTGTAACAACCCCTTCAAATTGGGCCACAGAGATCTCAGGATTTACATGGGAACCGTGTAGAATTCTCATCAAGGAGGTTCGATGAGCTTCGGAATACAGGAGGAGGGATAAGATTGAGATCTTTGCAGGCGTCTGATTCAGCTGGTCAACCACCTTGAAATTGCTCTTCTTGATTACCCTAATTAACTGCTCCACTTGTTGTTCAAAAGACGTCCCAGGAGAATCATTAACTTCCTGTTTCCCTTTATCTTTCACAGGAATCTCTTTGATAACTTCCTCAGAAGGTGGTGGAGTAGGAGCGAAGACTCTCCCACTTCGAGTTATTCTACTAGTCCCGACAATGTTGGTTACATCCTTATTTTCAATCGGCGGACAAACAACTTTCTTTCCCCAAATGTAAACGGTATTATATTCCCACGGAACTACCCTATTATCAGTTAACGGATCAGGAACGGAATTTGGAAACGTTGATGCTTGGGTTGGCGGGAGAGCAACCAGATTCAGGTTTGGTGCAGGGAGCGTTGGAACCTGTATAACCAATGGAACTCTTGAAGCATTCCTCTGAACATCGGCCGGATAATACGGAATTTCCAAAATAGCGACATCACCTTCAGGAATGACTTTCTCAACTCTAACAACCCCTTCTTCCATCAGTTTCTGAATGGAATTTTTCAAATCATCACACTCGTCTGGATTGGATGAGCATTTTAGACAAAAACTATGAAGCTTTTGTAGAACTTCCTGCTGTAAAAGATGCTCTCTTAGGACTGCCATCGACATCTGAACCTCTTCAACCTGAATCACCAAGTCAAGGTTATTGTCAAACCCAATAGCATTGACAGCAGCTCCATGGTGGGGAGGCATAGGATTATTCTGAACATTAGGGCCTATAGGAGCGAAGCTTAACTCCTTAGCATCTAAAAGAGATTGCACCTTGATTTTAAAGCTTTGCAACTCTCGAAGTTGTACTAACTGACCGGCTAGCAATTGTGTAAGCAATTGAGCATACGACATCGGGATTGTATGAATCCTTCTTTCGGGGTACCTTTGCTACCTTTGTTGACCCCTCTTCCCCTGGGGCCTTTGGTTCTGTTGATAGTTCTGCGGTGGTGCATACTGTTGTTGTGGAGTAACAGTGGGGGTTTGGTAATACGGAACCTGTACAATAGCTTTCCCTTTATCATCGGAGGTATTGCTTACCTCTCCTTCTTTTTTCTTGACGAAACCGCTAGAGTATGGTTTCTTCCCACCACCTTAGTTGTTGTTACCATTTGTGCCAGATGCGCCCGGAATAGTCCCTACCTTAACACACATTTCAACCCGTTCCCCGATGATGACCATATCCGAAAACGAGTCAGAAGTACTACTGAGCATATGTTGCAAATATGGGCCTCGGAGGGTACTCATGAACAAATCCACTAGTTCCCGATCTAGGAGGGGAGGTTGAACTCTTGCGGCCAAACTAGGCCATCTCTGGGCGTACTCTTTGAAAGACGCGCCAGTCTTTTGAGACATACTCTGTAGCTGCGCACGGGTGGGTGCCATAGCGGTGTTGTAGTGATAATGTTTTAAGAAAGCATCAACAAGCTCACTCCAGTTACTGACATGAGTCTGCTCCAACTTCATGTACCACTCTAATGGAGCTTCAGCAAGACTGTCCTGAAAGAAATGCATAAGCAACGGCTCATTGCTAGCATAAGCAGCCATCTTTCTGCAGTAAGATCGGAGATGAGTCTCCGGGCATGTAACCCCCTTATACTTGTCGAAATCAGGTACCTTAAACTTTGGTGGAATCACAACCCCTGGAACCAAACACATAGCAGTGGCATTGAATCCTGGTTTCTTAGAAGTCTCCATAGCCTTTAAGCGTTCTTCCAAAGCCTTGTACATCTTAGCAGTTTCAGACAAATCAGCCGTGGAATCCTTTAGGGGGTCATCAAGATCAATGACATCATGGTGGTCATCCATGATCCGTCGTGGGTTCTCCTTAGGAATCCCGCCATGGTAATTCTTGGGTCCACCATTCTCGGATGTGGAGGCAACGTCTACCAGTTTTGTAACGCTTATTCTGAGCTCTTCCTGCCCTTGGATGATGGCATGAAGAGTTTCCATGATTTGATTCATCCAGTCACCCATGGTGTCCATGTCTTTGCGGAGAGAGGCCTGGTTCTGCTCAATCTGTTCCATAATCCTCAACTTGTTGGCTCGAGTGTGATAAGGATGTAAGAAAGTCGGCTTGTAGATTCTATAATAAAAGGCAAAATCATCAGATAAGAACTCCTGCCATAAAACCTGCAATTCACGAAATGCATGATATGTATGATGTATGAGATGATTGTCCACTCCGGTTCTCCATGGTTCAATTACCGTCAATAGTAATCGAGCAACATGATGACAAGAACGACCATATGAAGAAAACATCCAAAAATAAAAGAAATTCCCACAGAATTGAATATAAGAAGGTTATGGGAGTATAAGATGAGCAATTCTTGTTTATTGGCAACAATAATGATTAGTTCGGGGGTAGGTTACTATTTTTTTCATTCATATCACTTAGGCTCAAATAAAGTGCCTTAGCGATAATTTCAAAATCGTGCCTGTCCGGACTTGGCAACAGGTAGGTGCTCAGCAAAGGGGATCGCCCTTCCGAAATTGGAACAATTTGATAGTCCTGGAATGTGTAACTTGTAGCTGTAAGACTGAAATAGGGTCAAAATGATGAAAATGGTCCTCTAGATTCTTTTAAGAAGGCCAAGAACTTGAGCGGAAAACTTGAATAGTATAGATAAGTATGATTGTCTCCTTTGGTTTTCTTGAGAACATCACTGTTGCCAAATGTTATTGGCGAAAGTTATGCCAGAGAGGTATCCAAAGTGGACATGCATATGCAAGGTTGATAATTTCATCTTTCTGACATTTACTTTTTTTGAGAAATAAACATGTTATGATGTAAATGCAAAATGATCATGGTGTTACTACTTCCATGATACCAATATCTGTTGTACTACCTCTGCGTAGCTTGTAAATACCAGGATCCGTGGGTTCGAAACGTAAACCATATAATCTTATGAACAGATTCGGGACTCAGAAAATAAATCTGAGAACCTCCTAATCATTGACAGAGTTCTAGAGCATATCCATTAGAACCGATAGTCACTGTCTGAGCATAATCATCATTTGAATGTGAGTAACCATCTGAATATGAGTCACCATCTGTACCTGTGATAGAAATTCCCTCCCTGCTCACGGGTGAAGACTAGGCCTGGGTAAGGCAATGGTAACTCGAAAATCACGGGTCCGCCTGAAAGTGCTATGGGCTGACCCACAGACATGGGTGCCGATAGTAATTCATTTGAACCTCATCCGAGCGTGGTATATGACATGACTGCACTAATTGGACCACGTCCTATAGCCGTCATGCCCCCACTCTATTTCTAGTGTCCTAGTGCACTCTGGCCTGGGTACTGGGCCTTTTATCTCAATAGTAGCATCCCCACCCAAACAAGAAGCAAATCCTGTACAGCAGTAGTATATCGAAGACAGTAAAATGCAATGCATATGTATGCTTAAGTATATACAAAATGAATGAATAAACTAAAAGCGTAAAGATAAACACCCAAATGAAAGAAAGCAAGAGCTATGAGCGACTCCGGGATGGACCAGCATTTGGTCGACCATTCCCTAGTGAAGTCACCAACTGAAACAACCGGCTGAAAATCATCAAAACAATGAAGTCTCCATCGAACGTCTTTTATCCCATATTAGGGAAAGGTAAACATCGAGAAAACCTGAGAAGGGAAAAGTCACGGTCTTGCGACCGAGAGATCGGGTAAGGGAGTCCGTTACGCGAGGGGAAGGTATTAGCACCCCATACGCCCGTAGTACCCTACGGTATCCACTCTTGTTATCTATCTTATGGGTGTGTTTAATCTATGCTTATTGTTTATTATACTACTGAAGGGAATACATGCAAACGAAAGGAGAAAATAATGTAGGGAAAATAAAATTGTGCTTGCTTGGGCCCTACCCTAATGCCTACATATCCTTTTTGAGGAATCAGAGCTACCGTAGTTCGGCTCATATGTTTTTGTTTGTTTGAGTTTTTTATGAACGAAGTTAATTCCGCCTTCTGCCGCAGCTCGGCCTTTGGAGACTTATGCGTTGGCACAGAAGTAAATTAATCGGGTCCTTACCTGAAAAGGGTTTTAGAGAAATGGTGCTCGAGCGCACAAAATATTTTGAATTTGTTTTGTATTTTCGTTGTAGATAATGACTAGTCGACCTCAAGAGAGAGATATTAGCCATTTTTCTACTTAGTCATGAAAGGAGTCTTTTAGAATTGAACCACACCTATGCTTGAGATGAAGAACAATAAGATCGAGAAGAGACCCGCTTATCATTTCCCGTACTAAGCAAAAGCATGATTCTCATCAATAGTTTTAAAGTTTTTTTTTTGAATTTTGAAAGAGAAAGAAGTTTTAGTTTTAGATGCGTATGCGAAAGGAGCAGAAAAGTTAAAGGGGGATTAGCCTATTTCTAAACCTGATGTTATCGTGCGTTGTTAGACCTATGTTAAGGATGAATGAGGGAATTCTACCTAATATTAGCATGTTTGGATTTAGGAGCCGAATTTTAATTTAGTTCAATTAGATCAAAAATCAAAATTTGAACCAAAGTCACCTAAGGGATCATCAAAGACTATACAAACAAGTGAAATCGGTAGCAAATATTAAAGTATTGCATACGATCCAAACTAAAGCATTGCAAATGAAATACATGATGTAAAAAATGAACAAAAACTAACGAATAAATTTGACTAAAAATTGGCAAAAAGAAGAAATATATATTTTTAATTAATTCCTAGAGTGCCTTCTAATATTTTTTTAACATTTTTGTTATGTATTTTTGTTAAGAGAAAAAATCATGAAAGAAAGTATGAAAAAATATAAGAGAAAATAAAAGAAATAGGGGGGGTGAGAATTGAATTCTGGGGTATGGAGCGGCAAGTTTAGGCCCATCAGCTATTTTTCTTCAGCAACATTTCATAATCCAAAAAAACTACCAAAAACTTGATGATGGACCTGGGAATAGTGTTGATCCGGTCCAAGCAATCCATTATTACCATTTCTTATTTTTCTTATATTTTCAATTAACAATTTATATTCATAATTATTAGAAAAAATAAAAACAAAAATGAGAAAATTGAAATTGAAATGGGAATAGGGTTAGGAATTGGGACGTATGAGCTCCTCGCTTCCCTTCCTCTCTCGTGGCGCACACATCCCTTCCTCCGTCTTCTTCTTCGCCTCATCCTTTCAACTCCGGCATCCTCGGTCTCCCTCAATCTGTATCTCCGCTTCGATTCGCGGCATAAAGCCACTGTTTACCTCCGTTGCACCTTTCATCGTCGGCGTCGGTAATCAAACAAACCTCCACTCACCGCCGTTCATCCGATCTTACTTCATCTGATACTCAACCAATATTCAGAAGCGATCCTCCATCTCAGACGCTTCAGCCGTTGTTTGCTCTTCTCAGACTTCTGTTCAATCTGCTCTAGCGACTTTGATCATTCGCGATTCGTTTTCTACTTTGTGTGAACAATGATAGCGGCCAGGAGATAACATACAACAATAGAAACATTTACACAAGGATGATGAAATATAGGGCGCTTACTTGATGGCGTTTCGAATGCGAAAACCAGAAATCGAGAAAACTTTAGTAGCACGAAGGTAATATTATGCTCCTTGAATAGCTTCTTCTTCTTCTCTTTTTTTGCGTTGCTGATTTGTGCGCGGCTTTTGAGCAGTGTAGATGAATTGTTTATTGAAGATGGAAGATTGTTGATGGCAGTTAAAGACTGAAATACTACACGAAGATGATGAATCACTGTGTTTTGATGTTGTAGAGAGGAGGGTCAATATTGAAGATGGAGGTGGTTGAAGGATGATGGTGAATATTAAAGAGTGTCTTTGGTTATGGCGATGAAGCAAGGAGAGAGAGTGCAGAGAAGATTGAAGATGAAGAATCGGTTGAAGAGAGTGTAGAGATAGTGCATAACAATGAAGATTGAAGAATGAAGATTGTAGAATGTAAGCAAAGATTTAGAGAGAGGTTTCAGTGTTTGTTGCTGATTCTCTCAGCCAATTAAAGAATCAAGCAATCATAGGTATCTCTGAATTTACCTTCTGTTAGAATTTTTCTCGTGAATGAATCCCCGTTTCTCATTTCTGTTATAACTGTTAGAAAGTTGGTTAGATGTTATGAATCTGTTAGGAAGTTTGAGAGTTTGTTATAGATTTAGTTAGGTTGGTTAGTTGGACTGTTAGTTAGTAAGGATTCCGTTTGGACAGTTTGTTAAGAATTAGTTATCAAAAAAAAATTTGTTATGAAAAACTGTTTTTCTGTAGAAAATGGTTGAGACTTAATTTTAGGGAATCAAGTTTAGAATTGGTTTAGCGGTTAGGTTACAGATAACTGTACTGGTTATGATGAGCTGGATTTTTAACCGACTGAACTAGTTTTAGAGGTGAGGGATAATTGTTTTGAGTTTTATGTTAAGTTGTAAACAATTTTCTGATTTAATTCATGCTTTTGATTTTTTTTGTTTTTTTGTTTCCTGCATTGAAGCTTATGGTTTAGTGATGAATCGAGGATGATGCAAAACTGTCGCGGTGAATGAAGCTTGTTGATGGAAGTAGCAGGCAGAATCTTGATGAACCTTTGATGCATTTGAAGATAAAGGTTGAGAGGATGAGGAGCTCTCAGTTATTGCAGAAGCGGAGAGATCTATGTTGAAGGTAAATCTCAGCTTTCTCTGTGGATCCTCCGCGAATAATCATTGTGTAATCATATTGAATGTTGAGAGAATCAGAATCCTGTTTTATTCTTTGAGAAAGAGATATTGATTATTTTTTGTGTGAGTAGTTATATGTGAAATCTTCAGTAAAATGAATGAATCTATCTTATGAACGAATAATAATTTTGTTATATGGTTTTCTCTAAGAAACGTTTGTTAGATATATATGAACCAGGGCCTTTGTATTTAGAGGAATTTGGTTAGGGAATTGATGGTTTAGAAACTCTTAGGAAAAGTCAGTCTGGAAATTAGTCATGCCCTGCTCCATTTTTTTTATTTTGTTCATATAACTTCAGTGTTAATAGCTCACAACATTTCATCAGATTGACATTTGTTTTCTTTGTTTTTTTGTTGTGCAGTAGGAAGATTTGGAGAAATTTAAAAGCACGGACAATTCAAAGCTGAGAATTCTGATAAGACAAGGATGCGATACGATTCAAACTTTGGTCGTGAAGGATGAAGATTTAATCAAGAAGGGTGAGAGCCAGGGGCATGAAAATTATGGAGTTTATCATGGGAGGAACATGAAGCTTATATATAATGTTTAGATTTTGTAGGATAGTATTTGTAATCTTCTCCTCTTAAAACCCTCTTTTAAATTGTATACTTCTTTTTGAGTAACTCTTGTGTGAAATTTGGACTCTAATGGAGAAGCTTCACCTACTTCTTCTTTTTCTTCAAATAGAACTCTGCTTATAGTTTGGTAGCACGCTGAAATTAGGGGCATGATATCAATTTTCTCAAGTGCTCAAAGTATTGCCTTTTATTTTCCATAGAATCATAATGATACGGTTGCTCAAATGTAAATTGTAATGGTCATGAATATGAAGTCAAGTATGGTCAAGGCGTGTTTTTTTGAGCTCGTCTTGTAAAACAAAGTTGAATGATAGCTCCCTTTTTATGGCTTGTTGCTTGAACTCCAAGGAGACCCGCTAAATACATTTCCCAACTTTGTATGCTTAACGAGTAAAACATGTATCTTTGACGCCGTTTTGACAAACTTGAACAAATTTGAATTTTGTATCAAAAACTTGAATGAACACTTCACATTCCTAATTCAGCCCAATGAAACCATAATTCACATTGGTTTTTTTGTTCAATTCAACCCAAACTTGTATGCTAAGCACAAATATCCTGAAGAATGATGATACTTTACAAACCACAACATCTCTTTGACAAAACCCCTTCTCAATAGATGATAATGACTATGCCCTGAGGGATTCTTTGCAGATGAATACGAAAGATGAGACATGTGAATACCTTGATATGGAATGAACCTCAGGTAGAATGTTGACAAGCTCAAGTATGATAATGTATGAACCCTGATTTTTAGCTTCGTCTCATAAAACCTTGCAACTTGATATTGAGAAGAAAAGAATAGCCTCGTAGCTTGATGATGATAAGGTCCATGAAATGAAAACCTAGCTTTAAACAAATGATCGATGGAGAAATCAATTGAAACAAGCTTGTGCAAAGATGAAAGCCTTTAAAGTCATACAACAACCCTAGTTCCACAATATCACTGATCTTATGCAAAATGATGAATGTATGCAATGTTAAATGACCTAATGGAAGTTATATATGTGAGAAAAATGCAAAAATGTGTAAGCCAGATAGGAAGTAAAAGGGTAGGACAAATTTGGGGCATTACACCTGGGTGGTAGGGTTACTTTAAAGCAATAGTGTAGATTAGTTGACCCATTTGGTTTTGGGAACTGAGTTTCCATTAGTCGTCTGCAGACGTGACCTGTATAACTGCTGGATTTGTTGAAGCTAATCATCTTTCCTGAAAAGATAACAGGGTTAATTATATATGATGCATGAAATGCGGGGTTAGATGATGTTCTCAAAATAAATGAGATTATGCCGTATATGATATGTATGCGTATGTCATGATGGATGTTCACGAAATGCTATTTGCGTATGCTCGCGTCTGGGAAAATAAATCCCTGAATGTTGCTGGATATTTATAAATATTCTATTGGGAAGAGATGTTGCTTGAGAATAACTCTGTGGAGAACAAACTTAGGAAGTTAATTTTTGTAGCTGAAGTGATGAAATCTGTCGGGGATTGAGCCTTTGTATCTAGAGAAATAAACTCTGATTGGGGGATGAAATTTACTGACCCGCCCATGATTACTAAATTCGGCTGGAGGATATAGCTGTCAGGTTTCAGAGTGACCCTGGCTGGGGAGGTTACGTCCTGTTTTGGAAAAGCTGACATCAATGCTTTTGAATACTTTTACTATGTGGGGAGTATATGTACCAATGATTATGTTCCCAAGCTGGCTCTATTCCGGCACTTGTTGGGCAGAGTAACTGTTGGGTTTGGCACTTCTTGTTTTTGCCCCTGTTTCTGGGATTATGAGTAATTGTCTTTTGTTTCTTACGAAATATTTATAAGCAGCAACATTTTCAAATGGATATATCAAAAATAAGTCATTGGACGTTCTTGCAAAATAAAACAGAAAAATAAAAACAAATCGAAGTTTCTTGCGAAAATGATTTGTATTGATTTTTGAAGTTGGCCTATAACAGGCGTTTTTGTACAGAGAGGCTGGCACTCTAGTAAGAGAACACCGCCATAAAAATAGAAGCTATACAAATTTATGTAAAAGAAAAGAAAAACAAAAAAACTATGTGAAACAACCTCATTGGGTTCCAACTCTGCTATTGCCTTTATATCTTCAAGTGTCTCATCACTTTGCTACTTGGCCAAAATTTGATCAGATTCATTGGTTCCGCCCGAGCTTGATAGCCGATACTGAGGTATGGTCGCAAGATGATCCAATAAGACATAGTGGTACGCTTTATATCCCTAACTTTTTCCTGGACCTCCCTTTCGGGTTTTCAGTCCACCGGGATACCCTTTTTTTCCCAAGCCTCCCTTTCGGGTTTTCGACTTACCGGGTGTACAGATTTTTCCATTTTCATCCCTTACTTTTGGTAGAACCCTTTTGGTTTGCCGGGAAGCCCTTATTTTTTCCTAGGCAAGTCAACCTAGCGGGTCTTTTGATTAGGCGTAGTATCTTTTCACTATGTCTGCATTGACAGGGTGAGGAAGTTCGTCACCGTCTATGGTGGTTAGAATTATAGCTCCACCCAAAAAAAGTTCTTAACCACAAATGGTCCTTCGTACGTGGGGGTCCATTTTCCCCTGGGATCACCTTGCGGCAATATGATGTTCTTGATCACTAGATCCCCGACTTGATATTCTTGACGTCTGACTTTCTTGTTAAAATCCTTGATCATTCGCTTTTGATACGTCCGACCATGGCAGATAGCAGTAAGTCTCTTTTCATTGATTAGATTTAACTGATCAAGTTGGGTTCGGATCTAGTCATCCTCGCTCAAACCCGCATCCTTCATAATCCTGAGAGAAGGTATCTGGACCTTAATGGGTAGGACAGCCTCCATGCCATATACCAGAGAGTAGGTTGTTGCCCCTGTCGATGTCTGTGCTGAGGTACGGTACCCATGAAGAGCAAATGGTAACATCTCATGCCAGTCTTTACATGTCACTGTCATCTTTTGTACAATCTTCTTGATGTTCTTGTTAGCCGCTTCAACAACGCCATTCATCTTCAGTCGGTAGGGAGAAGAGTTATGATGTTGTATCTTGAATTGCTTACAGATCTCGGTGATCATCGTGTTGTTGATATTTGTACCATTGTCAGTAATAATTCTTTCTGGCACACCATATCGACAGATCAGATTATATCGGATAAACCGTGCCACGACGTTCTTGGTTACTGTAGCAAAAGAGGCTTCCTCAACTAACTTCGTGAAGTAATCAATGGCTACTAGGATAAAGCGATGTTCATTGGAAGCGGTGGGCCTGATTTCTCCGATCATGTCGATGCCCCACATTGAAAAGGGCCACGGAGCTGTCGAGACGTTTAATGGGACTGGAGGCACATGCACCTTATCAGTGTAGATTTGGAACTTATGACAAGTTCAAGAGTGCAGATAACAATCGGCTTCCATAGTGGACCAGTAGTATCCAACCCGTATGATCTTTCTAGCCATGTAATATCCACTATAATGGGTTCCGAAGGTGCCTTCATGTAGATCTGTCATGATCCTCTCTGCTTCACTCTTGTCTACACACCATAGTAGTGTGGAGTCATGGTTGCATTTATAGAGGATTCCATTACTGAGGAAGAACTTTGCAGCGAACCTTCTCAGAAACTTCTTATTGTTGACAGATGCCCCTTCGGGATACTCTTGAGCCTCGAGATACCTTTTGACTTCGTGAAACCAGGGTTTGTCTTCCACTTTATCGGTATCGATTTCACAGCAGTGTGTTGGTTCATCCAACCTCTCAATGGTGATTTTGGGAGCTTCATTATCCCACCTAACCTTGAACATAGAAGACATGGTAGCTAGCGCGTCCGCTAACTGGTTCTCCTCTCGTGGGAAATGTTTAAAGGTTACCTCCTCAAAGTGTGGGAGCAATGTCAGTATGTACTCTTTGTACGGGATGAGATTCGGGTGTTTCGTATCCCACTCGCCTTTGTCTGACTTATCACCAAAGCGGAATCCAGGAATACATTCAAGAACTTGATCCTTAGGTCAATAGCAGCCCTAAGACCCATGATGCACGCTTCGTACTCCGCCATGTTGTATGTGCAGTTGAAACATAATTGAGCAGTGAATGGAGTATGATATCCCTCAGGAGATATGATTACAGCGCCAATAACGTTACCCTGTGCGTTTGAGGCTCCATCAAAATACATAGACCATCAGGATCCCTCCTCAGATCCTTCATCCGGTCCAGGTTCTTCATAGTCAGTCACCAACATAATATTCTCATCCGGGAACTCAAAATTCATGGACTGGTAGTCATCCACGGCCTGATGAGCCAAATGATCAGCCAATACACTTCCCTTGATTGCTTTTTGGGTTGTGTATTAGATATCGTATTTGGTTAAGATCATCTTCCATCTTGCTATTCTTCCGGAGAGGGCAGGTTTCTTGAAAATGTACTTGATCGGATCCATCTTTGATACCAACAAGGTAGTGTGAGTCAGCATATACTGTCTCAGTCGACGAGCAGCCCATGCCAAAGCGCGGCAAGTTTTCTCGAGTAGTGAGTATCTTGTCTCACAGTCGGTAAACTTTTTGCTAAGGTAGTATATTGCGTGCTCTTTTTGACCAGACTCGTCATGCTGCCCCAGCACACACCCCATTGAATTGTCTAGCACTGTCAAGTACAATATCAAAGGTCTTCCTTCAACTAGAGGCATCAGAATTGGTGGTTCTTGAAGGTATTCCTTGATTCTTTCGAAAGCGGTCTGGCATTCATCATTCCACTTTACCACTTGATCTTTTTTCAAAAGCTTGGAGATTGGCTCACAAGTAGCAGTCAGGTGTGAAATGAACCTGGCGATATAATTCAGGCGTCCCAAGAAACCTCTAACTTCCTTCTTTGTACGGGGAGCTGGCATTTCTTGTATAGAATTTACCTTTGCAGGATCTACTTGGATGCCTTTGTCGCTGACAATGAAACCCATAAGTTTACCAGACCTTACCCCGAAGGTACACTTGTTCGGATTCAACCTCGGCTTATATATCCTTAACCTGTCGAACAACTTTTGTAGATGATCAAGGTGCTCTTCCTCAGTTTGAGACCTAGCTATCATGTCATCAACATAGACTTCGATCTCGTGGTGAATCATATCATGGAACAAAGTGACCATGGCGCGCTGGTAAGTTGCCCCAACATTCTTCAACCCAAAAGTCATCACTTTGTAATAGAAGGTGCCCCACTGTGTGACGAAGGTCATCATCTCCATGTCTTCAGGAGCCATCTTGATATGGTTGTAGCCAGAGAAACTGTCCATGAAAGAGAAGATTTTGTGTTGCACGGTGTTGTCGACCAGAACATCAATGTGAGGAAGAGGGAAGTCATCATTGGGGCTTGCCCTATTCAGATCTCTGTAATCTACACACATCTGTACCTTACCGTCCTTCTTAGGTATCGGAACGACGTTGGCAACCCACTGTGGATAAGAAGTGACAGCTAAGAATCCTACGTCGAACTGCTTCATGACCTCTGCCTTGATCCTCTCTGACATTTCAGAGCGCATACGACGGACCTTCTATTTAGCCGAAGGACAGTCTTCTTTAGTCGGCAGGTGGTGTACCACAATATCAGTGTCCAAACCAGGCATGTCTTCATAGGACCAGGCGAAGATCTCAACATAGTCGTGCAACATCTGTATCAACCTCTGTTTGACGCTAACCTCCAGATTTGCACCTATTTTAACCTCTTTTATGTCTTCCTCAGTACCCAAGTTCATTGTCTCAACCGGATCTTCATGAGGTTGTATGACACTTTCTTCCTGCTGTAATAGTCTACCAAGTTCTCCAGGAACCTCACAATCATCCTCACCTTCGTCTTCGGCTTAGTTGATCGGATTTTTGAAGTTATAACTGGCAATAGCAGAGCTGTTATCAATGGGATCCAGAGTGGATATGGATCTGCATTATGATGCGTGAGTGTGTGTAAGAGAATAGTTGTTTTGATAAAGTGAAAACAGAAAAGAAAGAACAGAGAGCGCAAAATTTGTATGCAAGAAACGTCCAATGCTTTATTAATGATATATAAAATGACAAATAATAGCCCTCACAAGCAAAACCAATGTGCCTCGGGCAAGGCACAAGGCCGTAAAGTTTTAAATTGTTTATTACAAATCTCAAAACAAGTAAGACAATTACTGCGGAATAAAAGAAACTGGTATAAAGTCCTAAGTCGTCTAGTTACTCGGTCCATTGTTGGTAGTTGGGTAGATCCAGCTGTCGATGTCTGAGTCTTCCTCGCTGTCTTTAATAGCATTAATTCCCCGATTACTGATGTGTAGGGGAGGTCCTCCATCCTGAGCGCGTCGAACAACCCTTTGAGCCCCTGTAGTAAAGCCCAAACCAAATTTGTCAGTTTTGTGAGTGAAATCAGGGAGCTGACCATAAAAGGTACACCCACCTTCTTCAACCACGGCCCTTGCGTCCTTGAGAGAAGCCATCTTCAGAGGAGGTTTACTGCTGGTAGTAGTTTCAGTCGATGCCAAGATCTGAGGGACTTCTTCTAAGTTCTGACAAGGAGTCTCTATAAATTCGCCGTCTATCTCTAGGTAATGGAAGGAATTGAGGTGGCTCACCATATACTCCTATTCACCCTGCACCGTGACAATCTTCCCTTTTACAGGATACTTCAGCATTTGGTGTAGTGTGGAAGTAACTGCCCTAGCCTCATGGATCAAAGGACGACCCAACAAATAAGAATATGATGGCCTAATATCCATCACATAGAAGGTGGACCCAAAGGTATGAGAACCCACTTTGACAGGGATGTCCACCTCCCCGTGCACCATTCTTTTCGACCCATCAAAAGCCCTTACCATTATTTTACTAGGCTTTAAAGTCAAACCCTCACAATCCAACCGATCCAATGCCTTCTTGGGCAAAACATTCAGCGAAGACCCAATATCTACCAACACATTATCCATAGTGGTTCCCATGCATTCAATCAAGACATGTAGAGCATCATTATGATTCTTTCCCTTCAGTGTCAAGTCTGCATCTGAAAAACCCATCCCATTGTCAGCAGTCAGTCTGGCCATGCAATCTTTAAATTGATCAGCTGAAGTCTCTTGCGGTACATGCGCAGTTTTGAGGAATGCAATCAAAGCCTTCGCATGGGCCTCAGAGCACAACAGCAGGGATAACATGGATATCTTTGAGGGGGTTTTCCCCAGCTTCTAGACCACATTATAGTCGCTCTTTTTTATTATTTTCAATATTTCCTCTATCTCTTGCTTAGAGGCTTCCACAACAATTTTTCTAGGTGCCTCCGTCCGGGCAGGCTCACCTATAACTTCTTTGTCGCGAGTATCATACGACTCACCGACAGGGTTAATAACTGGAGTAAGAACAGGAGCCGTAGTTGATGTACCAACAGGAACAGCAGATGGAATAACAATAGGCCTGTTGACAGTCTTAGGGGAAATCTCGGGAGATAAGACCCTTCCACTTCGGGTAACCTTGTTGGTTCCGACAATGTTACCAATATCAGGATCAGCCTCTTCATTTTTCAAATCTTGTTTGATGCCATGATAGTACACATCGGCACCATAATGCCAGGGGACAGCTTTGTCCGAGACATATGGGACAGGACCAGGAACACTGATTATTAGCGGAGCGATTCTTGGAGCAGATGTAATCCTAAAAGGTCTTATCGAGGGGACCTTGGAAGGATTGGCGGAAATGGTTATAATGGCAATGTCTTCAGATGGTACAACAGGAACCAAAGTTTTTTCGAACAAAATTTCTTTGTTGTCCATATGGCGTTGAACACCTGACTTCAGTAAATGGAAACTAGAAGGTAGAAATGAACACATGTGGCAACCTTCACCACAACCCAGAAATAAACTGGCCATCAGCAAATTCTTCTTCACAGTCATGAGAGGAGTAGAAACTCCATCCACCAAGGTTACAAACAAGTCGGTATCAACAGCATTAACTCCACGGCCATACTTAGGCATGAGCGCAGTTATGCAATTTGGCTTTTCCGGAGCATCGAACTCAATTTCCTTGGCTTCGATCAGATTTTGTACCTTATTTCTTAGAGCCCAACAGTCATTGGTATCGTGGCTAGGACTCTCAGAATGATAGGCACACCGAGAATTTGGATTATATCGGGGAGATGTGGTATTTTAATTCTTGGGAGCCTCTTTCAAGGTTGCCAAGTTGGATCTCAGCAGATGAGGTAGAACTTCAGCCAATGTCATATTGATTCGGGTAAACTGTTGTTGTGGTATTTCCACCCTTTGTTGATTGTTGCGTTGTGGAGCGGTTGCAAGCCTAGGTATCATTACGGCACTTACTGTCTGACGATGTCCAACTCTGTTTTGGCCCCTCGGGTTGTAGATGGCACTGGCTTCTTTCTTACCAGCAAAAGGCTTCTTTACTGAACTCGAAGAGGCATCCTTCTGTATTTTTCCGCTCTGAATCCCAACCTCTACTCTCTCTCTCTCTCTCCAGTCAGAATCAGCTCGGTGAAACTAGGTGACGAGTTGCCGATCAAATGATTAAAGAATGGATCAGATAGCGTCCCCAAAAACATATCAACCAACTCCCTATCAGACAACGGGGGTTGAACTCTTCCAGCCAAGTCTCTCCATTTATGTGCATAGTCTTTAAAGCCTTCACTTACCCCCATGGACATACTCTGGAGTTGATTACGAGTAGGAGCAAGGTCGGAGTTATATTGATACTGCTTATAGAAGGCAGCAGCCAGATCTTCCCAATTTCGGACATTGTCTCTCTCCAATTGGTAGAACCATTCAAGATGAGTCCCTGACAGACTATCTTGAAAGAAATGAACCCACAAATTTCTATCAGCGGTGTGGGGCTGAATCTTTCTGACATAAGAGCGAAGATAGAGTTTTGGGCAGGACACGCCATCATACTTTGCAAAAATTGGAGCTTTGAACTTCTACGGGATAACCACTCCCGATACCAATCCTAATTCTTCGAAATCTAGCCCAGGTATCCTCTGGACTTCCATGGCACTCAAGCGATCTTCCAACTGCTTGTATATATCCTCAGCGGGAGGATATTGCTCATCATTGTAGTCGGTATCATTGTCAGAAACTGTAGGACTGGGATCCTTCTCTCTTGTCTCTTCTTCTTCATTCTCCCCTTCTTTGGATGAAGAGGTCAGATCGAATTGTTGCTTCAACGGCCCTCCAAACCTTCTGCCCATATTCAGAATACAAGCAACCTTCTTCTTTTTCTTTCACTCTTTCAGGATGAGGGCTTTCGGGTCCTCCTGCCCTTTTGCCAGATTTATGAACATTTGCTGGAACTGGGCGTTTTGTGCCTGAAGATCCTTGATGCTTTGTTCGGAAGACATTTCTGCTGAAATAAATAGCGAAGAAGATGAGAAACCTATAATGGTGCTTGTACATGCAATGCTATGAATGGGATGCGCATGCAATGAATTCAAAGACTTTGGGGAAATTTAAATTTGCAAACCAAAATAAAACAAAGATTTTATTAGCTAAATTCAAAGTTCAAATGCCTATTAGGCGTTACAATTAAAAACAAATCTAAAACTAGAAAAGAAATTAAAATTACCATGGATGCTTCCTCTTTGTGCCGAGATAAACATTGAGTCCTTTTTCCTCATGGAGCTACTTTGTGAGTTCTAAAACCTTCCTCTCCTGGGCATAGAACTGATCCATGTAAGTATCCCGCTCCGTCTTCAACTGAATCCAAGACCTCTGTAATTCTCCAAGATTAATGGGCATATCAGGATAGAGAACCGTGTAAGGAACACCCCCTTCAGTAGTGGGTTCTATAATCACTGGTAAAACGGACATATATGGCATCATAAGCTTCTGGGCGCGAGCTCGTACCCATTGGAGGTAAGGTTCCATAGGAATGGAAGCCTTTAGCCCCAAAGCCCTAGCTCCAGATCTGTTTACCATGCCCCAAGCTCGTAAGAACCTCCGGCGATACTCTTGAACATCATCCTCATAGTTGAATACAGTGCTCTCAATAAGTAACTCATAGGGACCATCTCTTCGAGCGTAACCATTTTGTCGCCGAGCTAAACAAGGATTGTAGGTTATACCCCCTCTGATTCCAAGTAATGGGACATTAGGGTACTCTCTGCAATGGTCAATAATAATAGTGTTTTCCATAGCTCGGGAACACCAGAGAATATCCATGTGAGCGAGTGACATTATCCTTTGTGACCAACCCAAACCTTCTTCATTCTTCAGTATGGACTTAGGGAGGTGAGAAATAAACCACCTCGACAGCAATGGTATGCAACACATAAGAACCCCTCTTCTCTTCATGGTACGAGTATGGAGAGTGTGCAAAATATCTCCGAGTAAGGTAGGCACGGGGTTGTGAGAGAGGAAGATCTTGATAGAATTCACATCTATGAATAAGTCTGGATTAGGGAATAGTACTAACCCATAGATTAGAAGGGCCAAGACCTCCTCAAAAGCCTGAAAATCCATATCATCCCAAAACAACTGGGCCTTGTCTATCAGGAATTTGGCTAGAAAAGCCTAGACTCTGCTTCTTATTTCCCAATTGGATACCATGTCGGCCTGTTTCAGATGCAAAGCTGAGGCAATGACTTTTGGATTAGGAACTTCTTCTAGACTTGTGAAAGGCAACTGATCAAGGATGAGTATATTCAACAGCTGAGAGAATTCTTACATGGTAGGCACCAACTGATAGTCTGGGAAGGTGAAGCAGTGGTGCTTGAGATCAAAGAACTGAAAAAGTACACTCATCATCTTTTCATCAAAGTTTGAAGTAACCAGGTTGAGAAGTCGACCATGTCTCTTAGTGAATGAAGAAGTTTCGGAAACCTTTGATACTAGCTCTTTGAGTTGGGAAGGTATCTTCACAAAGATAATTCGGATAGTGTTTCTAGGAACGGAAGCCATGATCTGCAAAACAGAACAAAAATAAATTCCCTTGGTCCTTGAAATGGTTAGTGTAATAAGAATGGATGTTATGTTATGATGCATGATGTCATGATAAACCACAGGTATAGCAAACACAGACAAATCACACCAAGTTCTTAGGTTTAAGGCATGCATGAGGTTAAAGGTCATACCCTCTTAAAGTTTAGTTGGTTTCAAACCTGTCTTAAAAAGTAACCAGGTTCTAAGGGATCTCAATATCACTGACCATCCTTTATCGGGCATTATCTCAGCTCAAGTAATCTTTTCTTGCGGCCGAAATATCCTGAAAGTCCAATCTCAATGAGTGTAGCATCGAGTATCAACCAATCCTCAACTCTATATCGAGGCCGGCTATCTCACTACTTTCTAATGGCCAATTTTGTTCAACTAAGGTTCTAAGGCCAGTTAGTGCTTCACGACACCATGCGGCGGCCCCATATTCTCCTCGTTTCCCCACGAAGGATATCGGTACCAACCAAAGTGCCACACCAACACAATCATCGCTTAAACCATATCGGTCTATGCTGTACAGTCTCCACGATCTATTGTTGTTTACCTAAAAAGTTCCCCTAGATCCGGGTGTAGGATCTATAATAACCCAAACAAACCCCTTTAAGAATAAAGCAAACAAACAAGAAAGTAAATTTCAAAATGACCTAGATCCTAAGGTATACCACACTTTATTATTTTCCCCAACAGAGTCGCCAGTTCTGTGATACGGTGGTAGAACTGACTGTTCATACTTGTTTGTGTTTTGTGTTTTTCATTCTCAAAATGTCACGGTAAGCAAGAGTCTCCACCGACTTTTATTTTATCCAATTAGGAAAAGGAAAAAGAACAGAAAAAACCATTTTCGAGAATATTTCTGAGTACGGGGGGTAGATTATAGAAAGGGGAGGTGTTCGCACCCTTTCTATCCATGGTTTTCCATGGGCTCTTAGATACTTTCTCATTTTAAAATAGCTTGTGTGTGTGCTTGTTTTGAAAAAAAAAAGTTTACTTCGTGATAACCCTTGTATCAGTCCTCAAGGGTGTGACGAAGCTGTTTTGAAAATTGTTTGAAAAGTGTTGGTGTGAAATTTGTTTGTTTGAGCAAGTACCTAGGAACTATCTACCTACTCGAAAAAGACAGTTCATTTTCCTTTAGACAGCATTATCCAATTATTAAGGAATAGGTAGCACCGTCGTTGGAGTTTTAAGGGACGTTCGAAGGGACAGATACGGTCACAAAAGAAATGTTATGAGGTGTTAGTAATCATCCTAAAGCCTTAAAGATCTTTTTCCGAGGCAACATCCGAATGGGTCATTTGAGATCTTTCGAGGCTAGAGGACGACTACTAACAAACCCTATACTTCATGACCGTTTAACCGAAGGAGACCGAAGTGGAGTAAACCCTAGGAGTGAGCATGTGCGAGTGAACTTTTTCAGTTAATTTATCTTTGCATATTTAGGGTTTTCTACCGTTTTAATTTTCAAGCATTCTTCTCATACAATCCTATTAGCATACATCTAACAGTTAATAATTGGGGAAATTTAAAGTACGGAAATAGAAATCCTAACTATTACATGGCTTTTGCAGATACGGAATTATTTTGATTGAAAATAAAATACGGAATCAAAACCCAATTAAATCTATTACAACCTCGAAGCAGTTACAAAAATAATTAAAAAAATTAATTAAAATATGCGCGACGAATTAAATGCGAGGATGATTAGAAAACCTAAAAAAATCTAGTTTGAGAAAAAATATTTAAGCTATTTTTGAAGAAAAAACTTAATTATTTAAAAAATCAAATCCTAATTTCTAATTGATTTTAATTTACAAAAAATAAGATTTAATTGCCCTAATTTTGAATTTAATTAATTAATTAAAGAAAATAAATATTTTATAAAAAAAGATTTTTGGTGTCTTTGTGATTTTTTTGGTTTTTTGTAGTTAATTAAAAAAAAGATTAATTTGTGAAAACAAATAATTAAACAAATAAAATAAATAAAAGAAATAAAAAATTATTAAATTGGGCATGTGTTGATGAGTAATTATGGGGGTGTGTTATGAAATTTGCTAGGCCTAATAACTGCTGAGCCCAACCAATGCGTGAGATCCAGTGCTGGCCATCTTTGATGGTACACCATGGTCCTTCAGTGATAGGCGTTGGATCTGGTTGATCATGAATCCTGTGGCTGGCTGTTGATGGCGCATGATAGGATTTTGGGATGGTAATGCATAGGATCCTGCAAAGAAGAATAAAAACAAGGAAAATTGTTGGGACCTGGGATCGAACCCAAGTCCTCTCACTATCCAGCGTGCACGCTTGCCATCTGTGCTACATGCCTTATTTGTTAATATAATAACAACAATATATAATATATGAAATAAAGTGGCTGAATATAAAAAGCGCGCAGAATTCAAATTGGCCAATGGTTATCAGCCACGTCTTTATCTTCTTCCTGGAATCGTCGTTTTAGATAACGACCTTTTACCTACGGACAGCGCCTGTAACTAAAACCCTGCAAATTTCTAAAATCCAGCACAGGCATGATAAAACAATTATGCTTACATCAATCAATTTGTTTTGACCTCACGAGTACGATGGTACCCTTTGCGTAGGCCAATTTCACCTGTATCAAGAATCCCCAAAATGTAACCTCAAACCCTAATAATGGCAACTCTGGATATAAGCATCAAAACATAAAATCAAGTAAACCAAAACGTTCTAAAAGCTCATACAACCACAATGCTACCTTCAATAATGGTTAATCATGTAATAATTGCAAAATACGATTAAAGTTAGGGAAGGCAAACTGTGGGTTTGTAACGTGTGTTTTTGGGCGTGAACATGCATGCAATTGATCCAGTTACGTTCCTGAGATGTCCAGTAATCTGTTGGCAACGTTAGAATGGCTTGAATTGGCCTCCAAGCTTGAAATCGATTCACTACTTTTTGCAAAAAAAATGAGTTTGTTCTTCTGCTTTCCACGGCTGCTAATCTTTTTTTTCGTGCCTGGCTTTGTTCATTATATATCCCTAAGTGAATTAGGGTTATAAAAACAGCTGGTATCTTTGCAATTTTTAAAGATTTGATTTGGTTTTCATCTTGTATGATATCCTTCTAAATTAGGCCTAATCATGCCATTCTTGTGCCAATCAACCTTGATTCGATTTGATCTTGATATGCCAGCATAATTAGCTTGTGATTTTGTCCAAAAATTAGATCAAAACAAATCTTTGCTATTATTTATCATTTATTTGATTTAATTCAACTCTTAATTAATAAAAAATCAAAATAAAATAAATAATGAAAAAAATAACATGTGAGTAAATATTTGGGTCGTGGACCATGTTATGAGTAAGGTGCAAGCATAAAAAGTTAGGCCCATTTGGCAAAAAAATGCAATTTTGAGCCTATTTGACTTTTGGCAATTTTGCAAAAATGGTCAACTTTGACAAGGAATATCTCTTCCAATTTTAACCCTAGAGAGGTGTTCTTGGACTTTTTAGAAATTTTAGGATGTCCCCTAAACAACACTTTAGTTCTCATCTCAATTGGGTCTTCCATGTTCATGTAAGAAGCTTTGACCCAAAAAGTGTTTTTGTTGACTTTTCAAAAGGACCTATAATATGGACATTCATATCCTTTTGTGAGTGCATATTTTGAACTTGAGGGATGAATAAGAATTGTAGGGAATTTCATCCTCTTAAAAATGAGCCTTGGATGGAAAACACTTGATAAAGTATGAGGAAGTTATGCTTGGTCAAACTTTGGTTGACTTTTCCTAAGAAACCCTAATTTAGCAACTTTTGGGTTTTGATGAATTTGAGGCATTCCTAGAGAAATCATGATCAACCCTTGATAAAATGATGGATATAACTTCAAAATGTTTATGTTGACCGAAAATCTTGAAGTTTGACTGTATGTGGGCCACAGTTGGCTTTTGACCTAGTACAGTCGATTCTCCAACATCTAGGCAGCTGACTGAGCAAACTTCTTGTGCAAGGCTTGAAATTTGACATGGAGGGTCTTGAGAACATATTAGGACCATGTAGATCATATGAAGTCTTTGGAGTTCATCCACCTTGATGAAACTGGAAACCCTAGTTTGAGGTACATTGCCTTAGGAGAGAGTTTGTCTGGTCAACTCTTGGGCATCCTTGAGCAAGTTTAGCATCTCAATGGGCATGTGTTGAGTAAAATGAGAGGGGAAATTTTGGGGTATAACACCAGTATAATGCCGACTCGGCGTCGATAAGAGTTTAGTTACAAGATATGACAATGGGGAAGAATGAAGGATTTAAAGAATATGCATAAAAGTGGAGAGACATGGCCAGTAGGGTTCAACCACCTTTGACTGATAGAGAGCACATTGACATGTTTATGGGCACTTTATCTGGTCCATTATTTAACTTGTTGGTTGGCTGTTCTTCTTCCGGATTCACCGAGTTAATCTTAACCAGTGAAAGAGTTGAAAGTGGCATCAAAAGCGGAAATATTCCCATGGAATTTGCCTCCACTTCAAATCCTGTAAAAAAAACCTTTTGCTGCAAAAAAGGAAATAAATATTGTGTACGGTGCAAGGGCCCGTACCTAGAAGAATGATCATCCGTCTGTTAATGATGTTTGAATCTCCAATCCAACTCCTGCTCAAAGACCATCTGCTAATCACCAACGGTTTGAAACTTCGAGAAGACAATTTACGAGGATAGGCATGTCACTATCCCAAGCCTTACAACACTTGCTAAAGGCTAATTTGGTGACATTGCACGATCCTCCTGCCAATCCAGATACCTCTTCACCAAAGTATAATCCGAATGCTAAATGTGCTTACCACTCAAGTAGCCCCGGGCAAGAGATTGACCAATGTTGGGCCCTAAAGAATAAAATTCAGGACTTGATAGATAACAAGACTGTTGAATTTGATCCTCCTCCAACTTTGAATGTAATCACCGCACCTACGCCAAAACATGACAAGGATGTCAATAAAGTCAATATTGTGGGTGATTCGGATGATGAAGCTGCATTTGAAGATTGGGTTTATCCTACTACAACGGAGCTAAAGAATTGGCATGCAAAGGACTTCGTGCCCATCTCCTTCATTGATGAGTAATCTACTTGTTTATTGTTATTTATTAATTCAAGAACATTTTGTCTGTAATATTTGATAATGACTTTTAAGCCATGTGCCTGGCCCGGGGCACTTTGGTCCATTTGTCAAGGGTTTTATTTATGTTCATCCTATCATATGGTCATTAAATACAAATCATTGGACTCTTTTGCATTCAAATCTTTGTGTTCATTGTCTTTCCTTTCTTACATTTTTCAAAATAGCCATGTATCTTACATGCACACACGCACACTCTTGCATGTCCTCATCCACTCTGGGTCTTATTGCCAAAGACTCTACTATTTCCGACTATGACTTCGAATGTCCAACTAACCAAGCTGAAGACAAAGGCAAGGAAGATTGTGAAATACCAAGAGAACTAGCCTTACTTCTATTACAAGAGGAAAAAGTTATTCAACAGCACAAAGAGTAAGTTGAATTTATCAATTTGGGTACCGAGACAGACAAGAGAGAGGTTAAGATCGGGGCTAACTTAGAAGACAATGTTAAGAGCAGGTTGGTTTAAATGTTGCATGACTATGTAGAAATGTTTGCTTGGTCATATGAAGATATGCCAGGGTTGGACACTAACATCGTAGTTCATCGTCTGCCGGCAAAAGAAGACTGTCCTCCTGTCAAACAAAAGGTTTGTCGCATGAGGCCTGATATGTCTGAAAAGATAAAAGCTTAGGTAATGAAACAATTTGATGCAGGATTCCTAGTTGTGACATCTTATCCACAATGGGTTACCAATGTGGTTCCACTTCTAAATAAAGACGGAAAAGTTCGCATGTGCGTAGACTATGGGGATCTGAATAGGGCAAGCCCCAAGGATGACTTCCCTTTACCACACATTGACGTCTTGGTCGATAATACTACTCAACATAAAGTCTTCTCTTTCATGGATGGCTTCTCTGGATATAATCAGATAAGGATGGCTCCCGAAGACATGGAGAAGACTACTTTTGTTACGCAATGGGGCACCTTTTGTTACAAGGTCATGCCGTTCGGATTAAAGAATGCAGGGGAAACATATCAAAGAGCTATGGTAGCTTTGTTTCATGACAGGATTCATCATGAAATAGATCTCTATGTGGATGATATGATTTCCAGATCACAAACTGAAGAGGAACATCTCGATCACCTGTATAAGCTATTCGAAAGGTTGAAAAAGTACAAATTAAGGTTAAACCCTAACAAGTGCACATTTGGAGTACGATCTGGAAAGCTTCTAGGCTTTGTTGTCAGCAATAAAGGCATTTAAGTTGATCCTGCCAAGGTAAAGGCCATCCAATAAATTCTAGTCCCCCACTCTGAAAAGGAAGTTAGAGGATTCTTGGGTCGTCTCAATTACATCGCCCGCTACATATCTCACTTGACTGCTACTTGTGAGCCAATCTTCAAACTCTTGAAGAAAGATCAAGTAGTCAGATGGAATGATGAATGCCAAGCTTCCTTCGACAAAATCAAATAATATCTACAAGAGCCTCCTATTCTCATGCCTCCAGTTGAAGGAAGACCCTTGATCATGTACTTGACAGTACTAGAGAACTCTATGGGGTGTGTTTTGGGCCAACATGATGAGTCTGGCCGAAAAGAGTATGCTATTTACTACCTGAGCAAAAAGTTTACCGACTGTGAAAGCAGATATTCGCTATTCAAGAAAACTTGTTGTCCTCTGGCATGGGCTGCTCGCCGGCTAAGACAATATATGTTGACTCATACCACTCTATTGATTTCTAAGATGGACCCAATCAAGTACATATTTGAGAAACCTGCTCTCTACGGAAGGATAACCAATTGGCAAATGACTTTGACTGAGTACGATATTCAATACACAACACAAAAGGCCATCAAAGGAAGCGTACTAGCAGATCATTTGGCCCATCAAGATGTCGATGATTATCAATCTATGAACTTTGACTTCCTAGATGAGAACATCATGCTGGTAACCGATTATGCGAAACCTGGACCGTATGACGGACCTGAACAAGGATCCCAATGGACTATGGTCTTTGATGGGGCTTCCAACGCCTTGGGTAACAAAATTGGTGCTGTGATCATATCCCCTGAAGGTTGCCACACTCCATTCACTGCCAGATTATGCTTCGATTGCACGAACAATATGGCTGAGTATGAAGCGTGCATTTTGGGTCTGAAAGCTTCCATTGACTTGAGGATCAAGCATTTGAATGTGTTTGGGAATTCCTCTCTAGTGATTATCCAAGTAAAAGGATATTGGGACACTAAACACTCTAATATCATCCCTTACAATGAACTTGGGTTATCCTTGATTCCCTACTTCGAAGAGATCACCTTTGAGCACTTCCCTAGGGAAGAAAATCGTCTAGTCGATGCTTTGGCCACCATGTCTTCAATGTTCAAGGTCATATGGGAAAATGAAGCCCATATGATTGCAATTGAGAGATTCAGTGAACCTGCAAACTGCTGTGAGCTTGACACTGATATGGAAAAACCATGGTACCATGAGGTGATGAGATATCTTGAAGCACAAGAGTATCCCGAGGGAGCATCCATCAATGACAGAAAGTTCTTACGGAGATTTTCAGCCAAATTCTTCCTAAGTAACGGAATATTGTGCAAGCACAACCATGACTCTACTCTACTCCAATGTGTGGACAAGAAGTAGGCAGCGGAAATAATGGAAGACATGCACGATGGTCTCTTTGGGACTCACTCAGGAGGATATATGATGGAAAAGAAGATTCTGAGAGCCAACTATTATTTGTCAACAAGGGAGACTGGTTGCCATTAGCATTCAAGAACTTGTCAGAAATGCCAAATCTACGCTGACAAGGCCCATGTGCTTCCAATCCCTATGAACGTCATGACTGCTCCGTGGCCATTTGCAATGTGGGGCATTGACATGATTGGACAAATCAAGCCCACCGCTTCCAATGGATATCGCTTCATTCTGGTCGCTATTGACTATTTCACCAAATGGGTCGAAGCCACTTTGTTTGCCTCAGTCACCAAGAATGTGGTAGCCAGATTCATTAAACATAACCTCATCTGCCGCTATGTTATCTCCGAAAGGATCATCACCGACAATGGGACTAACCTCAACAATGTTATGATTACCGAACTTTGCACTCAGTTCAAAATCAAGCATCACAATTCTTCTCCATATAGACCTAAAATGAATGGCGCAGTCGAAGCGGCCAACAAAAACATTAAGAAGATTGTGCAGAAGATTGTAGTGACCTATAAGAACTGGCATGAGATGTTACCATTTGCTCTACATGGCTACCGCACGCCAGCTAGAACGTCAACTGGGGAAACTCCCTTTTCCTTAGTCTATGGCATGGAAGCTGTTTTGCTAGTGGAAGTTCAGATTTCCTCACTAAGGATTATGAATGAAGCATGTCTAGGAGAAGACGAGTGGATTCATACAAGGTTGGATTAATTGAACTTGGTCGATGAAAAATGATTAGTTGTTGTTTGTCATGGTCAGGCGTACCAAAAATGTATGATCAAGCTGGAGACTTGGTGATAAAACGCATCATTCTGCCACAAGGCGACCCCAGAGGCAAATGGACTCCCACCTACGAAGGGCCATTTGTTGTCAAGAGAGTGTTCTTTGGAAGTGTCGTGATGCTGACTACCATGGATGGTGAAGACTTCCCACATCCTATAAACGCGGACATAGTTAAAAAATACTATGCATAAAGGACCCGCTAGGTTGACACACCTAGGAAAAAATAAGGGCATCCCGGTAAACCAAAAGTTTTGGGCAAAAATTAGGGATATATGCAAAAAATTGTACACATGCATGTTGAAACCTCGAAAGGGAGACTTGGGCAAAAATGAGTATCCCGGTGGGCTGAAAACCCGAAAGGGTAGTCCAGGCAAAAGTTAAGGATTGAAAGCGTATGACTATGTCCCGTGGAATTACCACAGTCAACTTTATGACCAAGGTCCGAGTTCAAACGGTCCAAGATCAATCCAATCAACTTCTATCAACGACAAGGGGCATTCGAAGACATTGGGGCAATAGTAGAGTTGGAATACAATGAGATCATTTCAACATGGCTATTTGTTTTGTTTTTAATTTTTGTTTTCCTTTCGACGATTTCCTCTTACTAGATCTTCGTCCCTTTGTACAAAAAAACGCCTATTCATGGGCAAAATATCAATACAAATATACTTTGAAGTTCAAACTTTCTGTTTTTGTTTTGAATGCAAAATTGTCCAATAACTAAAATTGAACGAACATATGCAAATGAACAGAATTAAAACTATTTGAAACATGTGTCCTGCTAAGCAGCATCAAGCATATTTTTAATGTATATGGAATATCCCCACAGAGTTATTTCATTAGCATTATCCCCACAAGGACGGCTACAATAAACCAATCATCAACAAAGTTACCCACAAAGTCTCTTTGCATAGGTTAATCTCCAACCAGAGTTTCAATCTCTTAGCAGCTCTCTCCCTAGCTAAGTTGATCCTACAAGTAGAAGCCTTGTGGATCTCTTCCTAAAAGAACTCACCTCATCAGCAGTTCATCAAGTTTTCTTCAACAGGGTTTATTTCCCCAACCAGGTTTATTTCCCCCAACAAACAACATACAACAATCAACAAATTCCCCCGACATAGCCTATCTTCCCCAGCTGAGTTTGTTATCCCCAGCTGAGTATATCCTCCCCAAGATGAGTTTGTCCTCCCCGACTGATTCCAGACTCCCCAGCTTGAGTTTTCCTTTCAGACTATTATAAATCATAGGGCCACAACCCCTAATCCCTAGTAAAGTCATCAACAAAACCTTTACTACCTCCAAAAGATATTATAAAGCATGGACCCGACCAGATATTAATACAAATTTCAAGATACTATAAAGCCTGGATCCGACCAGATAATAGTCCATTTCTAAAGTCACTATAGAGCCTGGACCCGACCAGATAATAGTGTAATCTTTCAACTAACTATGAAGTCTGGACACAACCAGATAATAGTTAACCTTTCAAAAAACTATGAAGCCTGGATCCGACCAGATACTAGTTTAACTCTTCAAGATATAGAAGAACATGGACTCAACCAAACCAGGGTTTAACTTCTTTTCCCCAGTAGAGTTTGCCTCTACCCCGGTAAGTTACTGTGAAGCCTGGATCTGACCAGATATCAGTTTTCAATTTCATCTTTTCAAGTAAGTTATTGTGAAGACTGGATCCGACCAGATAGAAATTCCCCTCAGAAGTTTGTTGTGAAACCTGGAATCCGACCAGATAACAACTAAGCTCCAAGCAAGTTACTGTAAAGCTTGGACCCGACCAGATATCAGTTTAAATCTATCTCTTCAGACAAGTTTATTGCAAAGCCTGGACCCGACCAGATAGCAACTAACTTCGTCCACCTCAATATCTGTAAAGCCTGGATCCGACCAGATATCAGTTCAATTTCATCTATTCATGCAGTTTATTGTGAAGCCTGGGCCCGACCAGATGATAACTAGCTACAATTCCCAACAAGACACTATGAAGCCTGGACCCGACCAGATAATAGTATAACTTTTCAAAAAACTATGAAGCCTGGAACCGACCAGATAGTAGTTACCACTTCAAGATACTATGAAGCCTGGACCCGACTAGATATCAGTTCAACTTCATCCTTTCTAGTAAGTTACTGCAAAGCCTGGAACCTGACCAGATAACAGTTAACTTCCTTATCTCCAGCAAGTTATTGTGAAGCTGGAATCCAAATAGATAACAGCCTAACTTCACTCTCCCCAAGAAATTTTATGCAAAGCCTGGAATCCGACCAGATAACAGTTAATTTATTCTTCCCTAGCAAGTTACCGTGAATCATGGATCCAACCAGATAGAAATTGACTTCATTATCCTCAACAAGTTGTGAAGCCTGGACTCGACCAGATAACCGCTAACATTCAAGAGATACTCCCCAGCGGAAGCATTCTGTCAACAAAGTTTGAAGATGTGTATATTCTTCATTTCCAACAACAATCTGATATTCAACTTCCCAGGAACTCCTCAGCAGTAGTCAGGGATTTATTTTCCCGGACAAACATGCATCTCACATTCATACATCATAGCATATACATACAAAACGCATTTAGCATAATACCACATCTGGTGAACATCATGCATACATCTGCATTTTACTAACCCTTTTTCCACAGGTAAAACAACAAGTTTTAGTATAAATCGACCAAATATTTTTGCTGATACTTCTTCCAGTGTTTACCATCATTCCTCCAAATGGCATCTATAAGCCCATTCACAATACATCTTTGAGTGCAAATTTCTAGGCACTCTAGTGTTCAATCATATTCCACCTTCAAGTCACGAATGGCGGATCTGCCAATCTAACTCTTCAGGTTTAAGAAGATTGAACAGGGGTAGCTGTTGTACCCCAAAATTTTCCTTCTCATTTATCAAATAATCTCTCACAAGATCTCCTTGATTCAAGACTGCACAAGGGTTGATCAGCTCAAGACACCTCCTCAAGCACTAATGACTGAAAATTAGGGTTTGAGATTGCACAAGGACAACTAGACTTTTAATGCCCCATATGAATTTCATGGATCATTTTGAACCCTCAATATTGCTCATGTCAAGTTTCAAGTCTTGGATCACATTTTTGCTCAGTCAATTGATCAGTTGACCTAAAATTAGTTGTATTGGGGAAAAAGTCAATTGTGGTCAATTTACAGTCAAACTTTATAATTTTTTATCCATATCAACATCATGAACTCGTATATGTCATTTGATCAAGTTTGGATCATAATTCCTCAAGAAATTTGATTAGATCATCAAAAGGGCAAAATGGTCAAAATTAGGGTTTTGACTGAGAAGGTGCAATTCTTGATTTTTGACCTAGCAAATAATTTATTGGTTTAAGTTATGATCTGAAGGATTCAAATACTTTATTTTGACCTATTGGCAAGGCTCAAAACATTCCTCAAGATCAATTGGTTGACAGATGAATTTCAGTCAATTGATGAAAAGTCAATTGTACACTGAAAAGTCAAACTTTGACTTTTTGGTCAAAATCAAGTATCAAAGATCACAATTCATCAATACATGTCAAAATATGAAACATGCTCATCAAGAAATCAAAAAGTCAAGATTTCATTTTGAAAAGTCAAAATTTCTAAACTTATAAATTTTTCTAAGTGTTGGAAACTCACATTCTTTTAATAACTTTGAGCCAAATTTTTACCATGATGCAAGATGATTCAAAAGAAATTTCCAACATGAAAATTGTAGATCTCAATGAGATCTAAAATATTGTAGAACATAACTTTTTCTAGAAATGCATGGTGTTGTACCCCAAAATTTTCCCTCTTTTCTTACACGCATATTATTGGTTTTATGGTTATGGAATAAAGGTATATTTATCAAACTTCTTCAGGTTGCAAGTGACGTTTATTTCGCCAATGGATGTTCTAAGAGTATTTTTAGTACAAAACACTATGGACAGTGACAATTCTCTATATCCTGAAAGCGTGGACATAGTCGGAAAATACTACGCATTAAGAAAAAAAAGATCCGCTAGGTTGACACACCTAGGCAAAAATAAGGGAATCCCGGTGAACCAAAAGGGTTCGAGCAAAAGTTAGGGATATACATAAAATAATTTGTACACCCGACAAGTCAAAAACCTGAAAAGGCGGCTTGGGCAAAAGGTATCCCGGTGGACTAAAAACCCGAAAGGGCGGTCCAAGAAAAATTTAGGGATTTAAAATGTACGACTATGTCCTGTCACCTGTCTATCAGTGGAAGACTTATACCTTGACCAACATTCATCAAGAGCACCAGAGTCGAGAAACGGTTCAGATACGATCCAGATACGGATGTCATTCTGCTACTTATTCAAGATTTTCATACATCGAGAAACGGTTCAGATATGGATGTCATTCTGCTACTTATTCAAGATTTTCATACATCGTGAAACGGTTCATATATGATTCGGATATGGGTGTCATTCTGCTACTTATTCAAGATTTTCATACATCGAGAAACGGTTCAGATACGACCTAGATACGAATGTCATTCTACTACTTATTCAAGATTTTCATACATTGAGAAACAATTCAGGTACGATCCAGAGACAGATGTTATCCGGGTATTTATTCCATATTTCTCTTCTAGAAACAGTTCAGGTCCGATCCAGAGACGGATGTCATCCTGATACTTACTCTAGATTCTCCTCTAAATACAGTTCAGATACGATCCAGAGATGAATGTCATTCTGACACTTATCCAACACATATTTCAAATACAGTTCAGATATGATCCAAAGACGGATGTCATTCTGACACTCATTCAACACATCTTTCAAGTACAGTTTAGATATGATCCAGAGACGGATGTCATTCTGACACTCATTCAACACATGTTTCAAGTACAGTTCACATACGATCCAGAGATAGATGTGATCCTGACACTCATTAAATACATGTTCAAGTACAATCACGACATAGATCCATCCACAAAATCTATGCATGTACTTTTTCCAGTATGGTACAAGGGGCAGAGACAGTTGGAAGTGAAGTCACTATCACATACAAGCCAGTGATACCTATATGTGATCGGTGGAAATAGAACTGACTGTTTTGGAATGTTGGTTCGCGAAATGTCGCGGTAAGCAAGAGTCGCCACCGTCTTTTATTTTCTCCAACACGGAAAGGACAAAAGCACAGCAAAATTCCTTTTCAAGATGTTTCTCGGTTCGGGAGGTAGATTATAGAAAGGGAAGGTGTTAGCACCCTTTCTATCCGTGGTTATCCACGGGCTCTTAGGTACATGCTCACTATGTTTTCAAAAATGTTTGCTTTTCTTGTGTTTGTGGGTTTTGAAAAAAAGTTTGTTTAAAAACTTCTAGGTAACTCTTGTATCAGTCCTCAAGAGTGTATGAAGTGTTTGTTTGAAAACTTTTGTCAGAAAAGTGTAGGTGCGAAAAGTATTTTTGTTTTGAAAGAGCAAGTACCCAGGAGAAATCTACCTACTCAAAAGAAATTAGGTTGTGTAAATGTCCTTTAGACAGTACTATCCCACTATGGAGAAGTAGGTAGCACCATCGTTGGAGTTATTCGGGTCAATTCGATTATAGGGACATGTGTGGTCACCAAAGCAATAGTAGGACGCCTTAGCGGTAACCCTAATGTCCTAGATCCTTTTTATCTGAGGCAACCGTTTCGAGGCAACTTAGATCTCTAGACAGGAGGGCGACCTCTAAGACACCCTATACTCAATGACCACGTCGAGGCAACCAAGTGAGGCGTACCCTAGGAGTGGCATGTGCGAGTGTGTCAGGATTCAGTTAAGTTATCTTGTACATGTTATTGGTGAGCTACGAGTTGATTTTAATTTTCAGGCAAGTCTTGTCATGCATAGTTAACAGTTAATAATTTGCGGAAAGTAAATCTACGCTATTACAAGGCGTCGGATATTTACATCGCCAAAAACATAACCCTTGAAAAGTAAATTGCGAGAAATTAAAGAAAGCGATAAAAAGGTCTAATTACGCTATTAAATTCTCGGAACAATTACATAATTATGATCAAAATAATATGCGCGCGAGAGAAATTAAATCGGAAAAAAGTCTTAGGGTTTTGACCCTTTGTTGAGAAAAGAAAGAAATTTGGTCCTTTTTGCATTTAATTAAACCTAATTCTAATTAATTAAATAAAGAAATGTTTTTTTAAGTTTTTTATGTTTTAATGAAATAAAAGAAAAGAAATTAAAATCGTCAAGAAAACCCTAATTCTATTTTATTTTATTTGTTATGAAAATAATTAAAGTTAACCTAATTAAAACAACTAAATTAGTTAATTACATTTATTTACAAAAATAATATATTAAAGGTGAAATTAATAATAATAATAATAATAAAAATATTAGTTTTCAGAATTTATTATAAAAAATTAATTTTGTGAGTTAATTAAATAATAATAATTATAGTTAATAAAAGAAAATAAAAAAAATGGAAAAGAAAATAAAAGAGGAATAATAAACCAGGGGGGGTGATGGCCCAATATGGAGGTGTTGATTGCAATTTGGACCCAATAACCTCTTCAGCCACGTTGACCTTTGGGATCAGTTATGCATGTGTTGACTGAGGATTATGATGTTCCTTCTCTCGTGGCCATTAGATCTGTGCCCATAGCCACATGGCGCTTGGATGATTGGAGGCATATGGTGGAACACTTCCTGAAGCCTGCATGTAATCATGTATAGAAAAATAGAAACAATTATTTGGGGGACCTGGGATTCGAACCCAGGTCCCAATGGTTTCCAGCCAGCACACCAACCACTACGCCAATTGCTTGCTTTTGTTAATATAATAACAATTAATTATAATATATCAAAATCAATGCATATGCTGAAAAACAAGCAAAAACGCGCGTATTTTGAATTGTCCACTCAGAGGCTAACACCTCATCATCGTCCTCGCTGTGCCTGTAAAAAACAGAGTTAGATAGCGGGGGTTTTTAACCCCCACAACCTGCAGTGACCGAAAATAGCGATTAGCTCTAGGATTTACATAAATGTTTCACGAGGGTGGCATCATGTTCGTCCAGATTCAACGATTCTAACCATGGGTCTTAAAGGTTCCAATTTTTCCTGGACTGTAAAGCCCTAAATCCAAAGCTCAGGAACCCTAGAATTTGTCCATGGTAACTCTTGATTCTGTGCATCATAATTCAATTAACCTGTACCATTAGCTTCATATGGATTCAAGCAATGTAAAACAAACAATAAATCATGTTAATGATGCATGAATTAAGCTATTCGATTTTCAAAATATCAAGCAAACCGTGAAACTGTTCTTGGTGATTCCTTGAGCTTTAACGCTTGGTTTTGATTCCTACACGTTCCTCACACTCCCTGTAATGTGTTAGAATCCACAAATTGCTTTGAATCGTGCTAGAATGCAGAAAACAATTTTGAGTTTTCTTGAGTTTTTTCAATGTGGTTATGGCTTTCTTGCAGCAGCTTTCACGTATGCATGATTAGGATTAGCTTGTGTACTTATAGGAGAATGAAACTAGGTCAAATCTTGCACAAAAAATCCATGGAATAATGATTCAATATTTGATTCGAAATCACATCTTTTTGAATCTTTTTGATTGAAAAAAGTTGCCAACTTGGGAGATTTTTGTCTCTTTGATTTGCACACGAAATTTCCAGCATATCTTGACCACATTTGTTTCATAAAAAGATTGAAAAATCAAATCTTTGTATTTCCTACAATTTAAATTAATTAAATGAATTAAAATTGATTAAAAATCCAATTAATTAATAAAAAATAAGAAAATAAATTCAAATAATCTTAATGTGTCGTGCATAAGTCATGGATAAAGTTTCATGAAGAAATTTGAGGCCCATTAGCAAAAACAAGGTGTTTTGAGCAAAGTTGACTTTTGCAAATTCCTAAAAATTCCCAACTTCTCCAATGCATATCTTGCTCAATTTTGATCATATGAACATGTTCTTGGACATTTTGGAAAGGTCTTGAAGTCCTCTAACCAATGCATTTGGTCCCATGTCATTTGGATTTACCAATCTCAAGTTATGGCCTTTGACTTAAAGTGCACTTTTGTTGACTTTTGAAATTGACCTATAATGTAGAAATTGATAACTTTTTATGAGAGCATTTCTTGGACTTGGAATGTGAGGATGAGTTGTAGGAAATGTCATCCCCTTCAAAATGAGCATTGGATGGGATTTTTTTGATGAACCATGAAAAAGTTATGCTCTGGTCAAGATACAGTTGACTTTTCTATTGTCCAAAAATAGTAACTTTTTGCATCTTGATGATTTTTGAGCCATTCTTGTAGAATCATGATCAAGACTTGATCAAATAATGATTGTGAGTTCAAAATAAGATGTTGACCAAAAAATCTGACTTTTGACTGCAAAATGACCATTTTGCCCTTGCAATTGACTGTGGATCAAATGGAGCTTTTGACTATGCAAACTGGCATTGTGAGTCTTGAAACTTGACATGTAGGTGCTTGAGAATGTATAAGGGTCTATGAGACTTGATTGAAGCATTGAAAACCCCAAATTCTTTGCAGGAACCAAACCCTAATTTTGACTGGCTTAGGAGACATTTGGACTGTGCAACCCTTGAGAAAAGATGATTCTTGACAAACCTTGAGGAATATGGGAGGGCAAATTTTGGGGTACAACACTATATTTCCCACAAAGCCGAGACAACCAAGGTCCGACCTCTGTATCCCCAAGTAGGAATTCCTTCCCCAACAGGTTCTTTCAGAAAACTGATATTTGCATTTTCCAGCCGAGTTTTATAACCATGAGCTGTTTATAAAGCCATCTCCCGAGCAGAGTTTATTTCTCTGACAGCGGAAGCTCAATCTCCAACAGAGCTCTTATCTCCAGAAATGGAAGTTCATCCCCAGCTGAGTTTATTTCTCCAAATCAGCAGATCTTCCAACAGAGTATCTCTCTTCCCCACAGAGTCATTCCCCCGCAGGATTGTTCTCAAACAGAGTCTCTCCCGGCAGAATATTATCAAGCAGAATGGATGTAAATCTCCAGCTAATCATCTTCGGTCACTATCCCCAGCGAAAACGAAGAACTCAACTCCTTATACTTTCCAGCAGCAGTCCAGGATTTATTTTCCCCAGCTAGAGAATATCACAATAACATTGCATATCCATACATCATGGCATGCGCATACATATTATACATCACAATCTCATTTATTTTGAGAACATCATTACTCAATACATTTCATACATCAAGATATTACATACGAATAACTCTTTACCTTTCAGGGAAAGATGCAATCAAGTTCTCATGAGTTCTCTCTGGTTCAGTCAAACTGGCACCAAGGTTTCTATTCCAGTTGAAGATATTCCAACACTTTTCAAGATTTTCTATGGTTCAGTCAAACTGACACTAAGGTTTATATTCTAGTTGAAGATGTTCTAAGACTTTCATCGGGGTCAGCCGAATCGCCGCTAAGATTCTCCTGATTTCTATGTCAGTCAAAGTTAATCTGAGACCTCCCTCGGGTTCAGTCAAATCGATACTAAGATTTCTCTCCCAGTTGAAGACAACTCGAGACCTTTCCCTGGTTCAGTAAAATCGATACTAAGATTTCTATTCCAGTTAAAAAGCTATGAAGCCCGAAAACTGGCCGGATAATAGTCAACCAACAATACATCATATTGCAGTATAAAATACTACGAAGCCTGGAATCGACCAGATAGTGGTATATCTCAAATTCAAGCTATGAAGCCCAGATATCAACCGGATAATATCTTAATTTCTCCCAATTACTGAAGCCTGGGACACGACCGGATAACAGTACAAAATACTATGAAGCCTGGAATCGACCAAATAGTGGTATATCTCAAATTCAAGCTATGAAGCCGAGAAATCAACCGGAAATTATCTTAATTTCTGAAAATTAGTGAAGCTTGGAGCACGACCAGATAACGGTATGAGACGCTGTGAAGTCTGGAGCACGACTAGATAACGGAAAGAGACACTGTGAAATCTGGAGCACGACCAGATAACAGTATGAGGTACTGTGAAGCTTGGAATTCGACCAGATAGCAGTTTACTTGGCCAATTACTATTGAAGCCTGGAAACAACCGGATGTTAGTATGCCTTAAATTCAATTTGAAAACCGAATGCGACCGGATAACCACTTAATTCCTTCTAAAGTCTGGAGCACGACTAGATAAGAATTGAGATTGAAAAGCCTGGAGCACGACTAGATAGCAAGTTTAATCTCATCTCCCCAATAAGTCACTGTAAAACCTGGAACATGACCAGATAACAGTTAATCTTATTATCCTTAGCAAATCACTATAAAGCCTGGAGCCCGACTAGATAGCAGTTCACTTTCACCTCCTTGACTAAGAGATGATTCTCCAGTAGAGTAACGGACAACTGAGGCTCCTAAAATTCTATTTCTCCCAAGACAGAGACCAACATTCCTCAGCAAATTCCTCCTCAACAACAGGAACAGGAATTCTCATCAAAGTAATATCTCGGGAAGTCGACATCCTCTAGATGGCATCTTTAAGCCCATCTCCGACGATTCTCCGTCATATCTTCCGGATGGCATCTTTAAGCCCATCTTCGGTGACCTTCTGTCATCTCTTCCAAATGGCATCTGTAATCCCATTCCCAATACTACCTACATAGTCAAGCATAATTACAGACGAGTGCAAATTTCTGGGCACTCAAGTGTTCAATCATCTTCCACCTTCAGATCACGAAAGGCAGAAAAGCCAATCTAAATCTTCAGGTTTAAGAAGATTGAACAGGGGCAGCTGTTGTACCCCAAAATTAATCTTCTTTTCATACACGTATATTATTGGTTTTATGTTTATGTAATAAAGGTATATTTATCAAGCTTCTTCAGGTTACAAGTGACGTTTATTTCGCTAATGGATGTTCTAAGAGTATTTTTAGTGCTGAAGATTGGTTCGCCGTTTCGCAACGATTCGGAGTTCAAAGATTCACAAGTCCAACCCAACGCGTCATATTTAGATGTTCTCTCGCCAAGATATCTATGATAACGTATTCTCAAATTCAGGTTCGAATCAAGAGTCAATTCTTTAAAGAAGGTCTCCGAATGTGTGAGTTTTCTCGAAGAAATGTGGTGAAAAAGTATGCTGAAAGTGCAGTTTTTACGCACTAAAATATTCATAACTTGAAGATCGTGGCTTGTTTTGAACCCGTTCCGGTGGCCAAAATTCCGTATTAACGCCATCTATGTTTTCATCTCTTACGGATGGAAGCCAATTTCAATCAGAAGATCTTCAAAAATGCGGATTTATCAAGTATTTACGTACAGAAATTTGTGACCGAAGTTTATTTGCGTCATGTTCAAAAAATCATAATTTGGTCAATTTTCATTGTATTGAGTTGGTTCCAGCGCCAAAATTTCACAAATTGAGTTGACTAAGTTTTCACAGGAGGTATCAAGTTCGAACAGTATCCAAAAGGCCTTCGTTTTTTGCTCAGAGTGCACGTGACGCGCCAAAAATCCTGAATGCTAAATATTATTTCATCTAGGTCGAAACTTCGAAAATTCATAACTCGGTCAATTTTTATCGGATCGGACCCATGTTTTTACACAAGGTCACTGACTCAGAGGTCTACAATTTTTATTCCAAAGTCGAGACCGGGTTATGCTCCGATCAATACCATTTTTTTTATTGAAGAACGTATCAAAGTTGACACTGGAGCCCAAAATAAGTTTGTCTGAGGTGAAACTTCAAAAATTCATAACTAATTCACCGTTTATCTGATTGAGCCTATTTTTGGACAAGAGTTAGTTATCGATGTCGGATACATTTTGTTTTCACATTTCAACTTCAAAAATTATACTTAAGCCCCTGCGATTTAGCCTGGAACATGACGGACTCAAGTGAATAAAAATCTGCATTATTGCTTGTGGTTATTGGAGGCCCAATTGCACATTCAAAGCCCATTTTTTTCTCTAATTTCCATTATATAATCTCATTCTTTTCACACAAACAATACGAGAAAAAAACTTTTGCCACAACCCTGTCAAAATATCAAATTTCTTCAAAAACCATAAAAACCTTAAAATCCTTGTTACAAACTCTCATCTCACTACAAACAAGTCATCCTTGTTACAAACCCACATCTCACTACTTCTCCAGTAAGGGTAAGGCTGGTTTGATCTCCATGATCAAAATAGTGTAGAAGCATTCATACATGCCATATCGGTTTTAACATTACAAAATTTCATATATTTGCTTTATTTGTATTTCATGATATAGTAATTTATTTAATGTGATCATGAGATTTAACACTGCAGATTTAGACAGAGTCTCATGCAGGGTTATTACAAAACATTGAGGCCAAAACAGAACAACCACCAATGCATGACGAGGCAGACATCTTGAGAAGGTTAAGGGTTTAGGTTCAACACCCACCCCTATTGGTTTTGGTTTTCTTCCATTCCTTTTATCTATTTTACCTTTTTTTTTCTTTTTGTTTAAAACATTTTTTAGAAAACTTAATATTTTTCACAAATCTTTGATTTTTCCTCCTAAACTCGAATAATTAATTTTAGGCTTTTTTAATTTAATTTTAGGTTATTTTTTATTTAATTTTAGCTTTTAATTTAATTTTAGGTTTTAATTTAATTTTAGGTTTTTAATTTCATTGTTTGTTTTTAGTTTCTAACCAATTTGTCTTTTTCAATCTTAAATTCACTTAACCACAAAACTTTTTTCACAAACCTTTTTTTTACAAAAAAAAAAACTAATTTAATTTTTAGGTTAATTAATTTTATATTTTTTAACTTTTTTTCAAAATTAACCTTTTTTTAATTAAAACTAATTAGGATTTAGATATTTTAATTAACTTTTTTCAAAATTAATATTTTTTATTAATTAAAATTAATTAGGTTTTTTTAGATTTATTTAATTAATTATTATAAATCATTTTTTTCATAAAAAATCACCAAAACATTTTCTTTGCTATTTTCGTCTTATTTTTATTTTCCTAGATAAAGTGTATTGGGCGCGTTCAATTGTAATAGCGTGGCTTTATTTTTTTCCGTTTTATTTATTTATCATTATCATATAATTGCTTCTGGATGTAATAGTTTTAGGATTTCTTTTCGGTCCTCTTCACTATTATGTAACTGCCCCAAAGCTCTTAAATAGCTTAGGTTTACATTTCCGTCTTTATCTCCTGCTAATATATTTTATGCAATGCTTAGATTAATAGGATTATATGGAAAGATAAAAATGAACGATAGAAAATCCTAATTGCAAGATAAATATAACTGAAAAAACACATTGTTGCACACTTGCACCCCTAGGGTACTCCCCACTTGGTTGCCTCAGAAAACAATGGTCATGTCCCTCGAACGTATGGATATCTTAGCAAAAGACCCTCAATCTAAAAATCTCTTAAAGATCATAGTCCCTTAATGTCCCTCGAGTTGCCTACGAGAAATGATCTTGTCCCTCGATGTTGCCTATATGATGACAGTCCCTTCTAAATGCTAAGGTATCCTTACATGTTGCCTTCAATGACCATTATATCCCTTTCGATAGTCCCTCAAACATCCAACGACTAGGGTTACCTACTCACTAATAGTAGGATAACACGGTTTAAAGGATAGGAGGAAAAGAACGCATTTTTTCGAGTAGGTAGATTAGTTCCTAGGTACTTGCTCAAACAAACAAACTTTTTCACACCAACACTTTCCCAAATAAAGTTTTCAAAAACAACTTCGTAACACTCTTGAGGACAGAAACAAGGATTAAAACAAAGTAAAACAAAACTTTTCAAAGCAAGCACACACAAGAAATTTCAAAAGGAGCAAGTACCTAAGAGCCTGTGGAAAACCACGGATAGAAAGGGTGCTAACACCTTCCCTTTCTATAATCTACCCCCGTACTCAGAAACATTCTCGAAAAAGGTTTTTCCTGTTCTTTTTCCTTTTCCTTGTTGGATAAAATAAAAGTCGGTGGCGACTCTTGCTTACCGCAACATTTGCAAATACAAACGTAAACCAGTATTAAACAGTCGGTTCTGCCACCGTATCACACATGGATTTCAAGTTATGATTTTAAGAAGACATGTTCATGAAACTTGAAAACTTAGTGAAATTTTGCCCTAGTTTAGGCAGGATTTTAACCTAACTTCATGGCAATTTTTCACATAGTTCCAAGATGAATCTTCAAAAATGTCCAACATTGAGGTTCTAGAGGATGTTACAAGTTTTCCAAAATGTCCAAGAAGTCATTGAGATCATACTTGAGCAAGGAGAATCGAAGGCAAGAAGTTAGGGTTTCATTCTTGAGTTACAAGTCATTTCTTGATGAACACGTAATTCAATTTCAATGTTAGGTTGCATAATCTTGCTTTGCAGGCCTTCTAACTTGTGTATATATCCATCATTAATGGATTACACAAACTTTTGAGCTATAATCCAAGTGGTTTAACCATTATCCAATTCAAATTGCCATTTTTGGAAGAAAGTGAAGAATGCCATTCTTGAAAAGCAAGCTTTATGCACAAAGTCAATTCTTGAGCCTTCAACTTGTTCCCTCTGATTACACTCCATCTACAAAGTCAGAAGTAAGTTTGTTTAAAGCATAACCACTCTACATTAGCAAGTACACAAGACATTGAAACTTGATTTCTCAAAAAATCATATGTTAAGCTTAAACACGTGATTTTGAATTTTGATCAGATACAAGTCTCCAAACTTGGTGCTTATATATAGAGGTGCTATTTGTGAGCTAAGACACGAGCTTGAACACCCTGAAACATTCCCAAACTACCTTAAGCCAGAAATTGTCCAAAAACTCCATTGATGCATGGGTTCTGACCTTAAACCTGAAACTTAGAATCTACTCGTGTGTTTCTTGGCCTTTTGGTTCCTAAAGCTCCTATACATCAAATATAACCTATCTTTGTCCCTGTTTCATCACTGTAACACCATTTGCATCAAACTTCATAACCAAAAATAGAGCACTGCAAGTTGACTTCTCCAAGCCATTCCATCCATCCATTGCTCAAGCTAACCATTGCATTAGCTTCTTGGGAACTTGAGGAAGCTAACCTGATCATCACTACTCCTTGAAAGCAGCTCAAACTCATTTCATGATTTCCATTTTTGAGGTACATTTTCTAACCTTCTATCTTTTCATTTAGGCATTGTTAGACTTGCATTTGTGAAGATAAGATATAGACATCATTACCCTGAAACTATACATGTCCATAAATTTCAGTTATATTGCATGAGTAGTGAGAATTTTGAGTTTGAACTTTCTGAAATAATTAGGTCAGAATTTGGTACTTTTATAAATTCTCATTCATCTTTGATTTATAGCTTATGATATTTATATGGTTGGATTCGTATGGAAAAATTGAGCAACTTTTATGTTTGCATATTTCATTTTTGTTGAGAAATGGTGAAGTTACAGATGTTCAGGCTGGAGGTTGGAGATTAAGTCACATTCAGGGCATGACTTGTGTTATGTATTATTTGTTTTGTCAATGTTACCGGATGTACAGCCACCCCGGTGGCAAAGGTAGCGCGCGTGTATGCTGAGGGTCAGGGGTTCAACACCCAGCGCTACCTTTTGTTCATTTTTCACATTTTTTTCTTCTTTTTTATTCCAGCAAACAGACGCATGGGCCTCCATCAATGGGCTTAGTCTGTTTTATTGATCTCTAACCCCCTATTTACTTTTGCATGCTGGCCCAACCCTTTTGTTTATTGTTTCATTTTATTTTTTTTCTTCTTCTTATTTTATTTTTTATTTTTTCAGTTTTTTTTTTCTTTTACTATTATTAGTAGTAGTAGTAGTAGTAGTAGTAGAAAAAATCCAAAAAAAATATTTTATTTCTTTTTACACTTATTTATTTTATTTATAAAGACAAAAAGAACAAAAAATATTTTCTTAACAAATTAATTTCTTTTTTTAATAAATAATAATTAGATTTAGGTTTTGATTTCTTAATTAAAATTAATTTAGAACTTAGATTTCTTTTAATTAATTAATTTTCATATTATTTTTAACTTAAAACCTTTTCATCAAAAAAAAACCCTAAAAAATACTTTTTAACTTAATTTCTTTCTTAATTAGTTTAGGTTTATGTTTTGTTTAATTTTAATTAATCATTCTCTTTAATTAGGTTAAAACCCTTTCATTAAAAACTAAACCAAAAAATCATTTATTTTTCCATTTATATTCTTGCATTATATTTTCAATTCTTGTATATTATTCAATATGGTTGTAATAGATAATTAGGTTTAATTTTCTTACAATCCCCATTTGTAATTTGTATACCCCCTCCCCTAATGATGTAATAGCGTAGTAATTTTAATTTCCGCAATTTATCGCTTTATATAAATGCTAGTAATTAGGGTTTTGTATGGAAAGACTAAAATCAACAAGTAGCAAACCCTAATTCAAGATAAACAATGCATGTAAATCAAACACACTTGCACACTTGCATCCTTAGGGTAATTCCACTTTGTTGCCTTACAAAAATGGCCATGTTATGCATGTGAGATGTCTTAGCAAAAAGCAATCAAAAATACAAGATCATAGTCCCTCGATGATGCTATCAAATGTTTCCTTTCAAAATGATCTTAGTTCCTCAAAGAAAAATCATGACTATACAATGACCCACACCCGTCCCTTTACATCCAAAGATAAGGCTTCTTACCAAATCAATGGTAAGATAGCAATACCAAAGGAAAGGAATAAATGAACTAAGACTTTTGAGTAGGTAGGTTGTTCCAAGTTGCTTGCTTATTTTCAAATAAAATATCCTTGCTTATTTTCAAAACAAACACCGACACTTTTAAAACATTTTCCAAACATGAAATATTTTCAAAAGACTAACACTTTGTATACGTTCTTACGAACGAGAACTATTACAAAGTTTGCCTAAACGAAGGAGCCTTTTCAAAATACTTCCAAAAACCACTCAAAACACATTTTTCAAACAAAAGAAAGTGATCTAGCAAACAACTAAGAGTCCATATATAACTATGGATGAAAAGGGTGCTAACACCTTCCCTTTTCATAATCTACCCCCTGAACTCAAGAAATTAACTCAAAGGTCTTTCCTGTTCTTTTCATACTTTCCCTCTGGATAAAAGAAAAGTCGGTGGCGACTCTTGCTAACCGCAACATTTGCAATCAAACGCAAAACAATCATAGCTTTCAAAAATTTAAAGCAAAAAACATAGATAGGATCAAGATTGCTACAATGATCTATGGAGTTAGAAGAAACAGCAAAAAAGGTATAAGATATGTGAAACCAAGGGGGGAAGAAACATATCAACCAAATAAAGTTAATGATACAGTTATAATACACACACCTCTCTATTCACACTTTACATATGGACATGCACATGATATAAAATATACTAGTAATTCTTTCTCTAACAAACAAGGACCCAAAAAGATATGGGTACCAAAGGATAAAATCATCTATGTTGCAGATGTCTTTAACAACAAGGTTGAAACACCAGTTTTAACACTTGGACTCTGGATGCTCTCAACACATGACAGGAAGAAAGCATATGTTCTAAAGCCTGAGACTTAAATCTAGAGGATACGTAAGAGGCAATCAGAAAGGAGAAATTATTGGCTCTAGAACTATTGGTAACGATCATCTGAACAAGTATGATTCTAAAGCAAGTGTTTCATGTTAGGATACTCTGAACGCTCAAAAGGTTATAGAGTATATAAAATAGAAACACAAATTGTGGAAGAATCTATTAGTGTCTTATTTGATGATATGCTTGGCTCTCAAAATTCAAAGAAGGGTGAATCTTTTGCAGATAAGAAATTCTAATTACAGATGCTGAAGACAGATCTCCAAAATATAAATGTTTAGAACTTCATCCAAATACAAAAAAGACATCACAAATATTTCAACAACTTCTGAAGAATAAATCCAGAAGCAACTTAGCACATCCTGAAAACATGATTCTGGGAAAGAAAGATGATTCAATCAGAACAAGATCTACATTTAGAAATACTGAAGAGTCTCTCATGGGATTAGTGTCTCTTATCAAACCTACATCAAAGTAAGTATGTTAAAGAACTTTTGAAGAAAGTGATCCCATGCATTCCACATGCATTCTGGAAAAGGAAGAGGTAAGTAAGAATGCAGATTAGAAGCTCTACAGAGGTATGATTGTCTCTCTCTTATTCAATCATAAGCCATCTCCTCCTATTTTGCAAAACTAAAACTTGGATTTCGGTTCACAAAATGAAAAGAGGTTTGCAAATGTTTTTCTTACTACAAAAGCAAAGTCAGGATTGCCAAACATACGGGCAGGCCAGCAGGCAGAAGCTACAAGAAAATACAAACAGCAGTCCAAAACAAATATACACAAGGCATGCCAGTAAGCACGCAAAAATAGCAAAACAGCAAATGCAAGCAACAAATAACACAGCAGCAGCAGCCAACAACGGTTGCAAGTTAGCAGCAGGCTGCTAAAATAACAAAAATAGGCAGACCTGCAACAAAACAAAACAGTAAAACTGCAACACAGCATGCCAAGCAAGGCAGCATGGGCAAATATAATGACAAGCCAAGGAAGCAGCATTTCATGAAAAAATGGGAATCTATCAAATAGGTTGAAAGAACCTGCATACTTATGGTCGATCGCGTAAGAGATTCCTTAGCGAGAACCTGCATACCTGTGGTTTGTAGAATTTCAACTTGGTAGGTTGAAAGAAGGAACCTGTGTAGGGTTGTCTGTTGTTGGTCAAGTAGATAGTTGTCCTGTCTGGTTTCAGGTATTAATCTATAATTCGTCGTCCACAGATATTTCCTGGCTAGTTACAGGTGTTGATCTGGAATTTAAGAAGGTTGGTCGAGATAGCTTTCCTGGCTGGATACGGGTGTAGATCTCTGACCTGAGAAAGAACGATGGTTTCCTGGCTAGATACAGGTATTGATCTTCAATCTCTTCATATAGATAACTTTCCTGGCTGGCTTCAGGTATAGATCTATAATCAATCGCTCACAGATATGCCCTGGCTAGATACAGGTATCGAATCTGGAACTCAAAAAGGTTGGTCGAGATAGCTTTCCTGGCTGGATACAGGTGTAGATCTTTGACCTAAGAATGAAAGATAATTTCCTGGCCTGTTACAGGTGTTTATCTTCAATCTCTTCATGCAGATACTTTCCTGGCTAGATACAGGTATAGATCTACAATCAATCGCTCACAGATATGCCCTGGCTAGATACAGGTATCGAATATGGAACTTCAAAAGGTTGGTCGAGATAGCTTTCCTGGCTGGATACAGGTGTAGACCTCTGGCCTGAGAATGAAAGATAATTTCCTGGCCAATTACAGGTGTTGATCTTCAATCTCTTCATGCAGATACTTTCCTGGCTAGATACAGGTATAGATCTACAATCAATCGCTCACAGATATGCCCTGGCTAGATACAAGTATTGAATCTGGAAATTCAAAAGGTTGGTCGAGATAGCTTTCCTGGCTGGTTTCAGGTATAGATCTCTGACCTGAGAAATAAAGATGACTTCCTGGCTTGCTACAAGTATTGATCTTAAATCTCTTCAATGTAGATAACTTTCCTGGCTAGTTACAAGTATAGATCTACAATCAATCGTCCACAGATACTTCCTGGCTAGATAGAGGTATTAATTTGGAACTTCAAAAAAGGTTGATGGCAATCATCCTTTGATTGACTTTTTCCTGAGAAGGCAAAACGTTAGTCGTATGCAATGTCATGATGTATGAAATGCATGATGTCATGATGTTCTCAAAATAAATGAGATTGTGTCGTGTGCACTTTATCATGTATGTAAATAGGAGGTATGAGATGTGAAATGTTTATGAATGTATTTTCGTCTGGAAAATAAATCCTTGACAAATGCCGGGAAGTTGTTAAATCCTGGGCTGATATTGAAGAGTAGAGTTCTTCGTCTCCGCTGGGGATGATGAATGGAGATGATTTGCAAGAATATATCGGTAGGAGAAGATGACTCCATTGGGGAATAAACCTGGTGAAGAGATTACTCTGCGAGGAAATACTCTGTGGGGAAGAGATGTTTCGCTAAAGATTTGAACAATAAACTCCGCTGGGGATTCCGTTGTTATGCTCTGTTGGGGGATTTTGATGAACTCCGCTGGGGGATAGAAAGAACTTCGCTGGGGCGATCTTTCAGTTGCAATTTGTTGAGGATAACCCAGTTAGACTCTGGTGGGGAATAACCTTCCGAATAAGGCTAGGGAGACGCATTTGCACTCTGCAGGGGATAAGCTTCCAGAATCTACTGGGGAGGATGATTCAACTCTCCTGGGGAAACTCTTGATGAAATGACTCCACTGGGGGTATCTTTTATTCCGCCGAGGAATAATCTTATACTCTGTCGAGGAATATTAAGACTGTCGGGGATGCTTGCTGAGGAATATTTGTATACTCTGCTGGAGAATATTAAGATCTTCTGGGGGTACCCAACTTTTCCATGACTGATTGTGGACTAACTCTGCTTGGGGAGAGAGTATTACTGACTTGCTGGGGATACTGCGCCTTTTTAGGGCTGATGGGAGCCCAACTCTACTTGGGGAGAGTATTGCTGATTATTTTGTAGTTGCAGGTCTCAGCGGGGAGAGCTTCCATTATTGTCTTACTCTGCAGAGAGTGAAGGTATATTTGTCATATTCTTAAGCTGAAGCTACCTTGGTACCTTGGTGGACAGAGCAACTGCACAGTTCGGACAATTCTTATTGCCCCAACTTCTGCGGGAGAAGAAGGCCTATGAGGTGCTTGATAACCGCCGATTGACAAATCTTCTTCTGGTAGTCAAGTGACGAGATGACGGGACATAGTCGTACGCTTTAATCCATAATTTTTCCTGGACCGCCCTTTCGGGTTTTCAGTCCACCGGGATACCCATTTTTGCCCAAGCCGCCTTTTCAGGTTTTCGACTTGCCGGGTGTACAGATTTTTTTCATTTTTATCCCTCATTTTTCCCGAACCCTTTTGGTTCGCCGGGAAGCCCTTATTTTTGCCTAGGCCAGTCGGCCTAGCGGGTCTTTGATTATGCATAGTACTTTTCTCGACTATGTCCATGCTCTCAGGATGTAGGGAGTTGTCACTGTCAGTAGTGTTGTGTCGCCATACTACCAGAAGATATTTGATCGTGCAAGATTCGTTACTGGAATTCATGTCCAATGCCCCAGGTGACTCAGGCGGAGATTTTCCCCTGGCTATTTGGCATTTTGAGAGATTCCTTGAATCTTGACTTGACTACCCCAGATGATAGATAATGATCATGTCGTGCCCCTTGATTGGACGTGCTTTTGTTCACTAGATATTCTTCGTGCGAATTTCTCTGCTGTTGAACAAATAGTCATATGCAAACAATGTTATTTTAAGAATGCAAAGCTTATGTCTGTCTTGAAATTTTTGAAAATGCAGTTTTCAATAAAACAAGTGAATTTTTGTAAAATGTGATGTCAACTCAGTATTTTACAGCAAGCCTTAAGGAGTCAGGATACCTTTTGTAACAGTATGCTTTCGAACTAACCCATGCTTCAGCTAGGACTTTTTAAGGGTTATAACGTGGCCTGGTTCACGGTTTAAGAAACAAAGGATAAAGGCTCAAAGTTTATTTGTACCCACCCGCTCTTCGTGATGTTCTTCGATCCTAAACTCAGCTAATCGGGCATTAGAATTTGTTTGAGTCTTTTCTCTGATATTCTGGTGATGGTTCGGATATTGACAATTTATTCTGAACAGACAGTCCTTTCTTTTTGTTGAGGGTTTGTAGGACCTCTTTCTTTTTATTATCCCTGTCCTTTTGCCTGAACTGTTTCTTTTTTGTATTTACAGTCAGCGGGATGCCCCAGTTTTTGTAAGTCTCCTTCATAGGTTTTGACTTATTGGGCTTTTACTTTGAGACAATGACTGCCTGTCCTTACGATTATACGGAACCATCACCGTCTTTTTGTTTCGGAAAGACTCCTTTGACGTCATTCGTTGGGCACCTGGATCAACTGAGAGAACTACCCTGCCCCAGGTTATGATTAAGGGTTTTAATTTTTGAAAAGAAAAACTCCAACTTCTTTGGCTCAAAGGGGTTAACGAGGGATTATCTTCCTTATAACTCCACTGTTTAGGATTTGAAACAATGCTTGTACCTCATCAGCGGGGTCTGTTCAAAAGCATACTGTAAACATCGTGGTATCATTTTTGTCATCCTCCCTCAAGAGGCTTAGAATTTTTTAATCAAGAGTTGAACATCACAAAAAAATGAAAGCAATTTGAATATAGTGAATACGAATGGATTGATTCAAAACAGACATATGCGATGCATTAATGAAATAAAAAGTTTGACATGATAATAATTGTTTGAAAAAGCAAAGAAAAGTACAACTTCAGAATTCAAATGAACAAAAGTGTTTTCAATCCTAGCCATGTTTTAGCAATGGAGCAGTGATCAAATTGGGAGTCTCGGGCGCTTCGAATTCAACCTCCTTGGCATCAATTAGGTCTTGAACCTTGTTTCTCAGAGCCTAACAATCATCTGTGTTATGCCCCGGGCTGTCAGAGTGATAAGCGCAGCGGGCGTTGGGATTGTACTTTGGAGAGGTTGTGTTTACAATCTTCGGACAATAAATCCAAACAACCTTGGCTAGAGGAAAATAAATCCCCTTTTCCCCTTTCTAGACAGTTAGTTCATCATGACCTGCATTACAAACCCTTGAGATCCTTGAAATGGGTTAGTCCTTGTGCAGGATGTATGCAATGGCATGATGTTATGATGTGCATGCTATACATGAAGTGATGTAAGTAAGCCCTGTTATAAGTCTAGATTAAGGACTATAAACAAAACCTGCAAGGAACCCATGTTGTCAGATAACAAGAATATGCAAGTATTTCAAGTTTGAAGGCACACAAGTCACACAAGATAGCCCTTAGATTTCAGGCCAGCATGAAGTTTAGGTACTACCCTCTTTCAGTTTCAGTTGGTTAAGACCTGTCCTAGAAAATAGTAAACGGGTTCTAGAGGATCTCAATATCACTGACTACCCTCAATCGGTCATAACTCCAGCTTCGCAATCTTTTCTTGCGGCCGGAGCCATCACGAGAGTTTAGCCTCAATGAGTGTAGCATACTGCTACTGTTCTATGGCCAAGTTGGGTTAATTTAGGGTTCTAAGGTCGGTTGGTGCTTAATGACTCCTCAGAAGACCCATATTCTCCTCGTTCCAACACAAGGGATATCGATACAAACCAAGGTGTCACACCAACGTAGCTAATGCTTCACCCGTGTCGGTCTACGCCGGACAGGTCCCTCACAGTTTATAGCTACCTAAAGGGTATTCCCCAGATCCGGGTTAGGATCTATGAAACTCCGATGCAAGCCCATAAATATTAAAGCAAACAAGGCATACAATTGAAAACATAGAATAATCTAATCCTAAGGTACACCTCACTTATTTAATATCCCCAGCAGAGTCGCCAGTTCTGTGATCGGTGGAAATAGAACTGACTGTTTGGAATGCTGGTTTGCGAAATGTCGCGGTAAGCAAGAGTCGCCACCGTCTTTTATTTTCTCCAACAAGGAAAGGACAAAAGCACAGCAAAATTCCTTTTCGAGATGTTTCTCGGTTCGGGAGGTAGATTATAGAAAGGGAAGGTGTTAGCACCCTTTCTATCTGTGGTTATCCACGGGCTCTTAGGTACTTGCTCACTATGTTTTCAAAAATGTTTTGCTTTTCTTGTGTTTGTGGGTTTTGAAAAAAAGTTCGTTTGAAAACTTCGTTTGACTCTTGTATCAGTCCTCAAGAGTGTATGAAGTGTTTGTTTGAAAACTTTTATCAGAAAAGTGTAAGTGCGAAAAGTATTTTTTTGTTTTGAAAGAGCAAGTACCTAGGAGAAATCTACCTACTCAAAAGAAATTAAGCTGTGTAAATGTCCTTAAGACAGTACTATCCCACTATTGAGAAGTAGGTAGCACCGTCATTGGAGTTATTCGGGTCAATTCGATTATAGGGACATGTGTGGTCACCAAAGCAATAGTAGGACACCTTAGCGGTAACCCTAATGTCCTAGATCCTTTTTATCCGAGGCGACCGTTTCGAGGCAACTTGGATCTTTAGACAAGAGGGCGACTTCTAAAACACCCTATACTCAATGACCACGTCGAGGCAACCAAGTGAGGCGTACCCTAGGAGTGGTATGTGCGAGTGTGACAGGTTTCATATTAAGTTATCTTTGCACATGTATTATGGTGAGCTACGGGTTGATTTTATTTTTCAGGCCAGTCTTGTCATGCATAATTAATAGTTAATAATTTGCGGAAAGTAAATTGCGGAAAGTAAATCTACGCTATTACAAGGCGTCGGGTATTTACATTGCCAAAAACATAACCCCTGAAAAGATAAATTGTGGGAAATTAAAGAAAGCGATAAAAAGGTCCTAATTACGCTATTACATTCTCGGAGCAAATACATAAATATGAATCAAAATAATAGTATGCGCGAAAGAAAATTAAATCGGGAAAAGTCTTAGGGTTTTGACCCTTTTTGAGAAAAAATGAGTTTTGGTCCTTTTTGCATTAAATTAAACCTAATTCTAATTAATTAAATAAAAGAAATGTTTTTTTAAGTTTTTTATGTTTTTAATGAAAATAAATAAAAGGATTAAAATTGTCAAAAGAAAAACCCTAATTCTATGTTGATTTTATTTATTGTGAAAAAAGTCAAAGTTAACCTAATTAACTAAATTAATTACATTTAGAATTTATTTACAAAAAATAATATATTAAAGGTGAAATTAATAACAATAATAATAATAATAATATTAGTTTTCAGAATTTATTATAAAAATTAATTTGTGAGTTAATTAAATAATAATAATTATAGTTATTAAAAATTAAATAGGAAAATATAAAAGAAAAAATAATAAACCAGGGGGTGCGCTGGCCCAACAAGGAGGTTAATCTGGAAATTCTGGCCCATTTGCACACAAGCCCTTGTTGACTTTGGAGATTGTCCAGGCGTGCTTTGACTAGGGAGTACCATGGTCAGCATCTCATGGCCATTAGATTTGTGACTGTGGCGTGTGGGATGTGAAAGTGTATGGTGGAAACTTTTTGGCAACCTGCATATGAACACATAGGAAAAAATAGAAACAATTATTTTGGGGGACCTGGGATTCGAACCCAAGTCCCAATGATCACCAGCCAGCGCATCATCCACCAAGCCATTTGCACGCGTTTGCATTATAACCATAAGTAAATATAATATATAAAAAACAATCCCATATGCTGTACAAACAAATAAACACGCGCCCTTTTTTAATTACCCAATGGAATGCCAACAGCTCATCGTCTTCCTCATATTTCCTGTAAAAAACACAAACAGATAGCGGGGGTTTTTAACCCCCACAACCTACAACAACAAAAAATAGCGATTAGCTCTAGGATTTACATAAATGTTTCGCGAGGGTCCCCTTGGATTCGTCTGGTCTCAACGATTCTAACCATGGGTCTTAAAGGTTCCAATTTTTCCTGGATAATAAAGCCCCAATTTTAGAGCTCAAGAACCCTAGAATTCATCAATGGTGTTTTATGATTCTGTGCATTATAACTCAATTAAACTATGCCAATAGCTTTGTACAGTCCCTATTAACACAAAACAATCAACAAAATATGTCCAATGCGCATGAATAATGAGTTGCAATTCTGGAAAAGAATGTGCAAACCATTAAGCTGTTCTTGATGATTCTTTGAGCTTCAACGCTTGGTTTAGAGTGCTACACGTTCCTCACACTCCCAGCAACGTGTTTGAATCCACCAAAGTCCTTGAATTGGCCTGGAATGTAGAAAACAGTTTTCAAGTTTTCTTGGATTTTTTTGAATTGGCTATGGCTTTGTTTACAGCTTATTCACGTATGCATGATTAGGATTAGCTTGTGTACTTATAGGAGAATGAAACTAGGTCACAATCTTGCAAAGAAATCCATGGAATTGATGTTTGAATATTTGATTGAAAATCAAATATTTTTGAATCTTGTTTATTGTAAAAAGTTGCTAAATTGGGAGATTTTGATATCCTTGATTGGTACATGAAATTGCCATCTCTTTTAGGTCATATTTACTTCATGAAAAGATTGAAAAACCATATCTTGATATTTCCTACAATTTAAATTAATTAAATGAATTAAAATTGATTAAAAATCCAATTAATTAATAAAAATAAGAAAATAAATCAATTTAAGCTTGATGGGTCGTGCATAGGTCATGGATAAAGTTTCAATAAGAAATTTGAGGCCCATTAGCAAAAACAAAGTATTTTGAGCAAAGTTGACTTTTGCAAATTCACAAAAAATTCCCAACTTCTCCAATGCATATCTTGCTCAATTTTGATCATATGAACATGTTCTTGGACATTTTGGAAAGGTCTTGAAGTCCTCTAACCAATTCCTTTTGTCCCATGTCATTTGGATTTACCAATCTCAAGTTATGGTCTTTGACTTAAAGTGCACTTTTGTTGACTTTAGAAATTGACTTATAATGTAGAAATTGATAACTTTTTATGAGAGCATTTCTTAGACTTGGAATGTGAAGATGAGTTGTAGGAAATGTCATCCCCTTCAAAATGAGAATTGGATGGGATTTTTCTGATGAACCATTAAAAAGTTATGCCTTGGTCAAAATACAGTTGACTTTTCTGCTGTCCAAAAATAGTAACTTTTTGCATCTTTATGATTTTTGAGCCATGCTTGTGGAATCATGATCAAGATTTGATCAAATGATGATTGTGAACTCAAAATAAGATGTTGACCAAAAATTTTGACTTTTGACTGCAAAATGACCATTTTGCCCCTGCAGTTGACTGTTGATCAAATAGGGCTTTTGATTGTGGAATTTGGCACTATGAGCCTTGAGACTTGACATGTAGATGCTTGGGGATGTATGTAGGCTTATGGGACTTGATTGAACCATTGAGAACCCCAAATTCCTTGAAGGAACCAAAACCCTAATTTCAGTTGGCTTAGGAGGTGGTTTGGACTGTGCAATCCTTGAGTAGACTTGAGCAATTTGAAGATGACCTTTGACATATCTTGAAGAATATGAGAGGGAAAATTTTGGGGTACAACACAAGGTCTTCAACTCCTGTTGACCCTGGGCTAGGCTCATAACCATCTCTTGAAACTGGGCATTCTGGCCCTGGAGGGCCTTGATAGCTTGTTCAGTAATAGGTTCAGTAGACATGACGATTGCTGAAATAAACAGCGAAGAAGATAAGTGACCTGTAAAAGGGGGTACCTGTTATGCATATGATGAATGATATATGCATGCAATGTTTTCAAGGATCTCGTGGGGTAAACAAGAAGCTTGTTAGAATTTGAATCTGGTAGCTTGATTGAAGGAACTTCATGTTGCTGAGAGTCCTTCTTCAAGATTCAGGCTCACCATATCGAGTGGGTCATAGCCCCTGACTCAAGTTATCATGTTTTGATCTCCGAACAACCTTGGCTAGAGGAAAATAAATCCCCTTTGCCCCTTACTAGACAGTTGGTTTATCATGACCTCATCACAAACCCTTGAGATCCTTGAAATGGTTAAGGAAATGCTATGGTATGATGTTATGATGTGTATGTTATACGTGAAGTGATGTAAGTAAGCCCTGTTATAAGTCTAGATTAAGGAGTGTAAACAAAACCTGCAAGGAACCCATGTTGTCAAATAAAAAGAATATGCAAGTAGTTCAAGTTTGAAGGCACACAAGTCACACAAAGGAGCCCTTAGATTTCAGGCCAGCATGAAGTTTAGGTACTACCCTCTTTCAGTTTCAGTTGGTTAAGACCTGTCCTAGAAAATAGTAACCGGGTTCTAGAGGATCTCAATATCACTGACTACCCTCAATCGGTCATAACTCCAGCTTTGCAACCTTTTCTTGCGGCCGGAACCATCGCGAGAGTTTAGCCTCAATGAGTGTAGCATACTGCTACTGTTCTATGGCCAAGTTGGGTCAATTTAATGTTCTAAGATCAGTTGGTGCTTAATGACTCCTCAGAAGACCCATATTCTCCTCGTTCCAACACAAGGGATATTGGTACAGACCAAGGTGTCACACCAACGTAGCTACTGCTTCACCCGTGTCGGTCTACGCCTGACAGGTCCCTCACAGTTTATTGTTACCTAAAGGGTATTCCCCAGATCCGGGTTAGGATCTATGAAACTCCGATGCAATCCCACAATATTAAAGCAAACAATGCATACAATTGAAAATATAAGTATTCTAGTCCTAAGGTACACCTCACTTATTAAGTCCCCAGCAGAGTCGCCAGTTCTGTGATCGGTGGAAATAGAACTGACTGTTTTGGAATGTTGGTTCGCGAAATGTCGCGGTAAGCAAGAGTCGCCACCGTCTTTTATTTTCTCCAACACGGAAAGGACAAAAGCACAGCAAAATTTCTTTTCGAGATGTTTCTCGGTTCGGGAGGTACATTATAGAAAAGGAAGGTGTTAGCACCCTTTCTATCCGTGGTTATCCACGGGCTCTTAGGTACTTGCTCACTATGTTTTCAAAAATGTTTGCTTTTCTTATGTTTGTGGGTTTTGAAAAAAAGTTTGTTTGAAAACTTCTAGGTAACTCTTGTATCAGTCCTCAAGAGTGTATGAGGTGTTTATTTGAAAACTTTTGTCAGAAAAGTGTAGGTGCGAAAAGTATTTTTGTTTTGAAAGAGAAAGTACCCAGGAGAAATCTACCTACTCAAAAGAAATTAGGTTGTGTAAATGTCCTTTAGACAGTACTATCCCACTATGGAGAAGTAGGTAGCACCGTCGTTGGAGTTATTCGGGTCAATTCGATTATAGGGACATGTTTGGTCACCAAAGCAATAGTAGGACGTCTTAGCGGTAACCCTAATGTCCTAGATCCTTTTTATCCGAGGCAACCGTTTCGAGGCAACTTGGATCTCTAGACAGGAGGGCGACCTCTAAGACACCCTATACTCAATGACCACGTCGAGGCAACCAAGTGAGGCGTACCCTAGGAGTGGCATGTGCGAGTGTGTCAGGATTCAGTTAAGTTATCTTGTACATGTTATTGGTGAGCTACGAGTTGATTTTAATTTTCAGGCAAGTCTTGTCATGCATAGTTAACAGTTAATAATTTGCGGAAAGTAAATCTACGCTATTACAAGGCGTCGGGTATTTACATCGCCAAAAACATAACCCTTGAAAAGTAAATTGCGATAAATTAAAGAAAGCGATAAAAAGTTCTAATTACGCTATTACATTCTCGGAACAATTACATAATTATGATCAAAATAATATGCGCGCGAGAGAAATTAAATCGGAAAAAAGTCTTAAGGTTTTGACCCTTTGTTGAGAAAAGAAAGAAATTTGGTCCTTTTTGCATTTAATTAAACCTAATTCTAATTAATTAAATAAAGAAATGTTTTTTTAAGTTTTTTATGTTTTAATGAAATAAAAGAAAAGAAATTAAAATCGTCAAGAAAACCCTAATTCTATTTTATTTTATTTGTTATGAAAATAATTAAAGTTAACCTAATTAAAACAACTAAATTAATTAATTACATTTATTTACAAAAATAATATATTAAAGGTGAAATTAATAATAATAATAATAAAAATATTAGTTTTCAGAATTTATTATAAAAAATTAATTTTGTGAGTTAATTAAATAATAATAATTATAGTTAATAAAAGAAAATAAAAAAAAAGGAAAAGAAAATAAAAGAGGAATAATAAACCATGGGGGGTGATGGCCCAATATGGAGGTGTTGATTGCAATTTGAGGCCCAATAACCTCTTCAGCCACGTTGACCTTTGGGATCAGATATGCATGTGTTGACTGAGGATTATGATGTTCCTTCTCTCGTGGCCATTAGATATGTGCCCATAGCCACATGGCGCTTGGATGATTGGAGGCATATGGTGGAACACTTCCTGAAGCCTGCATGTAATCATGTATAGAAAAATAGAGACAATTATTTGGGGGACCTGGGATTCGAACCCAGGTCCCAATGGTTTCCAGCTAGCACACCAACCACTACGCCAATTGCTTGCTTTTGTTAATATAATAACAATTAATTATAATATATCAAAATCAATGCATATGCTGAAAAACAAGCAAAAACGCGCGTATTTTGAATTGTCCACTCAGAGGCTAACACCTCATCATCGTCCTCGCTGTGCCTATAAAAAAGAGAGTTAGATAGAGGGGGTTTTTAACCCCCACAACCTGCAGTGACCAAAAATAGCGATTAGCTCCAGGATTTACATAAATGTTTCGCGAGGGTGGCATCGTGTTCGTCCAGATTCAACGATTCTAACCATGGGTCTTAAAGGTTCCAATTTTTCCTGGACTGTAAAGCCCTAAATCCAAAGCTCAGGAACCCTAGAATTTGTCCATGGTAACTCTTGATTCTGTGCATCATAATTCAATTAACCTGTACCATTAGCTTCATATAGATTCAAGCAATGCAAAACAAACAATAAATCATGTTAATGATGCATGAATTAAGCTATTCGATTTTCAAAATATCAAGCAAACCGTGAAATTGTTCTTGGTGATTCCTTCAGCTTCAACGCTTGGTTTTGATTCCTACACGTTCCTCACACTCCCTGCAATGTGTTAGAATCCACAAATTGCTTTGAATCGTGCTAGAATGCAGAAAACAATTTTGAGTTTTCTTGAGTTTTTTCAATGTGGTTATGGCTTTCTTGCAGCAGCTTTCACGTATGCATGATTAGGATTAGCTTGTGTACTTATAGGAGAATGAAACTAGGTCAAATCTTGCACAAAAAATCCATGGAATAATGATTCAATATTTGATTGGAAATCACATCTTTTTGAATCTTTTTGATTGAAAAAAGTTGCCAACTTGGGAGATTTTTGTCTCTTTGATTTGCACACGAAATTTCCAGCATATCTTGACCACATTTGCTTCATAAAAAGATTGAAAAATCAAATCTTTGTATTTCCTACAATTTAAATTAATTAAATGAATTAAAATTGATTAAAAATCCAATTAATTAATAAAAATAAGAAAATAAATTCAAATAATCTTAATGGGTCGTGCATAAGTCATGGATAAAGTTTCAAGAAGAAATTTGAGGCCCATTAGCAAAAACAAGGTGTTTTGAGCAAAGTTGACTTTTGCAAATTCCTAAAAATTTCCCAACTTCTCCAATGCATATCTTGCTCAATTTTGATCATATGAACATGTTCTTGGACATTTTGGAAAGGTCTTGAAGTCCTCTAACCAATGCATTTTGTCCCATGTCATTTGGATTTACCAATCTCAAGTTATGGCCTTTGACTTAAAGTGCACTTTTGTTGACTTTTGAAATTGACCTATAATGTAGAAATTGATAACTTTTTATGAGAGCATTTCTTGGACTTGGAATGTGAGGATGAGTTGTAGGAAATGTCATCCCCTTCAAAATGAGAATTGGATGGGATTTTTCTGATGAACCATGAAAAAGTTATGCTCTGGTCAAGATACAGTTGACTTTTCTGCTGTCCAAAAATAGTAACTTTTTTGCATCTTGATGATTTTTGAGCCATTCTTGTGGAATCATGATCAAGACTTGATCAAATGATGATTGTGAGTTCAAAATAAGATGTTGACCAAAAAATCTGACTTTTGACTGCAAAATGACCATTTTGCCCTTGCAGTTGACTGTGGATCAAATGGAGCTTTTGACTGTGCAAACTGGCATTGTGAGTCTTGAAACTTGACATGTAGGTGCTTGAGAAAGTATAAGGGTCTATGAGACTTGATTGAAGCATTGAAAACCCCAAATTCTTTGCAGGAACCAAAACCCTAATTTTGACTGGGTTAGGAGACATTTGGACTATGCAACCCTTGAGAAAAGATGATTCTTGACAAACCTTGAGGAATATGGGAGGGCAAATTTTGGGGTAAACACTATATTTCCCACAAAGCCGAGACAACCAAGGTCCGACCTCTGTATCCCCAAGTAGGAATTCCTTCAGGTTCTTTCAGAAAACTGATATTTGCATTTTCCAGCCGAGTTTTATAACCATGAGCTGTTTATAAAGCCATCTCCCGAGCAGAGTTTATTTCTCTGACAGAGGAAGCTCAATCTCCAACAGAGCTCTTATCTCCAGCAATGGAAGTTCATCCCCAGCTGAGTTTATTTCCCCAAATCAGCAGATGTTCCAACATAGTATCTCTCTTCCCCACAGAGTCATACCCCCGCAGGATTGTTCTCAAACAGAGTCTCTCCCGGCAGAATATTATCAAGCAGAATGGATGTAAATCTCCAGCTAATCATCTTTGGTCACTATCCCCAGCAAAAATGAAGAACTCAACTCCTTATACTTTCCAGCAGCAGTCCAGGATTTATTTTCCCCAGCTAGAGAATATCACAATAACATTGCATATCCATACATCATGGCATGCGCATACATATTATACAGCACAATCTCATTTATTTTGAGAACATCATTACTCAATACATTTCATACATCATGATATTACATACGACTAACTCTTTACCTTTCAGGGAAAGATGAAATCAAGTTCTCTTGAGTTCTCTCTGGTTCAGTCAAACTGGCACCAAGGTTTCTATTCCAGTTGAAGATATTCCAACACTTTTCAAGATTTTCTATGGTTCAGTCAAACTGACACTAAGGTTTCTATTCTAGTTGAAGATGTTCTAAGACTTTCATCGGGGTCAGCCGAATCGCCGCTAAGATTCTCCTGATTTCTATGTCAGTCAAAGTTAATCCGAGACCTCCCTCGGGTTCAGTCAAATCGATACTAAGATTTCTCTCCCAGTTGAAGACAACTCGAGACCTTTCCCTGGTTCAGTAAAATCGATACTAAGATTTCTATTCCAGTTCAAAAGCTATGAAGCCCGAAAACTGACCGGATAATAGTCAACCAACAATACATCATACTGTGAAGCCTTGGACACGACCGGATAACAGTATAAAATACTACGAAGCCTGGAATCGAACAGATAGTGGTATATCTCAAATTCAAGCTATGAAGCCCAGATATCAACCGGATAATATCTTAATTTCTCCAAATTACTGAAGCCTGGGACACGACCGGATAACAGTACAAAATACTATGAAGCCTGGAATCGACCAAATAGTGGTATATCTCAAATTCAAGCTATGAAGCCAAGAAATCGACCGGAAATTATCTTAATTTCTACAAATTAGTGAAGCATGGAGCACGACCAGATAACGGTATGAGAAGCTGTGAAGTCTGGAGCACGACTAGATAACGGCAAGAGACACTGTGAAATCTGGAGCACGACCAGATAACAGTATGAGGTACTGTGAAGCTTGGAATTCGACCAGATAGCAGTTTACTTGGCCAATTACTATTGAAGCCTGGAAACGACCGGATGTTAGTATGCCTTAAATTCAATTTGAAAACCGAATGCGACCGGATAACCACTTAATTCCTTCTAAAGTCTGGAGCACGACTAGATAAGAATTGAGATTGAAAAGCCTGGAGCACGACCAGATAGCAAGTTTAATCTCATATCCCCAGTAAGTCACTGTAAAACCTGGAACACGACCAGATAACAGTTAATCTTATTATCCTCAGCAAATCAGTGTAAAGCCTGGAGCCCGACCAGATAGCAGTTCACTTTCACCTCCTTGACTAAGAGATGATTCTCCAGTAGAGTAACGGACAACTGAAGCTCCTAAAATTCTATTTCTCCCAAGACAGAGACCAACATTCCTCAGCCAATTCCTCCCCAACAACAGGAACAGGAATTCTCATCAAAGGAATATCTCGGGAAGTCGACATCCTCTAAATGGCATCTTTAAGCCCATCTCCGACGATTCTCCGTCATATCTTCCGGATGGCATCTTTAAGCCCATCTTCGGTGACCTTCTGTCATCTCTTCCAAATGGCATCTGTAATCCCATTCCCAATACTACCTACATAGTCAAGCATCATTACAGACAAGTGCAAATTTCTGGGCACTCTAGTGTTCAATCATCTTCCACCTTCAGATCACGAAAGGCAGACAAGCCAATCTAAATCTTCAGGTTTAAGAAGATTGAACAGGGGCAGCTGTTGTACCCCAAAATTAATCCTCTTTTCATACACGCATATTATTGGTTTTATGTTTATGTAATAAAGGTATATTTATCAAGCTTCTTCAGGTTACAAGTGACGTTTATTTCGCTAATGGATGTTCTAAGAGTATTTTTAGTGCTGAAGATTGGTTCACCGTTTTGCAACGATTCAGAGTTCAAAGATTCACAAGTCCAACCCGACGCGCCATATTTAGATGTTCTCTCGCCAAGATATCTATGATAACGTATTCTCAAATTCAGGTTCGGATCAAGAGTCAATTCTTTAAAGAAGGTCTCCGAATGTGTGAGTTTTCTCGAAGAAATATGGTGAAAAAGTGTGCTGAAAGTGCAGTTTTTACGCACTAAAAAATTCATAACTTGAAGATCGTGGCTTGTTTTGAACCCGTTCCGGTGGCCAAAATTCCGTATTAACGCCATCTATGTTTTCATCTCTTACGGATGGAAGCCAATTTCAATCAGAAGATCTTCAAAAATGCGGATTTATCAAGTATTTTCGTACAGAAATTTGTGACCGAAGTTTATTTGCGTCATGTTCAAAAAATCATAATTTGGTCAATTTTCATTGTATTGAGTTGGTTCCAGCGCCAAAATTTCACAAATTGAGTTGACTAAGTTTTCACAGGAGGTATCAAGTTCGAACAGTATCCAAAAGGCCTTCGTTTTTTGCTCAGAGTGCACGTGACGCGCCGAAAATCCTTAATGCTAAATATTATTTCATCTAGGTCGAAACTTTGAAAATTCATAACTCGGTCAATTTTTATCGGATCGGACCCATTTTTTACACAAGGTCACTGACTCAGAGGTCTACAATTTTTATTCCAAAGTCGAGACCGGGTTACGCTCAGATCAATACCATTTTTTTTATTGAAGAACGTATCAAAGTTGACACTGGAGCCCAAAATAAGTTTGTCTGAGGTGAAACTTCAAAAATTCATAACTAATTCACCGTTTATCTGATTGAGCCTATTTTTGGACAAGAGTTAGTTATCGATGTCGGATACATTTTGATTTCACATTTCAACTTCAAAAATTATACTTAAGCCCCTGCGATTTAACCTGGAACGTGACGAACTCAAGTGAATAAAAATCTGCACTATTGCTTGTGGTTATTGGAGGCCCAATTGCACATTCAAAGCCCGTTTTTTTTCTCTAATTTCCATTATATAATCTCATTCTTTTCACACAAACAATACGAGAAAAAAACTTTTGCCACAACCCTGTCAAAATATCAAATTTCTTCAAAAACCATAAAAACCTTAAAATCCTTGTTACAAACTCTCATCTCACTACAAACAAGTCATCCTTGTTACAAACCCACATCTCACTACTTCTCCAGTAAGGGTAAGGCTGGTTTGATCTCCATGATCAAAATAGTGTAGAAGCATTCATACATGCCATATCGGTTTTAACATTACAAAATTTCATATATTTGCTTTATTTGTATTTCATGATATAGTAATTTATTTAATGTGATCATGAGATTTAACACTGCAGATTTAGACAGAGTCTCATGCAGGGTTATTACAAAACATTGAGGCCAAAACAGAACAACCACCAATGCATGACGAGGCAGACATCTTGAGAAGGTTAAGGGTTTAGGTTCAACACCCACCCCTATTGGTTTTGGTTTTCTTCCATTCCTTTTATCTATTTTACCTTTTTTTTTCTTTTTATTTAAAACATTTTTTAGAAAACTTAATATTTTTCACAAATCTTTGATTTTTCCACCTAAACTCGAATAATTAATTTTAGGCTTTTTTAATTTAATTTTAGGTTATTTTTAATTTAATTTTAGCTTTTAATTTAATTTTAGGTTTTAATTTAATTTTAGGTTTTTAATTTCATTGTTTGTTTTTGGTTTCTAACCAATTTGTCTTTTTCAATCTTAAATTCACTTAACCACAAAACTTTTTTCACAAACCTTTTTTTTACAAAAAAAAACTAATTTAATTTTTAGGTTAATTAATTTTATATTTTTTAACTTTTTTTCAAAATTAACCTTTTTTTAATTAAAACTAATTAGGATTTAGATATTTTAATTAACTTTTTTCAAAATTAATATTTTTTATTAATTAAAATTAATTAGGTTTTTTTAGATTTATTTAATTAATTATTATAAATCATTTTTTTCATAAAAAATCACCAAAACATTTTCTTTGCTATTTTCGTCTTATTTTTATTTTCCTAGATAAAGTGTATTGGGCGCGTTCAATTGTAATAGCGTGGCTTTATTTTTTTCCGTTTTATTTATTTATCATTATCATATAATTGCTTCTGGATGTAATAGTTTTAGGATTTCTTTTCGGTCCTCTTCACTATTATGTAACTGCCCCAAAGCTCTGTAATAGCTTAGGTTTACATTTCCGTCTTTATCTCTTGCTACTATATTTTATGCAATGCTTAGATTAATAGGATTATATGGAAAGATAAAAATGAACGATAGAAAACCCTAATTGCAAGATAAATATAACTGAAAAAACACATTGTTGCACACTTGCACCCCTAGGGTACTTCCCACTTGGTTGCCTCAGAAAACAATGGTCATGTCCCTCGAACGTATGGATATCTTAGCAAAAGACCCTCAATCTAAAAATCTCATAAAGATCATAGTCCCTTAATGTCCCTCGAGTTACCTACGAGAAATGATCTTGTCCCTCGATGTTGCCTATATGATGATAGTCCCTTCTAAATGCTAAGGTATCCTTACATGTTGCCTTCAATGACCATTATGTCCCTTTCGATAGTCCCTCAAACATCCAACGACTAGGGTTACCTACTCACTAATAGTAGGATAACACGGTTTAAAGGATAGGAGGAAAAGAACGCATTTTTTCGAGTAGGTAGATTAGTTCCTAGGTACTTGCTCAAACAAACAAACTTTTTCACACCAACACTTTCCCAAATAAAGTTTTCAAAAACAACTTCGTAACACTCTTGAGGACAGAAACAAGGATTAAAACAAAGTAAAACAAAACTTTTCAAAGCAAGCACACACAAGCAATTTCAAAATGAGCAAGTACCTAAGAGCCTGTGGAAAACCACGGATAGAAAGGGTGCTAACACCTTCCCTTTCTATAATCTACCCCCGTACTCAGAAACATTCTCGAAAAAGGTTTTTCCTGTTCTTTTTCCTTTTCCTTGTTGGATAAAATAAAAGTCGGTGGAGACTCTTGCTTACCCCAACATTTGCAAATACAAACGCAAACCAGTATTAAATAGTCGGTTCTGCCACCGTATCACACATGGATTTCAAGTTATGATTTTAAGAAGACATGTTCATGAAATTTGAAAACTTAGTGAAATTTTGCCCTAGTTTAGGCAGGATTTTAACCTAACTTCATGGCAATTTTTCACATAGTTCCAAGATGAATCTTCAAAAATGTCCAACATTGAGGTTCTAGAGATGTTACAAGTTTTCCAAAATGTCCAAGAAGTCATTGAGATCATACTTGAGCAAGGAGAATCGAAGGCAAGAAGTTAGGGTTTCATTCTTGAGTTACAAGTCATTTCTTAATGAACACGTAATTCAATTGCAATGTTAGGCTGCATAATCTTGCTTTGCAGGCCTTCTAACTTGTGTATATATCCATCATTAATGGATTACACAAACTTTTGAGCTATAATCCAAGTGGTTTAAGCATTATCCAATTCAAATTGCCATTTTTGGAAGAAAGTGAAGAATGCCATTCTTGAAAAGCAAGCTTTATGCACAAAGTCAATTCTTGAGCCTTTAACTTGTTCCCTCTGATTACACTCCATCTACAAAGTCAGAAGTAAGTTTGTTTAAAGCATAACCACTCTACATTAGCAAGTACACAAGACATTGAAACTTGATTTCTCAAAAAATCATATGTTAAGCTTAAACATGTGATTTTGAATTTTGATCAGATACAAGTCTCCAAACTTGGTGCTTATATATAGAGGTGCTATTTGTGAGCTAAGACACGAGCTTGAACACCCTGAAACATTCCCAAACTCCCTTAAGCCAGAAATTATCCAAAAACTCCATTGATGCACGGGTTCTGACCTTAAACTTGAAACTTAGAATCTACTCGTGTGTTTCTTGGCCTTTTGGTTCCTAAAGCTCCTATACATCAAATATAACCTATCTTTGTCCCTGTTTCATCACTGTAATACCATTTGCATCAAACTCCAAAACCAAAAATAGAGCACTGCAAGTTGACTTCTCCAAGCCATTCCATCCATCCATTGCTCAAGCTAACCATTGCATTAGCTTCTTGGGAACTTGAGGAAGCTAACCTGATCATCACTACTCCTTGAAAGCATCTCAAACTCATTTCATGATTTCCATTTTTGAGGTACATTTTCTAACCTTCTATCTTTTCATTTAGGCATTGTTAGACTTGCATTTGTGAAGATAAGATGTAGACATCATTACCCTGAAACTATACATGTCCATAAATTTCAGTTATATTGCATGAGTAGTGAGAATTTTGAGTTTGAACTTTCTGAAATAATTAGGTCAGAATTTGGTACTTTTATAAATTCTCATTCATCTTTGATTTATAGCTTATGATATTTATATGGTTGGATTCGTATGGAAAAATTGAGCAACTTTTATGTTTGCATATTTCATTTTTGTTGAGAAATGGTGAAGTTACAGATGTTCAGGCTGGAGGTTGGAGATTAAGTCACATTCAGGGCATGACTTGTGTTATGTATTATTTGTTTTGTCAATGTTACCGGATGTACAGCCACCCCGGTGGCAAAGGTAGCGCGCGTGTATGCTGAGGGTCAGGGGTTCAACACCCAGCGCTACCTTTTGTTCATTTTTCACATTTTTTTCTTCTTTTTTATTCCAGCAAACAGACGCATGGGCCTCCATCAATGGGCTTAGTCTGTTTTGTTGATCTCTAACCCCCTATTTACTTTTGCATGCTGGCCCAACCCTTTTGTTTATTGTTTCATTTTATTTTTTTTCTTCTTCTTATTTTATTTTTTATTTTTTCAGTTTTTTTTTCTTTTACTATTATTATTATTAGTAGTAGTAGTATTAATAAAAAAATCCAAAAAAAAATATTTTATTTCTTTTTACACTTATTTATTTTATTTATAAAGACAAAAAGAACAAAAAATATTTTCTTAACAAATTAATTTCTTTTTTTAATAAATAATAATTAGATTTAGGTTTTGATTTCTTAATTAAAATTAATTTAGAACTTAGATTTCTTTTAATTAATTAATTTTCATATTATTTTTAACTTAAAACCTTTTCATCAAAAAAAAACCCTAAAAAATACTTTTTAACTTAATTTCTTTCTTAATTAGTTTAGGTTTATGTTTTGTTTAATTTTAATTAATCATTCTCTTTAATTAGGTTAAAACCCTTTCATTAAAAACCAAACCAAAAAATCATTTATTTTTCCATTTATATTCTTGCATTATATTTTCAATTCTTGTATATTATTCAATATGGTTGTAATAGATAATTAGGTTTAATTTTCTTACAATCCCCATTTGTAATTTGTATACCCCCTCCCCTAATGATGTAATAGCGTAGTAATTTTAATTTCCGCAATTTATCGCTTTATATAAATGCTAGTAATTAGGGTTTTGTATGGAAAGACTAAAATCAACAAGTAGCAAACCCTAATTCAAGATAAACAATGCATGTAAATCAAACACACTTGCACACTTGCATCTTTAGGGTAATTCCACTTTTTTGTCTTACAAAAATGGCCATGTTATGCATGTGAGATGTCTTAGCAAAAAGCAATCAAAAATACAAGATCATAGTCCCTCGATGATGCTATCAAATGTTTCCTTTCAAAATGATCTTAGTTCCTCAAAGAAAAATCATGACTATACAATGACCCACACCCGTCCCTTTACATCCAAAGATAAGGCTTCTTACCAAATCAATGGTAAGATAGCAATATCAAAGGAAAGGAATAAATGAACTAAGACTTTTGAGTAGGTAGGTTGTTCCAAGTTGCTTGCTTATTTTCAAATAAAATATCCTTGCTTATTTTCAAAACAAACACCGACACTTTCAAAACATTTTCCAAACATGAAATATTTTCAAAAGACCAACACTTTGTATATGTTCTTACGAACGAGAACTATTACAAAGTTTGCCTAAACGAAGGCTCCTTTTCAAAATACTTCCAAAAACCACTCAAAACACATTTTTCAAACAAAAGAAAGTGATCTAGCAAACAACTAAGAGTCCATATATAACTATGGATGAAAAGGGTGCTAACACCTTCCCTTTTCATAATCTACCCCCTGAACTCAAGAAATTAACTCAAAGGTCTTTCCTGTTCTTTTCATACTTTCCCTCTGGATAAAAGAAAAGTCGGTGGTGACTCTTGCTAACCGCAACATTTGCGATCAAATGTAAAATAATCATAGCTTTCAAAAATTTAAAGCAAAAAACATAGATAGGATCAAGATTGCTACAATGATCTATGGAGTTAGCAGAAACAACAAAAAAGGTATAAGATATGTGAAACCAAGGGGCGAAGAAACATATCAACTAAATAAAGTTAATGATACAGTTATAATACACACACCTCTCTATTCACACTTTACATATGGACATGCACATGATATAAAATAAACTAGTAATTCTTTCTCTAACAAACAAGGACCCAAAAAGATATGGGTACCAAAGGATAAAATCATCTATGTTGCAGATGTCTTTAACAACAAGGTTGAAACACCAGTTTTAACACTTGGACTCTGGATGCTCTCAACACATGACAGGAAGAAAGCATATGTTCTAAAGCCTGGGACTTAAATCTGGAGGATACGTAAGAGGCAATCAGAAAGGAGAAATTATTGGCTCTAGAACTATTGGTAACGATCATCTGAACAAGTTTGATTCTAAAGTAAGTGTTTCATGTTAGGATACTCTGAACGCTCAAAAGGTTACAGAGTATATAAAGTAGAAACACAAATTGTGGAAGAATCTATTAGTGTCTGATTTGATGATATGCTTGGCTCTCAAAAGTCAAAGAAGGGTGAATCTTTTGCAGATATAGAAATTCTAATTACAGATGCTGAAGACAGATCTCCAAAATATAAATGTTTAGAACTTCAGCCAAATACAAAAAAGACATCACAAATATTTCAATAACTTCTGAAGAATCAATCCAGAAGCAACTTAGCACATCCTGAAAACATGATTCTGGGAAAGAAAGATGATTCAATCAGAACAAGATCTACATTTAGAAATACTGAAGAGTCTCTCATTGGATTAGTGTCTCTGATTAAACCTACATCAAAGTAAGTATGTTAAAGAACTTTTGAAGAAAGTGATATGTCAGAAAGTAAGCCATCTAACTCCCATGCATTCCACATGCATTCTGGAAAGGAAGAGGTAAGTAAGAATGCAGATTAGAAGCTCTACAGAGGTATGATTGTCTCCCTCTTATTCAATCATAAGCCATCTCCTCCTATTTTGCAAAACTAAAACTTGGATTTCGGTTCACAAAATGAAAAGAGGTTTGCAAATGTTTTTCTTACTACAAAAGCAAAGTCAGGATTGCCAAACATACAGGCAGGCCAGCAGGCAGAAGCTACAAGAAAATACAAACAGCAATCCAAAACAAATATACACAAGGCATGCCAGTAAGCACGCAAAAATAGCAAAACAGCAAATGCAAGCAAAAAATAACACAGCAGCAGCAGCCAACAGCGGTTGCAAGTTAGCAGCAGGCTGCTAAAATAACAAAAATAGGCAGACCTGCAACAAAACAAAACAAAACAGCAAAACTGCAACACAACATGCCAAGCAAGGCAGCATGGGAAAATATAATGACAAGCCAAGGCAGCAGCATTTCATGAAAAAATGGAAATCTATCAAATAGCTCAAACCATATGACTCATCATTTTCCTAAACATGCCGACCCTTCATAAATTGTGAAAAAAAACCAAAATGGCTTTGCATCACAGAAAGACAAAGAGGAAAAGAGACAAGTTTAAATAGATATCACCTAAACCAAAATATCCCATAACATCCTACTATGTTGCACCATAAACCTGTCACAAAACCTGCACTCTGCCCTGCATATAACAATCCAAACTTGTCCCTAACTTGCACAAAAATAGTATACAAAAAAAGAGTTATACAAGAAAGCATTGAGTCAGCATACAAGAATGTTCAAAATTATTAATCTTCCCCAAACCCATTGTTATTTGATGTAACAAGGCAACCCTGTATATAAAAAGGACAGTAAGAACAATACATAATGCTTGTAACACATCTTCATAGCTAACCTACATACAACCTCCCTGCTATAACAAAACAGACAAATCTGTAGCCATGTACTAAACACAAATTCACCCTCACCTTCATATTTCATCCTTAAACCTCCAACCCTTCATTCACAAATCAACAAAAACCTTAACTATAGAAATATCCATATACTCACGCATACCCTCAAAACCTCAAACAAGCTGAAACTTCACTTCCACCACATTAACCATCTTCTCCAAATCTCAACAACTAGTTTCCTCCATGCTCATTGCCACCATCACCCCCACTTCATTACAATCGCTCACAATAATCTTCACACTCCATAAGCACACTTAACCTTACAGACATCAGAACAATAACACACTCAAAATATCAACAACACAACAAAATTTGTAGAATGCATCTGAAGAATACACGGAATCACAGACCAAGATCATAGATTCAAAGAGTAGAAGAATACGATTAAAGAAAAAAAAACATTTAGACTTCGACAAGAAGCAAGAGAAGAAGAGAGACCAAAACAACATAGAAGAAGAATTATAGTTTAAAGCGTACTTATACACGCTACCGGAGAAGGTGGAATTCGTCGGACTAGCTCTGACTATGTAAGTCATCTCGTATTTTCCTCATTTCATTTATACCATCTTGCTCCTTGTGTTGTACTATTTGTTAACCCTATGTTATTAACTTGAATCGCTCCATGTACACCATTTGAAGATATAGGGTTTCCACTTAAATCGTGATGTCTGTGTTTCTGAGAATTTGGATGTTGGATTTGAGTAGAGGATGAAATTTTGAATAAGAGTGCATCCTCTATTTTTTTTGTTCGACTGAGTATTGACTTGAGGTTAATGGGGGAATCGACCATGAAAACAGAGAGAAGGATCAGAATGTTTGATCTTTAAAGGAGGCACTGAAGAGTTTTTAGGGTTTGTTTCTCAACCCAATTTGTTGTGTTTAAAGGGCTCCGGGTCATTGGATCCAGCTTAGCCCATAGCTCCTTGTTTCATAGTTTCCTTGGGCCTTTACACACCATACACCTTGATTTGGATTCACACCCCCTAGTGGCCCATTCTAATTATTTCTTGACTTGTTCTTATTTTTAGGTTTCATTTAAAAACATTCAATTTATTTTCTTCAAAGAAAAATATAATAAGTGTTAATTTTGTTTTAAATTTAGTTTTAAATTTAGTTTTTTTTTAGTTAATATTCTTTAAAATTGTGTAATTTCTTCATGATAAACAAAATTTCAAAAACAATAGAATACAATTTTCTTTTCTTTTTAAATTTTCTCACAAACAAAATACCAAATATTATTTTTCCAATTAATTTTACTTTAATAGTTTGTTTAGTTTAATTAATTATTTATTTTTTGATTCGATTAGGTGGTATTGATTGCTTATTTATATTTTTTCGCATTGTCGATTTGATCCATCCCCATTTGTAAATTTGTACTCCCCATTCACGAAAGCTCTGCAATAGCGTAGAATTTTAATTTCCGCAATTTACTGTTTTTCTTTATATTGTATAGTAATTAGGCGTGTATAGCAAGATTTAAAATCAATCGCTAGACAACCCTAATCAAAGACAAATTAACTTAAATCAAACACACTTTTCACACGTGCACCTCTAGGGTAACCTCGCGTGTTGCCTCGGAAAAATAGTCATGTCCCCCGAATGTGGGACGCTTTAGCAAAGACCCTCGATAAAAAAGATCGTAGCCCCTCGATAACCCTTCGATGTTGCCTTCGGTAAATGATCTAGTCCCTTAAAAAAATTGCTAAAGCGTCTTACAAGTTGCTTTCTATGATTGTACGATTGACCCGCGATTGTCCCTTCACATTCAATGATAGGGCTTCTTACCAATCAATGGTAAGATAGCAACATCTAAAGGAGGAGGAAAATAACAAAGACCTTTTAAGTAAGTAGGACGCTCGTAGTTGCTTGCTCACAAATAAAAAACCATTTCCACATTTTCACTTTCAAAATATCTTTCCAAAAACAAACATCTCTTTGAACTATTTTCAAAACCAACACTTTGTATACATTCTTATAGAGATGAGAATCATTACAAAGTTTGCTGAAACAAAGGCATTTTCAAAATATTTTCAAACTTGCACCAAGCACAAACACATTTCAAACAAAGTATTTTCAAAGTGATCAAGCAACTAAGAGCTTGTAGATAACTACGGATGAAAAGGGTGCTAACACCTTCCATTTTCATAACCTTACCCCCCGAACTCAAGAAAATATCTCAAAGGTCTTTCCTGTTCTTTTCACCCTTTCCTTTATTGGATAAAAGAAAAGTCGGTGGCGACTCTTGCTATCCGCAACAACTGCGATAAAACATAAAACACTCATGTCAGTTCTCCCACCATATTACAGAATTGGCGACTCTGTTGGGGAGTCCTTAAAAGTGGGGTTACCTTAGATCTAGATCACATTTAATTGCTTTCATTGTTTGATTTGTTTGCTTTACATTTATGGGTCTTCGTTTGGGCTTGTTTTGATCCTCTACCCGGATCTGGGAACATCATTAGGTAAATAGAAAAAATTATGGAGATTGTACGGTGTAGACCGATATTATTGAGACAATAGCTATATTAGTGTGACACATTTGTGGGTACCGGTATCCCTTACGGCGAATTAAGGAGAATACAAGGCCGTTGTGTGGTGTCGTGAAGCACTAACGAACCTTAGAACCTTTAATTGAACAACTTGGCCAATAGGAAGTAGTGAGATAGCAAGCTTTGGTGCAGTGTGAAGTTGGTTGATACTCGATACTACACTCATTGAGATCGGACTTTCGAGATATTTCGGTCGCCAATAAAGAGGCTTGCGCTAAAACAATGTTTGATGAAGAAAGATCAGTAATATTGAGATCCCTTAGAACTCGATTACTTTCTAAGACATGTTAAACCAACTAAACTTCAATAGGGTGCTTACCAATGAAACCTCATGCAAGCCTAAACCTAAGGACTTGTTTGCTTTGCTTGTGTATGTTTACTTGCACATAACATCATGACATCATACCATAGCATTTTTCAATAACCATTTCAAGGATCTCAAGGGCTTGTGATGCAGGGTTATATTGAACCTGACGTCTATCAAGGGGCAAGAGGATTTATTTTCCTCTCGCCAAATGTTGTCAAAAACCAAAGAGTCAAGGGCTTTGACCCACTTGACATAGTGAGCTTGATTCTCGTAGAAGGACATTCAAGGATACAAAGTTCTTCAATCAAGGTTGCAGTCAAAGTTTAGCTTCTGACATTTTCTTGTGTTTACCCCTTGATATCCTTGAAAACATTACATCCACATACCATACATCATATCATGACAGGTTTTCCCCATACAGGTTTTCACATCTGCTTACTATTTATTTTAGTAGAGATGGCTCTAGAATAGACTATCCAAGATCTTCAGACCCAAAATGCTCAGCTTCAAGAATTGTTCCTGAACCTATCCAAGGGGCAAGAAGAAGTGAAAGCACTCCTCATTGAGAGCATGACCAAGAGGAATCCTAAAGACAACATGGACGACCATTTAGAACGATTACAAACTGAAATGGCAATAATGAAAGTCCAGATGATGGGACAAATGGTGGGTCAAATTCCTCTTATCCAAAACTTAGTTTGTGGACAAGAAGAGCTGAGAGCCCTCATCAACAAGCTTCATCAAGACGGATGCATCCATATGGAACAAACAACTAGAATTGGGGATCGAGTCAATAATCAGCCTCTGATGAGACAAGAAGTTGGTTTTGTCGAGAGAACACCCTTCAAAATGGATACTATACCAAGAGTCCAACAACAAACTCGCCAACCACGACAAGGTGGTCAGCATAAGCAAGGAAGACAATTTTCCGATATCGACATGCCCTTGGTTTAAGCATTGCATCATATGTTAGAAGCCAAGCTGGTTACATTGAGGGAGCCTCCTCAAAAACCCATTACTGCTTCTCCCTGTTACAATCATGAAGAAAGGTGTGTGTACCACTCCAACAATCCTGGACACAACACTAACCATTGTTGGGCATTGAAAAACAAGATTCAAGACCTGATCGAAGAAGGGTGTTGGAATTCACACAAGATGGTCAACTTGAGTTTTTCTGTCATCCCTCAAAGGCACACCATCTGAAGTGACCAGTTTAGGCGGAGAAATTTTTGTTCATTCGAATTTTCAGTTGTAATTTCTTTGTTTTCTTAAACACTTATCTTTATGTAAGACTTTGTTTTCTCTCATTAATGCATTGCATATGATAGTCCTGAGTTAATCCATTCATTTTCACTATACTGAAATTATGCTTTTACCTCGTTTTGTATGATATTCAACTCTCAGTTACAAGCTATAAGCCTTTAGAGGGAGGATGACGAAAGAAATACCATAATCACATATAGTATGATTTTGAACAGACTTTACTGATGATGTACAGGCATTGTTTCAAACTCAAAATAATGGAGTTATAAGGAAGAAAATCCCTAGTCAACCCCTTTGAGCCAAAGAAGTAGGAGTTTTCTTTTCCGTACAAACTGAAACCTTTAATCATAACCTAGGACAGGGTAGTTTTCTCAGTTGATTCAAACGCGTATTTAGTCACAAGCTGTCATTTCACAATGAAAATATCCTTCTGAATCAAAAGATGGTGTTGGTCCCCCATGAAATAGGCAGTCTTTACATCTCAGAAAGAAAAGCCCATTAGGTTAGGAGACTTAAGAAAAAACAGGGGCATCCCGCTGACTATAGTCTCAAAAAAACAGTCAGGCAAAAAGTAGGGACAATAAATAAATAAAAGGAGGTCGTTACAAATCCTCAACAACAGAAAAATGTTGCAAAAATGATTTCCTTCTGAAATAAACTTCCAGTTTTCGAACCATCACCTAAAAACCATTCCAAGACTCAATTGGAATCCAAGCGCAATTAACTAAGTATAGGGCTGAAGAAAATCATGGAGAACGGGTTGTGTTCAAATAAAACTTTGAGCCTTATCCTTTGTTTCTTAAACCGTGAACTAGGCCACGTTACAACCCTTTAAAAGTCCTAATTGAAGCATAGGTTGGTTCAAAAGCATGTTATTACAAAAGGTATCCTGACTCCTGTAAGGTTTACTGTAGATCCTGAGGTTAATTCATATTCTTACAAATTTGTGTTGCTCTTTAAAAGTGCATTTTTCAAAAAAAAAATCTCAAGGCAGACATAAACTTTGCATTGTTTGAATACCAGTGTTTGCATATGGCTAATTATTTGACAACAGAGAAATTCACACGACGGATATCCAGTGAACGAAAACTCTCTCAATAAACAGAGTCACTTCAAATGAAAAGACGCTTCCAATGACAAATCTCTCATAATCAAGGGGCACAACATGACCATTATCTAACACATCTGGGGTAGTCAATTCGAGATTCAAAGAATCTCTCAAAGAAATGTTGAATAACCATGGGCAAATCTCCATCTGAATCACTCAAGGGACAATGTTACGTTGATCATGGGCTTGAACAAAATACACTATGAAGACTTCTGGTACCACCAAATTGCTTGACTGTGCCAGTAGTATCAGATGGTGTCAGTATCATGTCTTCGAATTCTTTCATGACAGTTCTTAGAAAATTCTGAGACTTAACCAAAGATCTTGGGTACCACCAAATAGTTTGTCTGTGCTAGTAGTATTAGATGGTGTCAGTATCATGTCTTCGGATCCTTCCATGACAGTTCTTAGAAAATTTTGATACTTGACCAAAGATCTTAGGTACCATCAAATTGCTTGCCTGTTCTAGTAGTATCAGATGGTGTCAGCATCATGTCTTCAGATCCTTCCATGACAGTTCTTAGAAAAGATACATAGGAAGTTCAAGACTATCTGAAACTTGATCAAAACTTCAAACATGAAGTGCACCAGACTAACTCTAGGGGCAAACAGGCTCCCACATATGAAAGGTCATGTGCAATTGAACAATAATTTCTGGCATTTCTACAACACTTACTACCACAGACAGTGGCAATTCTCCACACCCTATGAACATGGACATAGTAAGAAAATACTACGCATGAAAAGAGACCCGCTAGGTTGACATACCTAGGAAAAATAAGGGCATCCCGACGAACCAAAAGGTTCTGGAAAAAATTAGGGATATATCCAAAAGATTGTACACCCAGTAATTCGAAAACCTGAAAAGGAGGCTTGGGAAAAAAAGGGTATCCCGTTGGACTAGAAATCTGAAAAGACAGTCTAAGCAAAAGTTAGGGATTAAAAGCGTACGACTATCTCCCGTTATCTCATCAGTTTATCTATAATTATATGATTTGTCACTCTGACAGAGTTCAAACTGTCTACGAATCCTCACAAGGCCAATTTTATGGATGTCCCCACAGAGTTACTTCAATCAAATTATCCCCACAGAGTTGGATTCATGCAATCCGCTAGCCAGAGTTTCAATCTCCAAAAAAACCCTCTCTGAAGCTGAGTTGGAAACCTTGTGGAATTTCTATCTAAAGAATTTACCTCCCCTGCAAATCGTCAAATATTCTCTTCAACAGGGTTTATTTCCCCAACAAAGCTATAAATTCTCCAGCTCGAGTTTACCTCTTAGACTATTACAAATCAATGGAGAAAACCCTTAATCCCGGGCAAAATCATTATAGTCCTCAACAGAGTCGTTACTATCACAACAAGTTACTATGAAGCCTGGACCCGACTAGATACTAGTTCAACTTCATCCCATCCAAACTAATTACTGTGAAACCTGGACCCGACCAGATAATAATTGATTCAATTTACTGTAAAGCCTGGACCCGACCAGAAAACAGTTTGAGTTGCTGGAACCTGGACCTAACCAGATAACAATAAATCTCAATTTTAAGTTACTAAATCCTGGACCCGACCGGATAATAGTTAAATTTCTTCAGTTACTGCAAATCCTGGACCCGACTAGATAACAGTTCAAGTTGCTGAAACCTGGACCCGACCAGATACCAGTTAACCTCAAGATCAAGTTGCTTAAACCTGGACCCGACCAGATACCAGTTAGCCTCAAGATCAAGTTGTTGAAACCTGGACCCGACCAGATACCAGTTAACCTCAAGATCAAGTTGTTGAAACCTGGACCCGACAAGATACCAGTTAGCCTCAAGATCAAATTGCTGAAACCTGGACCCGACCAGATAACAGGTCAAGTTGCTGAAACCTGGACCCGACCAGATACCAGTTAGCCTCAAGATCAAATTGTGGAAACCTGGACCCGACCAGATAATAGTTCGAGTTGATGAAACCTGGACCCGACCAGATACCAGTTAACCTTAAGATCAAATTGCTGAAACCTAGACCCGACCAGATAACCGTTCGAGTTACTACGAAACCTAGACCCGAGAAGATAATAGTTTAACTTCTTTAAATCACTAACAAAACTCCTCTTCCCCAGTAGAGTTCGCCACTATCCCCAGTGAGTTTCTGTAAAGCCTGGATTCCGACCAAATAACAATTAGCTTTATTGTCCCCAGTAAGTTGCTGCCAAACCTGGATTTCGACCAGACAACAGCTAACTTTCAAATCCCCAGTAGAGTAATGGACAACTAAAACTCTTAAACTTTTTCCACCAAGCAGAAATCAACACTCTCTACAGAATTTCCCTCAAATCAAAGTCAATGTTCCCCAGCGGAGTTTTCCTCAAACAACAAAGCAGAAATCCCCAGCGGAAGCACCCTAAACAAAGTTTGAAGACACACACACTTTTCAACAGCATACTGGAATTTAAAAGACTCCCCAACATTTGTCAACGATTTATTTTCCAAGACAAAGATACATTTCAATAATATTTTGCATTAATACATCATATTACATACATGATAAATGCATATAGCATAATCTCATTTATTTTGAGAACATCATCAAGCCATGCACATATCTACATACAACTAACACTCTTCCTTGCAGGAAAAGTCAATCAACAAAACAAAAGTCCTCTTCTGGAAAGATTCACCTCTTCCAGTTAATAATAGGCAATCAAGAGTATTATTCTGGATAGATTCACTTCTTCCAGTTAATGATAGGTGAATTAAAGACATCTTCTAGTTAGACGTACTTCTTCCAGTTAAAAACAGGAAAGCGAAAGACCTTTTCTAGTGTAAATTTATTCTCTTCCAGTTATCAACAGGTAAATACCACCAACACTTCTCAAATAGGTCATAGATTAATTCCTGAAACAAGCCAGGGCAACTATCTCTATGACCAATAAAAAGTGGGTTTCGGATTAATACCTGAAACAAGACAGGACAACTATCTGTGAATAACTGATTGTAGATTAATACCTGAAACAAGATAGGACAACTATCTGCATAAGCAGATTGAAGATTAACTCCCAAAACAAGACAAGGAAACTATCTTTCTTTCTCCTAGGTCAGAGATTAACTCCTGAAAAAATCCAGGGAAACCATCTCTATGACCAACAAAAGCGGGTTCCAGATTAATACCTGAAACAAGAGAGGACAACTATTTGTGAACAACTAATTGAAGATTAATACCTAAAACAAGACAGGACAACTATCTACATGAGCAAATTGAAGATTAACTCCCGAAACAAGACGAGGAAACTATCTTTCTTTCTCTTTGGTCAGATAAAGGTCAATTCCCAAAATAGGACGGGACGAATATCTTTATTAACAATGGTATGAACTCCTGAAGTAGGACGAGTTTACCAAAAAACGGATTGTAGATCAATTCCCGAAACAGGACGGGGAAACTATCTACATGAAAAATGCTTCCTTCAAAACCTTTGTTGGTTCAGTTTAAATCGACCAATGATTTATCTTGGTTATATTCTGATAGACATTTTTTGTGGTTCAGTCAAATCGACCCTAAGATTTTTCTGATTCTTATCCAAACAAAAACAAATACAGACATCTGATATTTCGGTATAAATCGACCAAATATTTACACTGATACTTTTTCCATTCCTCTATGAGCAATCACTTCTGGATGGCATCTATAAGCTCATCTCCGACTATTCTCAACCATTTCTGGATGGCATTCGTAATCCCATCTCCGACAATATTCCTTCACTCTCCAAATGGAATCTATAAGCCTATTCCCGATACAATAAATCTAAAGCGTTACTTCTTGCACCGGCGAGTACAAATTTCTGGGCACTCTAGTGTTCAATTATCTTCTACCTTCGAGTCACGAATGGCAGACATGTCAATCTAACTCTTCAGGTTTAAGAAGATTTAACAGGGGCAATTGTTGTACCCCAAAATTTTCCCTCTCATTTTTCATTCAAGGTGCTATCCTAGGGTTTCTCAAATATTCAAAATGGCTTAGGGTTTGATCAGACAGATTCTCTTCCTAGGCATTGAGTCAGCAACTAGGGTTTGGTATTTCTCAAGAAAAATTGAGTTTCCAAAGTTTCAAATGGTCTTCATGGCTCTTCATGTATTCTCAAGGATGTTCGTGCCAAGTTTCAAACCTCGCATTGCATATTTTCTCAGTCGATAGTTCAGATGACTGAAAATCAACTGCATTGATCAAAAGTCGACCTTTTCAAGATCAAATTCAAATAGTTATGTGATACGGTGGTAGAATCGACTGTTTTTACTGGTTTTCATTTTGCGTTTTTTTGTTTGCAAAATGTCGCGGTAAGCAAGAGTTGCCACCGAATTTTATTTCATTCAATCATGGAAAAGGAAAAAGAACAGAAAAAACCTTTTTCGAGATGTTTCTGAGTACGGGGGGTAGATTATAGAAAGGGGAGGTGTTAGCACCCTTTCTATCCGTAGTTATCTACGGGCTCTTAGGTACTTGCTCATTTTTCAAATTGCTTCTGTGTGTTTGTCTTGAAAATTTTTTACTTCGTGATAACCCTTGTATCATTCCTCAAGGATGTCATGAAGTTTGTTTTGAAAATTTGATTTTGAAAGGTGTTTGTGTGAAAAGTTTTTATTGAGCAAGTACTTAAGATTCTACCTACTCGGAAAAAAAAGATTGTTTTTGTTCTATTTCCTTTAGATAGTGCTATCCCACTATTAAGGAGTAGGTAGCACCGTCGTTGGAGTTTGTAAGGGATGTTCGAAAGGGACAAATACAATCACTAAAGCAACAGTTAGAAAATCTTAGTAGGAACCCTAGAGTCTTAAGATCTTTCCGAGGCAACATTTCTGAGGCAACATTTCCGAGGCAACATTCGAATGGGACAATTTGATCTCTTTAGACTGGAGGGCAACCACTAAAATCCCCTATGCTTAATGATTGTGTACCGAAGGCAACCGAAGTGAGGTAAACCCTAGGAGTGAATATGTGCGAGTGATTCGTTTCAGTTATTTTAATCTTTGCACATTAGGGTTTTCTAACTGTTTCAATTTTTCATGCATTCTTGCCATACAATCCTATTAGTCATGCATCTAGACAGTTAAAGATTGTGGAAATTAAAAGTGCGAGAAAGTAAAACCTAGCTATTACAAGGCTTTGGGGAGGGGGATTAATTACATAACCAAAAATCGGGGATTTAAAGCAAGAAATAAAACCCTAATTTAACAATTACAAACCATGAACAGTTACAAAATAATGGAGAAAATAATTAACAAGCGCGCGGCAAATTAAATACGAGGACGGTAATTAATAACTTAAAACCCTAATTGAGAGAAAGAAACTTTTGTGGATTTTTATTTGAGAAAACAATTAAATCACAAATTAATTAAATCTAATTTCTAATTGTTTTTAATTATGAAAGAAGTTAATTAACATAATTCACTAATTAAATTTAAAAAGTATTTTATGAGAAAAATAATTTTTGTATATTTTTTGAGAAAGATTAATTAAATTATGTACAAATAAAATCCTAAGTCTAATTATTTTTAAATTATGAAAGAAATTAAAGTTGCCCTTAATTAATTAAACTAATTAATTAAAAATAAAATTTATTAAGAAAATAAGTCTTTTTGTGATTTTTTGATTTGTTAATTTAATAAAATAATTTTTGTATTGATTAAAAAAAACAAAATAATTAAAGAAAATAAATTAAAGAAAAATAGTAAAAGTAACCAAATGGGGTTGCTGTTAGCAAATCTGGGGGTGTATGCTGAACTTCTGAAACCCAGAAGGATGGTCCAGAGTCTGGCGCCTGATCCAATAAGACCATCTTCTGGGGACTCATGGTGGTCCTACGTATGCTGGCATTGGATCTGGCTGGAGATGGATCCAGAGGATGAGATCAGAGGGTGCGTGATGATCCTCAGAAGGTGAGGTGTGCTAGATTTGGCTGGAGATGGATCTAGAGGATGAGATCAGAGGGCGCGTGATGATCCTTAGAAGGTGAGGTGTGCTGGATCTAGCTGGAGATGGATCCAGGGGATAAGATCATAGGGCACGTGATGATCCTCAGAAGGTGAGGTATGCTGCATCTGGTGAAAATAATGGAGAAAATTCCAAAAGCCCATGCCTGGGATCGAACCCAGGACATGAGCTTCATACTTCCTTCCTCTGACCAACTGCGCTACACTAGTTAATTGTTAACATAATAAAAACAATAAATCAAAAGCCAAATTAATTTCCATGCTCAGAACACGCTCGAATTTTCAAATGTCCCAATGGTTGCTTGACACGCCAGCGTCTTCTTCCTTGGTCTGTTGCTTTAGGTAAAATACTTTTACCTACGGACGTTTGTTTGTAACTATAACCCTGTTCCATTCAAAAATTGCATACAAGAAAGATAAATGAAATTGGTGACCATGAATCAACTGGGCTTGAAGCCCTAATCATCATAATACCCAATATGAAAACTAATTGTTCTTGCATTGAAAACCCCTAAAACAAACTCATAAACCCTAGCAATGGCATATTGTGATTCCTGCGCTGTAAATGCAATTAAATGATGCAAATAGATTGCAAACAAGATAATGAACAAGAATGTATAATCAAAACATGATAATGCTGTCAAAATCAAGGAAATCGGAATCGAATTTTTGGGCAAACCGTGGTTGATGGTGGGCACGATTCCTGGCGTTTTGAAGCCTGAGGATAGATGGAATAGTTTCCTGGGATGTCCTGGAAGAGATTGGAATATTTAAATCTCTGTGAGGATGGCTACAGAGTGGATTTTGATCTCACACTTTTCTTTGAAATTTTGCCGTTTTGTTCTGCCTCTTTTCACGACTCTAACCTCCTTTTCTTGCCTTGGATGTGTTCCCTATATATCATAGAGTGAATTAGGGTTGCAAAAACAAATCACATATTTGAAAGTTTTGAAGATTTGATTTGATTTTCATGGCATATGTAAACTTATTATATTGATCCAAATTATGCCTTTCTTGTATCAATTATGCTTGATTCGTTTTGGCCTTGATAATTCAGCATATTTTGATTGCCAAACTATCCAAAAACCAAATCAATTCATATATTTGCTATTATTCATCAATTATTTGATTTAATTCACTTTTTAATTAACAAAAAAATCAAAATAAATTGAAAAATGAAGAAAATAATGTGTGGGTGAATCTTTGGGTTGTGGACCACATTATAAGTGAGGTGCAAGCATAAAAAGTTAGGCCCATTTCCAAGGCATATTTCCTCCAATTTTAACCCTAGAGAGGTGCTCTTGGACTTTTTAGAAAGCTTAAGGTGTCCCCTAAGCAAAACTTTTGGTCTCATCTCAATTGAGTCTTCCATGTTCATGTATGAAGCTTTGACCCAAAAGGTGTTTTGTTTGACTTTTCAAAAGGACCTATAATGTCAAAATTCATATCTTTTTATGAGTGCCTATTTTGAACTTGTGAGATGAAGATGAATTGTAGGGAATTGAATCCTCTTAAAAATGAGCTTTGGATGGAAAATTTCTGATAAAGCATGAAGAAGTTATGCTTGGTCAATGTTGGGTTGACTTTTCCTGCAAAACCCTAATTTAGCAACTTTTGGGTTTTGATGAATTTGGATTATTCCTTGAGGAATCATGATAAACCCTTGATAAAATGATGGATAAAACTTCAAAATGATGATGTTGACCAAAAATCTTGAAGTTTGACTATATGTGAGCCACAGTTGACTTTTGACCTAGTATAGTCGATTCTCAAGCATCTGAGCAGTTGGCTGGGAAAACTTCTTGTGCAAGGCATGAAACTTGACATGTAGGGTCTTGATAACATATTAAGACCATGGAGAGCATAGGAGACTGTGATATGGTGGGAGAACTGATTTGAGGTTTCGCGTTTGTGTTCGCAAATGTTTCGGTTTAGCAAGAGTCGCCACTGACTTTTTATTTTATCCAAAGGAAAGGTCAAAAAGCACAGGAAAGACCTTTGAGATGTTTTCTTGGGTTTGGATGGTAGATTATGAAAAAGTAAGGTGATATCACCCTTTTCATCCATGGTTTTCCATGGACTCTTAGTTACTTGTTTAGATCACTTGCTTTTGCTTTTCAATTGTTTGAAATGGTGCTTTGTGTGTGGTTTTGAAAATATTTTGAAAAGAGGCCTTTGTTTAGGCAACCTTTGTAATGATTCTTGTTTGAATGTATAAAAAGGTGTTTGTCTTTTGAAAAATGTTTCAATGTTTGAAAGTTTGTTTTTGGGAAATGTTTTGAAATTGTGTGTTTTGAAATTAGCAAGGATCTTTTCAAAATGATCAAGTAACTAAGAGTTGTCTACCCTAATTCAAAGATCTTTCCTACACATTTTTAACCCTTTAACATTGTTGTTTTACCATTGTATTTGGTAAACAACCTTGTGTTTGGATGTTAAATGGGACAGGCGTGGGTCATCGTATGACCATAATAGCAATTGTGCCAAGTATCTTAGCAAGTTTTTGAGGGACTAGATCATTTTTGTATAGGCAACCAAGATAGCGTCATCCAGGGACTATGATCTTTTGTTTTTTGATTGATTTTTCCAAGATACCTAGCATGCATACCATGGCCATTTTTAAGGCAACAAGTGGATGAAACCCTAGGGGTGCTTGTGTGCATTGTGTTGTCATTTTTCATGCATTTTTGTCTTGTGTTTAGTCAAGCTATTTGTTTGATTTTTGGTATTTGCATACAAATCCTAATCTTACTATCATGCATATTTGAAAGCAATAAAATGCGTAAAAGTAAATCTACAACTATTACAACATTTATATGGGAGGGGGATACTAGTTTGAATAGAGGGATATTTGCAAGAAATAAAGCCCTAAAAACTATTACAGCCATATTGAATTTATTGTACAAATAATAAATTGACAAATATTTAAATATGCAATATATTATAAATATGCAAAAAAAATGTTTTTGTATTGATTTTATGTATGTAAAATAAATTATTTAATGTCCTAAAAAATAAGAAAAATAATAATGATTATTTTTATTAAGGGTGGAAACCCTTGTTTTTTTTTTTAAGAAAATATATGTATATTATATTATTTATTCATTTAATTTATGTTTAAGAAAATAAAATAAAATATATACAAAAATGTTTTAAAAAAAATAAAATATGTATGACAATATTATTTTTAAGTGTACAATAATAATAAAATAAAATATGTAATATTTTTGTATTAATTATAATTTTTTATTTAAGAAAATAAATATATAAAACCTAATAAACTAAGTATTATGCCAAAAATAAAATAAAATATGAAAATTTAAGAAAATATTTTTGGTAATTTTTAATGTTTAGAAAAATAAATAAAAGTCAGAAAATGTAAAATAAATGAGAAAATATAAAAATAAGAGAAATGGGCCAGGGGGTGCAAAGAGTAAGCAGGGGGGTGTCAACAGCAAGGCAAGCAAGCCCAGCCCATTTCCTTCATCCATGTCCTTGAGACAGAAGCAAACACGCGCGCCAATGTTCAAACTCGTATCTCCTGCATTTGTGCTTAAAAATAAAAACTTGCAACATGAAAGTTATAGCTCTTGATCACACGATTCTAACCATATAAAAAACTTAATCTAACTCTCAAATACCAGAGAGAATTTCTTTGGCCCTAAATTCTAACCTAGTTTTTTCAGAAAGTTCAACTATCAATTACTCCTAGCTCAGTTAACATAAATGAATTCTATGCATATGTACAGCTCAAGGGCAATGAGGACTACATTTTTTATTCACAAACCTAAGCCTAATGATTCCTAAATAGAGAGATAGAAGTTTGAGAAATACCTGTTTCAGTCAAGCTCGAGTATGACAATGTAGGGGTTGTGAGTGAGGCCTGAGATACTTGTGAGCTTGCTTGAAGTTCCTTTGAGCTTTCCCAATGCTTAGTTTGCTTTAAAATGGTCTGAAACTTCTTGTAGAACTTAACCTGCAAACTCATAATTTGAAAATGGTGAAGTGTGTAAATGGAGTTACAGTGGCTTGGGAATGGTTGGGATAGTTTAGGTATGTTGAATGGAGTGTGTTGGAACTGATTTGGGACAAAACGCACGATGCAATGTGAAGATGGCTTGTGAATTACAGAACCTGCCCTATTTTTGCAAGAACTTGGTGTTTTAATGTTAGAGGGGTTTTGAGAGGCTTAGGTTTCGTGCTTCTGACCTTAGGCAATGTGTAAAACTTGTTTGAAATGAATACAACACTTGTATCAGATTACAAAGTTATGTGTTTTTGCATAATGACTTGGTTTTGAAGTAAAAGGTGAGTTGACAATCCAAAGGGATGTACTTGCTAGTTCCAAGCCTGCTGATAGTTGGTGTGCTTTTCCCGAAGTTTTTGGAGTTGGTTTGCTGCAAAAGATTGGGTTCACAGCTCAAGAGAAACAACTTGACATAAAGCAAGCTTTATCAAAGTGGCAATGTTGCCTTTTTGCCATTTTTAGATTAATTCCTTGTACAATGCCCTAAAGCTCAGAATAAAGCCTTAATCCAATGTATTTGCATTCAATTTTTTAGTGTGGAAGGTTTTAAGGACCTGTAATCAAGTACAAGCAAGGTTGGACAGAATTTGCAACTTGTATCAATGTGCAAAATGCCATGGCCAAAAGTGATATTTTGCCATTTTCAATCCTTCGATTCTCCCTAACCACAAACGATTTTGGAGAGTTCTTGGACATTTTGGAAATCTTGTAACATGATCTACAATCCATCTTTGAAATGAATTTGGAGATTCCAATTGGAACTAGGTGAAAAGTTGCCATGAAGATATGTCAAAATCCTGCCTAAACAAGGGCAAAATTTCACTAAGTTAGAAAGTTTTTGGACCCCTATTCACAAAATCATAACTTGAGATCCAAGCATCTTTTGGGAAAACTTTGTGATTAAAAGTTGTATATTTTTTGGAGGAATACAACTTTCATGTTGGAAGTTTTCTTTGAATCCAATTTCATCATGGTGAAAAAGTTGGGAAAAGTTGGGAAAAAATAAGAAATTTTCATAACTTAGAAAATTTCTAAGTTATGAAAATTTTCCATTTTAAACCCTAATTTTCAAAATTAGGTTTCTTGGTGAACAAGTTTCATGTTTTGACACATCTTGATGAAAAATTACTCTTGGCACTTGATTTCGACCAAAAAGTCAAAGTTTGACTTTTCAGTGTACAGTTGATTTTTGATCAATTGACTAGAAAATTCATCTGTCAATCCAATGCTTTTGAGATATTTTGAACCTTGTGATTAGGTCATGGTGATTCCATTGAGTCCTTGAATCCATGCTTGATCCAAATTTTCCATTGGCTAGGTCAAAAATCAGAAATTTCCCTTCTGCAGTCAAAACCCTAAAAATGACCATTTTGCCCTTTTGATGATCTGATCAAATTTCTTGAGGAGTTGTGGTCCAAACTTGATCAAATGGTTCATGTGAGTCTATAATGTTGTTGTGGATCAAAAATTATGAGTTTTGACTATAAATTAGCCACAGTTGACTTTTTCCCAATACAATTGATTTTTAGGTCAATTGTCCAATTGACTGGGCAAAAATTTGATTCAAGGCTTGAAACTTGATATGAGAAATCTTAGAAGTCCAACATGAAGTATGAAAGTGACCTTGAGCATTGGAATTCCAAAAATCCTTGTGCAAACTCAAACCCTAATTTCAGGTCATCAGTGCAAGGAGATGTCTTGAGCAGAGCAAACCCTAATCCTGTCTGGAGTCCAAAGAGTCTTGTGAGGGGAAATATTGATAAAATGAGATGGAAAATTTTGGGGTACAACAGCTGCCCCTGTTCAATCTTCTTAAACCTGGAGAGTTAGATTGATGAGTTTGTCGTTCGTGACTCGAAGGTAAAAGATGATTGGACACTAGAGTGCCCGTAAATTTGCACTCGTCAAAATATAGTTGAGGAAATGGGCTTAAAGATGCCATTTGGAGATGATTGAATCTTGTTAGAGATGGGCTTAAAGATTCCATCCAAGAATGTGTCGATCGCATAAGAGATTCCTTTGCGAGAGCCCGTATACCTGTTGTTGAGGAGGACTACATCGGGGAATGTTGGTCTCTATCGTGGTAGAAATAGAATTTTTAGAAGCTTCAGTCGTCCGTTATTCCACTGGGGAACCATCTCTTGGTTGAAGAGGTGAAAATGAACTGCTATCTGGTCATGCTCCAGGCTTTATAGTGACTTACTGGGGGGATGATATTAAACTTGATATCTGGTCATTCTCTAGGCTTCACAATTTCTCAATTCTCATTTGGTCGTACTCCAGGCTTTAGAAGGAATTAAGTTGTTATCTGATCGCATCCGGGCTTTAACTTGAATTTAAGGCATACTAATATCCGGTCGATTCCGGTCTTCTTAGTAATTAGCCAAGTAAACTGCTTTTTTGGTCGAAATCCAAGTTTCACAGTATACCTCACTGTTATCTGGTCAAAATACAGGCTTCACAATCTTGTATTGCTATTTGGTCGAAATCTAGGCTTCACGATACCTTACTTCCTATCTGGTCAAAATCCAGGCTTTAGAAGAAAATCAAGTGGTTATTTGGTCGCCTCCGGGCTTCCCTTTGATTTTGGGGTCTACTAATATCCGGTTGAATCCGGGCTTCAAAGTAATTGGCCGAGTAAACTGCTTTTTTGGTCGAAATCCAAGTTTCACAGTATACCTCACTGTTATCTGGTCAAAATCCAGGCTTCACAGTGTTTTCTAGAGATCTAGATACCATCCGGTCGAACCCGAGCTTTATAGCTTGAATTTAAGGTGTACCACAATCTGGTCGATTCCAGGCTTCATGGTGCTTTATACTCCTATCTGGTCGATTCCAGGTTTCACAATAACTTGTCGGGGATTCAAATATTTTTCCATTCGATCTCCAGGCTTCATAGTATGATGGAGAACAAATCAAGATATTATTCGGTTGAATCCGGACTTCATAACTTGAACTAGAACAGAAATCTGAGCATTGAATAAGCAATACAATAGCTTCTGTGTCTGGAGCATCTCTAAGTTGTATTTGAGCTTTGAATATTTGTTATAGATATCTGTTAATTTTATCCTGAAAAGGGTAAAGTGTTAGCTGAAACACAAAGTTATGTTGCATGAAATATATGATGCAATAAATGTGTTTTATCAATGTTTATGATGTATGAATGTAATGTAAGTGCATGTAAGCTGATTAGCTGTCTTGCTGAGGAAAATAAATCCTTGATAGCTGGAGATAATAAAATCTTTGACTGCTGTCGGGGATTCTAAATCCTTGACTGCTGTTGGAGCTTCAAAACCTTTGTCAACTTCTGTGGGGATGTGGTAATTCTTCACGACTTTCCCGGGGGTATAGGGATCCTTCAAGTCTTTATAATTGGAATATGATAATCATTCTGTTGTAAGAATAATGCCGAGTGCTGCTTGAGAAACCTGCTTGGGGAGTCTCGAGAACCTTGATGACTGTGGTTGGGGATTGAGAATCTTCAATCTGTTAGGAAATAAGAATAACTCTGCAGGGAGAAAGTTTATTCTGTTGGAGAGTAGTAAAAAACTTTGTGGGGAATAGCTATACTACTGGAGAGTTTTCAAGAGTTTGGGTTGTATGCCAATCTACTGGGGAGTTATCCGAAGCTGTCGTCTGGTTAGCTGTCAGGCTTCAAAGCAACTTGCTGGGAAATTATCAGGTTCTAAGATATCTTGCAGGGGAATTATCTGGTTTTAAGACAACTCTTTGGGGAATTGGAGGAAACTTGATGGTTTTCCATTTGGGTTTAAAGGTTGAAGTTTTGGACTCCGCTGGGGATTGAAAGTTTCATCTTCGCTGAGGGTCTGTAATTCAAAGTTTTTGGCTCCGCTGGGGATTGGGAGTTTGAAAACTTAGCTCTGGTGGGGATTTCGAAAATTAACTCCGCTGGGGATATGTATTTCAAGGTTTTAGCTCCGTTAGGGACCTAGATGATGTACTGCAGGGGATTTCTCTTGGAATAGCCTAAAGACGTATTCCTATACTTTCAACCTATCAGTAATTATTCTTTCCCATTTCCTTTATTTGTAAACAAATGATTATATTCAAATGCATATGCTCATTTAATAAATCATTGGACGTTTTCAAATAAAACACAGGTATAAAAAGAAGAAAAGGCAAATAGTTTTCTGCACTTTGAAGTATCTTTGTATTAAATTGGGGTAAGTATTTTGTATAAAGGAGATAGACATCCTAATAAGAGAATGTTGTCATAAAAATGAGAAAAATTTATACAAAGAAAGATGGCTATGTGTAAAAATTCCATGGGGTTCCCATTCTACTATAGCCTTCGTAACTCTGGATATCTTATCCATTCGTTGCTTCGTCCGAAGATGATTGATTTGATCAGAAGCCCGGAGCTTGTCTGTCAAGAGGTTTTCCTTAAAGTGATTCGACGAGACATAGTCATACGCTTTAATTCCCTAACTTTTGCCTGGACCGCCCTTTCGGGTTTTCGATCCACCGGGAAACCCTTTTTTGCCCAAGTCACCCTTTCGGGTTTTCAACTTGCCGGGTGTATAGATTTTTTTTATTTATCCCTAACTTTACCCTGAACCGCCCTTTTGGGTTTTCGATTCACCGGGATGCCCTTTTTTGCCCAAGTCGCCCTTTCGGGTTTTCAACTTGCCGGGTCGTTTATGCGTAGTATCTTTTGACTATGTATGTGTTCGCAGGGTGCGACGGGTGGTCGTCGTCCATGGTGGTCAGGATCATTGCCCCACCAGAAAAGATGTTCTTGATCATAAATGGTCCTTCGTAAGTAGGAGTCCATTTGCCCCTGGGATCACTTTGCGGCAAGATGATCCGCTTGATTACAAGATCTCCGACTTAATATACCTGGCGCCTGAATTTCTTGTTGAACGCCTTGATCATCCGTTTTTGATACGTCTGACCATGACAAACAGCAGTAAGTCGCTTTTCATCAATCAAGTTAAGTTGATCAAGTCGGGTCTGAATCCAATCGTCTTCACTCAAACCAGCATCCTTCATGATTCTCAAGGAGGGAATCTGAACCTCGATAGGCAAAACAGCTTCCATGTCGTATACCAAAGAATAGGGTGTTGCCCCAGTTGATGTATGTGTCGTGGTACGGTACCCGTGCAGAGCAAACGGTAACATCTCATGCCAGTCCTTGTAGGTGACTGTCATCTTTTGAATGATCTTCTTGATGTTTTTTTTCGCCGCTTCGACAGCACCGTTCATCTTTGGCCGATAGGGAGATGAATTATGATGTTGAATCTGGAACTGTTCGCACAAAGCGGTGATCATAGTATTGTTCAGGTTTGTACCGTTGTCAGTGATGATCCTATCGGGGATATCGTACCGACAAATGAGGTTCTGCTTGATGAACCGGGCAACAACATTCTTTGTAACGGAGGCGAAGGAAGCTGGTTCAACCCACTTGGTAAAGTAATCAATAGCCACCAAGATGAAGCGGTGTCTATTGGATGTTGTAGGCTTGATCTCTCCAATCATGTTGATTCCCCACATAGCGAATGGCCAAGGAGCTGTTAAGACATTGAGAGGAACTGGAGGTATATGTGCCTTGTCCGCATAGATTTGGTATTTGTGACAAGTTCTGGAATGTTGATGACAACTAGCTTCCATGGTAGACCAGTAATAGCCCGCCCATAGAATCTTCTTAGCCATCGTATGTCCGCTTGAGTGTGTGCCAAAGGTACCATTGTGTAGTTCAGCCATGATCTGCTCAGCTTCAACCTTGTCCACACAACGAAGCAGAATGCAATCATGATTATGCTTGTATAGGATACCATTGCTCCGGAAGAACTTGGCAGAGAATCTCCTCAAGAACTTTTTGTCGCTGACTGAAGATCCTTCAGGGTATTCTAGATTCTCGAGATACCTTTTGATTTCGTGAAAACAAGGTCGGTCCACTACTTCTTCGATATTAATCTTGTGACAATGTGCAGGTTTGTCCATCCGCTCAATGCTGATTTGGGGAGCCTCATTATCCCAGTTAAGTTTAAACATGGAGGACATTGTAGCTAGAGCATCTGCTACCTGATTCTCTTCTCGCGGGAAGTGCTCGAAGGTAATCTGCTCGAAATGAGGTAAAAATGTCAGGACATGTTCTTTGTAAGGGATGAGGTTGGGATGTTTAGTGTCCCACTCTCCTTTGATCTGACTGATGACCAAAGCTGAGTCTCCAAACACAACCAAAGATTTAATTCCCAGGTCAATTGCAGCCTTAAGACCAAAGATACAAGCTTTATACTCAGCCATGTTATTGGTGCAGCTGAAGCAAAGCCTAGCAGTGAAAGGTATATGGAAACCTTGTGGTGAGATGATCACAGCACCGATGATGTTTCCAAGTGCATTAGAAGCACCATCAAAGTACATGGTCCATTGGGATCCTTGTTCAGGTCTGTCATATGGTCTGTTATCTTTAATGTTGTCCAAAGTCATAATGTCTTCGTCGGGGAAGTCAAACTTCATGGATTGGTAATCTTCGACAGCCTGATGAGCCAGATGGTCAGCTAGTACACTTCCCTTTATAGCTTTTTGGGTTGTGTACTATATATCGTATTCGGTCAGGATCATCTGCCACCTAGCTATTCTTCCAGATAAAGCCGGCTTTTCAAATATGTACTTGATCGGATCCATCTTAGATATCAGTAGAGTGGTATAAGTCAACATATACTGCCTTAGCCGGCGAGCATACCATACCAAAGCGCAGCAATTTTTCTCGACCAGTGAGTATCGGGTCTCACAGTCGGTAAACTTTTTGCTAAGGTAATAAATGGCATGCTCTTTTCGGCCAGACTCGTCATGTTGGCCCAGTACGCACCCCATTGAATTATCCAAAACGGTCAGATACATGATTAGCGGTCTTCCTTCGACGGGAGGCATCAAGATAGGAGGTTCTAGCAAATACTCCCTAATTTTATCGAAAGCAACTTGACAGCCATTGTTCCATTCAACCACCTGATCTTTCTTCAACAATTTGAAGATTGGCTCACAGGTAGATGTTAGGTGAGAAATGAACCTCGAAATGTAGTTTAGGCGTCCCAAGAAACCACTAACCTCCTTCTCAATGTGAGGGGCAGGCATTTCTTGTATAGCTTTAACTTTGGCAGGATCAACCTCGATGCCTTTGTTGCTGACAATGAAACCCAAGAGTTTACTGGACCTGACTCCGAAAGTTCACTTGTTAGGGTTCAGTCTGAACTTGTACTCCTTCAACCTGACAAACATCTTTTGCAAATGGTCAAGGTGTTCTTCTTCTGTTTGTGAACGGGATATCATGTCGTCTACGTAGACCTCTATCTCATGATGTATCATATCATGAAACAAAGCCACCATGGTGTGTTGATAGGTTTCCCCGACATTCTTCAGTCTGAATGGCATCACTTTATAGCAGAAGGTACCCCACTGTGTAACAAAAGTAGTTTTCTCCATGTCTTCAGGGGCCATTTTGATCTGGTTGTACCCTGAAAATCCATCCATGAAAGAAAATACCTTGTGTTGAGCTGTATTGTCAACCAAGATGTCAATGTGCAGTAGTGGAAAGTCGTCTTTAGGGCTAGCCCTGTTTAAGTATCTGTAATCCACGCACATTCTCACTTTGTCGTCCTTCTTAGGCACGGGCACAATGTTAGCAACCCATTATGGATAGGAAGTAACAGCAAGAAACCCAGCATTGAACTGCTTCATCACTTCGGCTTTGATCTTTTCAGACATATCGGGCCTCATTCGGCGGACTTTCTGCTTAATTGGTGGACAGTCTTCTCTTGTAGGGAGACGGTGAACCACAATATCTGTATCGAGTCCCGGCATGTCTTCGTAAGACCAGGCGAAGATCTCAACATATTCATTCAACAGCTGAACTAAGCGTTCTTTGACACTTGGCTCTAGGTTGGAACCCACTCTGACTTCTTTTCTATCTTCATCAGTACCCAAGTTAATAGTCTCCAACAGTTCCTCATGGGGCAGACTAGCCCTTTCTTCCTATTGTAGCAGTCTAGCCAATTCTCCCGGCACCTCACAGTCTTCATCCCCTTCGTATTCGGCATGATTGACCAGATCTTCAGAGTCACTGAAGGCCATAGCAGAATTGTTATCCATGGTATCCGGAATGGAAGGGTACCTGCATTTGTGAGTGTGGGTGTGTGTAAGGGATAGCCACCTTTAAACAAATAAAATGTAAAAAGAAATAAAATGAACACAAAAGCTTATATGTGAAAACGTTCATGATTCATTAAAATGGCATATGAAAATGAAAAATCAAACCCTTACAAATGGACTTATATGCCTCGGGTAAGGCACAAGGCAAAAAGTGTACGAATTTTTTAGGAATTATTACAGACCAACAGAAATGTTTGAAAGATAAATTACTGATTTGTGAAAGTAATGGGGACAAAGTCTTTCGCCTCCCAGTTGTTCAGTCCTCCGCCAACAGTAAGAAAAATCCAGTCTTCAAAGTTACCCTCCTCTTCACCATCCTCTAAAGCATTGACTCCATGATGGGTGATCTTCAACAGTGGCCCTCCAGCCTGGGAGCAGCGTACAGCCTTTTGAGCAGAAGCAGTGAAACCCAAGCCGAATTATTTGTCTTGAAAGGAAAGTCTGGTAGCTGACCCCATATTATGCTTCCTCCTTCTTCAATCACAGCCTTCGCATCTTTGAGGGATGACATCCGAGGCACAGGTGTGGTAATCAAAGGTACAGAAGACACTGTCTTGGTTGCTGCAACTTCAGGAGAAACCTCTTCAAAGTGCTGAAAGGGGGTCTCGATGCATTCACCATCCAATTCAACATAGCGGAATGAATTTAGATGGTTTATCATATACTCCTCCTCGCCATGAACAGTTATAATTTTCCCCTGGACCGGGTACTTGAGCATTTGGTGCAAAGAAGAAGTGATGGCCCCAGCGTTATGAATCCAGGGTCTTCCCAACAAGAAAGAGTAGGAGGGACGGATATCCATCATATAAAATGTGGAGTTGAAGGTTTCAGTTCCTACTTTAATCGAGATGTCCACCTCCCCGTGGACCATCCTTTTAGAACCATCAAAGGCTCTGACAAGGATATTGTTGGGCTTCAGGGTTAGGCCTTCACATCCAATCTGTCCAATGCTTTCTTCGGTAAGACATTTAAAGACGACCCAGTATCAACCAGAACGTGAACTAGAGTAGTCCCCCTGCATTCCACCGAAACATGTAGAGCGTCATTATGCTTTCTCCCCTTAGATGTTAAATTGGCATCGGAGAACCCTAGACCATTATCTGCAGTTAGGCTAGCTACACATTCCTGGAACTGGTCCATGGATGTTTCCTGTGGCACGTGGGTCGTCTTCAAGAATCTGATCAAAGCTTTGGCATGAGCCTCGGAACAGAGCAACAGGGCCAGCATAGAGATTTTTGAGGGGGTTTGCCCCAGTTGTTCCACAACATCATAGTCGCTTTTCTTAATTATTTTCAAAATCTCCTCCATTTCTTTTTGAGTGATCTCAGGGATGACCAAAGCCTGAGCCCTCGTCCTGACGGGCACTTCTTGGACCCCTTTCCCTCTATCATCAGCAACAGCAGAAGGTACAACCACAGGAGTCACAACTTCTTCAATAACAGGAGTTCTCACAGATATGTTGACCGCCACAGAGGTAACCTTAGGAGCAACTGAGGGTCCGAAGATTTCCCTTGGAGGAGCAATCTCTGGAGAGAAAATTCTTCCGCTGCGGGTGATTTTACTCGTTCCATCAATATTTCCAACGTCAGGAGTCTCTTCATCAGAACTTTCTTCAACAGATTCAATCTGTTTAATAATGTGGTAGAAGATCTCTCCCCCATAGTTTCACGGTATTGATTTGTTGGACTTGTATGGGATAGGCCCCGGTATGGTTATCTTCATAGGTACAATCTTCGGATCGGATGTAATCTTAACAGGTCTTTTGGAGACCTTGGAAAGATTGGCGGATATGGTAATTATTGAAACATCATTGATAGGAGTAGGTGTAACAGGAGTCTTTTCAAAAAGGATTTCTTGATTATCCATTAGGCGTTGGATGCCTAACTTCAACAACGGACAGTCGGTTGGTAAGGATGAACAAAGGTAGCAGTCTTTTTCACATCCTGGGAAAATCCCAGCCTTCAACAAATTTAGCTTGATTATCGGTAATGGAGTCATCAAATCATCAACAGTAGCAACATAAAGATCTTCTTCAACAGCATGGGTATTGTGGCCATGCTTTGACATTGGAGCAGAGATCACATTCGGCTTTTCAGGGGCGTCGAATTCCACCTCCTTAGCGTCTATTAAATCCAGAATCTTATTTTTGAGGGTCCAACAATTGTTGGTGTCGTGCCCCGCGCTATTTGAATGATAAGCACACTTTGCATTGGGATGGTAGTGCGGAGAAGAAGTAATCGGATTCTTCGGGGCCTCTCTCAAGGTTGTAAGGTTTAATTTCAAGATATGGGGTAGAACCTGAGCAGGCGTCATGTTTATCCGGGTGAATTGTCGTGCAGGCCTTTCCACTCTTTGTTGGTTGGTTCTGGGTTGATCGTTTCTCGGTTGGCTGTTTCTAGGCTGATCAGCCGCAGACTTCTGAATCATTACGGCCCCCACCGCTGGCCGGCGCTCAACTCTTCCTTGACCTCTTTGGGAATAGACAGATGAGACTTATTTCTTTGTTGGAAAAGTCTTTTTGATGGCAGTGGAAGCAGATGCATCTTTTTGAATTTTACCGATCTTGATTCCGGCTTTAACTCTCTCACCAGTAAGAATCAACTCGGTGAACCCCGCAGACGATCTTCCTATCAAGTGGTTAAAGAATGGACCTGACAAAGTACCCAAGAACATATCTACAAGCTCTCTCTCAAATAGATGTGGTTGCACTCGTCCCGCCAAGTCTCTCCATTTCTGGGCATACTCCTTAAAGCCTTCATTTGAGACCTTGTCCATACTCTGTAATTGAGTACGGGTAGGTGCTAAGTCTGCATTATATTGATATTTTCTGTAGAAGGCAGCAGTCAAATCCTCCCAATTATGCACAACAGACCTCTCAAGCTGGTAGAACCAATCCAATTGCGTCCCCGACAAACTATTCTGAAAAAAGTGGACCCACAGGTCCTTATCAGAAGAATGAGGTTGAATTTTTCTGACGTAAGACCGTAGGTGCATCTTTGGGAAAGAAAACCCATCGTACTTAGCAAAAAGAGTCACTTTGAACTTGGGGGGAATGACAATCCCAGAAACCAACCCTAACTCTTAGAAATACATCCCAGGCACCCTTTGTACCTCCATGGCTGCCAGACGCTCTTCCAGATTCTTGTACTTGTCATCTGCAGGAGGGTACTGCTGTTCAGAATAGTCTTCATCCTCCTCCTCTTCTTCTTCCTCAAACTCAGACGGTACTGCAGCTCCCTTTCCTTTTCCTACCCCTTCTTCAGATGTTAAGGGGAAATCCAGGACCCTTCTAGCTTGACCTTCAAATCTTCTACCCAAAGTAGCCACACCAACTCTTTTCTTTTTCTTTTTCTCTTTTTCCTTTTCCTTCTCTAACAGAGCTTTAAGATCCTCCTGACCCTTTGCCAAGGTCATGAGTAGTTGTTGGAACTGTGAATTTTGCGCTTGTAAGTCTTTGACCGTCTGCTCTATATCCATCTTGCTGAAATAAACAGCAGAGAGATTAGGAAACCTGGTGTGAAGACCTGTTTATGCATATGATGAATGAAATGTATTCATGTAATGCATTCAAGGATTCAGAAATTCAAATTTGTTTCAAACAAAAAGAAGCACACGTCATATTAATAATATAGAATTTGTTAGTACATAAATGCCCCATGGGAAAAATAAATAGAAAATTCTAATGTAAAAAGACTTTGCGCATCCTCTTTGGTGCAATGTAGGTGTTGAGAGTCTGCTCTTCGTGAAGTTGACGAGTAAGTTCTAAAACCTTCTTCTCACTGGCGTAGAATTGGGCTTCAAACGTATCGCGTTCTCCCTTGAGTTGTATCTAACTCCTTTGTAAATCTTCCAATGATGTTGGCGTGTCAGGATGTAGGAGGGTGTATGGAACCTCTCCTTCCATAACAGGTTCTTTGATCATAGGGAGAATGTATGGGTACGACATCATAAGAATTTGGGCGCGAGTTCGTATCCACTTGAGGTAAGGCCCAAGGGGGATGGAATTCTTATGTCCCAATGTCTTACTGTCTACCTTGTTGGGCATCCTCCAAGCTCGGATAAACCTTTGTCGAAGTCCTTGAGCATCGTTGTCGAAGTCAAAAACCAAGACTGGAATCAGCATGTCATGTGGGCCATCCCTTCGGGCATACCCAAATTGTCTCAGGGCCAAACATGGGCTATAGGTAATGCCTCCCCTAATGCCAAGTAGTGGGACATTAGGAAATTCCCCACAACGATCAATGATGATGACATTTTCTCTGGACCGAGAACACCAATGAACATCTGAATGTGTAAGATTCATCAATCATTGTGACCAAGTTGAGAAGTCAACCATGTGTTTTAGTGAATGGAGAATACTCTGGAATCTTGGAAGTAAGCTCCTTGAGTTGAGGAGGAATTCTCACAAGGTTGACTTGGATTGTTTTCCTGTGAAGTGATTCCATTACCTATAAAACAGGAACAAAGATGAAGATCCAAAATCCTTGAAATGGTTAGTGGATGCAAATGATGCTTCATGATGTTCATTATGTATGCACAAGTATATGTACAAGCAAATCACACAAGTTCCTAGTTTAGGCTTGCATGGGGTTTCATAGGTAAGTACCCTCTTGAAGTTAGTTGGCTTAACCTGTCCTATAAATAGTAACCGGGTTCTAAGGAGCTCAATATCACTGGATTATTTTCTATGTTCATTATTTCAGTTTAGCCACTTTACTAGCGACCGAAATATTCCAAGAAAATAACCCTCAATGAGTGTAGTATCGAGTATCTACCAACTTCAGACTCCACCAAAGCCGGTCATCTCACTACCCCTAAAAAGGCCAAGATGGTCAAGTAAAGGTTCTAAAAGTCCATTAGTGCTTCATGACATCACTCAGCGGCCCCGTATTCTCTTTGATTAACTCAAAGGCTACCGGTACCCACAAATATGCCGCACTAATATAGCTATTGCTTCAACTATGTCGGTATACCCCGCATATTTTCCACAATGTATTGCTATTTACCTATGAATGTTTCCCAAATCCGGGTAGAGGATTTCAAACCCAAACAATAGAACCAAATGTAAAGCAATCAAATCAAACAAGATAAGCATGTAAAGGTGATCTAAACCCTAAGGTAACCCCACTTTTATTTTATTCCCCAGCAGAGTATCCAGTTCTGTGATACGGTGGGAGAACTGAATTGAGGTTTCGCGTTTGTGTTTGCAAATGTTTCGGTTTAGCAAGAGTCACCACCGACTTTTTATTTTATCCAAAGGAAAGGTCAAAAAGCACAGGAAAGACCTTTGAGATGTTTTCTTGGGTTTGGAGGGTAGATTATGAAAAGGGAAGGTGCTAGCACCCTTTTCATCCATGGTTTTCCATTGGCTCTTAGTTACTTGTTTAGATCACTTGCTTTTGCTTTTAAATTGTTTGAAATGGTGATTTTATGTGTGGTTTTGAAAATATTTTGAAAAGAGGCCTTTGTTTAGGCAAACTTTGTAATGATTCTTGTTTGAATGTATACAAAGGTGTTTTTCTTTTGAAAAATGTTTCAATGTTTGAAAGTTTGTTTTGGGAAAATGTTTTGAAATTGTGTGTTTTGAAATTAGCAAGGATGTTTGCAAAATTATCAAGTAACTAAGAGTTGTCTACCCTAATTCAAAGATCTTTCCTACACATTTTTAACCCTTTGACATTGTTGTTTTACCATTATATTTGGTAAACAACCTTGTGTTTGGATGTTAAACGGGACAGGCGTGGGTCGTCGTATGACCATGATAGCAATTGTGCCAAGTATCTTAGCAAGTTTTTGAGGGACTAGATCATTTTTGTATAGGCAACCAAGATAGTGTCATCGAGGGACTATGATCTTTTGTTTTTTGATTGATTTTGCCAAGATACCTATCATGCATACCATGGCCATTTTTAAGGCAACAAGTGGATGAAACCCTAGGGGTGCTTGTGTGCATTGTGTTGTCATTTTTCATACATTTTTGTCTTGTGTTTAGTCAAGCTATTTGTTTGATTTTTGGTATTTGCATACAAACCCTAATCTTACTATCATGCATATTTGAAAGCAATAAAATGCGTAAAAGTAAATCTACAACTATTACAACATTGATATGGGAGGGGGATACTAGTTTGAATAGAGGGATATTTGCAAGAAATAAAGCCCTAAAAACTATTACAATCATATTAAATTTATTGTACAAATAATAAATTGACAAATATTTAAATATGCAATATATTATAAATATGCAAAAAAATGTTTTTGTATTTGTTTTATGTATGTAAAATAAATTATTTAATGTCCTAAAAAATAAGAAAAATAATAATGATTATTTTTATTAAGGGTGGAAACCCTAGTTTTTGTTTTAAGAAAATATATGTATATTATATTATTTATTCATTTTATTTATGTTTAAGAAAATAAAATAAAATATATACAAAAATGTTAAAAAAATAAAATATGTATGACAATATTATTTTTAAGTGTACAATAATAATAAAATAAAATATGTAATATTTTTGTATTAATTATAAGTTTTTATTTAAGAAAATAAATATATTAAACCTAATAAACTAAGTATTATGCCAAAAATAAAATAAAAATAATAAAATAAAATGTGAAAATTTAAGAAAATATTTTTGGTAATTTTTAATGTTTAGAAAAATAAATAAAAGTCAGAAAATGTAAAATAAATGAGAAAATATAAAAATAAGAGAAATGGGCCAGGGGGTGCAAAGAGTAAGGAGGGGGTGTCAACAGCAAGGCAAGAAGCCTAACCCATTTCCTTCATCCCTGTCCTTGAGACAGAAGCAAACACGCGCACCAATGTTTAAACTCGTATATCCTGCATTTGTGCTTAAAAACAAAAACTTGCAACATGAAAGTTATAGCTCTTGATCACACGATTCTAACCATATAAAAAACTTAATCTAACTCTCAAAGACCATAGAGAATTTCTTTGGCCCTAAATTCTAACCTAGTTTTTTCAAAAAGTTCAACTATCAAATACTCCTAGCTCAGTTAACATAAATGAATTCTATGCATATGTACGACTCAAGGGCAATGAGGACTACATTTTTTATTCACAAACCTAAGCCTAATGATTCCTAAATAGAGAGATAGAATTTTGAGAAATACCTGTTTCAGTCAAGCTCGAGTATGACAATGTAGGAGTTGTGAGTGAGGCCTGAGATACTTGTGAGCTTGCTTGAAGTTCCTTTGAGCTTTCCCAATGCTTAGTTTGCTTTGAAATGGTCTGAAACTTCTTGTAGAACTCAACCTGTAAACTCAGAATTTGAAAATGGTGAAGTGTGTAAATGGAGTTACAGTGGCTTGGGAATGGTTGGGATAGTTTAGGTATGTTGAATGGAGTGTGTTAGAACTGGTTTGGGACAAAACGCACGAGGAAATGTGAAGATGGCTTGTGAATTGCAGAACCTACCGTGTTTTTGCAAGAACTTGGTGTTTTGATGTTATAGGGGGTTTGAGAGGCTTAGGTTTCGTGTTTCTGACCTTAGGCAATGTGTAAAACTTGTTTGAAATGAATACAACACTTGGTTATATCAGATTACAAAGTTATGTGTTTTTGCACAATGACTTGGTTTTGAAGTAAAAGGTGAGTTGATAATGCAAAGGGTTGTACTTGCTAGTTCCAAGCCTGCTGATAGTTGGTGTGCTTTTCCCTAAGTTTGTGGAGTTTGTTTTCTGCAAAAGATTGGGTTCACAGCTCAAGAGAAACAACTTGACATAAAAGCAAGCTTTATCAAAGTGGCAATGTTGCCTTTTTGCCATTTTTATATTAATTCCTTGTACAATGCCCTAAAGCTCATAATAAAGCATTAATCCAATGTATTTGCATTCAATTTTTGAGTGTGGAAGGGTTTAAGGACCTGTAAGCAAGTACAAGCAAGGTTGGACATAATTTGCAACTTGTATCAATGTGCAAAATGCCTTGGCCAAAAGTGATATTTTGCCATTTTCAATCCTTCGATTCTCCCTAACCACAAATGATTTTGGAGATTTCTTTGAAATTCTGGAAAGATTGTAACATGATATACAATCCATCTTTGAAATTCATTTGGAAATTCCAATTGGAACTAGGTGAAAAGTTTCCATGAAGATAGGTCAAAATCCTGCCTAAACTAGGGCAAAATTTCACTAAGTTAGAAAGTTTTTGGACCCGTATTCACAAAATCATAACTTGAGATCCAAGCATGTTTTGGGAAAACTTTGTGAAGAAAAGTTGTAGATTTTATGGAGGACTGCAACTTTCATGTTTGAAGTTTTCTTTGAATCCAATTTCTTCATGGTGAAAAAGTTGGGAAAAGTTGGGAAAAAATAAGAAATTTTCATAACTTGGAAAATTTCTAAGTTATGAAAATTTTCCATTTTAAACCCTAATTTTCAAAATTAGGTTTCTTGGTGAACAAGTTTCGTGTTTTGACACATCTTGATGAAAAATGACCCTTGGTAATTGATTTTGACCAAAAAGTCAAAGTTTGACTTTTCAGTGTATAGTTGATTTTTGATCAGTTGATTGGAAAATTCATATGTCAATCTGATGCCATTGAGTCCTTGAATCCATGCTTGAACCCAATTTGCCATTGGCTAGGTCAAAAATCAGAAATTGCCCTTCTGCAGTCAAAACCCTAAAAATGACCATTTTGCCCTTTTGATGATCTGATCAAATTTCTTGAGGAGTTGTGGTCCAAAATTGATCAAATGGTTCATATGAGTCTATAATGTTATTGTGGATCAAAAATTATGAGGTTTAACTGTAAATTGGCCATAGTTGACTTTTTCCTCAATACAGCTGATTTTTAGGTCAACTGTCCAATTGACTGGGCAAAAATTTGATTCAAGGCTTGAAACATGATATGAGCAATCTTAGAAGTCCAACATGAAGTATGAAAGTCACCTTGAGCATTGGAAGTCCAAAAATCCTTGTGCAAACTCAAACCCTAATTTCAGGTCATCAGTGCAAGGAGATGTCTTGAGCAGAGCAAACCCTAATCTTGTATGGAGTCCAAAGAGTCTTGTGAGAGGAAATATTGATAAAATGAGAGGGCAAATTTTGGGGTACAACAGAGACCTTTTTGGTCCTCTCATCTTGATGAAGAATGAAACCCTAATTTGAGGTATATTGCCTTAGGAGAGAGTTGGTCTAGTCAACTCTTGGACTTCCTTGAGCAACTTCGGGACCTCAATTAACATGTATTGAGTAAAATGAGAGGGAAAATTTTGGGGTACATCAGCTGCCCCTGTTCAATCTTCTTAAACCTGAGGATGTAGATTGGTTGTCTGCCTTTCATAATCTGAAGGTGGAAGATGATTGAACACTAGAGTGCCCAGAAATTTGCACTCGCATGAAGTAGCACTTGATTTGTGATATCGGGAATGGGCTTACAGATGCCATTTGGAGGTCTAGGACTGAAGATTGTCGGAGATGGGCATAAAGATGCCATCCTGGATGCGACGGAGAATTGCAGGAGATGGGCTTAAAGATGCCATTTAGGGGATGTTGATTTCCTGTCTTGGGAGAACTAGAGTTTTAGGAGCTTCAGTTGTCCTTTACTCTACTGGGGAATAAATTCGACTTGAGGAAGCAGGAGTGTACTTCATATCTGGTCAGGGTATATGTTGCACCGCGATTTACTGGGGAAATGCAAAACCAATCATGTTTGATCGGGTCCCGATCTTACAATGTTATGGATCGTTGCTTGGGGATAAGAGATGGGGAACCTGGATAATAAGATTATGAGAAGGAACCTGGATAGTAGGGTTGCTTCGATAAGAAAGCCTGGATAGTAGGGCTGTGAGAAGGAACCTGGATAGTAGGGTTACTTTGATATGAAGCCTGGATAGTAGGGTTGTGAGAAGGAACCTGGATAGTAGGGTTACTTCGATATGAAAGCCTGGATAGTAGGGTTGTAAGAAGGAACCTGGATAGTAGGGTTACTTTGATATGAAAGCCTGGATAGTAGGGCTGTGAGATGGAACCTGGATAGTAGGGTTACTTCGCTATGAAAGCCTGGATAGTAGGGCTGTGAGAAGGAACCTGGATAGTAGGGTTACTTCGATATGAAAGTCTGGATAGTAGGGCTGTGAGAAGGAACCTGGATAGTAGGGTTACTTCGATATGAAAGCCTGGATAGTAGGGTTGTGATAAGGAACATGGATAGTAGGGTTACTTTGATATGAAAGCCTGGATAGTAGGGTTGTGAGAAGGAACCTGGATAGTAGGGTTACTTTGATATGAAAGCCTGGATAGTAGGGCTGTGAGAAGGAACCTGGATAGTAGGGTTACTTCGATATGAAAGCCTGGATAGTAGGGCTATGAGAAGGAACCTAGATAGTAGGGTTACTTCTATATGAAAAGCCTGGATAGTAGGGTCGTGAGAAGGAACCTGGGTAAGGTTGTTTCGTGAAGAGTTTGGGTAAAACTGCACCTGAACCGAGAAGGAACCTGGGTAAGGTTGCTTTATGAGGAGTTTAGGTAAAATTGCATCTGAACTGAGAAGGAACCTGGGTAAGGTTACTTTGTGAGGAGTTTGGGTAAAAATGCATCTGAACTGAGAAGGAACCTAGGTAAAGTTGCTTTGTGAGGAGTTTGGGTAAAACTGCATCTGAACTGAGAAGGAACCTGGGTTAGGTTGCTTTATGAGGAGTTTGGGTAAAATTGCATCTGAACTGAGAAGGAACCTGGGTAAGGTTTCTTTGTGAGGAGTTTGGGTAAAACTTCGGCAGGAACCTTGGTAAGGTTACTTCGGGATAAGTCCGTGTAAAACTTCGGCAGGAACCTGGGTAAGGTTACTTTGGGCTAAGTCTGTGTAAAACTTCAAGAGGAACCTGGGTAAGGTTGCTTTGTGAGGAGTTTGGGTAAAACTGCACCTGAACTGAGAAGGAACCTGGGTAAGGTTGCTTTGTAAGGAGTTTGGGTAAAACTGCGGCAGGAACCTGGGTTAGGTTACTTCGGGATAAGACCGTGTAAAACTTCGGCAGGAACCTGGGTAAGGTTACTTTGGGCTAAGTCTGTGTAAAACTTCAAGAGGAACCTGGGTAAGGTTACTTTGTGATAAGTTCGTGTAAAACTTCAGGAGGAACCTGGGTAAGGTTACTTTGGGATAAATTCGTGTAAAACTTTAGAAGGAACCTGGGTAAGGTTACTTTGGGATAAGTTCGTGTGAAACTTCAGAAGGAACCCGGGTAAGGTTACTTTGGGCTAAGTTCGTGTAAAACTTCAGAAAGAACCTGGGTAAGGTTACTTTGGGATAAATTCGTGTAAAACTTCAGAAGGAACCTGGGTAAGGTTACTTTGGGATAAGTTCGTGTAAAACTTCAGAAGGAACCTGGGTAAGGTTGCTCGTGATGAGTCCGTGTAGGGCTTTAGGAGGAACCTGTGTAGGGTTACCTCGGGATAAGTCCGTGTAAAACTTCGGCAGGAACCTGGGTAAGGTTACTTTGGGCTAAGTCTGTGTAAAAATTCAAGAGGAACCTGGGTAAGGTTACTTTATGATAAGTTCGTGTAAAACTTCAGAAGGAACCTGGGTAAGGTTACTTGGGGATGAGTTTGTGTAAAACTTCAGGAGGAACCTGGGTAAGGTTACTTTGGGATGAGTTCGTGTAAAACTTCAGAAGGAACCTGGGTAAGGTCACCTTGGGATAAATTCGTGTAAAACTTCATTCAGAAATATATGAGAAAGGACCCGTGTAAGATTTTTCAGGATAAACCGTGTGAAGCTGCATTTAGAACAAACCCGTGTAAGATTGCTTCATGACGAACCCGTGTAAAGCTGCATTTGGTCGCGCAAATAATTATTCTGTTTAGTTTTAGGAGCTAATCTTGAACTTGCTGGAAGTTGTTGATGATAACCATCTTTCCTGAAAAGGTACATGATTAATCGTATATGATGCATGAAATGAATTGTATGATGACGTTCTCAAAATAAATGAGATTATGTTGTATGCAATATGTATGCGCACGTCATGATGTATGTTTATGAAATTCCATCGGGGTATGCTCGCGTCTGGGAAAATAAATCCCTGATTATTACGGGAGAGTTGTAAATATTTTGTCAAGAAAAAGAGGCTTGAGAATAAACTCTATGGGGACCAAACTTTGGGGGAAGAGATGCCCTGTTGGTAGGTTTGCTGATCTGGATGAACAAACTTAACTGGGGATGCAATTAAGTTGTTCGAGGTGATGAGCTCTGCTAGAGATTGAGCTTGTGTATCTTATAGAAATAAACTCTGCTTGGAGGATGAATTTTACTGACTAGCCTGCGATTATGAACCTCGGTTGTGGATAGTTATGTCCTGTTTCGGGGGAACTGAAATCAACGCCCTTGGATGCTTTTACTTTGTGGGGTATGTAGATGTTACTGGGACGCATGCTGAAGATATGACAATGACTTTGTATCAAGACTTTTCTGCCCCTATACCTGCTGGAGAAAGTACCTGCGGAGGCTTTATGGATGCTGATCAGGATGATAAGTCTTCTATTGATGAGCAAATGATAAGATGACAGGACATAGTCGTACGCTTCAAATCCCTAACTTTTGCCTGGACCACCCTTTCGGGTTTTCAGTCCACTAGGATACCCTTTTTTGCTCAAGCCGCCTTTTCAAGTTTTCGACTTGCCGGGTATACATATCTTTTTTGTTTTTATCCCTAATTTTTGCCCGAACCCTTTTGGTTCGCTGGGATGCCCTTATTTTTGCCTAGGCCAGTCAACCTAGCGGGTCTTTGTTCATGTGTAGTATTTTCTGACTATGTCCATGTTCACCGGGTACGGAGAATTGTCACTGTCCATAGTAGTAAGTGTTGCCACACTACCAGAAGATGTTTGTTTGATCATACAGGATTCATTGCTGGAATTCATGCCCAATGCCCCAAGGGATTCAGATGGAGATCTGCCCCTGGCTATTTGGCATCTTTGAGAGATTCCTTGAATCTTGACTTGACTGCCCCAGATGATGGACAATGATCATGTTGTGCCCCTTGGTTGGAAGTGTTTTTCCACTTGAGGTGATCCTTTTTATTGAGAAGGTTTTTGTTCACTAGATATTCGTCGTGTGAATTTCTCTACTATTGAACAAATAGTCATATGCAAACAATGTTATTTTAAGAATGCAAAGCTTACGTCTGTCTTGAAGTTTTGAAAATGCAATTTTTTTATAGAAAATATAGAATTTTGCAAAGATGTGATATCAACTCAAGATTTGTAACGGACCTTCAGAAGTCAGGATACCTTTTGTAACAGTATGCTTTCGAACTAACCCATGCTTTAGCTAGGACTTTTAAGGGTTATAACGTGGCCTGGTTCACGGTTCGAGAAACAAAGGATAAAGGCTCAAAATTTATTTGTACCCACCCGCTCTTCGTGATGTTCTTCAGTTCTATGCTCGGTTAATTGCGCGTTTAGAATCCCAGTTGAGTTCTGGAATATTGTCCTTGATGTTTCGGTGATGGTTTGGATACTTAAAGTTTACTTGAAAAAGGCAGTCATTTTGTAATCTTTTTTTTTGCCGAGGATTTGTAGTAACCTCTTTTTTTGGTTTTACTATCCCTATCTTTTTCCTGAACTATTTCTTTTGTGATTACAGTCAGCGGGATGCCCTGGGTTTTTTTCTTAGGTCTCCTTTATAGGTTTTGACTTAGCGGGCTTTTATTTTGAGAGATAATGACTGCCTGTCTTGAGGATTATGCGGAACCATCACCGTCTTTTTATTTGGAAGGACGTCTTCGATGCCATTCATTGTGTACGAAGCGGAAGATTGCGACTGAATGCGCCTCTGAATTAACTGAGAAAACTACCCTGCCCCAGGTTATGATTAAGGGTTTTAATTAGTGTGAAAAGAAAAACTCCTACTTCTTTGGCTCAAAGGGGTTGACTAGGGATTATCTTCCTTATAACTCCACTGTTTGGGATTTGAAACAACACTTGTACATCGTCAATAAGGTCTGTTCAAAAGCATACTGTAGAGATTGTGGTATTGTTTTCGTCATCCTCCCTCTAAAGGCTTACAGTTTTTTAGTCGAGAGTTGAATATCACGAAAAGGAAATATAAAGAAATTTAAGCATAATGAAAACAAATTAATTCAAGACAGACATGTGTAATGCATTGATGAAATAATAAAGTTTGTCATGACAATATATAGAACAATCAAAAGAAAATTACAAATTGAAAATTCTAATGAACGAAAACCCCTCTTGTTAGAACTTATCACTTCAAATAATGGGCCTTGAAGGATTGACAGAAACATTCCAGTTGACCATCTTGTGTGAATTCTAATGCTCCTTCATCAATCAGGTCTTGAATTTTGTATTTCAACCTCCAACAGTCGTCAGTATCATGCCCCGGACTGTTTGAGTGATATGCACACCTTGCATCAGGATTGTAGTTAGGAGAACAAGTCTTGGGATTTGGATGAGGTCCTATCAACGTAACCATATTCATCCTCAACATGTGTTGTAAAGCTTGAGACAGCGGCTTGTTGAGTTTGGTAAACTTCCTCTTGGGTGTATTTGGCTTACTCTGATTAACCCGTTGTTTTTGGCGAGGTTATTGTTGGACCCGTGAGGTAGTAGAAATTTGGAAAGGTCCACTCTTCACCAAACCAAACTCTTGTCTTCTTGGAGGTTGATCAATGACTTGGTACCCGGCCTCGACTGTTTGCTTCATACTGTTGTATCTGTCTTGATGAAGTTGGTTGATGATGGCTTTCAGCTCTTCTTGCCTTTGGGCTAGGCCTTGGATAAGAGCCATCTTCCCCAGCATCTGGGTTCTCATTGTACCTACCTCAGCTTGCAATTGTTCCAGCCGTTCATCCTTATTGTCTTCAGGACTTTTCTTGACCAAGTTCCCAACGAGGAGCGTTTTCAACTCTTCCTGCCCCTTGGATAGGTTTAGGAACATGTCCCTGAACTGAGCTTCTTGAGTTTGAAGATCTCTGTTGTCTTGTTTGAGATCCATTGCTGAAATAAACAGCGAGAACATGAGAGACCTGTACTGGAAGACTTGTTATGCAATGATATGTATGATATATGTATGCAATGTTTTCAAGGATCTCGCGGGGTAAACAAGAAACTGTTAGAATTTGGTTGCAGCTTGATTGAAGAAACTTCGTGTCGTTAAGAGTCCTTCTTCAAGAGTCAAGCTCACCATATCGAGTGGGTCATAGCCACCGACTCAAGTTATCGTGTTTTGATCTCTAGACGACATTGGCTAGAGGAAAATAAATCCCCTTGCCCCTTACTAGACGTCTGATTTACCATAACCTGCATCACAAACCCTTGAGATCCTTGAAATGGTTAAGGAAATGTTAAGGCATGATGTTATGATGTGTATGTTATGCGTTTAAGCAAAAGTGTGAGGTGATGTAAGCAAGTAAACCCGGCAAGAAATCCAAGTTATTTGATAAGGACTATCAACAAAACTTGTAAGGAACTCGTGTTGTCAGATAATAAAATTGTGCAAGTAGTTCAAGTTGAAAGCACATAAGTCACACAAACAGCCTTAGGTTTAGGCTTGCATGGGTTTTAAGGTAGTACCCTCTTGAAGTTTAGTTGGTTCAACATGTCTTAAAAAGTAACCGGGTCCTAGAGATTCTCAATATCACTGACCATCCTCTATCGGGCATTGTTTCAGCTCTCAATCTTTTCTTGCGGCCAAAATATCTCGAAAGTCTGATCTCAATGAGTGTAGCATCTAGTAACAACCAAGTCTCAGCTCTACAACGAGGCCGGCTATCTCGCTACTTTCTAATGGCCAAGTTGTTCAACTAAGGTTCTAAGGTCCGTTGGTGCTTCACGACACCATGCGGCGGCCCCTTATTCTCCTCGTTATCCCATGAAGGATATCGGTACCAACCAAAGTGCTACACCAACACAATCATCGCTTAAACCATATCGGTCTACGTCGTACAGTCTCCATGATCTATTGTTGTTTACCTAAAAAGTGCCCCCAGATCCGGGTGTAGGATCTATAGCAACCCCAGACAAAACCCTTAAAAGTAAAGCAATCAAGACAATCAAGAGAAGCAATTTAATGATCTATATCCTAAGGTAAATCCCACTTTATTATTCCCCAGCAGAGTCTCCAGTTCTGTGATACGGTGGCAGAATCGACTGTTTTTACTGGTTTGGGTTTTGCATTTTTTTTGTTTGCAAAATTTCGCGGTAAGCAAGAGTCGCCATCGACTTTGATTTCATCCAATCATGGAAAAGGAAAAAGAAGAGAAAAAACCTTTTTTGAGATGTTTCTAAGCACGGGGGTAGATTATAGAAAGGGAAGGTGTTAGCACTCTTTCTATCTGTAGTTATCTACAGGCTCTTAGGTACTTGCTCATTTTTCAAATTGCTTGTGTGTGTTTGTCTTGAAAATGTTTTACTTCGTGATAACCCTTGTATCAGTCCTCAAGGATGTGACGAAGTTTGTTTTGAAAATTTGTTTTTAAAAGGTGTTTGTGTGAAAAAAAATTATTAGGAAGTGCTTAAGATTCTACCTACTCAAAAAAAATATTTTTTTTGTTCTATTTGCTTTAGACAGTGCTATCCCACTATTAAGGAGTAGGTAGCACCGTCGTTGGAGTTTGTAGGGGACGTTCAAAAGGGACAAATACAATCACTAAAGCAACAGTTAAGAAATCTTAGTAGGAACCCTAGAGTCTTAAGATCTTTCCGAGGCAACATTTCCGAGGCAACATTCGAATGGGACAATTTGATCTCTTTAGACTGGAGGGAAACCACTAAAATCCCCTATGCTTAATGATTGTGTACCGAAGGCAACCGAAGTGAGGTAAACCCTAGGAGTGAATATGTGCGAGTGATTCGTTTCAGTTATTTTAATCTTTGCACATTAGGGTTTTCTAACTGTTTTAATTTTTTATGCATTCTTGCCATACAATCCTATTAGTCATACATCTAGACAGTTAAAGATTGCAGAAATTAAAAGTGCGAGGAAGTAAAACCTAGCTATTACAAGGCTTCAGGGAGGGGGATTAATTACATAACCAAAAATCGGGGATTTAAAGCAAGAAATAAAACCCTAATTTAACTATTACAAACCCTGAACAGTTAAAAAATAATGGAAAAAATAATTAACAAGCGCGGGGCAAATTAAATACGAGGACGGTAATTAATAACTTAAAACCCTAATTGAGAGAAAGAAAATTTTGTGGATTTTTATTTGAGAAAACAATTAAATCACAAATTAATTAAACCTAATTTCTAATTGTTTTTAATTATGAAAGAATTTAATTAACCTAATTCACTAATTAAATTAAAAAAGTATTTTATGAGAAAAATAATTTTTGTGTATTTTTTGAGAAAGATTAATTAAATTATGTACAAATAAAATCCTAAGTCTAATTATTTTTAAATTATGAAAGAAATTAAAGTTGCCCTAAATTAATTAAACTAATTAATTAAAAATAAAATTTATTAAGAAAATAAGTCTTTTTGTGATTTTTTGATTTGTTAATTTAATAAAATAATTTTTGTATTGATTAAAAAAAATAATTAAAGAAAAGAAATTAAAGAAAAATAGTAAAAGTAACCAAATGGGCCTGTTGTTAGCAAATCTGGGGGTGTATGCTGAACTTCTGAAACCCAGAAGGATGGTCCAGAGTCTGGCGCCTGATCCAATGAGACCGTCTTCTGGGGACTCATGGTGGTCCTGCGTATGCTGGCGTTGGATCTGGCTGGAGATGGATCCAGAGGATGAGATCAGAGGGCGCGTGACGATCCTCAAAAGGTGAGGTGTGCTGGATCTGGCTGGAGATGGATCCAGAGGATGAGATCAGAGGGCGCGTGATGATCCTTAAAAGGTGAGGTGTGCCGGATCTGGCTGGAGATGGATCCAGAGGATGAGATCAAAGGGCGTGTGATGATCCTCAGAAGGTGAGGTGTGTTGGATCTGGTGAAAATAATAGAGAAAATTCCAAAAGCTCACGCCTGGGATCAAACCCGGGACATGAGCTTCATACTTCCTTCCTCTGACCAACCGCGTTGCACTAGTTAATTGTTAACATAATAAAAATAATAAATCAAAAGCCAAATTAATTGTCATGCTCAGAACACGCGCGAATTTTCAAATGTCCCAATGGTTGCTTGACACGCCAGCGTCTTCTTCCTTGGTCTGTTGCTTTAGGTAAAATACTTTTACCTACGGACGTTTGTTTGTAACTATAACCATGTTCCATTCAAAAATTGTATACAAGCAAGATAAATGAAATTGGTGACCATGAATCAACTGGGCTTGAAACCCTGATCATCATGATACCCAATATGAAAGCAAGCCAATTGTTCTTGCATTGAAAACCCCTAAAACAAACTCATAAACCCTAGAAATGGCATATTGTGATTCATGCGCTGTAAGTGGAATTAAATTATCCCAATAGCTTGCAAACAAGATAATGAACAAGAATGTATAATCAAAACATGATAATGTTGTCAAAATCAAGGAAATCAGAATCGAGTTTTTGGGCAAACCGTGATTGATGATGGGCACGATTTCTGGCGTTTTGAAGCCTGAGGATAGGTGGAATAGCTTCCTGGGATGTCCTGGAAGAGATTGGGATCTTTAAATCTGTGAGGATGGCTCTAGAGTGGATTTTAATCTCACACTTTTCTTTGAAAATTTGCAGTTTTGTTCTGCCTCTTTTCACGACTCTAACCTCCTTTTATTGCCTTGGATGTGTTCCCTATATATCATATAGTGAATTAGGGTTGCAAAAACAAATCACATCTTTGAAAGTTTTGAAGATTTGATTTGATTTTCATGGCATATGTAAACTTGCTATATTGATCCAAATTATGCCTTTCTTGTATCAATTATGCTTGATTCGTTTTGGCCTTGATAATTCAGCATATTTTTATTTCCAACCTGTCCAAAAACCAAATCAAATCATATCTTTGCTATTATTCATCAATTATTTGATTTAATTCACTTTTTAATTAACAAAAAATCAAAATAAATTGAAAAATGTAGAAAATAATGTGTGGGTGAATGTTTGAGTCGTGGACCACATTATAAGTGAGGTGCAAGCATAAAAAGTTAGGCCCATTTAGCAAAAAAAGGCATTTTTGAGCATATTTGACTTTTGGCAATTTTGCAAAAAAATGTCAATTTTGCCAAGGCATATCTCCTCCAATTTTAACCCTAGAGAGGTTTTATTGGACTTTTAAGAAAGCTTAGGTTGTCCCATAAGCAACCCTTTTGGTCTCATATCAATTGAGTCTTCCATGTTCATGTATGAAGCTTTGACCCAAAAGGTGTTTTTGTTGACTTTTCCAAAGGACCTATAATGTCAAAATTCATATCTTTTTATGAGTGCATATTTTGAACTTTTGAGATGAAGATGAATTGTAGGGAATTTCATCCTCTTAAAAATGAGCTTTGGATGGAAAATTTCTGATAAAGCATGAAGAAGTTATGCTTGGTCAAAGTTGGGTTGACTTTTCCTACAAAACCCTAATTTAGCAACTTTTGGGTTTTGATGAATTTGGAGTATTCCTTGAGGAATCATGATCATCCCTTGATCAAATGATGGATAACACTTCAAAATGATGATGTTGACCAAAAATATTGAAGTTTGACTGTATGTGGGCCACAGTTGACTTTTGACCTAGTATAGTCGATTCTCAAGCATCTGAGCAGTTGGTTGGGCAAACTTCTTGTGCAAGGCATGAAACTTGACATGTAGGGTCTTGAGAACATATTAAGACCATGGATAGCATATGATACATTTTTGGTCCTCTCATATTGATGAAGAATGAAACCCTAATTTGAGGTATACTGCCTTAGGAGAGAGTTGGTCTAGTCAACTCTTGGACTTCCTTGAGCAACTTGGGGACCTCAATTGACATGTATTGAGTAAAATGAGAGGGGAAATTTTGGGGTACAATAAGTTGTAACTTCTTTATTATTCGATATTTTTGAGCGGTTCTTTTTGCGTATGAGTCTCCTTGAAGTCAAATCCAATTTCTCTTTACAATTCAAGAGTTGATTACGTGCGGAAGATCATCAGAAAATTTGAATACTTTAAAGGTCATTTTGAAAATTTGACCTAATCACAAGAAACTATTATCCAATTTTCGAGGTTTATAACTTCTTCAATTATCAACATCCTGAGGCGATTCTTTCTGTGAAATATCACGAATAGCGTTGTCTATGAGATTACTTTAAAGATCGAGGTCAAAATTATGCTTGGTTCAGTTTATGTCACAGATGTTTCTCAAAGGACGTTTGATACTTATGTTGAGATAATTCATGAAACTAGAGTTCTAGTTCAATGATTCATTGATTGCTTGTCGCTTACTTCAAGTCATTTGCAAGTGAAGATAAGTGATCATTGGATTAAGGTGGATTGTTGATTAAATATCTTAAAGGCGTGATTTGTATTATTGGCTCGTATTGTAAGTTACCGTGAGAAATAATTCGAATAATTCTTTTTGACTTCAAATCGGTTTAAGTGTGCGAGGCGCAATTCATTCATATGAATTTGCTTTTGGATTCAAGATATAAAAAATAACTAATTTCTCATGATGCAAATTTGCTCAATTTTGAAGATCAATTCATGAGATTTATTTGGATATCTAATACAAAATGCAAGATTGAAGTCATAAGGCTTGCATTATTGTTCATTCATCATTCAACAAATACATTCAAGTATCAATCAATTCTTTTCCAAATTCAAGTGGAAATTTCAATTTTCAATCAAGATTCAAGAATTGTTTGATTTCCATACAACAAGTTTATCATTCATAAATTTCAAATAAATATCATTCAAGTTACATTTTTGGGGGCAATTTACAAAAGGGATTACAATGTGAAATACGAACTACAATTGTTTTGTTTACAAAAAACAAAATGATTTTTCTCCTTCAAGTTTCTTTGCTTCATCTTCAAGAAATTCATACACTCCTAGCTAGGCATGGCCTTTTCATCTTTCAACCTCGTTTTGACTGTCCAATCCTCGTGTTCATGAAACAAGAAAAGAGGAAAGTTAGCAAACAATCAACATATAAAAAAATTCCAAACAAGAATTAATTGTTAAAAATGCGCATTTCATCATTAGGGTTGGCATTTGGAATCAGAAATTAAAAAAAAAAGGTTTTTGTTTTTGTTGTACCACAAAATTTTCCCTTCCATTTTCACAGAAGACATACTCCTAGAGGTCCTTAATTGCTCAAGGTTGACCAAGAATTGATCAGACAAATTCTCCTCCTAAGCATTGGCCTTCCAACTAGGGTTTCATTTTTCACCAAGATGTGTGAGCTCCAAAGGTCTCAAATTTATTCCATGGTCCTAATACCTCTTCAATATTATCCATGAAAATTTTCATACCTTGCACTACAAGTTTGCTCAGTCAATTACTCAAATTCTTGAAAATCAATTGTACTAGGTCAAAATTCAATTGTGACCTATATACAGTCAAACTTCAAGGTTTTTGCTCAACCTCAACATTTTGAAGTAATATACATAATTTGATTAAGGGTTGATCATGATTCCTCAAGAAATGCCCCTAATTCATCAAAAGTCAAAATTGCTAAAGTAGGGTTTCTATAGGAAAAGTCAACTAAACTTTGACCAGGCATAACTTTCACATACTTCATCCATTTTCCTCCAACTAAAGCTCATATTGAATATAATCTCATTCCCTACAACTTATTTTCATCCCTCAAGTCTAAGAAATGCACCATTTGAAAGATACAAGTTCATACATTATAGGTCATTTTCAGAAAGTCAACAAAAGCCAATTTTTGCCAAGACCTTTTACATCAAGATAAAATATTCAAATGCAAAATTGATCAAAATAGGGATTGAAGTATACATCTTGGGCTTTCCAAAAAGTGATAGATCATCATCATTAGATAAAAATTGAGCAAGTTATGGCTTGCCCAAGTTGGGAAAATTTGGGAATTTTCAAGAATTATGCATTGAGCAAATTTGAAGTTTTAAGGCAAGGGCTAAAATTCTTGGACTTCAAGCATCTTCCTAAGTTTATAGAGTACCTCTAAAATTATTCTTGCCATGCCTTGCATTTGCTAACTATTTTATTCATATTTGTTTTAATTTATTTTAAATAAGTATAAAATAAAATGTATAAAATAATTGGAAATGGGCTTTGAGCTTTAGGTTGATGTTTTGGACAGCCTAGGCCCATAAAATTTCGTGAAAAATTGTCCATATTCATTCAAATTCAAAAAAGGACAAGTTTCTTTGTTTTTGGCCAAAGTTACAAATTTCATTCATGGCTTTGAAACGTTTGCTTTAAGGTTGTTTAAACCTTTGTTTTCTTGTCTCCTCATTCCTCTCTATATAAACAAGCATCTAGCAAGCATTTCAACACGCCTACACAGCCTAGAGAGAGCTCTACCATTTTTGCAAAATTATCAAAAGCGGTAAAAATTTGAAACCCACTTTGCAGGTACTTTTGGTCCGAATTAGTAATCATACATTGCTCTTGAGGTTCCCAAGAACTTGTTCTAACCATCCTCAAAGCTTGCAAGGTCCCAGATCACCGGATCCAAGCTATCACCATTTTAGTATAATCTCATATTCGAATCTCTATTTTTATTAATTGTTGAATGTTCTAATGTGTGTATATGAGTTTTTGGATATCCTTAGAGAAGGTTGGGGGAATTACATGGAATGCATGACATCTAGAACATGAGATACCATGTACCGTCAAGTATTGCCCACACTGGATTCAAGGATGGACCTGGGCTTCACAATCTGGACTTAGCTAAATTTCAATTGCATCCCCCATTCTACTTCAGCCGTCAAGCCCAATTCCTTTTCTTTTTGCTTTATTTAATTATTTCATCTCTTAATCATTTTAATTATAATAATAAAAAAACTCACAAAAAATTTAGGCTTAGACTTTTTTAATTAAATAATTAATTTTTTTAAATTAATTAATTAATTAAAACTTTAACATTTTTCTTAATTAAAATGAATTAGAATTTAAGTCTAATTACTTTCTTTTCATAATATAAAAAAAACCACAAAAAAGACTTAGTTTTTTTTTTCTTAATTTAATTTTCTAAGTAGACTTTAGGATAATTAGTTTAGTTATTTTTCTTAAATCAAAAACAACAAAAAAGATTTTTCTTATTAGGTTTTAGACGGACTTTCAACCTTTCGCGCGTTATTTATTTTTCGCATCTTTATATTCATGTAACTGCATACTGGGTGTAATAATTAATAGGATTTTATCTGCTTTCTTTATTCTCCTTCTCCCAACTTTTGTACATTGTAAATATCCCCTCCCTGAAAGTTATGTAATAGCATAGGGTTTTATCTTTGCACTTTACATTTCTATATATATTAATTGCTAGTAACTAGGCGTGTATGAAAAGACTGAAATCAAACGTTAGCAAACTTAACAAAAAGAGAAAACTAACTGAACATAACACACTTGCACATATACACCTCTAGGGTACCCCACTTTGGTTGCCTTGAGAAATAAAATAGTCATGAGGCGGGAACGCTTTAGCAAAGACCCATAAATCAAAAGATCATAGTCCCTCAATGATCCTACAGTTTCCTTCTTGGTAAATGATCTTGTCCCTAAATAAAATTGCTAAAGCGCCTCCACAAGTTGCCTTCGTGACTGTAACGTCCCTTTTGAATGTTCCTAATACATCCAACGATAGGGTTACCTACTGTGATACGGTGGGAGAACTGACTTGGGTTTTGCGTTTTTTTTCTTGAATGTTTCGGTTTAGCAAGAGTCGCCACCGAATTTTTATTTTATCCTAAAGGAAAGGTTAAAAAGCACAGAAAAAACCTTTTGAGATGTTTCGTGGGTTCGGGGGGTAGATTATGAAAAGGGAAGGTATTAGCACCCTTTTCATCCATGGTTATCCATGGGCTCTTAGTTACTTGGTTTTAGATCACTTGCCTTTGATTTTCAATTGCTTGAAATGGTGGTGTGTGTGTGTTTTGAAAATGTTTTGAAAAAGAGGCCTTTGTTTCGGCAACCATTGTAATGACTCGTGTTTGAGTATATACAAAGGTGTATATCTTTTCGAAAAGATGTTTCAAATGTTTTCGGAAGTTTTTTTTTGAAAGTGTTTATGGAGTGGGTTTTGAAAAGTAGGCAAGTGTGTTTTGCAAGTTTGATCAAGTAACTAAGAGTTTGTCTACCCCTAAATTTACTCAAAGGTTTTTCTCATGTTTTAACCCTTTTAACAATTTTGTTCCACCATTGTATTTGGTGGACAATCTTGCGTTAGGATGTTAACAGGACAGGCGCGGGTCATCGTATGGACCATGAATGCAATGGTGCCAAGTGTCTTTGGCAATTTTGCTTGAAGGGACTATGATCATTTTGATAGGCAACTTTCGAAAGCGTCATCGAGGGACTATGATCATTTGAATTGTTTTGTTTTGCCAAAGATACTCAACGTGCAAGCATGGCTCATTTTGAAAGGCAACAAGCGGGATTACCCTAGGGGTGCAAGTGTGATTGTGTATTGATTTCATGCATTTGTTTTGTATTAGCTTATCTACCGTTTGAATTTATGTACATACAAACCCTAGGTCTAACCATGGTATATTTGAAAGCGATAAATTGCGGGAATTTAAAGTCTACGCTATTACAAATAAGTATCCTGGAGTGGGGGTACAAATATTTACAAATGGGGATGAGACTTTAATAGGAGAGTAGTGTCCAAATATTTACAACCAAATCGAATCAATCGCAATGTAGAATGTAGCAATGTACAAAGATAAGCAAATGTATAAGAATAGAGCAATGTAAATGTGTCAATGTATTTGTGTAAGTGCATGTAATTATTTACAAGTGAGGAATGTTAACTAAGTATTTATTTATTTTTGGATGTTTGTTGATTATGTACTGTAAGTGCCTTCGTTTAGGATTGGCTCATTTCATGTAAAACAAATAGTAACAACAATAATGTAATGTAATGTACAATAGGAACAGTCTGAAAATCCTATTGTAAATGCCTAAACATGTTGTGTTGATTTATATCAACATCTGGAACAACATGTCTCAAGAGATGTCATAACATCATACCAGACATCAAGCTACTGAACGGTCAAATCTGATGCAGTTCTGTTCCTGAAGTTATGCAGAATATTCTGCCAAATAGAATGCATAACAAGTAGCGAAAATTGAAGGCATATGTGGAGCCCTTAGAAGATTCAATCAGAAGCTAAGGATAAGGAGAAAATCTCGATTGAAGACCTAACTTGCAGCAGAAGTTTTCTGCTTACTTTATGCAGGTCGTTAAAGCTGCATTGCTGTTATATGAAGGCCCAAATCCAGTTGGGTAAAAAGGGTTATAAATAGAAGTATTGTAACCTAATTTAGTAGAGCCGTGTATTGACAAGATGTAATCATTAGGGCTAGTTTTGTTGTGAACCACCCGGGCTGTGGGATGGTCACCATACTCCTTGAAACCTGTAGGTTAGAGGATGTATGCATTGTACTTGATTGAAGCTTTTAAGCATGATCAAGTTGTGTAATTGAAGTGTATCTTCTGAACAGTTTATGTACTGCAGAAAGTAATCACTGCGATGATTGAGGGGGAGTGAGAGGGTTCTCATATCTAGGATTGGATCTTAGGTAAAAGTGTCATTGGGTAGTGATTAAGTGAGAAGGCTGTCAACGGGTGTGTTGGCTGTAGGGTCTTTGAATTGATACTGTTGTACCCCAAAATTTGCCCTCCCATATTCATCAAGAATTGTCAAAGTCAAGGTCACAAAATGCCCCAAGGGTTGTGCAGCTCAACTGTCTCCTAGACAGTCAAAACTAGGGTTTGAGTTCTGGTCAAGCAAATGAACTTTTCAAAGGCCCAATCAAGTCCCATATGCCTACAAATGTGGTCAGGCATCCTCATGTCAAGTTTCAAGGCATTCAGCTCAAAATTGCACAGTCAAAACCCCAGATTGCACTACAGTCAACTGTAGGGGCAAAATGGTCATTTGACAGTCAAAAGTTCAAATTTTTGGTCAATATATCATTTTGAAGCCACAAACATCATTTGATCAATGCTTGATCATGATTCTCAAAATTTGGCTCAGAAATCATCAAAGATGCAAAAGTTGTTATATTTGGACAGCTGAAAAAGTCAACTGAAATTGACCAGGGCATAACTTTCACATGGATTATCAGAAAATTTCCATCCAAAGCTCATTTTGAAGAGAAAGACATTTCCTACAATTCATCTTCATATTCCAAGTCCAAGAAATGCTCTCACAAAAAGTTATCAATTTCAACATTATAGGTCATTTTCAAAAGTCAACAAAAAGTGACTTTAAGTCAAAGGCCATAACTTGAGATTGGTAAATCAAAATGACATGGGACCAAAGGCATTGGTTAAAGGACTCAAAGACCTTTCCAAAATGTCCAAGAATATGTGAAAAGCTTAAAAATTGACCAAGTTATGCCTTGTGGAAGTTGGGAAATTTTTGGAAATTTTTGAAAGTCAACATTGATGCAAAAGGCCTAAAAATGCAATTGGGCCCAATTTTCTTCCAAGTTTCTTCATGCCAAGCCTATGCACGACCACTAGGCCCAAAGGGAAGTATTTTCATATTTTTTAATTATTTATTTGAATTAATATTAATTTATATTCATTTAAATGATTTTAATTCATGAAAAATATAAACCTTAACCTAAAAAATCTTTTTATGCACATTATAATGTCAATATTTCGTGCTTAATGGATTATGGCAAGTTTTGATAAGATTTGATCAGATTTGAACCAAGTTGCACATGAAAAGATATGAAAAAGATTTTCAAGAATCAAATATGTGAAATCATTATGGACATGGATTTTGTGCAAAGTTTTTAACCTAAACCGTTCCATACAAGTACTACATCACAACCCTAATGCAAGAGGACTGAAAGCTGCGCATAACACACCTTTGGCATATTGAAATTTTTGACAAAAAACTCAATTCAAGGTTCTAGGACGATTAAAGCTTTGATTTTTGTTTCAATAGCATCCTGGGACCTTCCTGAACCTTTCTCAATCAAAAACAACAACTCAAACGCCTTGAAACGGTATCTCTAAGTCAAACTGAACCAAGGAAATTTTGAATTCGCATAGCACGATTTAAGCATCCTCATGCATTTTTTTTCATGGATTATTGTTTGTCATGATGTTTCTGTGCTAACCAATATGTTTGATTTCATTTTTGAGCAACATACGCGATTTCGCCATTAACAAGCATTAGGGTTTCACAGCTTTGAATTTAGGGGTTTCCAAATATAGCAAAATTGGACCTTATCAACCCCATGGATGTGTTCAGAGCGTAGAGACGAAGAGGTTTCTACCCTCGCGCTCAATTTATGAGCGTCGAGGGTCTATTCGCTATTTCTTGGTATACGGCCTCAGGCCACGCTTACTAAACCGTTGCCTTATGTTTTTCAGTTTCAGGCATATGGAGGAGACGAAGACGTGTTAGAACGTGATACGTTAATTCAAATTCTCGCGCGCTAATCCACTCACGCTTTGTTTTTATATTATATTATTTATTTGTATGTTATATGTCAAAGTAACTAAATAGCTCAGCTGGCAAGCTATCCACGCGCTAACCTTCATGACCTGGGTTCAAGTCCCAGGTCTGTATATTTGCTATATTATTTTTCAAATCAAATTCACATGCAGGCTTAACGTTAAGGTTCACCATGCACCTTCAACAATCACCATCCACGCGTCTCAGGAGGTCTGATCAGAGGCCAGAATTCAAAGCGTATCATACACTCCCAGTCAACGCGTCCTACTGGATTCAGAAAGTCAACAAATCCTGGATAGCATTGGGCCTAAAGTGCAGGCTTATACCTCCAAAATTGGGTTTACCCCCCCCCCCTGGTTTGCTTTATCATTTTATTTTTTATTCTTTCTTTAATCTTTTTTCTTTTTATTACTTTTATTCAATTATGTTTATTTAATTAATTATTTTTAATAAAATATAAAAACACTAAAAAATCAGAAAAATACAAAAATATAATAAATATTTTATAATAATTATTTTCATAAATAAATTAAAATGTAGATTATTTAGTGTAATTAGGTTTTCAACTTTAAATCTTTTTTAATAAAAATAAATTAAAATGTAGAATTAGGTTAATTAATTTTTTTTATTCCTTTTAATATTTTTTCCCCTTTTTCAGAATAACAATATTATTTATTTATTATTTTATTTTCATAAATTAAATTGTACATAATAAATTTTAGGTTTAATTTAGGTCATATTTTAATTCTTTCACAATAAATAAAAAATACTAGAATTAGGGTTTGTCTTCTAATTTAATCTCAATTAATTTCCTTTTTTCATTAAATCTAAAAAACACAAAAATATCATTCTCATTTAATTTTAATTTTTAAGTCCTTATTAATTTTAATTATTTGCAAAAAGGGTCCAACGCCCTAGTTTCGTTTCAATTATTTAATTTGCGCATTTATCTTATATCGTTTAATTATAATTATGTAATTGTCCCTAAGCCATGTAATTTACTTTTCGCACTTTATTTCTTCGCATTATTTATTTTTCCGCTAAATCGGGTCCGGTTTAATTTTGGCGATGTGGACCCGCGCCATTTGTAATAGTTTAGCTTTATTTCCTCGCAATTTATGACTGTTAACCAAGCATGAAAGAATGAATGTCAAATTAAAATCAAGCGTAGAACACGACAAATATGACAAGACAAATAATTGAAACATGACACACAATTCGCACACACCACCCCTAGGGTACGCCTCACTGTTGCCTTTCGAAAGGTGATCGTCGAGTAGAGGATGTCTTAGTAAGTCCTCATGATCCGGGAACCTGGCATGAGGGTAGCTTCTAAGGTGTCTTCCCATTGCTCTGGTGATCACCACGTCCCTAAACTCGAATTGACCCGAACACCTCCAACGGTGGTGCTACCTACCTCTCAATGGTGGGATGGCACTACTTTTAAGGACATCTACACAGACGAATTCCTTAGGGTAGGTAGGTTCTCAAGGATACTTGCTCTAATCTCAAAACAAACTCAAAAGACTTTTCACACCGACACATTTTCAAAAGCTTTCAAAGCAAACTTTTCAAACACTCTGACGTATGAGTCGAACTGAAATTTTTCAAAGAAACTTTTAAACCCACATTGAAAAGCAAACAAACATTTTTGAAAACATATGAGCAAGTATCTAAGAGCCCATGGATAACCATGGATAGAAAGGGTGCTAACACCTTCCCTTTCTATAACCTACCTCCCGAACCGAGGGCAATCTCTTAAAGGAATTTTTCTGTGCTTTTGTCCTTTCCTATTGGAGAAAATAAAAGACGGTGGCGACTCTTGCTTCCGCGACATTTCGCGTACCAGCGTTAAACAGTCAGTTCCAGATCCACCGATCACAGAACTGGCGACTCTGCTGGGGAATAATACTCTTAAAGTGAGGTGTACCTTAGGGCTAGCTTATAACTATGTTTTCAATTGTATTGCTTTGTGTGCTTTAAATTGTGGGTTGCTTGGGAGTTCTATAGATCCTACACCCGGATCTGGGGGATACCTTTCTTAGAAAGTAGCAACAAGGCTGTGAGGGAACTGTGCGGGGTATACCGACACGGTTGAAACAGTCTGCTACGTTGATGTGGCACTTTGGTGTGTACCGGTAACCCTTGAGTTCAGTCAAGGAGAGTACGGGGCCTCCGCGTGGTGTCATGAAGCATCAACAGACCTTAGGAACCTTAATTGAACTATCTTGGCCTCTTTAGGGTAGTGAGATAACTGACTTTGGTGCAGTCCGAGGTTGGTTGATACTCGATACTACGCTCAATTGAGGGTTGCTTTCCTGGAATATTTCGGTCGCCAGTTCAGTGGCTAAATCGAAACGATGAACAATGAAAGCAATCCCGTGATATTGGGAACCTTAGAACCCGGTTACTTCTAATAGGACAGGTTGAACCCACCAACTTCAAGAGGGTAGTACCCCAAACTTCATGCTGGCCTAAACTCTAAGGGCTCTTTTGTGTGACTTGTGTGCCTTCGTACGTGACTACTTGCATGCTTGTTATCTGACCCTTGATGTCTTGCAGGTTTTGTTCATAGTCCTTAATTAGGACTTATAACAGGGTGTACTAACCACTTGCAGGTTCTGTTTATAGTCCTTGATTGGGACTCATGACAGGTTTTACTTAGGTTTCTTGCAGGTTTTGTTCATAGTCCTTAATTGGGACTTATAACGGGGTGTACTAACTACTTGCAGGTCTCGTTTATAGTCCTTAACAAGGACTCATAGCAGGGTACTAAGTTTCTTGCAGGTTTTGTTTATAGCCCTTAATTGGGACTCATAACAAAGTACACTGAATTTCTTGCAGGGTTGTTTATAGTCCTTAATTGGGACTCATAACAGGGTTTGCCTACATCACCCCATGCATAGCATGACATCATACCATTGCATACCATTGCATACACCCTAACCCATTTCAAGGATCTCAAGGGCTTGTGATGCAGGTCAGGATGAACAACTATCCCAGCAAGGGGCAAAGAGGATTTATTTTCCTCTAGCCAAGGTTGTCAGGGGCTATGACCCACTAGACATGGTGAGCCTTTGACCCTTGGAGAAAAATTCTCAACAACATGGGTTTCTTTCCATCAAGCTACAAATTCAAATGCCAACAAATTTTCTTGTTTCCCCCGCGAGGCCCTTGAAAACATTACATGCATGTCATACATTTCATTGCATTGCAGGTATCCCTTGACAGGTTGCTTACCCTTCCTCGCTGTTTATTTCAGCCGATCGCCATGAATCCTGAATCATCAGCCGAGCAGACTATCAAGGACCTCCAGGCTCAGAACGCCCAGTTCCAAGAGTTGATTATGAATTTGACCCAGGGGCAACAAGACCTGAAGGCTCTCCTTTTGAAGAAGGACAAGAAAAAGAAGAGGACCGTTCTGTTCAGCCCTAGACGCAGATCTGGGAATACACCGCAAATCGAGACTGAGAGGACAACTCCATCTGTGGGGAAGAGCAGTCATCCAGAGGAAAGGGTGCCCAGTCCAGAGATCTCTGACAATGAAACAGATTTTGATGAAGAGCAGTACCCTCCTGCTGATGACAGATATAAGCAACTGGAGGACAGAATGAAAGCTATGGAGGTTCAACAGGTACCTGGGCTGGATTTTGGAGATCTGGGTTTGTCAACTGGTGTGGTTATTCCTCGGAAATTCAAAGTACCACCCTTCTCTAAGTATGACGGGGCGTCTTGTCCCAAGCTGCATCTAAGGTCCTATGTTCGGAAGATCCAACCATACACGGTGGACAAAAACTTGTGGATCCACTTCTTCCAGGAAAGTCTTTCAGGGACTCACCTCGAATGGTTCTATCAGCTGGATGGGACCAAAATTCGTAACTGGGAGGAGTTGGCAACTGCTTTCTATAAGCAGTACCAGTACAATGCCGACCTTGCCCCTACGCGTACCCAACTCCAGGGTATGTCGTTAGGATCAAGTGAAGGTTTTAAAGAGTATGCGCAGAAATGGAGGGATCTTGCTGGAAGAGTACAACCACCTCTGACTAATCGGGAACTTGTGGACGTGTTCTTGGGGACCTTGTCTGGACCATTTTATAACCACCTAATTGGGAATTCGTCTGCTGGATTCACGGATCTCATCTTGACTGGAGAGCGAATAGAAGCTGGTATCCGGTCTGGGAAAATTCAAGAGGCTGCACCTGCTGATAAAAAGCCTCATCATGGAAAGAAAGAATCCAATGCTGTGCACGGTAAAAAGAGCCGTCATGAGGCAGGGGCAATCCAGATTTCCAATCCCGGACCTGCTCAACAAGGACAGGGGCAGCAGCGTAAGGAGAAACGGCAGTATACCAAACTCAACATGTCGCTGGATCAAGCACTACAACAACTGTTGAAGACAGGGCTGATCACCTTAAGGGCTCCCCTTCGGAATCCGAACACTTCTGCACCCAACTATCATCCCAACGATAGGTGCGCATACCATTCAGATAGCCCGGGGCATACTACAGACAACTGCTGGCCTCTCAAGAATAAGATCCAAGATATGATCGACACTGGGGAGATTCAGTTTGAAGTGCCAGAGACTCCGAACATAATCAATGCTCCGTTGCCCAATCATTGAAGCCTTTTGTTTATTTGAATTTTTGAGTTGTATTTTTCTTTGCTTATACAAACAATTACTGTCATAGCAAACTCTTTTATTCTATTAATGCATCGCATATGTCTGTTTTAGGAATTAATACAATAATTTTTATTATATCCTTTTCATATTTTTTCTGATGATCAACTCTTGGTTAATAATCCTGAGCCTCTTGAGGGAGGATGACGAAAACGATACCACGATCTTTACAGTATGCTTTTGAACAGACCCCGCTGATGAGGTACAGGCATTGTTTCAAATCCCTAAACACTGGAGTTATAAGGAAGATAATCCCTCGTCAACCCCTCTGAGCCAAAGAAGTAGGAGTTTTTATTTTCGAAAACTGAAACCCTTAATCATAACCTGGGGCAGGGTAGTCTCTCAGTTGATTCAAGTGCATAACGAACGGCACCAAAGAGGTCCTTACAACACAAAGACAGTGGTGGTTCAGAATAATCAAAAGGACAGGTAGTCATCATCAAAGTTCATAAATGAAAAGCCCAAAAAGTCTAAACCTACAAAGGGGACTTGTAAAGCTGGGGCATCCCGCTGACTGTAATTCCAAAAAAGGAAACAGTTCAGGCAAAAAAAGAAAGGGATAATAAAAATCAAGAAGGAGGTCTCACAAACCCTCAACAAAAAAAGGAATGACTGTCTATTCAAAAGAAATCATCAACATCTGAACCATCATTGGAACATCAGAGCAAATACTCAAGCAAGGTCTAACGCACGATCAACTGAGTTTAGGTTCGGAGAACATCACGAAGAGCGGGTGGGTACAAATAAAATTTGAGCCTTTATCCTTTGTTTCTTAAACCGTGAACCAGACCACGTTATAACCCTCAAAAGTCCTAGCCGAAGCATGGGTTAGTTCGAAAGCATACTGTTACGAAGGTATCCTGACTCCTTAAGGCTACGGTAAATACAGAATTGACATCATGTTTTACAAACATTCATTTGTTTTATGAAAAAGAATACATTCTCAAAATCTTCAAGACAGACATAAGCTTTGCATTTTTAACATAACTTTGTTTGCACATGACTTTTTGTTTGAACAGCAGGGAAATTCGCACGAAGAATACCTAGTGAACAAAAGCACTTCCAATCAAGGGGCATGGCATGACTATTGTCCATCATCTGGGGCAGTTAAGTCAAGATCCAGAGAATCTCTCAAAAGGCCAAAAGCTTGGGGCAAATCTCTGCCTGAGTCACTTGGGGCACTCCAGCAACGAATCTTGCACGATCAGACACCTTCTGGTAATATGGCAATACAAGCAGCCAGGGGCACCTACCTGCATTCTAAGAGCGTGGACATAGTCGAAAAATACTACGCAAAATCAAAGACCCGCTAGGTTGACACACCTAGGCAAAAATAAGGGCTTCCCGGCGAACCAAAAGGGTTCGGGCAAAATGAAGGGATGAAATGAAAAATCTGTACACCCGGCAAGTCGAAAACCTGAAAAGGCGGCTTGGGCAAAAATGGGTATCCCGGTGGACTGAAAACCCGAAAGGGCGGTCCAGGCAAAAGTTAGGGATTAAAGCGTACGACTATGTCCCGCCTTCTTGTCATCTGTCTGCCAGAAGAAGGTTTGTCCATCAACAACTATCAGCACCCCACAAGAAACAGGGCAATAAAGGTTGGTCTGAGCAGTCTGACTATTCTATCCTCCAAGGCATCAGGGTAGGTTCCGTTGAAGAACATCCCAACATATCAAAGCTTCCCCAGGAGAGTCCAACCCAAATTCCCCAGGAAAGTTGGAATTCATATCCCCAAGCAATAAGCGTACCCCCAGTAAGTTACGGAAGCTCACCCCTCTCAGGGCACGAACGCGTCATCCGGCTTGATTTAAAGAGTTATTTCCTTAACAGGATATAACTGGGTTATCCTCAGCCAAAAGCCACGGAAAGAGCGTCATCGACGGGATCTTCTTATCCCCAGCGAAGTCCATTCATACTCCCAATACAGCAAGGTGTCCTCAGCGAGTCATCCTCAACAATTCAGCAAAAGCATCTCCCCACAGAGTATTTCTTCCCAGCATGGTCGCTAGAATATCTTTTTCTCCCCGCAGAATCCTCCATTCGCCAAGTTTATTCCCCAACGGAGTTATCTTCTCCCACCGGTATACTTGCAACTATCATCCCCAGCGGAAGCAAAAGCTATTCTTCCACATCAGCCCAGGATGCGACTTCCCGGCACCCGTCAAGAATTTATTTTCCTACGACGAAAACATACATTCATAAAACGTCACATACATCATTATAGCATGCATATGCATCATATTACACGAATCTCATTGATTTTGAAGACATACAGTTCATGCGTCATAATTTTGCATACAATTATGTTTTGCCTTTTCAGGGAAAAGATCAATACAAAAATGACTACTATCAAACTATCACAATTCATTCTTGATATAGTTTCAGATGTAAGCCCAGCGATGGTGACGTTCTGATACTGCTTCCAGAATTCCTTCTCGATATAGTTTCAGATGTAAGCCCAGCGATGGTGACGTTCTGATACTGCTTCCAGAATTCCTTCTCGATATAGTTTCAGATGTAAGCCCAGCGATGGTGACGTTCTGATACTGCTTCCAGAATTCCTTCTCGATATAGTTTCAGATGTAAGCCCAGCGATGGTGACGTTCTGATACTGCTTCCAGAATTCCTTCTCGATATAGTTTCAGATGTAGGCCCAGCGATGGTGACGTTCTGATACTGCTTCCAGATTTCCTTCTAGATATAGTTTCAGATGTAAACCCAGCGATGGTGACGTTCTGATACTGCTTCCAGATTTCCTTCCAGATATAGTTTCAGATGTAAACCAGATATGGTGACGTTCTGATACTGCTTCCAGAAGTCCTTCTCAGATGTTTCCCTCTCCGGCATGAGCGTGAGGTGATATTCTCTTATGTTCCCCTCTCCAACGGCGTGTGAGTTGGTAATTCCTTCTTCAGATGTTTCCTCTCCGGCATGAGCGTGAGGTGATATTCTCTTATGGTTCCCTCTCCAACGGCGAGTGAGGTGATATTTCCTTTCAGATTATAATTTCCTATAGTTCCCTCTCCAACGGCGAGTGAGGTGACTCCCTTTGAGATTATAATGTCCTTTGGTTCTCTTCCTGACACTACGAAGATGGTAATTCTCACCAAGATTTTCTCAACGAGCGTTGTTGAGGTTGAAATCATTCAGGATTCTCTTACCATTCATGCTAAGGCAGTAACCGTCCCTGGTTCATTCATCAGCGTTTGAAGCTCCAGACCCAGCTCCTGTAACCAGTCAGGACATATCTATATCAAGCATCTAAAAAAAAATCAGCTCCTGCGACGTGTCAGGTACTCATTTTCTTTTGCAGGTATGCAGGTTCGCGCTAAGGAATCTCCTACGCGATCAACATCCAGATGGCATCTATAAGCCCATCATCCTATCCAAGCAACATCCAAATGGCATCTATAAGCCCATTCCTTCATCATCATTGCTACGATGTGAGCGCAAATTTCTGGGCACTTTAGTGTTCAATCATCTTCTACCCTCGGATTACGAAAGGCACGTCAGCCAATCTGCATCCTCAGGTCTAAGAAGATTGAACAGGGGCAACTGTTGTACCCCAAAATTTGCCCTCCCATATTCATCAAGAATTGTCAAAGTCAAGGTCACAAAATGCCCCAAGGGTTGTGCAGCTCAACTGTCTCCTAGACAGTCAAAACTAGGGTTTGAGTTCTGGTCAAGCAAATGAACTTTTCAAAGGCCCAATCAAGTCCCATATGCCTACAAATGTGGTCAGGCATCCTCATGTCAAGTTTCAAGGCATTCAGCTCAAAATTGCACAGTCAAAACCCCAGATTGCACTACAGTCAACTGTAGGGGCAAAATGGTCATTTGACAGTCAAAAGTTCAAATTTTTGGTCAATATATCATTTTGAAGCCACAAACATCATTTGATCAATGCTTGATCATGATTCTCAAAATTTGGCTCAGAAATCATCAAAGATGCAAAAGTTGTTATATTTGGACAGCTGAAAAAGTCAACTGAAATTGACCAGGGCATAACTTTCACATGGATTATCAGAAAATTTCCATCCAAAGCTCATTTTGAAGAGAAAGACATTTCCTACAATTCATCTTCATATTCCAAGTCCAAGAAATGCTCTCACAAAAAGTTATCAATTTCAACATTATAGGTCATTTTCAAAAGTCAACAAAAAGTGACTTTAAGTCAAAGGCCATAACTTGAGATTGGTAAATCAAAATGACATGGGACCAAAGGCATTGGTTAAAGGACTCAAAGACCTTTCCAAAATGTCCAAGAATATGTGAAAAGCTTAAAAATTGACCAAGTTATGCCTTGTGGAAGTTGGGAAATTTTTGGAAATTTTTGAAAGTCAACATTGATGCAAAAGGCCTAAAAATGCAATTGGGCCCAATTTTCTTCCAAGTTTCTTCATGCCAAGCCTATGCACGACCACTAGGCCCAAAGGGAAGTATTTTCATATTTTTTAATTATTTATTTGAATTAATATTAATTTATATTCATTTAAATGATTTTAATTCATGAAAAATATAAACCTTAACCTAAAAAATCTTTTTATGCACATTATAATGTCAATATTTCGTGCTTAATGGATTATGGCAAGTTTTGATAAGATTTGATCAGATTTGAACCAAGTTGCACATGAAAAGATATGAAAAAGATTTTCAAGAATCAAATATGTGAAATCATTATGGACATGGATTTTGTGCAAAGTTTTTAACCTAAACCGTTCCATACAAGTACTACATCACAACCCTAATGCAAGAGGACTGAAAGCTGCGCATAACACACCTTTGGCATATTGAAATTTTTGACAAAAAACTCAATTCAAGGTTCTAGGACGATTAAAGCTTTGATTTTTGTTTCAATAGCATCCTGGGACCTTCCTGAACCTTTCTCAATCAAAAACAACAACTCAAACGCCTTGAAACGGTATCTCTAAGTCAAACTGAACCAAGGAAATTTTGAATTCGCATAGCACGATTTAAGCATCCTCATGCATTTTTTTTCATGGATTATTGTTTGTCATGATGTTTCTGTGCTAACCAATATGTTTGATTTCATTTTTGAGCAACATACGCGATTTCGCCATTAACAAGCATTAGGGTTTCACAGCTTTGAATTTAGGGGTTTCCAAATATAGCAAAATTGGACCTTATCAACCCCATGGATGTGTTCAGAGCGTAGAGACGAAGAGGTTTCTACCCTCGCGCTCAATTTATGAGCGTCGAGGGTCTATTCGCTATTTCTTGGTATACGGCCTCAGGCCACGCTTACTAAACCGTTGCCTTATGTTTTTCAGTTTCAGGCATATGGAGGAGACGAAGACGTGTTAGAACGTGATACGTTAATTCAAATTCTCGCGCGCTAATCCACTCACGCTTTGTTTTTATATTATATTATTTATTTGTATGTTATATGTCAAAGTAACTAAATAGCTCAGCTGGCAAGCTATCCACGCGCTAACCTTCATGACCTGGGTTCAAGTCCCAGGTCTGTATATTTGCTATATTATTTTTCAAATCAAATTCACATGCAGGCTTAACGTTAAGGTTCACCATGCACCTTCAACAATCACCATCCACGCGTCTCAGGAGGTCTGATCAGAGGCCAGAATTCAAAGCGTATCATACACTCCCAGTCAACGCGTCCTACTGGATTCAGAAAGTCAACAAATCCTGGATAGCATTGGGCCTAAAGTGCAGGCTTATACCTCCAAAATTGGGTTTACCCCCCCCCCCCCTGGTTTGCTTTATCATTTTATTTTTTATTCTTTCTTTAATCTTTTTTCTTTTTATTACTTTTATTCAATTATGTTTATTTAATTAATTATTTTTAATAAAATATAAAAACACTAAAAAATCAGAAAAATACAAAAATATAATAAATATTTTATAATAATTATTTTCATAAATAAATTAAAATGTAGATTATTTAGTGTAATTAGGTTTTCAACTTTAAATCTTTTTTAATAAAAATAAATTAAAATGTAGAATTAGGTTAATTAATTTTTTTTATTCCTTTTAATATTTTTTCCCCTTTTTCAGAATAACAATATTATTTATTTATTATTTTATTTTCATAAATTAAATTGTACATAATAAATTTTAGGTTTAATTTAGGTCATATTTTAATTCTTTCACAATAAATAAAAAATACTAGAATTAGGGTTTGTCTTCTAATTTAATCTCAATTAATTTCCTTTTTTCATTAAATCTAAAAAACACAAAAATATCATTCTCATTTAATTTTAATTTTTAAGTCCTTATTAATTTTAATTATTTGCAAAAAGGGTCCAACGCCCTAGTTTCGTTTCAATTATTTAATTTGCGCATTTATCTTATATCGTTTAATTATAATTATGTAATTGTCCCTAAGCCATGTAATTTACTTTTCGCACTTTATTTCTTCGCATTATTTATTTTTCCGCTAAATCGGGTCCGGTTTAATTTTGGCGATGTGGACCCGCGCCATTTGTAATAGTTTAGCTTTATTTCCTCGCAATTTATGACTGTTAACCAAGCATGAAAGAATGAATGTCAAATTAAAATCAAGCGTAGAACACGACAAATATGACAAGACAAATAATTGAAACATGACACACAATTCGCACACACCACCCCTAGGGTACGCCTCACTGTTGCCTTTCGAAAGGTGATCGTCGAGTAGAGGATGTCTTAGTAAGTCCTCATGATCCGGGAACCTGGCATGAGGGTAGCTTCTAAGGTGTCTTCCCATTGCTCTGGTGATCACCACGTCCCTAAACTCGAATTGACCCGAACACCTCCAACGGTGGTGCTACCTACCTCTCAATGGTGGGATGGCACTACTTTTAAGGACATCTACACAGACGAATTCCTTAGGGTAGGTAGGTTCTCAAGGATACTTGCTCTAATCTCAAAACAAACTCAAAAGACTTTTCACACCGACACATTTTCAAAAGCTTTCAAAGCAAACTTTTCAAACACCCTGACGTATGAGTCGAACTGAAATTTTTCAAAGAAACTTTTAAACCCACATTGAAAAGCAAACAAACATTTTTGAAAACATATGAGCAAGTATCTAAGAGCCCATGGATAACCATGGATAGAAAGGGTGCTAACACCTTCCCTTTCTATAACCTACCTCCCGAACCGAGGGCAATCTCTTAAAGGAATTTTTCTGTGCTTTTGTCCTTTCCTATTGGAGAAAATAAAAGACGGTGGCGACTCTTGCTTCCGCGACATTTCGCGTACCAGCGTTAAACAGTCAGTTCCAGATCCACCGATCACAGAACTGGCGACTCTGCTGGGGAATAATACTCTTAAAGTGAGGTGTACCTTAGGGCTAGCTTATAACTATGTTTTCAATTGTATTGCTTTGTGTGCTTTAAATTGTGAGTTGCTTGGGAGTTCTATAGATCCTACACCCGGATCTGGGGGATACCTTTCTTAGAAAGTAGCAACAAGGCTGTGAGGGAACTGTGCGGGGTATACCGACACGGTTGAAACAGTCTGCTACGTTGATGTGGCACTTTGGTGTGTACCGGTAACCCTTGAGTTCAGTCAAGGAGAGTACGGGGCCTCCGCGTGGTGTCATGAAGCATCAACAGACCTTAGGAACCTTAATTGAACTATCTTGGCCTCTTTAGGGTAGTGAGATAACTGACTTTGGTGCAGTCCGAGGTTGGTTGATACTCGATACTACGCTCAATTGAGGGTTGCTTTCCTGGAATATTTCGGTCGCCAGTTCAGTGGCTAAATCGAAACGATGAACAATGAAAGCAATCCCGTGATATTGGGAACCTTAGAACCCGGTTACTTCTAATAGGACAGGTTGAACCCACCAACTTCAAGAGGGTAGTACCCCAAACTTCATGCTGGCCTAAACTCTAAGGGCTCTTTTGTGTGACTTGTGTGCCTTCGTACGTGACTACTTGCATGCTTGTTATCTGACCCTTGATGTCTTGCAGGTTTTGTTCATAGTCCTTAATTAGGACTTATAACAGGGTGTACTAACCACTTGCAGGTTCTGTTTATAGTCCTTGATTGGGACTCATGACAGGTTTTACTTAGGTTTCTTGCAGGTTTTGTTCATAGTCCTTAATTGGGACTTATAACGGGGTGTACTAACTACTTGCAGGTCTCGTTTATAGTCCTTAACAAGGACTCATAGCAGGGTACTAAGTTTCTTGCAGGTTTTGTTTATAGCCCTTAATTGGGACTCATAACAAAGTACACTGAATTTCTTGCAGGGTTGTTTATAGTCCTTAATTGGGACTCATAACAGGGTTTGCCTACATCACCCCATGCATAGCATGACATCATACCATTGCATACCATTGCATACACCCTAACCCATTTCAAGGATCTCAAGGGCTTGTGATGCAGGTCAGGATGAACAACTATCCCAGCAAGGGGCAAAGAGGATTTATTTTCCTCTAGCCAAGGTTGTCAGGGGCTATGACCCACTAGACATGGTGAGCCTTTGACCCTTGGAGAAAAATTCTCAACAACATGGGTTTCTTTCCATCAAGCTACAAATTCAAATGCCAACAAATTTTCTTGTTTCCCCCGCGAGGCCCTTGAAAACATTACATGCATGTCATACATTTCATTGCATTGCAGGTATCCCTTGACAGGTTGCTTACCCTTCCTCGCTGTTTATTTCAGCCGATCGCCATGAATCCTGAATCATCAGCCGAGCAGACTATCAAGGACCTCCAGGCTCAGAACGCCCAGTTCCAAGAGTTGATTATGAATTTGACCCAGGGGCAACAAGACCTGAAGGCTCTCCTTTTGAAGAAGGACAAGAAAAAGAAGAGGACCGTTCTGTTCAGCCCTAGACGCAGATCTGGGAATACACCGCAAATCGAGACTGAGAGGACAACTCCATCTGTGGGGAAGAGCAGTCATCCAGAGGAAAGGGTGCCCAGTCCAGAGATCTCTGACAATGAAACAGATTTTGATGAAGAGCAGTACCCTCCTGCTGATGACAGATATAAGCAACTGGAGGACAGAATGAAAGCTATGGAGGTTCAACAGGTACCTGGGCTGGATTTTGGAGATCTGGGTTTGTCAACTGGTGTGGTTATTCCTCGGAAATTCAAAGTACCACCCTTCTCTAAGTATGACGGGGCGTCTTGTCCCAAGCTGCATCTAAGGTCCTATGTTCGGAAGATCCAACCATACACGGTGGACAAAAACTTGTGGATCCACTTCTTCCAGGAAAGTCTTTCAGGGACTCACCTCGAATGGTTCTATCAGCTGGATGGGACCAAAATTCGTAACTGGGAGGAGTTGGCAACTGCTTTCTATAAGCAGTACCAGTACAATGCCGACCTTGCCCCTACGCGTACCCAACTCCAGGGTATGTCGTTAGGATCAAGTGAAGGTTTTAAAGAGTATGCGCAGAAATGGAGGGATCTTGCTGGAAGAGTACAACCACCTCTGACTAATCGGGAACTTGTGGACGTGTTCTTGGGGACCTTGTCTGGACCATTTTATAACCACCTAATTGGGAATTCGTCTGCTGGATTCACGGATCTCATCTTGACTGGAGAGCGAATAGAAGCTGGTATCCGGTCTGGGAAAATTCAAGAGGCTGCACCTGCTGATAAAAAGCCTCATCATGGAAAGAAAGAATCCAATGCTGTGCACGGTAAAAAGAGCCGTCATGAGGCAGGGGCAATCCAGATTTCCAATCCCGGACCTGCTCAACAAGGACAGGGGCAGCAGCGTAAGGAGAAACGGCAGTATACCAAACTCAACATGTCGCTGGATCAAGCACTACAACAACTGTTGAAGACAGGGCTGATCACCTTAAGGGCTCCCCTTCGGAATCCGAACACTTCTGCACCCAACTATCATCCCAACGATAGGTGCGCATACCATTCAGATAGCCCGGGGCATACTACAGACAACTGCTGGCCTCTCAAGAATAAGATCCAAGATATGATCGACACTGGGGAGATTCAGTTTGAAGTGCCAGAGACTCCGAACATAATCAATGCTCCGTTGCCCAATCATTGAAGCCTTTTGTTTATTTGAATTTTTGAGTTGTATTTTTCTTTGCTTATACAAACAATTACTGTCATAGCAAACTCTTTTATTCTATTAATGCATCGCATATGTCTGTTTTAGGAATTAATACAATAATTTTTATTATATCCTTTTCATATTTTTTCTGATGATCAACTCTTGGTTAATAATCCTGAGCCTCTTGAGGGAGGATGACGAAAACGATACCACGATCTTTACAGTATGCTTTTGAACAGACCCCGCTGATGAGGTACAGGCATTGTTTCAAATCCCTAAACACTGGAGTTATAAGGAAGATAATCCCTCGTCAACCCCTCTGAGCCAAAGAAGTAGGAGTTTTTATTTTCGAAAACTGAAACCCTTAATCATAACCTGGGGCAGGGTAGTCTCTCAGTTGATTCAAGTGCATAACGAACGGCACCAAAGAGGTCCTTACAACACAAAGACAGTGGTGGTTCAGAATAATCAAAAGGACAGGTAGTCATCATCAAAGTTCATAAATGAAAAGCCCAAAAAGTCTAAACCTACAAAGGGGACTTGTAAAGCTGGGGCATCCCGCTGACTGTAATTCCAAAAAAGGAAACAGTTCAGGCAAAAAAAGAAAGGGATAATAAAAATCAAGAAGGAGGTCTCACAAACCCTCAACAAAAAAAGGAATGACTGCCTATTCAAAAGAAATCATCAACATCTGAACCATCATTGGAACATCAGAGCAAATACTCAAGCAAGGTCTAACGCACGATCAACTGAGTTTAGGTTCGGAGAACATCACGAAGAGCGGGTGGGTACAAATAAAATTTGAGCCTTTATCCTTTGTTTCTTAAACCGTGAACCAGACCACGTTATAACCCTCAAAAGTCCTAGCCGAAGCATGGGTTAGTTCGAAAGCATACTGTTACGAAGGTATCCTGACTCCTTAAGGCTACGGTAAATACAGAATTGACATCATGTTTTACAAACATTCATTTGTTTTATGAAAAAGAATACATTCTCAAAATCTTCAAGACAGACATAAGCTTTGCATTTTTAACATAACTTTGTTTGCACATGACTTTTTGTTTGAACAGCAGGGAAATTCGCACGAAGAATACCTAGTGAACAAAAGCACTTCCAATCAAGGGGCATGGCATGACTATTGTCCATCATCTGGGGCAGTTAAGTCAAGATCCAGAGAATCTCTCAAAAGGCCAAAAGCTTGGGGCAAATCTCTGCCTGAGTCACTTGGGGCACTCCAGCAACGAATCTTGCACGATCAGACACCTTCTGGTAATATGGCAATACAAGCAGCCAGGGGCACCTACCTGCATTCTAAGAGCGTGGACATAGTCGAAAAATACTACGCAAAATCAAAGACCCGCTAGGTTGACACACCTAGGCAAAAATAAGGGCTTCCCGGCGAACCAAAAGGGTTCGGGCAAAATGAAGGGATGAAATGAAAAATCTGTACACCCGGCAAGTCGAAAACCTGAAAAGGCGGCTTGGGCAAAAATGGGTATCCCGGTGGACTGAAAACCCGAAAGGGCGGTCCAGGCAAAAGTTAGGGATTAAAGCGTACGACTATGTCCCGCCTTCTTGTCATCTGTCTGCCAGAAGAAGGTTTGTCCATCAACAACTATCAGCACCCCACAAGAAACAGGGCAATAAAGGTTGGTCTGAGCAGTCTGACTATTCTATCCTCCAAGGCATCAGGGTAGGTTCCGTTGAAGAACATCCCAACATATCAAAGCTTCCCCAGGAGAGTCCAACCCAAATTCCCCAGGAAAGTTGGAATTCATATCCCCAAGCAATAAGCGTACCCCCAGTAAGTTACGGAAGCTCACCCCTCTCAGGGCACGAACGCGTCATCCGGCTTGATTTAAAGAGTTATTTCCTTAACAGGATATAACTGGGTTATCCTCAGCCAAAAGCCACGGAAAGAGCGTCATCGACGGGATCTTCTTATCCCCAGCGAAGTCCATTCATACTCCCAATACAGCAAGGTGTCCTCAGCGAGTCATCCTCAACAATTCAGCAAAAGCATCTCCCCACAGAGTATTTCTTCCCAGCATGGTCGCTAGAATATCTTTTTCTCCCCGCAGAATCCTCCATTCGCCAAGTTTATTCCCCAACGGAGTTATCTTCTCCCACCGGTATACTTGCAACTATCATCCCCAGCGGAAGCAAAAGCTATTCTTCCACATCAGCCCAGGATGCGACTTCCCGGCACCCGTCAAGAATTTATTTTCCTACGACGAAAACATACATTCATAAAACGTCACATACATCATTATAGCATGCATATGCATCATATTACACGAATCTCATTGATTTTGAAGACATACAGTTCATGCGTCATAATTTTGCATACAATTATGTTTTGCCTTTTCAGGGAAAAGATCAATACAAAAATGACTACTATCAAACTATCACAATTCATTCTTGATATAGTTTCAGATGTAAGCCCAGCGATGGTGACGTTCTGATACTGCTTCCAGAATTCCTTCTCGATATAGTTTCAGATGTAAGCCCAGCGATGGTGACGTTCTGATACTGCTTCCAGAATTCCTTCTCGATATAGTTTCAGATGTAAGCCCAGCGATGGTGACGTTCTGATACTGCTTCCAGAATTCCTTCTCGATATAGTTTCAGATGTAAGCCCAGCGATGGTGACGTTCTGATACTGCTTCCAGAATTCCTTCTCGATATAGTTTCAGATGTAGGCCCAGCGATGGTGACGTTCTGATACTGCTTCCAGATTTCCTTCTAGATATAGTTTCAGATGTAAACCCAGCGATGGTGACGTTCTGATACTGCTTCCAGATTTCCTTCCAGATATAGTTTCAGATGTAAACCAGATATGGTGACGTTCTGATACTGCTTCCAGAAGTCCTTCTCAGATGTTTCCCTCTCCGGCATGAGCGTGAGGTGATATTCTCTTATGTTCCCCTCTCCAACGGCGTGTGAGTTGGTAATTCCTTCTTCAGATGTTTCCTCTCCGGCATGAGCGTGAGGTGATATTCTCTTATGGTTCCCTCTCCAACGGCGAGTGAGGTGATATTTCCTTTCAGATTATAATTTCCTATAGTTCCCTCTCCAACGGCGAGTGAGGTGACTCCCTTTGAGATTATAATGTCCTTTGGTTCTCTTCCTGACACTACGAAGATGGTAATTCTCACCAAGATTTTCTCAACGAGCGTTGTTGAGGTTGAAATCATTCAGGATTCTCTTACCATTCATGCTAAGGCAGTAACCGTCCCTGGTTCATTCATCAGCGTTTGAAGCTCCAGACCCAGCTCCTGTAACCAGTCAGGACATATCTATATCAAGCATCTAAAAAAAAATCAGCTCATGCGACGTGTCAGGTACTCATTTTCTTTTGCAGGTATGCAGGTTCGCGCTAAGGAATCTCCTACGCGATCAACATCCAGATGGCATCTATAAGCCCATCATCCTATCCAAGCAACATCCAAATGGCATCTATAAGCCCATTCCTTCATCATCATTGCTACGATGTGAGCGCAAATTTCTGGGCACTTTAGTGTTCAATCATCTTCTACCCTCGGATTACGAAAGGCACGTCAGCCAATCTGCATCCTCAGGTCTAAGAAGATTGAACAGGGGCAACTGTTGTACCCCAAAATTTGCCCTCCCATATTCATCAAGAATTGTCAAAGTCAAGGTCACAAAATGCCCCAAGGGTTGTGCAGCTCAACTGTCTCCTAGACAGTCAAAACTAGGGTTTGAGTTCTGGTCAAGCAAATGAACTTTTCAAAGGCCCAATCAAGTCCCATATGCCTACAAATGTGGTCAGGCATCCTCATGTCAAGTTTCAAGGCATTCAGCTCAAAATTGCACAGTCAAAACCCCAGATTGCACTACAGTCAACTGTAGGGGCAAAATGGTCATTTGACAGTCAAAAGTTCAAATTTTTGGTCAATATATCATTTTGAAGCCACAAAAATCATTTGATCAATGCTTGATCATGATTCTCAAAATTTGGCTCAGAAATCATCAAAGATGCAAAAGTTGTTATATTTGGACAGCTGAAAAAGTCAACTGAAATTGACCAGGGCATAACTTTCACATGGATTATCAGAAAATTTCCATCCAAAGCTCATTTTGAAGAGAAAGACATTTCCTACAATTCATCTTCATATTCCAAGTCCAAGAAATGCTCTCACAAAAAGTTATCAATTTCAACATTATAGGTCATTTTCAAAAGTCAACAAAAAGTGACTTTAAGTCAAAGGCCATAACTTGAGATTGGTAAATCAAAATGACATGGGACCAAAGGCATTGGTTAAAGGACTCAAAGACCTTTCCAAAATGTCCAAGAATATGTGAAAAGCTTAAAAATTGACCAAGTTATGCCTTGTGGAAGTTGGGAAATTTTTGGAAATTTTTGAAAGTCAACATTGATGCAAAAGGCCTAAAAATGCAATTGGGCCCAATTTTCTTCCAAGTTTCTTCATGCCAAGCCTATGCACGACCACTAGGCCCAAAGGGAAGTATTTTCATATTTTTTAATTATTTATTTGAATTAATATTAATTTATATTCATTTAAATGATTTTAATTCATGAAAAATATAAACCTTAACCTAAAAAATCTTTTTATGCACATTATAATGTCAATATTTCGTGCTTAATGGATTATGGCAAGTTTTGATAAGATTTGATCAGATTTGAACCAAGTTGCACATGAAAAGATATGAAAAAGATTTTCAAGAATCAAATATGTGAAATCATTATGGACATGGATTTTGTGCAAAGTTTTTAACCTAAACCGTTCCATACAAGTACTACATCACAACCCTAATGCAAGAGGACTGAAAGCTGCGCATAACACACCTTTGGCATATTGAAATTTTTGACAAAAAACTCAATTCAAGGTTCTAGGACGATTAAAGCTTTGATTTTTGTTTCAATAGCATCCTGGGACCTTCCTGAACCTTTCTCAATCAAAAACAACAACTCAAACGCCTTGAAACGGTATCTCTAAGTCAAACTGAACCAAGGAAATTTTGAATTCGCATAGCACGATTTAAGCATCCTCATGCATTTTTTTTCATGGATTATTGTTTGTCATGATGTTTCTGTGCTAACCAATATGTTTGATTTCATTTTTGAGCAACATACGCGATTTCGCCATTAACAAGCATTAGGGTTTCACAGCTTTGAATTTAGGGGTTTCCAAATATAGCAAAATTGGACCTTATCAACCCCATGGATGTGTTCAGAGCGTAGAGACGAAGAGGTTTCTACCCTCGCGCTCAATTTATGAGCGTCGAGGGTCTATTCGCTATTTCTTGGTATACGGCCTCAGGCCACGCTTACTAAACCGTTGCCTTATGTTTTTCAGTTTCAGGCATATGGAGGAGACGAAGACGTGTTAGAACGTGATACGTTAATTCAAATTCTCGCGCGCTAATCCACTCACGCTTTGTTTTTATATTATATTATTTATTTGTATGTTATATGTCAAAGTAACTAAATAGCTCAGCTGGCAAGCTATCCACGCGCTAACCTTCATGACCTGGGTTCAAGTCCCAGGTCTGTATATTTGCTATATTATTTTTCAAATCAAATTCACATGCAGGCTTAACGTTAAGGTTCACCATGCACCTTCAACAATCACCATCCACGCGTCTCAGGAGGTCTGATCAGAGGCCAGAATTCAAAGCGTATCATACACTCCCAGTCAACGCGTCCTACTGGATTCAGAAAGTCAACAAATCCTGGATAGCATTGGGCCTAAAGTGCAGGCTTATACCTCCAAAATTGGGTTTACCCCCCCCCCCCCCCTGGTTTGCTTTATCATTTTATTTTTTATTCTTTCTTTAATCTTTTTTCTTTTTATTACTTTTATTCAATTATGTTTATTTAATTAATTATTTTTAATAAAATATAAAAACACTAAAAAATCAGAAAAATACAAAAATATAATAAATATTTTATAATAATTATTTTCATAAATAAATTAAAATGTAGATTATTTAGTGTAATTAGGTTTTCAACTTTAAATCTTTTTTAATAAAAATAAATTAAAATGTAGAATTAGGTTAATTAATTTTTTTTATTCCTTTTAATATTTTTTCCCCTTTTTCAGAATAACAATATTATTTATTTATTATTTTATTTTCATAAATTAAATTGTACATAATAAATTTTAGGTTTAATTTAGGTCATATTTTAATTCTTTCACAATAAATAAAAAATACTAGAATTAGGGTTTGTCTTCTAATTTAATCTCAATTAATTTCCTTTTTTCATTAAATCTAAAAAACACAAAAATATCATTCTCATTTAATTTTAATTTTTAAGTCCTTATTAATTTTAATTATTTGCAAAAAGGGTCCAACGCCCTAGTTTCGTTTCAATTATTTAATTTGCGCATTTATCTTATATCGTTTAATTATAATTATGTAATTGTCCCTAAGCCATGTAATTTACTTTTCGCACTTTATTTCTTCGCATTATTTATTTTTCCGCTAAATCGGGTCCGGTTTAATTTTGGCGATGTGGACCCGCGCCATTTGTAATAGTTTAGCTTTATTTCCTCGCAATTTATGACTGTTAACCAAGCATGAAAGAATGAATGTCAAATTAAAATCAAGCGTAGAACACGACAAATATGACAAGACAAATAATTGAAACATGACACACAATTCGCACACACCACCCCTAGGGTACGCCTCACTGTTGCCTTTCGAAAGGTGATCGTCGAGTAGAGGATGTCTTAGTAAGTCCTCATGATCCGGGAACCTGGCATGAGGGTAGCTTCTAAGGTGTCTTCCCATTGCTCTGGTGATCACCACGTCCCTAAACTCGAATTGACCCGAACACCTCCAACGGTGGTGCTACCTACCTCTCAATGGTGGGATGGCACTACTTTTAAGGACATCTACACAGACGAATTCCTTAGGGTAGGTAGGTTCTCAAGGATACTTGCTCTAATCTCAAAACAAACTCAAAAGACTTTTCACACCGACACATTTTCAAAAGCTTTCAAAGCAAACTTTTCAAACACTCTGACGTATGAGTCGAACTGAAATTTTTCAAAGAAACTTTTAAACCCACATTGAAAAGCAAACAAACATTTTTGAAAACATATGAGCAAGTATCTAAGAGCCCATGGATAACCATGGATAGAAAGGGTGCTAACACCTTCCCTTTCTATAACCTACCTCCCGAACCGAGGGCAATCTCTTAAAGGAATTTTTCTGTGCTTTTGTCCTTTCCTATTGGAGAAAATAAAAGACGGTGGCGACTCTTGCTTCCGCGACATTTCGCGTACCAGCGTTAAACAGTCAGTTCCAGATCCACCGATCACAGATACTACTAATAGTGAACTTTATCCCTGGCTTGGAAGCCTCCAGATGTAGGTTGGTTGAACCGAACTGGGTGAACAATTATGTGTGTTATTTACTTTCTGCATTGGTTATTTGTTTGATGTCACAGCATTCCTCATGACATCGATGTATATGATTAACCTTAACTGTTCTGAACTTCAGTAAATCAGAACCTGCGTTTGTCAAAGGTGTTGCAGGTTCTGGCATGATAGATTAGTGTATGTTGTAGAACAGATATCAAAAGTACAGTCTATTCTACCTGTACAGCTTAATGTCAGATCAGATGTCTTAACATTCAATTAGACATCCTGAGTCTGTGACATACCAGGAATTTCAATTGGTATCAGAGCAGGCATCCTGTCTGTCTCTGGATGAGATCCATGGGGGATACTTTCCGGTTGTGTACAAGGTAGAATATTGGTTGAACCAGTAGTGTTTATATTGTTTGGTCCCTAGGAGTGGAGGATGGACCAATTTGGGAGAAACTAGATGAAAGTGTTTGAACAAACTCAAAGACCTCATGCGGGAGTGAAGATTTTGGAGTGCATTGTTCAATCTGTATTCAGCACAAAGAAGAATATTATCAAAACCTTCATGCGGGAGTGAAGATATTGATAAGGTATCATCTGTGTGTATAAAGCTTCCTTTTAACGGGGATGTAGAAGTTGGGTCTAGAAAGTTGCTTGGTGAAGAAGCAAACAACTTGTAGGATTGATTTATTTTCAATCCTTATGGAGTAAGCATTGTGTAGGTTCTGTTGAAGTACTGCTATTCCGCTGCATAGCTTCTGATACAACCCCTAAAGTGAAAGAAGAACTCTAGGGTTATTATTTTCAACAGAATTTGTAAGCAGATTTTGCAATCTATCAATAATGTCAAAGATACTTGAGATTTCCTCAAGTCCACTCATAAAGGCATTTATTATTAGTGTTGATTGATCAATGATTCTCATATACATCTACGAGCTGCTTGAAGATTATCAAGGATGATGTGTTCCAAGGAGATGGAACTGATATGCTTAAGGATGTTAGAACATCATGCAACTGCCAGTTGAAGAACAGATGTTCTGGGTGCTAAACACATGTAGTGTGAGTACATATGTTTGGAACCTACTCCTGATCTGGAAGAGGAGACATCTGTTTTGAAATAATTGATCAGGACACGATCAACAGGTCATCTACTCCAGCTGTGAGTTTAAGGGAGTATATGTACTGAGCTAAATGCACTTAAAAGGACTTTAAAGCTGTGATTTCCAGGTTTCCACTCATGTGATGGATGATGGAACATCATCTCTGTGTCTTCAGCCAAGTAAATATGCTTAGCAAGTATGAAGAAGTAATCAGTCAGGATCATCTAGTATGATTAGATAATTCTAACTGAATAAATGATGGAAGCAGAATATTTATGTGATAAATATGTGGAAATCAGAATCAAAAGATCTAAAGCTTGTGATGAAAAAGGATGTACAACATCACAACTGTTGAAGACATCAGTTGTTGAGGAAAGACAGATAAGTTCCAGACTTATTGAACATCCTCATGATTGATATTGAAGTATCTTCTAGTACAAGTTACAGAATGTGGCAATCTGAAACTTGTACAGCAAGCAAACTAAGGACTCTTAATTTGAAACCTGTGGCAAATTCCAAATAAAGAGTACTTACTATGTGTCTAAAGTAAAGAGCTCAACAATGTATCCATAAAGAGGGAAGTTGGATAACATTTTGTTCAGAGGCAGTAGTATGATCAAGCTGATGTGAAAGGGAATTCATCTTACCTTGTCCTGTAAGATGCTTGAGTTTATTTCCAAGGAGGATAGGAATAAGAACAGGTTATGTGGTTGTTATAGGTCTGATCATATAGGATGATTAGCTTCTGGTGTACTCTTGTATCCCTTACAAGAAAAGTGTGCTTTGATTACAATGGATGTTCATCCAAAACCATAGTATAAGCCAGGCTCATATGGTTGGGATCAATGTTGCAACATCATCTCAAACGAAGGGCCTCTTCAGCAAAGGAAGCTTGTAAGGACCAGTTGGTTCCTCATGCATGTAGCAGAAGATTGTTAGAATAATTATCCTACCTTGAGAAGGTGGCATAATCTAACTAATAATGAATACTTTGACGGGAGACTAAGTATTCATTAGGATCTTGCATAAAGATATATATAAACACTTTGATGGGAGACTAAGTGTTTGTATAATGTGCATGCAAGGCTGTATTCTGAACCTATTTCTCAGAACTTGGTAGAGAGTTTATTTCTCTCTAGGGTATTCTGGTGAGTAATTATTGCTGAAGATGAAGATCATACCTTTCATATGGGGAATATAAAAGGGCATCAATCCCCCGAATGTTAACTTCAGAACCCAAGCAGATAGGTTCTGATGTCCCAGATGATGCTGAAACATCATTATTGTTAGAAGTCTGTGGCAGAAACTTGGGACTGTGAATCTTAATATTCTATCGCCTCATTCAGAAGTGGCAATCCTATTGTTGGTTTGGAATAAGTAGATTCTACTTATGTTAAGAGTAGTATGCTTAACAATGCATAACTACTGTTGTGGTCTGAAGAATTTGCTAGTATCAGCAACTACTAGTAAATATATTATACAGAAGGATGACATGATCAACTTTTTGATTAAAGGATAATCCTTCTAGAAAATCTGAATCTTAGTAAAGCTTGTTGGAGGTTGGTTTCAGACTATGGCTACATGATTTCTCAGCCATCCAGAGAGTCATGATAAGTGTGGAAGTGCAAGGGCATGAATCAGAGATGTCCTTACTATTCTAAGACTAGTTCAGGGTGCTTGAAGTTACCACCTCCGAGCTAGTGCTACTGGTTTCCACGCTACTGTTTTGATTGGCCTTAACAAGGGGAGTCACTGAGTGTTGCACTTTCCCCAATTACAATATACATTGAAGGGAGACTTTGTATATGTATTATTGGACTTAATCTGAAGATCAGAAGTCAGAAGAGGACGGTGGTATGCTGATGTTTATGTGTTCTGATAATATGACATTGTGAACTTCTAAGTGAAGTCATGGATAATGTCTCAACATCAGGAGATTGAAGAATTGCTCTTGTTATCTGTCTGGGTTTAGGAAGAAAATTTCAGAGATTCTTAAAAATATCATAAGTGGCAGTTTTGATACTTTTGGAGCAATTTGGAAGATTCAGAAATGCTATTGTGGTAAAGACTTCACTAGCTCTAGCAACTACTAGTGAATGGAAGATCAGAAGAAGTAAATCAGATTAAGAAGTCTGATATATTCAGCATATGTTCAAAGAGTTTTTTTTACTACAAGTGGCATCTAAATTTTGAAGCATTTTGAAGTCTTCTGGTTTATTCCCTCCTTCCTTATTTTGCTGTCTGGAAGAAGGTAGAAAGAAATTGTGTTGGATCTCAGCAACACTTAAGAAAGCATGATTGATGGACATGCTTAAGGCTACTAGTCTCTTGCTACTAGCTGTTTAAAGTGTCCTTCTCTGTGCCTAACTGAGAGAAGTAAAAAGAAGGCTGCTGTTGTTGAAGAATGTAAGGTAACGTCTAAGAAAGTGTCATGACATTACCAACGACATTGCAACCTTGGGGAAATCAAGAAGAATACGTGGAAAATAACTTCACCACGTAATTGTAGCTATTCAGGAGCTATATTTGGTATTCTGTTTCCTAAAAAGTCGGTCAAAGGCTGGTTTTATTCAGGAATTGCTTTGACCCAAACTTATGCATGTATCAGGACTGGTTCTTTTGGCAGAAACAAACAAATGCGTCTAAATGTCATGCACAGTCAGTCTGAAATATGCAACAACTTTAACAGGTATCCTTGACCAAGATTTTATATTGCCATCTTCTTGAACCTGTTATCTCCTTATATAACCTCATGTCACACATTCTTTTCTCTCACAACCATCATGGGGTTTGTACGGATCTGGGAAAACTGTTCTTGGATCTGGTTTTGTGAGGGCTTTCTTTGTCAATTTTTGGCCAAAAAGGGGGAGAAAGGAGTACTGTTTGACATTGTCCTCGTTGCAGCAGCTACTCAAAATTTTGATCACAAAGACTTGTCACAAATTCAGCAGAAATTCAAATGGCGTGAATTTCTTTATGACTTGTGATCTGAGTTATAAACACAGTTGTGACCTGTGTTCTGAGTTACAAGGGAGATATTCTATGGTTCATGGTCTAAAAAGGAATGAGGTGCATCCTCTTCTTCCTGTGCTTCAAAAGGTCCTGGATGGTTAGTGTGGTTACAACCAAAGATGTCAAGACATCCTTCTGTGTGTATCCTGAACACTTTTATTTTCTATTGTTGTATTTGTTTTAGCCAAAATTTGCCAAAGGGGGAGATTGTAAGTGCCTTCGTTTAGGATTGGCTCATTTCATGTAAAACAAATAGTAACAACAATAATGTAATGTAATGTACAATAGGAACGGTCTGAAAATCCTATTGTAAATGCCTAAACATGTTGTGTTGATTTATATCAACATCTGGAACAACATGTCTCAAGAGATGTCATAACATCATACCAGACATCAAGCTACTGAACGGTCAAATCTGATGCAGTTCTGTTCCTGAAGTTATGCAGAATATTCTGCCAAATAGAATGCATAACAAGTAGCGAAAATTGAAGGCATATGTGGAGCCCTTAGAAGATTCAATCAGAAGCTAAGGATAAGGAGAAAATCTCGATTGAAGACCTAACTTGCAGCAGAAGTTTTCTGCTTACTTTATGCAGGTCGTTAAAGCTGCATTGCTGTTATATGAAGGCCCAAATCCAGTTGGGTAAAAAGGGTTATAAATAGAAGTATTGTAACCTAATTTAGTAGAGTCGTGTATTGACAAGATGTAATCATTAGGGCTAGTTTTGTTGTGAACCACCCAGGCTGTGGGATGGTCACCATACTCCTTGAAACCTGTAGGTTAGAGGATGTATGCATTGTACTTGATTGAAGCTTTTAAGCATGATCAAGTTGTGTAATTGAAGTGTATCTTCTGAACAGTTTATGTACTGCAGAAAGTAATCACTGCGATGATTGAGGGGGAGTGAGAGGGTTCTCATATCTAGGATTGGATCTTAGGTAAAAGTGTCATTGGGTAGTGATTAAGTGAGAAGGCTGTCAACGGGTGTGTTGGCTGTAGGGTCTTTGAATTGATACTACTAATAGTGAACTTTATCCCTGGCTTGGAAGCCTCCAGATGTAGGTTGGTTGAACCGAACTGGGTGAACAATTTTGTGTGTTATTTACTTTCTGCATTGGTTATTTGTTTGATGTCACAGCATTCCTCATGACATCAATGTATATGATTAACCTTAATTGTTCTGAACTTCAGTAAATCAGAACCTGCGTTTGTCAAAGGTGTTGCAGGTTCTGGCATGATAGATCAGTGTATGTTGTAGAACAGATATCAAAAGTACAGTCTATTCTACCTGTACAGCTTAATGTCAGATCAGATGTCTTAACATTCAATTAGACATCCTGAGTCTGTGACATACCAGGAATTTCATGTACAAACAAAATATTTTAAGGAAAGAAAAATATTTAGAGAAAATTAATATTTTTATGTATTAGTATTTTATATACAAAATCTAAATTAAACAAAAATGTTTCAAATTTAAGAAAATTAATATTTATGTATTAATGCTTTTACGTATGGAAAGGATTCATTAAAAAGAGTTTTAAGATAAAATCTATTAATTAAATCTAATATTTATATATTTTCCAAATAAAATAAAAGAGAAATTTGTATAAAAGAATTAAGGTACTATTTTATATACAAAAATGAATTAAATTATGTTGGTTTAAACTATAAAAAGGAGAAATAAAATGATAAGTGAAAAAAGTATTAGTTTGAATAATATAGGAAATAAATAGAAAAAGAGTTTAAGGACTAAATGGGCTAAAGGGGGTTTTGGGCCCAAACAAAGTTTGAAGTGGTAATCAGAAAGGGGGGTGCGCCTGGAATTTGTATGGGCTTTAGGCTTTGTTGGACAAGGCAAGGCCCAAGACACAAGTTTGACACATTTTCGTTTAGGGTTTTCAATGTGTTCGTTCCATTTGGGAAATAGGGTTTGTTTGATTTACAGAGCGGCGCTCTTCTTCGTCTTCGTTCCTTTTCATCCTCTCAAACCTAGCACGCCTCCTGACGCTCCTCTGCCTAGGGCCACCGGGCTCCACCGTCCATTCCTCTTCCCTCCATGGTCGCTCAGTGATGTTTGTACACATGTAACGGTTCCGTTTTAGGTCTTAACATGCTTTTAGGTTTTCAAGCTTTTATGTGTTACTTATGTTCTGATTTTGATGTGTTGGTATTTTTTTGCTATTTGAGGTGTATGAAAATAAAAGAAATTATACCTTTGTTGGAGACGGAGGAGGACGGAGCTGGAGGCGCTCTAGGCGGCCAGAGACGAGGAGAGATGATGCGCGGGCTTTTGCTATGTGGCCTTCCCTGGTACACGTATTTTATTCTTTGTGGTTTTATGATGACGATTCTGAAAACCTAGCTCAACTCTCTTTTCCTCTTCTGTCTATGTGAACACTTGCCCATGTATGCTTGTATGATGGCCCTTGATTCGTATTACTCGATGATGAACTTCTTTAGTTCTGAGAGTTTAGGTGTTTGCCTGCTTTTCCTCTTCTTGCCCCTGAGATGCTTTATTGGTATTGATCTTGAATATTGTTTTGTATGCTTGCCCTGTGATGAGCCTAGCTCTGAGGGCCTTTGGGATGGAATACTTTGATGCTTTTTTTTGGTTTGAGGCTCGTGAAGGCTTGCTTTGTTGATGGCTTTATGCTGGTTGGTTTGACCCTGGTATAGGCTTTGTGCTATTTGAATGCCTTGTGCCTTTTGTTTTTTGGTATAGGCTTCATTTGTGGCTGTTAGGTTAGAGACAGGTTTAGGCTCTTTCTGGTTTAGGCTTATGGTCTTGACAGGTTAGTTTTGAAGCAGGTTGATGGCCCTTTGTATGGCTTCTGTTTGAGGCTTGGCAGGTTGTGAGTTTGTGTTTGTCACAGGTTTGGGCAGGATGCAAGCTTGAGGCTTTAGGCTTGACAGTTTGATGTTCTGAGTTGTTTTGGAATACAGGTTTGGAGGCTTTGGCTTTCAAGGAATTTTTAGGTTACAGGTTACAAGCTTGTGTTTATGCAGGTTTTGTATGTTACAGTTGGTGGTTTGAAATTTTGTGGAGGCAAGCTGTTTTGAGACAGTTTCAGCTTGTGTTATTATTTGTGTTTTTGCCCCCCTTTGTACTGTGTTGTGGCATCTTGTTTTATATCTTTTGTCAAGCCTAAGCCTGTAAGCCTTTGCTTCCTTTTTCTCTTCTCTCTCTCTCTTGACAGATTTAAGCATTTTTTATTGCTTATGATGTACTATTCTGAAAAAGCACTGGCTTGGGAAATGATGAGAATTTAAACATTGATTGCATACTAGTTTTCCTCTACATACTTTTTATCTCCTTTTTCCAGATTTTCTGCTTCTTTGTGTACTTCTTTGACAGTTTTGAATAGCCTTTTGATAGCTTGGTACCTTTGACAGTTTTGGACAGTTTGTTGTCCAGTTTGGACTTTGGTTAGGCATGTGTAGTTCAGTTTGCCTTTGGACTTTGGTTGGAATTTTTGGAATTATGCATCTTTTGACAAACTTTGAATTTGTGCAATATTGTAATTTTGTGCATTTCATACTTTTTGCAAGCATTTTTATCCTTCTTTGTGAACCAAGAGCAATCTTGTGATTTGCAGAGAGGGGAACAACTGATTCCGGACAGTCGCTTTTAATGATGACTTTTGAATTAACTGTCTGCTCTTAATTTCATCTACTTTTGACTTTTCTTTTTCTTTGTGCAGGTAAAGATAATTGAGCAAAGGAGCATTGGAACAGTAGAAGATGAAGATTTCAAGATATTTAGGACAGTTTCAATTTATTCTTCAATTATTTGTAACATTATTATTGGAAACAAAATGTAAATAAATTTACAGTTGTTTAAATAATAATTTGTAACAAACAATTAAATATGAATAAAAATCCCTTTTGTCAGTTAATTCCTTCTTTCAATTCCCTGTTTATTTAATCATTTGAATTTCTTAAATTGAAACAATTGGAAGTAAATCCAATTATTTTGACTTAGAAAAATAAATAATTAATAAGCGTCTGGCGTTCCGAATAATCCAAAATATTACACAGTTAATCAAACAAAACGTCCACATGCCTTTTCTTTTACTGATTCAATCAAACACTGCAAACTCCTAATCAGAAACCTCAGTTCATATCCCAGAGTAAACTGAAAAAAACTGTAGAATTAATTCTTTTTGCGCGCACAAACCCTAGTTCTTGATTAAACGCCAAAGAAACGTCCGCCTGGTCAAGACCTGAGCCAAACTCAAACAAAAACCTAGCAATTTGCTTGAACTGTTCCAGAACCATGAAAACCCTAATTTTGTATAGACTGATAAGAAAAAATATGTTTGACTGATTCTTACGCCAATTAAAAAATCAGGAAAAGCTCGAAGCTGTGATTTCTTGTGGAAAAATAAGAGGGCAAATTTTGGGGTACAACACCTACTCACTAATAGTAGGATAGCACTATCTAAAGGATAGGAGGAAAATAACGACCCTTTTCAAGTATAAAAGTAGATAGTTGTTAGAAGTTTGCTCAAAAAAACATTTTGCACTTACACAAATACTACTTTTTAAAAGCAATTTTCAAAACATCTGCTTTGTTAACACTCTTGAGGAATGATGCAAGAGTTAAACACAAATCAAATTGTCGCACTAAGGCATTTTCCAAACATTTTCAAAACACACAAAGCACAAAGGTATTTCAAAATAAGAAAGGATGCTAACACCTTCCCTTTCCATAATCTACCCCCTTGCTCAGAAAATCTCGAAAAGGTCTTTTTCTGTTATTTTCACCCTTTCCCTAACTTGGATAAAAGAAAAGTCGGTGGCGACTCTTGCTTACCGCAACATTTGCAAACACAAAATGAAAAACCAGTATTAAACAGCCGGTTTTGCCCCCGTATCACAGAACTGGCGACTCTGTTGGGGACTATATATAAAGTGGGGTATACCTTAGGGTCTAGATCATTTTTCTTTTTTGTCTGTTTGTTTTCTTTACTTTTAAGGGTACTGTTTGGGTTACTATAGATCCTACACCCGAATCTGGGGAAACCTTTTAGGTAAGTATCAATAGATCGTGGAAACTGTGTGCGGTATACCGACATGGTTGAAGCGATGGCTACGTTATGCGACACTTGGGTTGGTACCGGTAGCCCTTGAGTTAATCAAGGAGAATATGGGGCCGCTGCGTGGTGTCATGAAGCATCAACTGACCTTAGAACCTTTAATTGAACAACTTAACCATTAGGACGTAGCGAGATGGCCGTCTTTGGTGTATTCCCAAAGTCAGCAGATACTCGATGCTACACTCATTGAGATTTGACTCTTGAGTTTTGTTTGGTTACGAGTCAGTCTCCTATCGAAAGAAACTTGTGGGGAAGATCAGTGATATTGAGATCCCTTAGAACCCGGTTACTATTTCTAGGACAGGTTGAGCCAATTAAACTTCAAGAGGGTACTTACCTACAAACCCCATGTAACCCTAAACCTAAGGCTGCTTATGTGATTTGTTTGCTTTCAACTTGAGCTACTTGCAGGGTTTTTATCTAACAATATGATCTCCTTGAAAGATTTATTTACAGTCATTATCCAGTAACCTGGACTTCTTAGACTCACTTGTCTTCATCACCTTACACTTTTGCTTAACGCATAGCATACACATCATAACATCATGCCACAACATTTCCTTAACCATTTCAAGGATCTCAAGGGTTTGTGATGCAGGTTATGATAAATCATACGTCTAGCAAGGGGCAAGGGGATTTATTTTCATCTAGCCAATATCGTCAAAAGATCAAAGCTCAACAACTTGAGTCAGGGGCTATGACCCACTTGATATGGTGAGCTTGACTCTTGTAGAAGGACACTCAATGATACGAAGTTCTTCAATCAAAGCTGCAAATTTCAATTTCTGACATTTTCTTGTTTACCCCGTGAGATCTTTAAAAACATTGCATGCGTGCCATTTCATAACAGGTCTTCCAGGTACAAGCTTCTTATCTCTTCGTTGTTTATTTCAGCAAGAAGAAATGGCTCTTAAACAAACAATCAAAGACCTTCAGGCTCAAAACGCTCAGTTCCAACAAATGTTCCTGACTATGACCCAGGGGTAAGAAGACCTGAAAGCTATGATCGTCAAAAATAAGACTAAGAATGCAAAGAAACCAATTTGTGTTTTAAGTGTGGGAAGAAGAAGACCAGTTAACCGAGCTCTAGATTTTGCAACCCCGTCAAAGGGAGGGGATAATCAAGAGGAAGATGACGAGGAATCAGAGGAAGGAGACAACAATCTAGTGTCTGAAGAAGATGAACCTGACTATTCTAGGGAGCAATATCGCCCTGCTGACGATAAATACAAACGGCTGGAGGATCGGCTCAATGCCATGGAGATCTAAAGGGTGCCCGGTCTGGATTTTGAAAAATTAGGTTTGGTTTTAGGGGTGGTCATCCCACCTAATTTTAAGGTCCATATATTTTCAAAATATGACGGTGTTTCCTGTCCCAAGCTTCACTTGAGGTCATATGTTAGAATGATCCAGCCTCACACTGCTGACTGGAAGCTATGGGTCCATTTCTTCCAAGAAAGTTTGGCTGGAACTCAACTGGATTGTTTCTATCAACTAGAAGGATTTGAAATCCATACCTGGGAAGACTTGGCTGCTACTTTCTACAAGCAGCACCAATACAACGCTGACCTGGAACCAACTCGAGTGCAACTGCAAAATATGTCCATGAGCTTAAGAGAATGGTTCAAGGAATATGCGCAGAAATGGAGGGATCTAGCTGGCAGGGTACAACCTCCTCTGAATGATCGAGAAATGGTAGACATGTTCATGGGCACTCTGACGGGCCCGTTCTTTAATCTGCTGATTATAAGTTCCTCATTCGGGTTCACAAAGATGGTTCTGACTGGAGAAAGGATCGAAAGTGGTATCAAGAGTGGGAAGATCTCGATGGATGCATCTTCTAATGCTGAGAAGAAGCCATTTGCTGGTAAGAGGGAAGCCAAAGTTGTGTATGGCCAGAAGGGTCGTAATAAGGCAGACTACCACCAATCTATAGGGGCAGTGTTGGTCTCTAATTCGGCACGCATACAACGACCACAACAACAGGGTAATCAGCGAAGGCAAGACGAGCCTAAGAGAAAGTTTACCAATATCAACATGCCGCTGTATCAAGCATTACAACATATGTGGAGGATGAATTTGATTACGTTGATAGTACCTCATCCAAACCCTAAGACTTCTTCTCTTAACTAAAATCCTGATGCAAGGTGTGCCTATCATTCTGGCAGTCCTGAGCATGATACTAACGATTGTTGGGCACTAAAATACAAGATTTAAAATATGATTGACGCCAAGGAGATTGAGTTTGACCCTCCTGAGACTCCCAACGTGCTCCCATGCCAAATCATGGCCAGGATTGAGAGCATTTTTGTTCATTTGAATTCTCAAGTTGTATTTTCTTTGTTTGTTCAAACAATTATTGTCATGTCAAACTTTGTTATTTCATTAATGCGTTGCACATGTTTGTCTTGAATTAATTTATTTTCATTATGCTTAAACTTCTTTCTTACTTCCTTTTTGTGATATTCAACTCTTGATTAAAAGCTCTAAGCCTTTAGATGGAGGATGGCGAGAACGATACCCAAATCTCTATAGTATGCTTTTGAACAGACCCCGCTGAAGATGTACAGGCATTGTTCAAATCTTAAACAGTGGAGTTATAAGGAAGATAATCCCTAGTTAACCCCTTTGAGCCTAAGAAGTAGGAGTTTTATTTTCACACAAATTAAAACCCTTAATCATAACCTGGGCATGGTAGTTTTCTATGTTAATTCAGATGTCCATTCAGTCACAAGCTTTCCCTTCATACACGACAAATAGTGTAGAAGATGATCTCCAAAAGATGGTGATGGTTCCACATAATCATTAAGAACAGGCAGTCATTATCTCTCAAAATAAAAGCCCATTAAGTCAAAACCTATGAAGGAGACTTAAGAAAAAACTGGGGCATCCCGCTGGTTGTAATCACAAAAGAAACAGTTCAGGAAAAAGACAAGGATATCAAAATCAAAAAGAAAGAGGTCCTACAAATCCTCAACAAAAAGAAAAGGTCACAAAAATGACTGCCTTCTCAAACAAACGTTCAATTTCTGAACCATTACCATAATATCGAGGCCAACATTCCAGAACTCAATTGGGATTCGAAATGCAGAATTAACTGAGCATAGGACTGAAGAACATCACGAAGAACGAGTGGGTACAAATAAATTTTGAGCCTTTATCCTTTGTTTCTTAAACCGTGAACCAGGCCGCATTACAACCCTTAAAGTCCTAGCTGAAGCATGGGTTAGTTCGAGAGCATACTGTTACAAAGGTATCCTGACTTCTGTAAGGTTTTCTATAAATCATGAGTTGATATCACATTCTTGCAAATTTTGATTTACTACAAAAAACGCATTTTCAAAAAATTTCAAGACAAACATAAGCTTTGCATTCTTTAAATGACATTGTTTGCATATGGTTAATTGTTCAAATGGCATAGAAATTCACACAATGAATATTCAGTGAACGAAGACCCTCTCAATGGACAGAATCGCCTCAGGCGGAAAAAACATTCACAATAACAAGCCTTTCATAATCAAGGGGCATGACATAGTGTCTAATTAATCTGGGGCAGTCAAGCCAATATGCAAAGAATCTCTCTAAAAATTCCGAATTTCCAGGGGTAGATCTCCATCTGAATCATTCAGGGGTTGTTACATTGATCGGGGATTCTAGCAGAAAATCACTATGAAATTTTAATCTTTGGTACCACCAAATTGCTTGTCTATGCCAGTAGTATCAGATGGTGTCAGTATCATGTCTTTGAATCCTTCTATGACAGTTCTTAGAAAAGATACCTAGGAAATTCAAGACTATCAGAAACTTGATCAAACATCAGGTGCATCAGATTCATCCTGAAGCAGCCCCACACAGGCTCCCACGTATGAAAGGGAACATGCGGTCACATAAACATTTTCTGGAATTTCAACAACACTTGTTGTCATAGACGGTGACAACTCTCCACATCCTATGAGCGCGTACATAGTCAGAAAATACTACGCATGAAAAAGACTCGCTAGGTTAACAGGCCTAGGAAAAATTATGGGCATCCTGGTGAACCAAAAGAGTTCGGGCAAAAATTAGGGATATATACAAAAAAATTGTACACCCGACAAGTCGAAAACCTAAAAAGGTGGCTTGAGCAAAAAAGGGTATCCCGGTGGACTAAAAACCCAAAAGGGCAGTCCAGGAAAAAGTTAGGGATTAAAAACGTACGACTATGTCCTGTCATATTGTCTTTTTTTATCAGTAAAAGACTTATCATCCTGATCAGCATTTACCAAGCACCCCAGGAGTTGGGATGACACTCAAACCATCCATAAAGTCTCTGCAGGTACTTTCTCCAGCAGGTACAGAGGCAGGGCCATCTTACTAAAAAGTCGACGCCATATCCTCAGCTTATAACCTAGTAATGTCAGGTGTTCTTGTATCCCCGGCAGAACAGGAATTTCTAACTACTGCTCTGACATCAGGTTTTCCCTAGTAAAGTCGTCAAACTTCTCAGGATTCCCTAATAGGATTTCACAAATCCTCAGGTAGTGCATAGAGCTTTCCTTCCCCAACAGAGTTTATTTCTCTAACAACGGAAGATCATCTCCCAGCAGTTCATCTTCAACAAAACCTGAAGACCTACATTCTTCATCGCCAACTGCAATCAGGGATTTATTTTCCCTAATTCAACAGCACTGCAATAGAACAACTGATACATTCACATATTGCATTTATACATCATTCTACAAATGTCATAGCATCTGCAGTACAAATGCATACATCCCAATCTTATTTATTTTGAGAACACCATTACACAATGCATTTCATACATCGTGACATTGCATACATCTAATGCTTTACCATTTCAGGAAAGATCAATCAACAGATATTTATCATCAACAATTTTGAACAGGTCCAGGATTAGCTCCTGAAACAAAACAGAGTAATTATTTGTGCGACCAAATACATCTTTACACGGGCTCATCATGAAGCAATCTTACACGGGTTTCTTCTGACTTCCAAATACAGCTTTACATGGGCTCATCATGAAGCAATATTACACGGGTTTCTTCTGACTTCCAAATATAGATTTACACGGGCTCAACATGAAGCAATCTTACACGGGTTTCTTCTGACTTCCAAATACAGCTTTACACGGGCTCATCATGAAGCAATCTTTCACGGGTTTCTTCTGACTTCCACATACAGCTTTACACGGGCTCATCATGAAGCAATCTTACACGCGTTTCTTCTGACTTACAAATACAGCTTTACACGGGCTCAACATGAAGAAATCTTACACGGGTTTCTTCTGACTTCCAAATATAGCTTTACACGGGCTCAACATGAAGCAATCTTACACGGGTTTCTTTTGACTTCCAAATACAACTTTACACTGGCTCATCATGAAGCAATCTTACACGGGTTTCTTCTGACTTCCAAATACAGCTTTACACGGGCTCAACATGAAGAAATCTTACACGGGTTTCTTCTGACTTCCAAATATAGCTTTACACGGGCTCAATATGAAGCAATATTACACGGGTTTCTTCTGACTTCCAAATGCAGCTTTACACGGGCTCAACATGAAGCAATCTTACACAGGTTTCTTCTGACTTCCAAATATAGCTTTACATGGGCTCAACATGAAGCAATCTTACACAGGTTTTTTATGACTTCCAAATACAGCTTTACGCGGGCTCATCATGAAGCAATCTTACATGGGTTTCTTCTGACTTCCAAATATAGCTTTATACGGGTTCTTCATGAAGCAATCTTACACGGGTTTCTTCTGACTTCCAAATACAGATCTATGCGGGCTCTTCATGAAGAAATCTTACACAGGTTCCTTCTCCATCCTTCTGAAGTTTTACACATACTCATCCTGAAGCAACCCTACTCAGGTTCCTTCTCACAATCTCCAAATGCAGTTTTACACAGACTCATCCTGAAGTAACCCTACCCAGGTTCCTTCTCACAATCTCCAGATGTAGTTTTAAACTGACTCATCCTGAGGTAACCCTACCCAGGTTCCTTCTCTTGAATTTCCAGATGTAGTTTTACACAGACTCATCCTGAAGCAACCCTACCCAGGTTCCTTCTCACAATCTCCAGATGCAGTTTTACACTGACTCATCCTGAGGCAACCCTACCCATGTTTAGTTTGTGTTTATTTGTGTTTTTGTGTATATAGTGTACCGTTTGATGTTTTCCATTCATTTTGTAGGTATTTCTTTCATTTTGGAGCATTGAGGAATAAGGTTTCGAAGGCACGGCTCCAAATGCGTGTTTTCGGAATAAAAGACTAGTTTTGACCAGTTCTGTCCAAGAGAGCCTGCTTAGCGCGCAGAGGCTGCTAAGCGCGAGTGCGCTCAGCGCATTTTGTAGCGTGTTGCTTGCATTTTTACTTTTTTAGAAGAAGCATTATTTTGAAGCCCGCTTAGCGCGGATAGCGCGGTTTAGGTCAGTATGATGTGTAAAATAAGGAAGTCGCGCTTAGCGCGCCAGGCCCGCTTAGAACGGTCTGTTGAGATTTGTTTTATAACTTCATTTCATTCATCTTTTAGGTTATGGTTTTGGGGATGTTTGTGCTCTCAACTTCACCAACCTTTAATTTTGTTAGGATTAGCTTAGATAACAACTATGGAGTTTGCATACGGATGATCCGGGGTGGATTGCTCTTCGACCGGCGCTGACAAACTGGTAGATTTGCGGTTCATTTATATTTTTCTTTGTGTATTCTCTATTGGTTAGGTTTGTATGTATATTTTTTTTAACTCATGTATAATTGTCGCCCTTAGCGTTATATAAAACTTGATTTACAAATCTTTGTCCATTGTTATCCTAGATTTTTGCTATGTGCTAGGAATTTGAGTTGCTATAGACATATATTGCTTAGATTCTTATCTAGGATGATTATCTAATAGTGTCTAGATTTTAGAGATATATTTAGCATTGTTATTCACTTAAGGTGTCTGTGGTTAATGCCTCCGTGTTGTTTGTGTCGCTCTGAGAGATAATCGATGCAAGCGAGCACAGTTGAATTATGTGTTGTTGAGGTGGTTGAGAGATTGCTACCAAGGTGATGCAGTCGGCCTCTCAATTTGGGTTAGAAATGACTTAGGTTGTGAGTGACACGTGATGACATTGATTAATATTATAGGTTGAGTATAACAGGTCGATAGGTTTAAGTTTGTGATAAGTAGTATATATGCATGATTGATAAGTTATTCCTTTTCCTTTTTATACATTTATTTTTTGTTGGTACTTTTACTTTAAAACCATTTATCCCCAAACTCATTAACAAGAGATTTGTCAAACGGCGAATGAATAATCAATCTCTGTGGACACGATACGATATAACCTATATCACTCGGTAAATTAATAAATTACTTTTTGCTTGCCGCTTTACCATAACAATAATCAACACGCCTAACAGAGGTCTTACGGTTTGAATTCCTGGGGTCTGAATTTTCTATTATACTTGGTCGTTGATGCTTGTTTGATGACAGCACTCATGAGGCTGGAGGTGGCCCTTTTTATTCAAAAAGATCAACATCTTATTTGATATCTTTGGAATTATCTTCTTCCTCTAAAGGGTGTGTCATCCTCTAGCTCAACTCCTCTATCTATACAGGGATAACGACTTCAATACCTTAGGTTAGCTGGAAGATGGTTTCTTAGGTGGTTGAATAAGGTGGGGTTCTATACGACCAAAGGAAGTGTAAGAGTTTGTCTTCCCAGTTTCCTTTATCATGAGTCTTTGCTTTAATTCTTCCAGGACTACATAGTTTGCCACTTCATCTTGCATGTTGGTATAGAGTGCTCTACTAACGTGAAATGTTGTTTGACTTTTAGATCTTCTAAAAGATATTTGAAGTTCCTATATGTGAATTATGTCTTTTTTTCCATTATGACGTCTTGTGGGATTATGTATCGAGCTAGAATATTCCTTTTGAATAATTTCAATATATTGGTTGCAATGATCTTTACCAATGTGTCTGCTACAATCCATTTGGTGAAATAATCTATCGCAACAATCAAAAACTTGAGTTGTCCTAGAGCTTGGAGAAAGTGGGCGTCCCTATGTCACTGACATAGATCACATTGTGAATAGTATCCGTCTTTGAGAACATTCTATGCCTGCTCATGTGCCTTTGTTTTTCCCTATGATCCCTTAATGTACCTCAGCTAGTGTATAAGCGACTTCCTATTTCTCAAAGCACTTCATTAGTGATGTTGATGGTTCTCTTCTATACAACATCCCTTTGATAAATGAATAAGAGTTGGGCATTCTCTTTATGATAATGGCTTCAGTTTAGTTAATAGGAAGTGTTCCTTGTTCTATATATATTGTGATGGGTGTTATCCAAAACAATCACGTGTCATCATTTATTATTATCGGTGTGGCTCTTGAACCTTATATGTTGGACTTTTTTTCAAAGTCTCTTGGATAAATGAATTGTATACACCATACGATCTAGTGCTAGCCATCTTAGATAGGATGTTTGGTCTGGTTTTTTTTTCTCTATGGACGTGCTCCATCTCGGAAAACTTGAACTTAGCCAAATTTTATCTTGCTAGGTGAACATACTATTATAGTATGGGCTCCTTAGTTTGGGATTCGCCCTTAATATATGAAACTATGAGCTTGGAATCCATGTTCAACTGGTGTTTTCTACCCTCATCTCAAATTCCAGCATGAGGCTTGATATTATCGCCTTATACTCAACTTGATTGTTGGTAGCGGATAATTCAAAATGCAAAGATACCTTAATGGTTAATCCAGATTTGTTCTCCAAAATGAGTTCGAATCCACTTCCTCAGCGATTAGACGACCCATCCATAACACTACCTAGGCGTCTGTTGGATCTAGCATACCTGGAGTCATCTATGCTATAAAATATGCAAATAGTTACGCCTTTTGGGCCTTCTGTCCTTATAAGAAACGTTAAACTCATACATCTTGATGGACCACTTTGTCAGTCTCCCGACTAAATCTGGATAGTGGAGGACTAGCTTTAATAGTAGGCATGTCTTCATCACTATGGAGCATGCTAGGAAGTAATGTTATTGTATCATGGATTCTGCCACCAATGTTAGAGATGATTTTTCTATATTTTGATATTGCGGTTTTGGAATGGCTAAGGCCTTTGATATGGAATATTTTGGGATTTAGTGGCCACCCGACTCTCTTAGTAGGACGGTGGTGATTGCCTCCTCGTATACGGCTAAGTAAAGGTACAGAGGTTCCCCTAACATAGGTCGAGATAGGGTGGATGGAATAGACATATCCATCTTTAAGGAGGATAACGCTTACTGATATTCAAGGGTTCATTCGAACTAGGACTCCTTCTTCAACAACTTATAGAAAAAGAGGGCATGATGCGCCGACTTTGAAATGAATCTATTTGAGTTCTTCAACATCTCGTTTAATTGCATGACTCCCTTATCTGTGGTGCCTATTGTCACCTGCATGATAACTTCATGCTTATTCAGATTTTCTTATATGCCTCATTATGTCAGACAAAATCCCAGAAACTTACTGGCTCTAACTCCAAAAGTGCATTTCTCTAGATTAAGCCTCAAATTATATTGTCAAAATCTTCGTATAACTCGAAAAAGGTTTTGGCAAAAAGGTATAAGAGGCCTTCTTAACCAACATTTCATTGGATAACCACCTAGTGTAATTTATTTCAGAAATGAAATTGGTGTCTAGTAAACCTTGAACGGTTTTTTCCATGACCTCTTCCTTCTTAAGGATTTGTTGTCTTCGTCTTGGCAATACGTATATGGGCATTGAAATCAATGTTTAGCTGGGGACATGCCATACTAGGATATATTCTCGACATCTCATGAGGGGAGATGGAAAAGAGGTCGGTGCATCAGGTAAGCTAGATTTTACCCTTACACGCCTCATTAGAGTGTTACCCAGATGGAAGGTCTCAAAGTGTATATATGGAAACATACTAAAAAAATTTCCTTGGTACCGGTTAATAGTCCCAATTCCTCTCCCAAGGGATGTTCCTCCTATCGAGCATCGAGATTGGTTACGTATGTCACCTAATTGTCTTCCCTGATACTTTTTTCAAGGATGATGGTGGCTTCCATAAACACCTTCAGTATCGCTTCTTGTATCTGACGAGCTCTGTAGATGTCAATTTTGATGATAATATGTGTGCCAGAGTCATCATGGTACTTCAACTTCTTGTGCACAGGAGAAGCTAGGAAATCTAGGGCTTCCATAAACGGTTGGTCGAGGATGTTATCGTAGACACTTTATCATGGAACCACGAAGAAGCAAACGTTCATCGTATTTCTCCTACTCCCATCTCTCAAGGTGACCAGTAAGTATATTTGTCTGCCGGGACGAGTAAAAGAGTCGTTAAAGGCAAGTAGGCTTTGGTTTTCGTATGGCCCCAGATCTTGTTTCCTCAAACTCAATTTGATGAGAATTTTGAAGTAGACTAAATTATAGGAGCTTCCCTTTTCCACGAGGATCCCTGAGATGGGATGATTAACGATGGAGGTAGTAATGACTAGTTGAAGAGAAATATTGAAAATTTCGTCCACCCTCTCATGATTTTGAAACCCTGTGATTTGTCTATCGTATTCTTTCTCCTTTCCTAAGGATGCATATTTGTCAAATCTAAGAGGAAGGGATCCAGTTTGCATGAATGGATCTTCACTAATCGTATATATGGTGAAAGATGAAGAAGAACGCAATTTTAAAAATTTCGGAATTGTGTCCATCTGAATGTGGTTGCCGAATTAGTTGGGATCTAAATTTGAAAAGTTTGATTAAACCAATAGAAACTTGATCGAATTAGAAGACTGGCTATATCAGAAATCTAATTGTAGAAATTCATAAGAATCAATGGTTGATTTCCATTGACGGCATCAGAGTTCCGCGTTGGAACTTGAATTGTTAGTGCATGTCTTCGACGTGATGATGCATGTTATTCTAACACGGCTATGCAAGTTGGATTTACAAAATTAACACTTCAACACGCAAGTCAATATTTAAATCATTGAGTTAGTTATGAATTGAGATCATACATGTTTCTATGTCAATGATAATATTTATAAGATGCGTGAAATTGAGCCTATTTGACTTTAGACTTATAGCCGACCCAAAACACCTTCAATTCAACACACACTCTTCAATAAATTATCTAAAAGACATTTATTTGTAGTAGATTAAGGATGCCCGACTTTATGCATGTACAAACATTGTTACAACACAGGGCTTCGTATTTAGAGAGGCCTCACAAAACCTTGAATTAAAATATTATATATGCTATTCTATTTATTCATCAGCTTTATGCGGCTATACATAATTAATGCCAGCCACTGCAATTAGGTTTTAGGCTTTGCTAGTATTACTACCACACTTTCAACTAATTTACTTACACTACAAATTTATAACAAATTTTCTAATATAATGTTTTCCAGCTGCTTCTAATGTGGGACATAGTATAGATCTATAGACTATATTGATATATGGTAATATTCACAATTGTCACACCACACTCAATTTCCAATGCTAATAACTACATATTGTCTTATTTCAATATTTAACGAGTAACTAATTTGTCTAATTTATGAGCCTATTAAAAAATATTTATACCTAAAACCATGCTTGTCTATGATATGCGTTTAGTTTACATCACTAAATAATGTGATTTGAGAATAAAGATTAATTATTTGTTTACATAATTCTTTTTTTTTACTTAAACATTGCCCGACTCAAGTTATTGTAAAATAGTGTCAGAGAATTAGAAAAGTAATTGAATATATATCAAATATAAAAATCACAATATATTTATAGTTCTTCGCATACATAATAAAATAAACTTTTTTTATGAAAAAAATATTTTTTTTATTTATTAGTCTAAGCCTTAAAATTGGTGCGGAGCACTCCAAATTACTTAAGCCAACCCTATTAAGGATGATCTAATAATATTAGTAAAGAACATCACACTATATAGATTATTTGTTTTTTTATTTCGAAATGTGTAATGCTGGAAAGAAAATTATTTTATAATATTATTTTTGTTATGCAAAATTTGATAACACGTGTAATTTATATTAAGTAGAATAAATGAGTAAAGAAATATAAATGTTGATTTCAATATTGAAGAGAGCTTAAATAAATTATCTTAATACAATAATTTAAACATAAAAATTGCATAGACAGATTATTCTATTGGTTGATAAAATTCTTGAATACTTTCTGTTATGCTTAATATACAACGTATGTGAATCCCTTCGATAATAAAAGTTTAATACATCATCAATATTAAATTTTTTAGATATCGCATACTCATATCAACCATTTTTAAGATATAACTCCGTATTTGTTTTTTTTTTTCCTCTGAGAATCTAATAGTCATAGTCCTCTATTTCACAAAATGCTAAAAAAAAAAATAGAATTTGCAATTAGTTTATACATAAACAAATTTAGACAATTAGAAAGGTAACTACGTAAAGCTAATAAAATATTTGATCTGAACTATCACCTAATGTTTTAAAATCCAGACTGGTGATCGATTCAGTAAAGTTACTGGGTCACTGGGTTACTGGTCGGACTAGTGGGTCACTGGTCAGACCGCATGACTTTTGACCCGGTTTCTATAAAAAATATATTCATTACCTGAAATTTGTAACTATAATAATATAGAAAATTATAAATTCAAATAATTTAGAATAAACAAAATTATTAGTAACAATCAAAATAAGTGATAGAAACTTAATGTAGCAAATTATAAATTCAAAGAAGTGATAGAAATTTAACAATTCATAAGTTATAGTATTATAATAAGTCACAAAAATTCATACTCAACGATCCATAATTTTTTATGTCCATGAAGTCAAATTGTCATAATCTTGATATTCATATTCATCTTCAACTTCATTGTCTTCTCCACCAACTTCATCTTCTCTGGTGTTGCTTTTTTCTTGATTCACAGTATCAACAATAGTATCTTGTGCATTACCTATATCTTCATCTTCATCCTCATCTAAATTTATTTGATCTATAACAATATTTTAAAAAATAATTAACAAAAAAAATTTAGAGATGGTAAATATGAGACATTAAATTGATTCACAACCACAAACTATATTATGCTCATATTAGAACATACCAATATCACTTGAAATTGGTTGGATGGTCATATTTGCAAGGTCATTCCGCAATGCTTCCAACTCTTCATTGGTTAAGAGATGTGGTGAATCCTCTAATACCCAACTAGAATGGTCGGCAATTGTTTCAATATTAATACGATCATAACTCTTGTGGGATTTTGGATCGAACTCTAGTTGGTCGAAGTACTTGCTGTAGTCGAAGAAGGTTCTAGCATGTATTTGTCGAAGGATGCTTGTCGAATTAGGTTTTAGTGTTTAAACCCTAATTTGTTAAGTTAGCTTGATTGTTAAGTTAGCTTGTATAATGGGCCTTGTGGAAAAAGCCCATTAGTTAGTATGTTAGGTTTTATTATAAATAGCATACTAGTCTCTCATCATTGCCAACACAGCAAATCCTAATTAGGGTGAGAGGGTTATTTGTTATCCTTGTAAACTTGTAATCTTGTTTTCAAAGAGAAAGTAAAGAATAGCAGTTATAACCAATTCTTGTGTTCTTCTTCTTCCTTGTTCCTTATTCTTTCCAAATACTATACTTTGTTATTGGCATTGAATTCACAACAAATTGGTGCGGTGAGCGTGGAGAAGATGCCTTCAACAAAGTATGAGATTGAAAAGTTCACCGGAGTGAATGATTTCGGTCTATGGCGCTTGAAGATGAAAGCCCTACTGGTTCAGCAGGGTTGTTTGGAAGCGTTGAAGGGAGCGACGTCGATGGACGCTGCGTTAACAGAAAGAGAGAAGACGGCCATGATCGAGAAAGCACACAGCGCAATTTTGTTGAGCCTTGGTGATAAGGTTCTTCGACAGGTATCAAAGGAGACGACGGCATCAGGGTTATGGGTGAAACTTGAAAGTTTGTATATGACCAAATCTCTGGTAAATCGACTCTACCTGAAGCAAGCTTTGTATTCATTCAAGATGATCGAAGACAAAGTGTTGGCTGAGCAGTTGGATATGTTCAACAAGCTGATTCTTGATCTTGAAAATATTGATGTAAAGATTGATGATGAAGATCAAGCGTTGTTATTGTTGTGCGCTTTGCCCAGATCACATGCTCACTTCAAAGAAACCCTCTTGTATGGAAGAGAGTCCCTGACCTTTGAAGAAGTTCAATCAGCTCTGTACTCTAAGGACTTGAACGAACGTAAGGAGCATAAACCTTCGACGGTTGGTGAAGGTTTGGCCGTTAAAGGAAAATTCGACAGGAAGAAAGGTAAAAATCAGTCGAAGTCTTATAGTGGTGACGCATCTGGTATTAGATGCTATCACTGTAAGAAAGTAGGTCACACAAGAAAGGTGTGCCCTGAACGCCTGAAAGATCATGGAGGAAAGGATAATGGAAATGCAGCTATTGTCCAAGATGATTTCGAATCATCTGATGTTCTTGTGGTTTCAAGCAACAACTCGTCGAAGGAGTGGATTATGGATTCTGGATGCACTTGGCACATGACTCCAAACAAAGACTTGTTCGAGGAATTATGTGATCAAGATGGTGGATCTGTATTGCTGGGAAACAACAAAGCTTGCAAGATTACAGGCGTTGGATCTGTGAGATTCAAGCTCCATGATGAGTCAATAAGATTGTTGACTGAAGTCAGGTATGTACCTGATTTGAAGAGAAATTTGATTTCTCTTGGTGAATTCGACAAGAAAGGATATGTGTTTCAAGGAGAGAAAAGTATCCTGAGAGTCATGAAAGGGTCGAAGGAAGTCTTGAGAGGCGTGAAGAAACAAGGCTTGTATACCCTTGAGGCTGAAGTTGTAAGTGGTTCGACAAATGTTGCATCCACGAAACCTTTGTCGAAGACAGAAATTTGGCACATGAGATTGGGCCATGTCAGTGAAAGGGGTCTGGTCGAATTAGGGAAACAAAATCTGCTTGGTGGAGATAAAGTCGAAAAGCTGAAGTTTTGTGAACCCTGTGTACTTGGAAAATCCTGTAGAATGAAGTTCAACAAAGGCAAACAAAGAACACATGGATCCCTTGATTACATCCATGCTGATCTTTGGGGGCCTGCAAGGTGTCCATCACATTCAGGAGCAAAGTATTTTCTATCCATAGTAGATGACTATTCCAGAAAGTTATGGGTATTCATCCAGAAGACTAAGGATGAAACTTTTGAGAATTTCAAAAGTTGGAAGACTCTTGTCGAAAATCAAACTGGCAGAAAGGTAAAAAGGTTGAGAACCGACAATGGCCTTGAGTTTTGCAATGAGGCGTTCGACAGTTTTTGTGTTGCCTCTGGTATTGCAAGGCACAGAACTACCGCAGGTACTCCTCAACAAAATGGTTTGGCTGAAAGGTTTAATCGAACTATTTTGGAGAGAGTTAGATGCATGTTGACTAGTGCGGGATTAAAGAAGGTGTTTTGGGCTGAGGCTGTTTCGACAGCAGCATATCTGATAAACAGATGTCCTTCGACAGCGTTAGATATGAAGACACCTGAAGAAGTTTGGTCGGGACATCCACCAGATCTCGACAAACTAAGAGTATTTGGCTGTGTAGCCTATGCTCACATTAGGCAAGACAAGGTCGAACCTAGAGCTCTGAAATGCATGTTTATGGGATACCCTGAAGGAGTGAAAGCTTATAGGCTATGGTGCCTAGAGCCAGGTCACAGGAGGTGTATCACCAGTCGAGATGTAGTTTTCAATGAAACTGAAATGGCTTTCAAGAAAACTGATGATGTTGACGAAGAGCTGGAACAGGTAGAGATTCCTGTTGAGGTGGAGCATGTTGATGCTTAAATGCGTATCCCAGATGAAGTCGAAGAAGAAACAGAAGATTCTGATGATGTTGAGGAAACTGTTGATGACTACCTATTGTCGAGAGATAGGCAAAGAAGAGTCATAAAACCACCTCAGAGACTTGGATATGCAGATCTTGTAGCTTATGCCTTAATCTCTGCAAGTGAAGTTCTAGACGAAGAACCTAGAGATTATAAGGAAGTTATAAGGAGTCGAATGAAGACTGAATGGCTAAAGGCCATGGATGATGAGATGAAATCTCTTCATGATAATCACACTTGGGAACTAATCAAGAAACCTGTTGGGGCAAGGTTAGTCAGCTGTAAGTGGATTTTCAAAGTTAAGGAAGGAATCGAAGGAGTAATGTCGAAGAGGTACAAGGCAAGATTAGTCGCAAGGGGTTTCACTCAGAAAGAAGGTGTCGACTTCAATGATGTATTTTCCCCTGTTGTGAAGCACAGATCCATTCGAATGTTGCTTGCCATGGTGGCTCAGTTCGACCTTGAACTGGAACAAATGGATGTGAAGACTGCGTTCTTGTATGGTGACTTAGACGAAACAATCCTGATGAGGCAACCTGAAGGGTATGTCGAAAAGGGGAAAGAAGATTATGTGTGCAAACTGAAGAAATCTTTATATGGACTTAAACAATCTCCTCGACAGTGGAATAAGAGATTCGACAAGTTCATGGAACACATAAGTTTCATTAGAAGTCAGTTCGACCATTGTGTTTACTCCAGATTTCGACCTGAAAATTCATTTGTTATTTTGTTGCTCTATGTTGATGATATTCTGATAGCAAGCAACAATGTCGAAGATGTAATGAGGGTGAAGGCTGAACTCAATAAGGAGTTCGACATGAAGGATCTGGGAGCTGCATCTAGGATTCTTGGAATTGACATTCGAAGAGATAGAAAGCAGTCGAAATTATGCTTATCTCAAGAGGCATACCTACGAAAGATTCTTGACAAGTTTGGTATGTCGAATTCAAAGCCTGTTGTGACTCCAACAAACCCTCAATTCAAGCTGAGCATTGATCAATGTCCCAGTACTGATGTTGAAAGAACTTATATGAACAGCATTCCATATGCTAATATAGTTGGTTCTTTGATGTATGCTATGGTCTGTACTAGACCCGACATAGCATATGCAGTAAGTCTTGTAAGCAGGTACATGGCGAATCCTGGAAAGGCTCACTGGCAAGCGTTAAAGTGGATTCTAAGGTACATAAATGGGTCTCTGAACAGAGTCTTAATTTATGGTGGAGCCTTGGGTGAAGATAGTAAAGCAGCAGTCGAAGGTTATGTTGACTCTGATTATGCAGGATGTATGGATTCCAGGAAATCTATTTCTGGATATGTTTTCACTATGTTTGGTACAGCAATTAGTTGGAAAGCAACTCTTCAGAAGGTTGTTGCCTTATCAACTACTGAAGCAGAATATATTGCCCTAACTGAAGCTGTGAAAGAAGCATTGTGGCTTGAAGGTTTTGCAAAGGAACTGAAACTTCAAGGTCAAGGTATCACTGTTAAATGTGATAGTCAAAGTGCAATACACCTGTCGAAGAACTCAGCCTATCATGAGCGAACCAAGCACATAGATGTGAGGCTGCATTTCGTCAGAGGGGTAATCGAGCGTGGAGAAGTCCAAGTGCTGAAGGTTTCGACAGAACACAATGCCGCTGATATGATCACCAAAACATTGCCAAGTTGCAAGTTTTTCCACTGTATGCAGTTGATAAAGCTGCATGAAGAAAGCTAGTTAGTGTCTCTTGATGCTGTAGAGTTAGGTCCAAGGTGGAGATTTGTGGGATTTTGGATCGAACTCTAGTTGGTCGAAGTACTTGCTGTAGTCGAAGAAGGTTCTAGCATGTATTTGTCGAAGGATGCTTGTCGAATTAGGTTTTAGTGTTTAAACCCTAATTTGTTAAGTTAGCTTGATTGTTAAGTTAGCTTGTATAATGGGCCTTGTGGAAAAAGCCCATTAGTTAGTATGTTAGGTTTTATTATAAATAGCATACTAGTCTCTCATCATTGCCAACACAGCAAATCCTAATTAGGGTGAGAGGGTTATTTGTTATCCTTGTAAACTTGTAATCTTGTTTTCAAAGAGAAAGTAAAGAATAGCAGTTATAACCAATTCTTGTGTTCTTCTTCTTCCTTGTTCCTTATTCTTTCCAAATACTATACTTTGTTATTGGCATTGAATTCACAACAACTCTCATTTCTTATTTTCCTAAGCACACATGAATTAAATCTAAGTATATGTATTTAAATATAAAAATATAATGATCAGAGAAAAATAACCATAATAATACCTATTTTGAAGTCTCAAGTTGTAACGAACAAACACTAAATCATTAAGCTTTTGGTGCTCCAATCTATTTCTTTTTTTGGAATGAATATGCTCAAATATACTCCAATTGCGTTCACAACCCGGAGCACTACAAGTTTGACTTAAAATACGAATAACTAACCTTTGCAAAGTTGGTGTACAAGTGCCATAAGTTTCCCACCATTGATCTGTTTATACCATGTGATTAAATAAATTTATAAACATATTGAAATATAAAATAAAATATATATCAAGAGTTAGAAGTTATGAAATTACCTGCCCTCACAATACATCGTTCATCCACGGTTGATTTCCTTCCAAAATCTAATTCACCGTCTTTGAATATTCTCATCTCATCTGTTAACTTCAATCGAAGTTCAGAATTTTCATTAGCATGCTTTTCAATGACATCTAAAAGTCCTGATGTTGTGGGTGCATGTTTTTCAAATTCTACATCATTATATCTACAAGCTGGATTCAACCAATAACCGGCAGCATGAAGATTTTTGCGGAGCTGTGAATCTCAACGCTTATCTAAGATTTTCAAGTAAGGATCCACTTTCTTCTTATTTCTTTGAAACCTGATCACCATCTCCTCTCTAGCTTTGACTATAGATTTGTATAGAATGCCCATAGCAGGTTTATCTTCACTATCAACAATACGCAACACACGCACAAGTGGTTCAGTGAGTTTAACTACATCAGCATATTTACTCCAAAATCCAGAATCTAAAACTTGATCCATAAATTGTTTTGCCTTTGCTTCTTTGGCATATGCTGAGCTTGTCCATTCTTTAGATGTTACCATGGCTCTTAGTGAGTTTTTGTGAGACAAAATACTTTGTAAAGTAATGAAATTAGTGGCAAACCGAGTTGGAGCAGGATGAAGGATTTCTCTTCCACCTGTTTGCTTTCTCATTAAATACAATGCATAACAATGGTTATAAATATATTTGGTAACATTAGAAGCATGTGACACTGTCTCACTTACTTCCTCTAATTTTCCCATGTCTTGCAACATCAAGTTAATGCAATGTGCCGCACAAGGAGACCAAAATAAAGTAGGAAACTCATTTTCTAATAACCTTCCAGCAGCAACATAATTTGCAGCATTATCTGTCACTATGTGAACTACATTTTTCAGGCCCAACAAATAAAACCACCTCTCTAAAAAGCTTATACAACATATCTGTAGTTTTTGAAGCATGAGAAGCATCAACAAATTTTAGAAAAATAGTACCTTTGGAACAATAAACTAGAAAGTTTATAAGAGTTCTTCTTTTTCGATCAGTCCATCCATCGGCCATTAGAGTACAACCAGTTTTCTTCCAAATCTCACGATACTCCTCTATAAATTTGTTCACATCTTCAACCCATTTATTTAACAAATAGCCACGAAGACTATGCATAGTTGGAACTTTATACCCCGGACTCATGCTGCAAAGTGCATCAGCCATAGATTAAAAATATGCAGAATTAACTGCATTGAATGACACAGAAGAATCAATGAACCATCTTGCAATAGCTAGATCACACTTGTCCACCAATTCCTTACTTTGTAACACACTTTTAAAGAAGGTTGAGCTCCAGGAGTTGTTCTAGGCATAAAATAATTACCAATACGACTAGTATTCTTTCTCTTTTGAGACACAATCACCGAATTTGATCTTGATTGTTCTACATTCATTTCTACTACACCACCCTCTTGAGTAGTAAGATCAACATCAAAATTTTGTGCTTGAGTCTTTCTTCTCTTATTTGCACCTTCATCAAGATTTTGTTTCATTTGATATTGAACATCTGGAGGCACTTTTTTACATGTTTCAACTTGACCTTTTATTCTAGCCAAATGGAATTTGAACCTATTAATCCCCCCTCCTCTAATAATTTTATCACAGTAAATACACAAATTAATAAGTTTTCCTTTCTCTTCAATTTGTTTACAATGACCCCAAGCTATATCAGTTTTTCCCCTACTGCTCTGGAGTTGGGTTGGATTTTGAGATGTAACTTCTTCCGAAGTTATTACTTCAGCGGGTGATGCCATATCTAATATCAATCAAAATTTAAAAATACAAAACTATATTACAAAAATATTAACAAAACACAATTCTAAACAAAAATTATTGAATTTATAAAAACATTATAAGAAACATTAAATATGTAGCATATCTAAATCCAAAATATATGAATATGTTGTTGTATATTACATATAGGCTACCAAGCATCGTTATTGTGCATCATCATATATAATAAAAAAATAGAAACTTTGCTTTCCAGCCTTTGCTATATATTTTAGATTAATAAAATCCTGAAACTTTTCTTTGTTATATAATTTAAATTACTCTCTCCGTTCCTTTTTAATTGACGTTTTAGCCAAAAGCTCTCCAACCAAGATACATGAATTGCTATAATTTTTTTCTCATTCTACCCTCATTCTCTTTCCAAATAAAACTCATTAAATTATTTAATTCAAATAATTAATTCCATATTTTGGGGCACACAACTCTCTCTCTTCCGTAACTACTCCTAAATTTTTGGAATTAATCTTGCATGCTATAAGAATATGTACTGCTGTTTCATTAAATATTTACTTTTACTATAAAAATATTTATTGCTTATTGTTTCAATGAATGGCTAAAGGAAAACTTAAGTTTCCCACCGTAAAAATACTTATTCCCTCCAATTATTTTAATAAAAACGTAAGTTTCCCACCATAAAATTAAAACCAATGATGAGGTTGAACCAATAATAAAAGGAGTAGTATATATAATATGGTTTCATATTATAAGTTCAAAATATTTACATCTCATCAAATATGGCTTTAGAGGAGGTTGAAGCAACTAATGACATTGATGAGTCCTATGAAGATAATTTACAAGAGGAGGTTGAAGGAAACAATGACATTGGTATATTTTTTATTTCATGTGCGTTTGTTTTTTATGTGGTGGTTTCTATACTTAAATTCACAGTGATATTTCATGTGTGTTTATTTTTTATGTGGTTGTTTCTAGTAATTTTGTTATTTTTTTAAAAAAAATTATAGTGTATGTTGCAGAAAATTTTGAAGCAGAATCTAGAGAAAGAAAGAAATTAAGAGTCTTAAGCAATGAAGAACGCATGTCTATTTATCATGAGCTACTACAAAAAAGCGTTGATGGACAATTACGTAAAGGAGCTACAAATGAGGTGGCTTCATCAAATTCGGTTCCTATAAGAACTGTTCAACGTACTTGGAAAAGAGCAAAAGAAAGTGAAACGCGTGATGTCTCTCATAGGAAGATAAAGAATTGTGGACGTAAGAGAATTTCAATTGATGAGAATCAAATTCATGAACTTCCTTTCAGTCAAAGAACAAACATTCGATCTTTAGCTTTTGGGTTGAAAACCAATCCAACATCGGTGTTCAGGCTTATAAAATCAGGGCTTATACGGCGTAATTCAAATGCCATAAAACCATTATTGAAAGAAGAAAACAAAATATCTAGGCTGGAATTTTGTTTATCAATGCTTGAAGGTACACCACATGATCCAATGTTTAAAAGCATGCACAATATTATTCATATTGATGAAAAATGGTTTTATATGACTAAAAAATCCGAGAAGTATTATTTGCTCCCAGATGAAGATGAGCCATATCGAACATGTAAGAGCAAAAATTTCATTGCCAAAGTTATGTTCTTAGTTGCTCAAACTCGACCACGATTTGACGCAGGAGAAAATGAAACTTTTTCGGGTAAAATTGGTGTTTTCCCGTTTGTTACCCATGAACCGGCTCAAAGGTCAAGTATTAACAGAGTTGCAGGAACAATGGTAACAAAAGCAATAACTTCGGTTAAGAGAGATGTGGTAAGATCATTCCTTATTGACAAAGTCCTACCGGCTATAAGAGAAAAATGGCCAAGAGATGACTTGAAGTCAACAATATTTATTCAGCAGGATAACGCAAGGACACATATAAACCATAATGATCCTTTGTTCTGTGAGGCTGCTACCAAGGATGGGTTTGATATTCGTTCAATGTGTCAGCCTGCAAACTCTTCAGATTTAAATATCTTAGATCTTGGGTTTTTCTCAGCTATACAATCATTGCAATACAAGGAAGCACCAAAAACTATTGATCAACTTATCGATGCAGTGGTGAAGTCATTTGAAAATTTTCTTTCAATTATGTCCAATCGTATATTTGTATCATTGCAATTATGCATGGTAGAGATCATGAAAGTGACAGGTTCCAATAAATATAAAATTCCTCATATAAATAAGGAAAGGCTAGAAAGAATAGGACAACTACCAATTCAAATTAAGTGTGATCCAATATTAATACAAGAAGTCAAGAATTACTTAAACATGGAGTAACACTTATTGTAAGTGGGATGTAGTCACATTTGAGATTTTCAAATAGAGTTTTTTTTTAAGTTTATGGTTTGTACTCCTAAAATTTAGTTTATGGAGTAACAAATTTAGTTACAGTAACTTTTGCCATAAATATAGTTTATGGATGTAGTCACTTTTATCATATGTATTGTGCGTGAGAATTAAGTTTATATTTTCCTAAACTTTTGCCATAAAAAGTTACAGTAACTTCCTAAACTTTAGCAAATCTCCTGCACGTAACTTCCTAAACTTTTGTCATGATTTTTTTTAATGTATCAATAAAAAAACAATAAGAATGAACTTAAGAAATGCATTCCTAAATTGTAGCAATAACAAGGAATTCTTCTCCATACTTATTTTATAAAAAAAAAATACCAATAATAAGGACTTCTTAAATAACAACTCCTACAACTTATGCACTTAAGCCAAATCTAAAATGAGATACTCCATACTTAGTCCACAAATATTTTTCAGTAAAATTTTGGAAGAAGTTTTTTTATCATCTTTTTTATCACAGGTCGAAACTCAGTATGGTGGGAAGATTATTCTCCGTTTTTTTCTCCTTCTTCGTCTTCTTCAAGAAATTTGTTCAAATCAAATTCATAATCTGCCTCTTCATTTAAATCAAAATCCAGTACAACTCTTGATAATACTTCTTCTTCTTCGTTGTCATCTTGTTCTTGAATCTTGTCAAAAGAGTCTTCCACGATTTCCCCTTCTTCTTGCTCCAATGACTCTTCCACTCTTTCTTCTTTTTGAAGATCCATGGAGTCTTTTGTTGTTTCACCACAGCTCTTTTGTTTTGTACGGGATAATTTAAACAATGGTACTAATCCTTTTTATAAAATTATTAGTCTTCAATTGAAAATTTTGTTCCTTTGACAAAATTTAATGCTAAACATTTTTCTATGTAATATTGGAATATAATTTGAAGTGAGTGTGAAGTGAGTTATTACATATATTAAATTTTCATGGGAATAGGAATACGTATTAAGAAAGAGAATTTTATGGAAAATGTGAAGTGAGTTATTACATATATTAAGAAAGGAATTTTTTATAAAATATAAAGTGGACTTATTTAAAAAGTAAGGGTATAATTGGTAAATTGTAACCTTAAAACATCAAAACGACACTTAAATAGGAACAAAAAAAACTTCTAAAACGACACTTAAAAAGAAACGGAGGGAGTAATAAAAAACAGAAAACTTTGTCTTACTATATAATTTAGATTACATAGTTTTAAACTCAATTTCTATCTCCATAATATATACAACGACTATTACAGTAATATATATCTATCCTAATTTCTATCTTTAATATACAACAACTTCATTACCAGTCTATAATAAGTTAATTCATAAAAGTATAAAACGGTTTCATTCATACAAATTATATCTCAATTTGTTAAACAAAAAGACCCAATTTTATAGAAAATGATCAAATTTAATCATTTATTTTCTATATCAATTAATCAACAAAATGAAACAATAATATTCATATTGAAAAACATCAATGCAAATTAGACCAAGTAAAAAAGAAATAACTTGTTTTTGATGTTTTGATGAAACTTTTGACGGCAAACAAGGAATATCAAATAACAGCAGCAAGTGGGAGTTTTTGTTGGTAGAGAAAATTGAGAATATGACTTCAATTAGAAAGAAAAAAAAGACAGAATAAAAAAGAAAACCTTTCAAATGCCTAGGTTTGGGAAACGAGGAGGCAAAGCGTTTATGTTAATTTTTTTTTCAAAAGCCCTAAAAAATAAAATAAATAGTCAAACCCGTCGGTTCAGTAAAAACCGTTGATTCACTGGTTTAACCGGTGATCTGGCCGGTTCACACGGGTTTCATCCGGTCTAAATGTAATTCCGGTCTTATCCCTTAATCGGACCGCCTGGCCCACCGGTTCTCGGTCAGACCGGTCCGACTGGCTGGATCGGGCTGGGTTTTAAAACACTGCTATCACCATGACATTATTTCCAATCTTAGATCTTTTTGTAATTTCTTTCTCAAAAAATAACTCATTTTTATAATAGTATGTGTTGGTTTTTGAAGGTTGTGAATTAGCATGATTATCATCCATCTGATGCACATCAGAATCCTGAACATCTTGTTCATTGGAACTTATTTCATAGAAGAAATAGTAAATAGTAAATAAATATAGTATAGCGATAGTTAAGAAATATATATAAAAGATATGTAAATTAAGTAGTTTTGACCATTCAAAAATGTATATTTTAGTAGAAAACATAAATAAATTCATTAAGTAGTCATCTACTCGTGCGTTCGCATGGGTCGCGCAATATCGTTTAAATCGTAAATAAATATAGTACAGTGATAGTTAAGAAATGTATTTAAAATATATACAAATTAAATAGTCTTGATCCGTTGAAAATGTAAATTATTCTCGTTTATAAAAATAATTGTAACGTATTCTCGTTTATAAAAATAATCGTATCAGTAGTTGAATTTTATCGTTTATAAAAATATTTGTAATTTATTTCTGTTTATAAAAAAAAATTATAACGTATTTTCATTTATAAAAATAATTGTATAAACATGTAGAGTTTTTCTCATTTATAAAAATATTTATAATTTATTTCTATTTAAAAAATATATAATTATTAATGTAAAAATTTATTGTAATATGATACGTCATATCTCTCTATAGTAATATAAATCACTATAAAAATATATTTTTTTAAATATTAATATTAATATTTAAGCTTTATAAATAATGATTCAGCTAAGTCATAATTAAATTATATAATTTAGATAGTTAAGAAACAAAACAATAATTTTTAAAAATAATGATTCAATTTTTATTTAACAATTATATATATTTTAAAATTAAAAGTATATTTAATTATATAATTAAATATTCTACATTCATATTAACTATAATTTAAAAAATTGTCCACTAAATGAGGCCAAACTTTTTAAAATACATGATAATATTTTTAATTTAACCATTTTATTGCAATGCATATAAAAACTTTACAATCTAATTGTATATAATATTTTTTTAATATTAAAATTTATTTTAATTTATTATTAAAAATAACACAAAAATATTATAATTTATTATAAATTTAAGATTACAGCAAAAATAAAATACATCGATATACGAACCAATCCTATTATATTAGTGTTAATTGTTATTATTAAAAATGAAACAAAATAAAATTCAATTCATTCCATTGAATCAATCAAGTGAAAGGACAACAAAAAAAATCAAAATATTTTATTATTTATATTGGTAATCAAATTGACTTTACCTTTTCAGTCTTAATTCATTATTTATGTGTCACATTGGTAATCAAAAAATTATCGTATTCTCCACACAAAAAATGTAATAACAAATGTGCAAAGTAAATCTTAATTATAATTATAAAATAAAATTCAATTCATCTCATTTGAATTAATTATGTGAAAAGACAACAAAAAAAATCACAAAAACAATACATATATTTCATTGTTTACATTATGGATGAATAGACCATTTTTTCCATAATAAAAACAAATTTAATGTTTTGGCTAAAAAAATCAAATGAGATTGTTTAAGTAAAAACAATCGCAAAATAATAATTTAATCATTTGTAATTTAAAATAAAATCAAAAATTAAAAAGGAAAATTATTATTAATGTAACAATTTCTTATAATTTGAAACCTCATATCTCTCTATATAGTCATATAAGTCACTATAAAAAAATATATTTAAAATATTAATATTTAAGTTTATAAATAATAATTCAATCAAATCATAATTAAATGATATGATTTAAATAGTTAAAAAATAAAACATAAAAATAAAATATTCAAAAAAATCTAAACTAAAATCTGAAATTAAATAATTTTCATCAGCTTCCAATTAAATTTTTGTCCCGATATTAATTTAATGCCAGATAAATCATGTCTTAGAAATGGCATAATAATATCTGCTAAAATAATATATTAAGAAAATAATAAAACATAAATATTTAAAACATGTTTATAATTATTAACCATCTAATAATTTACAAACAGAGTAATGTTAAAAATAAAAAAATTTAAAGATTTACTTTATTTTAATCAAAATTTAATAACAACGTTAGTGTTAATTATTACAATTTTTTGTTCTAATAAATAAACGTGTAAAATTTTTATTTTAAAAATTCCTAAGTTTATAATAATATTAATATATAATTACTATTATTAAATAATAAATAATAATAATAATAATAATAATAATAATAATAATAATAATAAATATTTATTAATAATATTAAATTTTTTTATTCATAATATTAATATTAATAGTATATTATTATTATTGACACATTTTTAATTCACATATTAATAGTATATAATTATTAGTCACTTTACTCAATTAAACATAAATAATATAAATTATTTTTTTCTTTTATAAAAATAAACGTTTATGTAAATAAAATAAAAAAGTCAAATATGTTCTAATAATAATATATTAGAATATCTTTTCGTTAAAAAAATACATTTTTATTGTTAATTAGTAAGAAACCCGTGCTATCGCACGGGTCCCGTCTGGGTTCATATTACACGTCTATAAGATCATCATCATTTACAAAGTCTTTCGTTGCTCTTGATCTATCAGAGCAATATCAGTCCTAGATTCAGAGGAAATTGAAACGGGTGTAGAGCCAGACTCATGCATTTCTTTCATTTACTTGAAACATTGCATATTTAACATCAATATTTAAACATTGAATAGGGTAAGAAAAACTAAAAAGGGTGGTACAATGGCTTGAATCATATCTCTCTACAAAAAAAACAATTATAAAAAGTCAATATTGCAGATATCTGAAGATTTGAGAAGGTATATTACGAACATAACCACCACCATCATACCTTAGAATCAACCAAAATCATCTTAATGTGTTCCTTTTTTTAAACACTCGTCACATACCAGATGTGTTTGCACCTAACAACAATCTTCCATAAATATTTTGACTCATTGATGTCCTTTACAGATTCAAGAGGGCGAGCCATAGATGGTGTTATAAGCTGTAACAACAACAGAAAATATAGAATCAATTTATACCTATAGGAACGATAAACTTGATGATTCCAAACAATCAGACAAAAAAGAAATTGAAACATTAAAGGGTCAAACAATCAAATCGACTACCTGATGAATCCAAACTTGGTGAAAGAATAACTTTAAGATTAGAGTATGAACAAATACAGAGAATGAAGCTTGTATTTATAGTTGAGTTAGAGGGTCTCGTTTCCTGAAAGGGCGTGATTAACTCCATAAGGGAAGCTGGAGAGTTTATGATTGCATAATAGATGGGTCTGTATTGGAACCGTGCATGGGTTTGTATACCTTCAATGTATTGGAACCGGCAAAATGCAACGCAATCAGTAATTAGGGTTAAGTTAAGTAGTGTAAACTATTAAAATAAAAATAATTATAAAATACCAACAAATAATTTAAGAGTGTCACGTAAGTGACAATTAATACCAAATCAATATTAAGAGAGTATGGTTTGATAAGACAATTTTAACCATTCAATTAGTATTAATTAAATTTGAAATCAATTGGATTATTATGTAATTTACCTTCAATTGTGAGCATTGCATATGTTTTTGCGGCACCATTTGTACTAAGCCACAGCTGCAAACATATACCATTATTAGATTAACTAATGATTATAACTTTATCATAATTTAAATTATTACAGATAAGTAATACAGTAAATGTTAAAACAAACATGAAATGCTCTTAAATTGTGTCTTTTCAAAGGGTTGCAAATTAAGAAGGCAAGAGATGTTAGGAAAGGAAATTATATTCTATGATTCTTGTTATTATGAGAGTTAATTGCATCCATGATTCTTGTTGTAAATATGGTAACATGACAACTGCCATATCAGTATAATAGGAATAGATTGTTGAATTATAGGAACAAAATCATCTTATTAGAGAGATGTATATGTGTATATAATGCTCTAATGTTTCTGAATAAAATACAACCAAATTATTTCCATCTTCTCCTGTTATTATAACATGGTATCAGAGCAGTAACGATCTGCTCCATTTCCTTCCCATATTTTTTTGCCTATCAATTTTTTTTACTTTCTAAATCATTATGGCCAATGATGGAAACAAATCTGATTCCAATAGCTCTTACTCTCTTCATCATTCCGATCATCCGGGAATGATTCTTGTTTCTAAACCTCTCAATGGTGATAATTATTCGACTTGGCGTCGAGCCACTACCATCTCATTGAATGCAAAATCTAAATTTGGTTTTGTTGATGGAACCCTCAAAGCACCATCTGTCAAAACAAAACCGGAAGACTATGCGGCATGGAAAAAATGCAATGATATGGTTTTGTCATGGATTCTTAATTCATTGACCCCTGTATTGCAGATAGTGTTATTTTTTATAACACTGCTCATGAAGTTTGGGAAGATCTTCAAAATCGTTTCTTTCAAAGCAACGCACCACGCATTTTCCAGATCGAGAGAGAGATTGCTTGCATTACTCAAGATCAAATGACAGTTGCTGCATACTACACAAAATTAAAAAAATTGTGGGATGAGCTAGGATCCTACAATGATGCTATTTGCACATGTGGAGCGAACAACAAAAGACGTAAGTTGGTGCAATTTCTCATGGGGTTGAATGAATCTTATAATTTTGTTCGTGGTCAACTCCTTTTGATGAATCCTCTACCAGATGTTTCACAAGCTTATTCTTCCATCATTCAAGAAGAAAAGCAACAAAATTTGGGTGCAAGAAGAGAGACTATAGAAGCTTCTGCCATGGCTGTCCAAAGAGAGGAACCAATAGCCCTCGCTGTTCGACACAATTCTGGTCAGTACTCTCGTCCCAATTCTAATAATCGTAAACCGCTGCATTGCTCTCACTGTGACAGAGATCATCGCACGAAGGAGACATGTTGGAAGTTACATGGTTATCCACCAGGACAATCCAAGCATACCACGACAAAAAACCATCATTTCAAGTCCAATGACAATAATCAATCTTCAACCAATAGTGTCAAAGAAACCACATCAGCACATGTTCAGCCCCTTGTGAATGGATTTACTGAACTACAATTACAACAAATTTTAGCTATTATGCAGAGCAATGGAACATCTCAATCAGCTGCTCCCAAGGCAAATAATGTCAATTTTTCTTCAGGTTTGTCCGCACCAAAATTGATAATTGATAGTGGTGCAACAAATCACATAATTTCTTCTCCATCTTTACTTGTCAACAGTAAAGAAAACACTTCTTTACCACCAGTTGTTATGCCAAATGGAGATCAAGCTCCAATTACTTCTACTGAAAATTTGCCCTTAAGTTCTATTATTTATTTGAAGAATGTACTTGGGGTTCCATCTTGTAAGGTGGATTTGATGTCTGTGAGTCAAGTCACAAGTGATTTAAATTGTTCAGTAACTTTTTTCCCACAATCGTGTATTTTGCAGGATTTGATGACGGGGATGACGATTGGTTTGGGTGAACAACAAGATGGACTCTATTACTTGGTTGCAATGAATAAGTCACACAAGGTTAATACCATCAAAGCTGCCTCCACTTCAAACACCTCGAGTATCTTGTGGCATAGGCGTCTAGGACACTTATCCTCTTCCAGATTAGACTTTATAGCCAAAAATTTCCTTCATTTCCCTTTCAAACAAAATAACAATTGTACTGTTTGTGCTCTTGCAAGACAAACTAGACTCCCTTTCTCTACAAGTTCTATTTCCTCTGTTAAACCTTTTGAATTAATACATTGTGATATTTGGGGGCCCTTTAGAGTCCCTTCCCTATCTGGTGCAAAATATTTTCTGACTATTGTGGATGACTTTTCTCGTTTTACTTGGGTTTTTCTAATGCATCATAAAAGTGAGACACAAAAAAATTTAACCGATTTTTTCTCCTTTGTGAAAACCCAATTTGATACTACAATAGCAAATATTCGGGTTGACAATGGGGGAGAGTTTTTCTCTATGCGAGAATTCTTTAAACAACAAGGCACTAATTACCAACATTCTTGCATTTATACACCTCAACAAAATGGGGTGGTTGAGCGCAAACATAGACATATCCTTGAGTCAGCTCGAGCTCTTCGTTTTCAATCTCACCTCCCTTTACACTTTTGGGCAGAATGTGTCTCCGCTGCTGTTCATATAATTAATAGTTTGCCCACACCTATCCTTTCTTACCAAACTCCTTTTGAAAAACTATATAAAAAAATTCCCTCTTATTCCCACCTTAGAGTTTTCGGATGTCTAGCTTATGCTACAAATGTTCATGTGCCCCATAAGTTTGCTCCTCGTGCCACCAAATGTGTTTTTATTGGTTATCCAATTGGTCAGGAAGCTTACAAATTATATGACATTGAATCTAATAGAGTTTTCACTAGTCGTGATGTTATTTTCCACGAGGATATTTTTCCCTACGAATCCATTTCTTCTTCACTACCTAAAACAGATTCTGTTGTACCTATTGCTGTCTTAGATTCCTCACTCATCCACCAAACGCGTGAAGAATCTAACCCTGCGACTCCCGCTTTTCCAGCAGCCCCCACTCCTGCCACTCCTGCTTTTCCAGCAGCCCCCACTCCTTCTTTTCCAGCAACTCCTACTCATGCTTCTCCAACAGCCCCTCTGCGTCGTTCTCAAAGAACCCATGTTCCTCCTGTAGCCTTGAGTGAATATGTTTGTAATCAAGTTCTCCCAAATCATTGCCATTCTCGCCATCTTTTCCAAGTAAAGGTACACGATATCCGATCTCCAATTTTATCTCATATGATTGTTACTCACCACAACATAGATCCTTTATTGCTACTATTACTCATGATGTTGAACCTACATGTTATGAGCAAGCTGCTTCCCAATCTCATTGGAAAATAGCAATGCAATATGAGTTGGCTGCTTTAGAGGCTAATAATACGTGGTTTCTCACACCTCTCCTTCCTGGAAAGCAAGCTACTGGTTGTCGCTGGGTCTATAAAATCAAGCGAAAATCAGACGGTTCTCTTGAACGCTATAAAGCGCGGTTAGTAGCAAAGGGATACACACAACTTGAAGGGATTGATTACCACGACACCTTTTCACCTACTGCTAAAATGGTTACAATACGTTGTTTGTTAGCTTTAGCAGCCGCTCAAAATTGGTCACTTCATCAACTTGATGTCCACAATGCGTTTCTTCACGAAGATCTTTCTGAAGAAATTTATATGTCTCTTCCTCCTGGTTTTTAGCGACAGGGGGAGAACATTGTGTGTCGCCTCAACAAATCTTTATATGGATTAAAACAAGCCTCTCGCCAATGGTTTGCCAAGTACTCTACATCTATTCAAGGTGCAGGATTTATTCAATCAAAAGCGGATTACTCGTTGTTTACGTGTAAGAAAGGCAAATCATTTACTGCCTTATTGATCTATGTTGATGACATCCTCATAACTGGTAATGATCGCAATGTCAGAACTGTTCTTAAACAGTTTCTGCATAATCAATTCTGGATTAAAGATTTAGGTGACTTGAAATTTTTTTTGGGCATGGAGATTTCTCGGTCAAAGAAAGATATATTTGTTTCGCAAAGGAAATATGCTTTGGAAATTCTAAAAGATGGAGGATGTTTGGGAGCTAAGCCTGTGAATTTTCCCATGGAGCAAAATGTAAAATTGTCAGATGAAGGAGAATTATTGAAAGATCCATCCTCATATAGGCGACTGTTAGGACGCCTAATTTATTTGACTGTTACTCGTCCGGATATCACCTACTCAGTGCACATATTGAGTAGATTCATGCATGCCCCTCGCAAACCTCATATGGAAGTTGCCATGCGAATATTGCGGTATTTAAGGGAAATCCAGGTCAAGGTTTATTTTTCTCTTCCCAAAATGACTTATCTTTACGTGCCTTCTGTGATTCAGATTGGGGAGGTTGCCCGATATCCAGAAAATCAACTACGGGGTATTGTGTTTTTTTGGGATCCTCACTAATTTCTTGGCGAACAAAAAGACAAAAGACAGTTTCTCTATCATCAGCTGAAGCGGAATATAGAGCTACGACATGCGCATGTAGTGAGTTGTCTTGGCTACGTTCGTTGTTCAAGGATTTGGAGACATTGCACCCAAAAGCTGCACTGTTATATTGTGACAACAAAGCAGCTCTTCACATAGCGTCTAATCCGGTATTTCATGAAAGAACTCCACATATAGAGATATATTGTCATTTTATTCGTGACAAAATTCAGGATGGTTCAGTAGCAACTGAGTATGTTCCTTCGGCAGAACAAGTAGCCGATGTATTCACTAAACCATTAGGAAAGGAATCTTTTCTTACAATGAAGCACAAGTTGGGAGTTCTTGATATCCACTCTCCAACTTGAGGGGGAGTGTTAGGAAAGGAAATTATATTCTATGATTCTTGTTATTATGAGAGTTAATTGCATCCATGATTCTTGTTGTAAATATGGTAACATGGCAAATGTCATATCAGTATAATAGGAATAGATTGCTGAATTATAGGAACAAAATCATCTTATTAGAGAGATGTATATGTGTATATAATGCTCTAATGTTTCTGAATAAAATACAACCAAATTATTTCCATCTTCTCCTGTTATTTTGACAAGAGACCAATTTATCATAAAATGCAGATTGATTTCAGATGTAGTTGCAGAGTAAATATTATTCTTTGAAGCATGTTATGTAATTGTAAGCATCGAGGAAGCAAGTTAGCACTAACCTTCAAAATTAGAACCACATATACCAGGTGACCAAAATTAACTTTTGTTTACCGATTACAACTTTGTATAGGCTTTAGAAATAATTTACGATCTTAGTGTCTGTCTCATGTATCTAAGAGCAGACCGCAACATTGCTCTAGCTTTTTTGTATGAAGTGCATCCAAACCTAACATTTTCTTCATACACTGCTGGAACCTGAAACCCAGATGATGCAACATAGTTTGTGCAATGAAGTTGACTAATTGTAAGTGACAAATAAGCTGGTAAAATAAGATCTACAACTTTTACTCAATTGTTTTTCATCTATGAAAAATCACAGGACCATCTATATATATTAAAGATGAGGTGGAATGTGGACGGTGCTTAACATATCAAAAACATGGCAAGAGAATGGACTCAAACCAATTTATAAGTTTAGGTACACTATTTCTCCGTGAGTATTAATTTACTCTGAACCACCATGGTTTACGGACTACAAAACCAATATAGACAACTAAAAAAATAGAGTTGGAGTTCTAAGAACGTTGGAGCTAAAAAACCTATTATATGATAAATTTCATTGACCAAATGCAAGAGTGAAGAATTATAAGAACAGAGACAACACATATTGATTTCAGTTATGATATATTATATACCTTGTGGAACTTATCAACACGAATTAAAGCTTTCATGAGTGTAGTATAAGTAACTACATTAGGTTTGACACCATGTAGTACACAAACAAATAAATAACATATAACTTAAGGTCTTTGGCCTGAAAAGAGGGAGGGGGAATATATTTAAAAACATACATTATCTTTTATGCACTGCAGTACGACAAAGGCTTCAACATCTCTTCTATCTTCACCAAAAGCATTGATTAAGGAATTGAGGGCTGAAAGACTTGGAGTAAGACCCCCAGCTGACATCCTCCTAAATGCATTTACCGCTGTTTACAGTGATTTCTAGTAAACAACCGCTAGTCTTCCAATTTACTAATTATTATTGGTTACTTGCAGGATCGACTAGATTGATCCTAGAACACATGTGTCATAACTTATTTTTATGTTCATATCTATTATATTGATAGACTTATGTTGTATGTTAAGTTTGAAGACGAGATTCTTAGGAAAGATTTCTAAAATGGTCTATAGGAATAAACTAAATGAATGTAGGCAAGAAAGGCTTCGAATTAAACTTGGGCTTGAATGTAAAGATAAGTGTTTTACTAAAAGGATAAAGTAAAAGTAAATCGAAGGATTTAAGGGTAAAAATATTGTCTAACGAAATGACTGTGTTTAAAGGCAAGTAAAACAAGGAAATGCGAGGAGATCGAAGGATTTAAAGACAGAAATGCTGTAAAGTTGAACTAAATATAACAAGACTTGTATTGAAATTGTAAAAAAGTAATGATGTTCAAGACGTACATTGTATCTCCTGACTCGTTTTCCTTAATTCACGGAAGTAATGAGTATTTTGAGATATTTTAGTACATAAAAGTGAACATTTTTAAATCTAACATAAGAACACATATTTATAGTGTTTCGACCCTAACGGCCCTATTCTAAAATCACGCCACGTTCGAAGCATGCAGGCCTCCTATGCTTGCTGACTTCCACGTGTAACACCCCTTCTAAAATACCCCGAATAATATTAATTATATCAATGATTAAAGACATATTCCATCAGAGTTAACACGGAACAAGGGATGTCACGATTATGAAATAAATAAAACTTCCAATAAAACAGTAGTCATGCTACACTGAGGGTCATTATTCAAATAATTCAATCAAATTAAGACCATGTCTTACACATCGGAAGATACCATAACCAAAATGGAATAAACCAAAACATAATTATTTCCAATGAAATTCAAAGAAACAATTGAATAATAACTAATTTCTCAACTAAACGTTCCCCAGTGTTACAACCTATCATAGCACGACACTGACACGCGGACTTAAAGTAACATAGCTCTAGAGTCATCCTCACCAACTCCTGAGCTGCTAACTTTAATCTGAAATTGTTAAAATAAGGGTGAGATTTCTCATAATTAACATGCATTATAAGCTTATCAATCAACATTATATCACAAGCATATTATTTCACCCATTTTAGCATAAATTCAAATTCAACACGCAGTTCCAATCATACAAGTCATTATGCACAAATCAATAATCAACCAAAGAATTGTAACACTGGAAGACATCCTAACATGTTACAATTCCACGCAAACACAAATGCGGACACAATGCATGTGGTACCAACACGTGACCAAGTCACCCAACACTGATCCATCATCAACCGAATACAGCAACCATCGATTCGTCCATAAACACCCGGACACGAATCCAGCCTAACCACCCATCATCACCCGGGTATCGGTTAACGGAAATACAATTCAAATTCCACACAATGGGAATTAACTTCACCAAAACAATGCATATGCACGCACATCACTAGCATGCAACATCAAATCAGTCTATGAAATACATCAATTTATCATAACTGAACCAAAACCAAAAACATGATATCTCAACGATCATGCACACCATAATTAGCAACATAAACATGCCTTTCATTCACACAATACTAATGCATCCATCCATCACAGGTTCACTGCTACATACACACCCATGTGCGTTAGCCAATAATCACTTATTCCGGGATTTGACTCATTTTCAAAATAATTTCAGGTTTTAGGAAATATTTTCATTTTATAAAATAGAGCATTAAATTTAAGAAATAACATCCAAAACGGCACTCAAAACGGACTTACGGTTTGAAAGTTATGAATTTTCAAAGTTTAATATTTTTCAAAAAGTTACAGCAGAACCCGGTTCCTACATATGCAGGAACCGGTTCCTGCGAAGTTCAAAAATCACGCTTCTGGAAAATGTATGGGAACCCGGTTCCTACCTATACAGGAACCGGTTCCTACGTGCAGTTTTGCCAGTTTTTATAAATTTACACAGTGGAACCCGGTTCCTCCCCACTGGGAACCGGTTCCCACGACCTGCAGAGTCAAATTCTGCACTTTTGACAGCATTTATTCATTCTAAACCAATTCCAAACATACCCATACGAATTGCAACATGAGAAACACCAAAACACATCTATTTTGCACCATTATAACATCAAACAACATTATTTCATCATTCCTTTTTATCATCTGACACCCTAATGGTTTTCAACCTACAATTCGACACAATAGGGAAAATTCTACGAAACCCTAGAATTCCAAACCGGGATTCCCTAACATACTATGATCCATACTATTGAATATCTAAACCGATAATACGAATTAATTAATCGAAATCACCCCTTACCTCGCGATGATCCTTCGAATTCACGGCGTTTGGCTTTTTCCTCTCTTCTCTTCTCTTCTCCAATTTCACGTATAATGACTTTTCCAAATAACCTTCTTTTTCTTTTCCTTTTTCCTCCTTTTTATATTCCTTTTATTATTTGCCAAATAATACTAATAAATTAGTTATTATTTAGTAGAGCTTTTTACTTCACACACCTCTAATTCAACCTTACACCCCCCGGTCTTCCTTTTTAATTCCATAATTAATTCATCCATTTAATTTAAAATATTATTAATTAAGCCTTTAATTAATTTAATAATTAAATTCCTAATTATTTAACACTTGAATTAATTTGGGGTGTCATAACTCTCCCCTACTAAAAGAGTTTTCGTCCTCGAAAGCATACCTTAGACGAACAGTTCGGGATACGAGTCCTTCATCTGACTCTCCAGCTCCCAAGTGACATTTCCATCTGCTGGTCCTCCCCAAGCCACTCTTACCAACGCGATCTCCTTGCCTCGCAACTGTTTCAACTTCCGATCCTCAATTCTCGCAGGTACCGCTTCCACAGTCAAATTCTCTCGTACCTGTATATCGTCTACCCGAATCTCATGAGACGGATCAGCAATGTACTTCCTTAGCTGAGATACATGAAAAACATCATGCAAATTTGCAAGTGACGGTGGCAAAGCAATCTGATAAGCAACTTTCCCAACTCTCTTAGTAATCTGAAATGGACCAATAAAATGTGGAGTCAACTTCTTTGACTTCAAAGCTCGACCAATACCAGTCATCGGAGTAACTCGCATAAAAACATGTTCTCCTTCGCTAAACTCAAGATCTTTCCTCCTCTTATCGTGATAACTTTTCTGACGACTCTGAGAAGTCCTCATCTTCTCCTGAATCATCTTAATCTTTTCCGAAGTCTGTTGGACAATTTCCGGTCCAATCACAGCACTCTCTCCAGATTCATACCAACACAACGGTGTCTGACACCTCCTACCATACAATGCCTCAAACAGAGTCATACCAATGCTCGAATGAAAACTATTGTTGTAGGTAAACTCAATCAATGGTAGATAACTATCCCAAGCTCCACCTTTCTCCAACACACAAGCTCTTAACAAATCTTCCAACGACTGAATCGTTCTCTCCGTCTGACCATCTGTTTGTGGATGATAAGCGGAACTCAAACGCAACTTAGTACCCAAAGCTTCTTGCAATCCCGTCCAGAATTTAGATGTAAACCTCGGATCTCGATCTGACACAATACTAGAAGGAATACCGTGCAAACTCACAATCTTCTCAACATACAATTCTGCCAACCTTTCCATCGGATAATCCATTCTTATCGGAATAAAGTGAGCAGATTTCGTCAACCGATCAACAATAACCCATATAGAATCACAATTCTTCGATGTCCTTGGCAAACCAGACACAAAATCCATAGAGATTCCATCCCATTTCCGTTCCGGAACAAACAACGGTTCCATCAATCCTGACGGTTTCTGATGCTTAATCTTCGACTTCTGACAAACCAAACAAGCATACACAAACTCAGCAATTTCCTTTTTCATTCCCGGCCACCAAAACATCTTCTTCAAATCATGGTACATTTTAGTAGCACCAGGATGAATACTCAATCCACTACGATGTCCTTCTTCCAAAATACTCTTCCTAATCTCTGCAACATCCGGAACACACACCCTATTACCAAATCTCATAACACCATTCTCATCAATCCGGAACTCGCCTCCTTGACCTTGGTTGATCAATGTCAATTTATCAACTAACCCAACATCGGACTTCTGTCCATTCCGAATTTCTTCCAGAATACCACTAGTCAGTTTCAACATACCCAATTTCACACTATTCGGAGTAGTTTCACATACCAAACTTAAATCTCTGAACTGCTCAACCAAATCTAACTCACGGACCATTAACATCGACATATGCAAGGACTTCCTACTCAAGGCATCCGCAACAACGTTTTCCTTACCAGGATGGTAATTCAAACCGAAATCATAATCTTTTAGAAATTCTAACCATCTCCTCTGCCTCATATTCAACTCTTTCTGATCAAAGAGATACCTCAGACTTTTGTGATCACTGAACACCTCAAACTGAGAACCATATAAATAATGCCTCCACAACTTTAAAACAAACACAACAGCTGCCAACTCCAAATCATGAGTCGGATAATTCCTTTCATGTACTTTCAATTGTCTCGAAGCATAAGCCACCACCTGCTTATCTTGCATCAACACACCACCTAATCCCTTTAATGATGCATCACAATACACAACAAAAGACTTAGTCGGATTTGGCAAAATCAAGATCAGAGCACTTGTCAACCTCCTCTTCAGCTCTTGAAATCCTTTCTCACATTCAACATCCCAAACAAACATCTGACCCTTCCTGGTCAACTTAGTCAACGGTAACGCTAATTTGGAAAATCCTTCTATAAACTTCCTGTAATAACCTGCAAGACCCAGAAAACTACGGATCTCAGAAGCATTCTTCGGTGCTTCCCACTGAGATACTGCTTCTACCTTCGTAGGATCCACAGCAATTCCATTCTTGGAAATTACATGGCCAAGAAAACTTACTTCACTTAACCAGAATTCACACTTGGACAACTTCGTATAAAGCTTCTTCTCTTTCAACCATTCCAACACAACTCTGAGATGTTTTGCATGCTCTTCATCGCTCTTCGAATAAATCAGAATATCATCAATGAACACCACCACAAACTTATCAAGATACGGATGAAATATCCTGTTCATATACTCCATGAAAACCCCAGGTGCATTAGTAACTCCAAACGGCATAACAGAATACTCGTAATATCCATACCTCGTTCTAAATGCAGTTTTCTGAATATCTTCCGACTTCACACGAATCTGATGATATCCAGATCTCAGATCAATCTTACTAAATACACAAGCTCCAACTAGTTGATCCATCAAATCATCGATCATCGGCAAAGGATACCGATTCTTGATTGTAACTTTATTCAGTTGTCTGTAATCAACACATAATCTCATTGAACCTTCTTTCTTCTTAACCAACAACACAGGAGCACCCCACGGCGAAACACTCGGACGAATAAACTTCTTCTCAAGTAACTCCTCCAACTGTTTCTTTAACTCCGCTAATTCAAATGCCGACATACGGTAAGGCGCCATCGACACCAGACTAGTTCTAGGAATCAAATCTATAGTAAATTCTACCTCCCTCTCAGGTGGCAATTCACTAACGTCTTCCGGAAACACCTCTGGAAATTCATTCACCACTGGCAATCCATTACTCTTTGCTTTTCCCTATGCTTCTATTGCAGAATACAACATAAATACCACAGTACCATCTTTCACAGCTAGGTTCATCTATTTAACCGACATAGTCACATCTTCGACACCAACCTCTTCAGGAAAAATAACCGTCTTCGTAAAACAGTTGATATAAACCTGGTTGAATTCCAACCAGTTCATTCCAAGGATTATATCAAGTTGTTCTAACGGTAGGCACACTAAATCCATACCGAAACCCCTACCAAAAATCACAATAGGATAATTCCTACAAACATACGAAGTAGTCACTGAACCCGACGCAGGAGTATCAATAACCATACTTCCATCCATATTAGAAATTTCCAAATTCAATCTTTTAGTACAATCCAAAGCAATAAAAGAATGCGTAGCTCCAGTATCAATAATCGCAATCAAAGGTATGTCATTAATAAAACATGCACCTTTAATCAGCCGATCATCTGGCTTAGTCTCTGACCCAGACAATGCAAACACTTTACCACCAGCTTGCTCCTTCTTGGGTTTTGTACACTGAGGACGAGTATGACCTTCTTCACCACAGTTGTAACAAGTCACCACTCTTACTCTGCAATCATTGGCCACATGGCCGAGTTTCCCACACTTGAAACACTTCTTATCATTACTTTTGCAATCCACCATACGATGTCCTGTCTCACCACACTTGTAGCACTTAATGGAAGAACTAGAATCTCCTCCACCAAACTTCTTCCAACCACCGGGTCTCTGATTACTTCTATCATAAGGCTTACCACGATCCATCTGTTGCTTACCCTTCCTATCAACATACCCTCGAGCATTCGACTTAGTGCTAGCAAGATCCTCCTCTAAAATCCTACTACAGTCAACCAGATCAGGAAATCTTCGGATACGCTGATACCAAATACCCTGCTTAATCTCATCACGAAGACCATTCTCAAACTTGATACATTTGGAAAATTCTCCATCTGCATCGTTAGTATAATGAGCATAATACTTCTCTAACTCAGTAAACTTCGAAGCATACTCACTGACAGTCTTGTTACCCTGCCTGAGTTCCAGAAACTCAATCTCCTTCTTGCCTCTGATGTCCTCAGGAAAGTACCTCCTCAGAAAAGCCCTCCTGAACACAGCCCAAGTCAACGCAATACCATCTTCTTCCATTTCAGTTCTGGTAGCAACCCATCAGTCATCAGCTTCCTCTGCTAACATGTGAGTTCTATATCTCACCTTCAGCCCTTCAGCACAGTCAATTACTCTGAAGATCCTCTCGATCCCCTTCAACCACTTCTGAGCACCTTCGGGATCATGTGCACCCTTGAACAACGGATGATTATTCCTCTGAAAATTCCCCAATTGTCGGTCAGTACCAATCACAGCTCCCTGCTGGTTCCCTCCGAGTACTCCAGCCAACATTCCCAATGCTTCAGCAATAGCATCGCCGTTTCTTCCGTTACCTCTTCCGGCCATTGTTCTGTAACATTACAAAACAACCTCATCAGCACACAAGTATCGACAGTGTCATCTTACACTAGTCGCATACAAAAGGGATAACGACACAAGACAAGACCGACTATGCTCTGATACCACTATTGTAACACCCCTTCTAAAATACCCCGAATAATATTAATTATATCAATGATTAAAGACATATTCCATCAGAGTTAACACGGAACAAGGGATGTCACAATTATGAAATAAATAAAACTTCCAATAAAACAGTAGTCATGCTACACTGAGGGTCATTATTCAAATAATTCAATCAAATTAAGACCATGTCTTACACAGCGGAAGATACCATAACAAAAACGAAATAAACCAAAACATAATTATTCCCAATGAAATTCAAAGAAACAATTGAATAATAACTAATTCCTCAACTAAACGTTCCCCAGTGTTACAACCTATCAGAGCACGACACTCACACGCGGACTTAAAGTAACATAGCTCTAGAGCCATCCTCACCAACTCCTGAGCTGCTAACTTTAATATGAAATTGTTAAAGTAAGGGTGAGATTTCTCATAATTAACATGCATTATAAGCTTCTCAATCAACATTATATCACAAGCATATTATTTCACCCATTTTAGCATAAATTCAGATTAAACACGCAGTTCCAATCATACAAGTCATTATGCAAAAATCAATAATCAACCAAAGAATTGTAACACTGGAAGACATCCTAACATGTTACAATTCCATGCAAACACAAATGCAGACACAATGCATGTGGTACCAACACGTGACCAAGTCACCCAACACTGATCCATCATCAACCGGATACAGCAACCATCGATTCGTCCATAAACACCCGGACACGAATCCAGCCTAACCACCCATCATCACCCGGGTATCGGTTAACGGCAATACAAGTCAAATTCCATACAATGGGAATTAACTTCACCAAAACAATGCATATGCACGCACATCACTAGCATGCAACATCAAATCAGTCTATGAAATACATCAATTTATCATAACTGAACCAAAACCAAAAACATGATATCTCAACGATCATGCACACCATCATTAGCAACATAAACATGCCTTTCATTCACACAATACTAATACATCCATCCATCACAGGTTCACTGCTACATACACACCCATGTGCGTTAGCCAATAATCACTTATTCCGGGATTTGACTCATTTTCAAAATAATTTCAGGTTTTAGGAAATCTTTTCATTTTATAAAATAGAGCATAAAATTTAAGAAATAACGTCCAAAACGGCACTCAAAACGGACTTACAGTTTGAAAGTTATGAATTTTCAAAGTTTAATATTTTTCAAAAAGTTACAGCAGAACCCGGTTCCTACATATGCAGGAACCGGTTCCTGCGAAGTTCAAAAATCACGCTTCTGGAAAATGTATGGGAACCCGGTTCCTACCTATACAGGAACCGGTTCCTACGTGCAGTTTTGCCAGTTTTTATAAATTTACACAGTGGAACCCGGTTCCTCCCCACTGGGAACCGGTTCCCACGACCTGCAGCGTCAAATTCTATACTTTTGACAGCATTTATTCATTCTAAACCAATTCCAAACATACCCATACGAATTGCAACATGAGAAACACCAAAACACATCCATTTTGCACCATTATAACATCAAACAACATTATTTCATCATTCCTTTTTATCATCTGACACCCTAATGGTTTTCAACCTACAATTCGACACAATAGGGTCAATTCTACGGAACCCTAGAATTCCAGCCGAGATTCCCTAACATACTATGATCCATACTATTGAATATCTAAACCGATAATATGAATTAATTAATCGAAATCACCCCTTACCTCGCGATGATCCTTCGAATTCACGGCGTTTGGCTTTTTCCTCTCTTCTCTTCTCTTCTCCAATTTCACGTATAATGACTTTTCCAAATAATCTTCTTTTTCTTTTCCTTTTTCCTCCTTTTTATATTCCTTTTATTATTTGCCAAATAATAGTAATAAATTAGTTATTATTTAGTAGAGCTTTTTACTTCACACACCTCTAATTCAATCTTACACCCCCCGGTCTTCCTTTTTAATTCCATAATTAATTCATCCATTTAATCCAAAATATTATTAATTAAGCATTTAATTAATTTAATAATTAAATTCCTAATTATTTAACACTTGAGTTAATTTGGGGTGTCACCCCACGCGTCTTCTAGAATGGCGCTCTTTATTTGAAATTCGAAATATGTACCAATCGAAGCATCTTGCGAAATTTGTACCAATCAAAGCATCTTGCTTCTTCGTTGCTTTCGAAATAACCCAATTACTTGGACCATTTCCAACTTCTGGCACCCTTACATAAAGGAGCTCTTTTGATTCGAACGCCAAAACAAGTCCAAATCGAAATCTGCTGGAACTTGAATAATCCTTCAACATAATGACTCCATATCTCCTACCAATATCCAATATTGATATTAAACTCCTTAGGTACTTTATTCGAAATATTAGTTTGATAGTGTTTTCTTCCTTATTCGAAATAGCCAGCTAACAAATTGCCCCCCAAGAACATGTATTTCGACAGATATAAAGAAATACTTGTTTTTTGACTCATCCAGGCTATTTCGAGAGTATCAAAAAACTCATGCATTATCCTGCAGTGATTCTAACATCTTGCAAGCATGGTTTATACCTTTTTAAGTATTTCCCATTAACCCTTAATATTCTTCTATCTTCTGCTAATTCTTCTATTTCGTAAGCATTATTCGAAAATGTTTTCAATACTCGAAAGGGACCCTCCCAATGGGGTGACCATTTACCCAATAACCTGTTATTTTTATCCATAGGTAATATAACCTTCCATACCAAGTCATTGATTGAGAACAACTTACTTTTAACTCTTTTGTTGTATGCTCTGGCTACTCTTTCTTTCTGTCTTCTCATAACTTCTAAAGCATGTAGCCTATCTTCATCCACGTCCACTAATTCATTCATCATCATCTCCCAATATTGATCAGTTGGTATTTCATTTTGTCTTTGAATTCTTACTGATTGTAAGTGTATTTCGGTTGGTAACACTGCGTCATGTCCAAAGGTAAGTCGAAACGGTGTAGTATTTGTTGCTTCTTTAGGAGATGTTCGACATGCCTACAAAGCTTGGTCCAAAGTTTTGTGCCAATTTCTTGGCTTTCATCCTACATGTTTCTTTATCAAACCTATAATGACTTTATTGGCTGCTTCTACTTGTCCATTAGCTTGAGCGTAGTAAGGATTTGACGTGAGTAATTTAAATCCCATTTCTTTTGCAAACTCTTGCATTTTTCTCCCTATGAAAACTGAACCTTGATCTGTTGTAATACTTTCTGGTATTCCGAATCTATAAATTATGTGCCTCTGGATAAATTCCATAATGACCTCTTGATCAACGTTCACTAGAGGAATTGCTTCGACCCATTTTGTAAAATAATCTATACCCACAAGGATATATTTCTGTCCTTTGGATGATGCTGGTCGAATTTCACTAATTAGATCTAATGCCCATCCTCTAAAAGGCCAAGGCTTAACAATTGAATGTAACTCACTTGCAGGAGCATGTTGAATACCTGCATGAACTTGGCATTGTTCTGAACCTTTAGCAAATTCTATGCAGTCTTTGAGCATGGTGAGCCAATACATTCCATATCGAAACAACAACCATTTCATTTTGTGACCTGCTTGATGTGCCCCACATGCCCCACTGTGCACACTGGATACTGCTAAATATGCTTCATTTTCTCCTAGACACTTGAGTAATATACCTTCTGGGGTTTTATTAAAAAGTTCATTTCCTATTAGGACATAAGACAATGCCCTATATTTGGTCTTTTTCTCTATACTTACTGAAGGTTCTTTCAGGTAATTTACTATGGGACTTCTCCAATCTGTATCTGCCAAAGTATCAATATTTAGAACTTCGAATTCTTTCTGATCTGCATAACCCAGTTTCGAAGTTTCCAAGTCTAACGGTGATAATTTGGTAGCCAATATTATGCCTCTTGTCTCTATGAGATATTGGATTTTTTCTCTAGATGTCTTATATCCTGAAGCTATTTGAGCCAAGTCATTTTCCTTCTGATTATCAATTCTGGGAATATGTTTTATATCCACATATTCAAATTTTTTGAGTAATATGTTAGCAATAACGAAATACATGATCAAATTTTCCTTGATACATTTGTATTCTTTGGTTATCTGTTTGATGACCAGCTCTGAGTCTCCCTTAATTTCGACTCTGGTTGCCCCTAATTCTAGCAAAGCTTCAAGTCCAGCAATTAATGCTTCATACTCAGCTTCGTTGTTCGAACAAGGAGGGCCTTCTAACTTGTACTTGAATTTCGTTGGAATTCCCTCAGGAGAAATTATAAGGACTCCAACACCACTTCCATGTTTATGTGTTGACCCATCGAAGGATAATTTCCAAGGTTGGATCTCAACATAATCCAACGCGAAGTCCTCACTCACAAAGTGATCCACTATGAAATCTGAAACTACTTGTCCTTTCATAGCTTTTAAAGGCTTGAAGGTCAAATTGTACTCAGTGAGTGCTAAGGCCCATTTGCCAATCCTGTTGTGCATGATTGGTTTCAAAAGCATATGTTTAATAACATCTAAGTGAGATGAAACATAAACATCAACGGGTTTAATATAATATTTAAGTTTTGTACAAGAGAAATACAAACAAAGGCATAGTTTTTCAATGCTACTATACTTAGCCTCTGCTTTATTCAGGACCCTACTAAGATAATAGATGGCTCTTTCGACGCCATCATCATTTTCTTGGGCCAACATACTACCTATAGTTACATTGGAGGCAGAGATGTACAACCTCATTGGTTTATCTTTCGAAGGGGGTGCCAGTATAGGAGGATGCATCAAATAAGCTTTGATTTTCTCGAATGCCTCCTGATGCTGCGCAGTCCATTCAAAATTCCCTTGGTTGAGACGGAGCAGTGGAGAGAAAGCTTGAGTTCGCCCACTCAAATTAGATATGAATCTCCTTAAAAAGTTAATTTTACCCAATAAAGATTGCAACTCTTTCTTGGTTGAAGGAGGCTCCGTCTCCATAATAGCCTTCGTCTTGTTCAAGTTAATTCCGATCCCCTTCTTGTAGACCACAAAGCCTAGGAAATCCCCAGCCTGAACAAAGAAAGCACATTTAAGAGGATTCATTTTTAAGCCATGTTTTCTCATTCTTTCGAATCACTGGCAAAGGTGAGCCAAATGATCCTCATCAGAAACAGATTTGACCACTATGTCATCTATATAAATCTGCATAAATGACTCAATAAAATCATGAAAAATAGTGTTCATTGTCCTTTGATATGTTGCCCCAACATTTTTTAGTCCAAAGGGTATAACTACCCATTCATAAGTGCCTAAAGCGCCTGGACATCTGAATGCAGTTTTGGGAACATCATCCTCAGCAATAAAAATCTGATTATACCCAGAGTATCCATCTAACATACTCAGGTATTCGAAACCCGCAGCAGAATCAATCAGCATTTCTGCTATATGCATGGAATATTCATCTTTTGGGGTGGCAGTGTTTAAATCCTTAAAATCTATGCAAATTCGTAAAGAGCCATTTTTCTTAATAACAAGTACAATGTTAGCAAGCCATTCTACGTGCCTTGTGGTCCTGATAAATTTGCATCGAAGGAGTCGTTCCACCTCTGCCTTTATTTTTGAGAGAGTTTCTGGAGCGAATCGTCTAGGCATCTGCTTGATGGGCTTCTTGCCATCCTTGATTGGAAGCCTATTCTCTACCAGTTCCCTCTTTAAACCAGGCATTTCATCATAGTCCCAGGCGAAGCAATCTCTATTTCATTTAAGCATTTCAACCACTTTGCCTTTTAAGTTGGGACTAAGCTTCGCACTGATATATGTAATCCTTTTTTCGACACCATCCCCAATATCAACTTCCTCCAAAGGATCTTGGGCCAGCATCTTAGCACTTGATGACTCTGGATCCTTTTCGAACCCCAAGGGCTCTTGATCATAAATTGCATCTAGTCTTTGATCCATCAGTTCAGAAGTTTGTCCATCACATGGTGAGGATGAATGGTTTCCTTCAGGATTTGCTATTTCTTTTTTGTCTATGGCTTCGACAGCCATGTTTTGTATTTCGGCTTCGAGAGCCGTTCTTCGTTTGTTCTCAGCCAAATAGGCCGAAATCTTTTGGTAGTAATTCGATTCAGTCATAATAACCTTCACTTGCCCAGCCAGTTGGTTGTATCGTCGAAGTCTCTCCATCTTTCTCAATCACCTGTCCATCCCACACGATTTCCCTATCCCATTGGAATCCATTGGGACACAAGGTTAGGGAATAATAAGCGTTCTCATTTGGCTCGAAATATTCCTTAGGTGGGTGACATGGCCCTATGTTGGCCATATTTATATCGAAATTTCTCTTATCCACATTGTTGATTTCTGCCATATAGTAGCTTTGGTCTGCTTCTATATTTTCAACAATCCCATCATCTCTCCACAACACGAGCCTTTGATGCATTGAAGAAGGTACAACTCCAACTCCATGGATCCATTCCCTGCCAAGCAACAGATTGTAATTTGCTTTTGCAGCAATGACCATAAACATTGTTGGCCTTGTGAGGGAACCAACTGTCAAGTTAACTTGTATTACTCCCAAAGTCTGGCCAACCTTCCCTTCATAACTCGAAAGCACCATGTTGTGAGGTCTAACATCTGAATCCTGCATTCTTATTCGCTTCAGCATGAATTGGGGCATCAGATTGACAGCAGCTCCACCATCTACCAGAACCTTGTTCACACCATATTGTTCTACCTTTGCCCTGATGAATAAGGGTTTGAGATGGTTTTTCATTCCTTTGTCTGGCTTTTCGAAGAAAGCATTCTGCTCTTCGACCGCTCTATTATTCATCACATAATAGCATACTGGCCTATGTCTGGCCATTTCGTCCTCATCAGTTTCCTCATCAGCATAAACCTTTGTTTCCTGATTGTACTCATAAGGCAACACTGAAACTACATTGCAGTTTGTATTGAAGAAGGATTCCCTCTCAGAATCGAAGGCATCAGTCATCAGGTCCTCTTTGTTCGCAGCTTCCTTCTGAGTCCTATTTTCTTTAGTGTCCTTCTGTGGAGAAAAAAGTTTCCTGGACACTGGGGGTTTGCCCCCAGTCTGGTTTAGTGATGTTGGTTTATTGGTACTGGATTCTCCTACTCCCATAGGTTTCGAATCCCTTGCAGCTTTTTGGTTTCTCTGGTGTCTACGCCACTGAGAGCGAGACATTGGGTTTCTGCCTTTATAACTCTCCAATCTTATTTCCTCCCTCCTGTTCGAACTGAATTGCCTCCTGTACGCCATTGCAGTCCTGCCTCCTCGATGGAAGTTGCGCCACTTCCCTTTTCCCTTATCAGCATTCACTTGCAGCCATCTATCAGTGGGGGTTTCTGCAGGTAGTTTAAAGGAAACTCTCTTTGCTCCCCTGGGATAAGGGCTATCTGGCCTCCTTGGCATACTTCTGGTTGTGCTAACAAGATTCGAAGGCATTCCGCCTTGGTGCCCCCAGCCTGACGCAAATGGAATTCTCTCGAATGCTTCAGCCATTTCCTTATCATACACTGCTGCAGATCTGGGACATATCAAGCATTTTGTTCCAATCTTGTGGCAACGAACCAGGAATTCAAGCAGGCTTTCATCAGCTTTTGGATAGACTTTGTATAGTTGGTTATCTTGCCTCCAGTTGACTCATGTTCGTTCACGCTAGGCCCTTTCGAATTCAGCAGCAATTCTGGGGTTGCAGATGATACTGCACCTTGGGCATAGCAACTTCTCCTGATTTTTCTTATAACAGTGGAAGAGGTACTCACGCAAACTTGCGTCCTTTCTAGGTAAGCTCTCTCTTATCTGTTCTCTTTCCCTCTCTAAACAACGTTCTACTTCTTCCATTTCAGCATTAGACTGTTCGAAATCCACCATATTCACTCCCAGCATTTGGTCATCATAAATTTTGACTTCTTCAAATTTCATCCTAAGACCTTCAGTGGCCTCAGCTAATTTTCTATCACTTAATATCTTTGCTTTGAGCACCTTTGGGAGGCCATCAGTGGCTTCTGTTTCGTTTTTGATCAATGGGAGGCCATCGGTAGCCTCTTTTTCGTTTTCGATTAGGATGAAGTCCCCATCCTCTTCGAATTCCTCCTTCGACTCAACTTTCCCCTCAGCAATTTCCACCAAATTGATGTCTAGAGGTTCAACATAGTTAGTCTCCACCATCAGCAACGGATCAGTATCAACTTTCATTGGATTCTTTCCCTTGTCTGAGAACTTCAGCCTGCCATCCTTGATTGCATTATGTATCAGATCCCTGAAAAGAAAACACTGTGAGGTTTTATGGCCTAAAAAGTTGCGATATTTACAAAAGCCCCTCTTTTTCCTTTGTTCCAACGGAGGAATCTTAAGGTTAGGAGGAACTATTAACTGGCCATCTTTAACAAGTAGATCAAATATCTCATCACATTTAGTTATATCGAAAATATAGATTTTCTTGGGGAATTTATCATTCCTTTCACTTTCGACAGAATCCTTTCCATTGGAAGGAAGTAGAACTTTGCAAGCATAAGGGGGTGCTTCTTTCAGTTCTGCAAGATCTATTTCGAACTGATCGAAATCATAAGGGTCTTGAGAATCATTTATGTTTTCTTCTTCAGCCTCTATGTAGGTTATTCTCTCTTTCTTATGATTTTTACCAGCCCTAGCTTTTTCAGCTTTTAATCTTTCGACCTGACGCACTCTGTCTGCTAGTTGGGCCATATCTCTAAGATACTGAGTATCTAATTTCTTTCGAATGGAATAATCTAGGCCCCCAGCAGCCATTTCGACCAATTCATGTTCAGGGACCACTATGAAGCATCTGGATTTTAATAAACGGAATCTATTCAAATATTCATCTATTGGTTCCGAGAATTTTCTCTTAATGCTTGCTAGTTGCTTGAGACTGATTTTAGACTGACCCATGTAAAATTGTTCATGGAAAAGTCTTTCTAAATAAGGCCATGTGTCTACAGATCCAGGGGGCAAAGTGGTGAACCAAGTAAAAGCGTTCTTTGTCAAAGAACTTGGGAAGTATTTTATCCTAAGATTTTCATCATTTGCTATATCTCCTACTTCTGTTAAATATCTTGCTATATGTTCCACTGTTGATTCACTTGTATCTCCAGCAAATTTCGTGAATTTAGGAACTTTCAAGCCCCTGGGTAATTCTGTTTGCAAAATATAATCCACGATAGGAGATGTGTAATTTGGCCTCCTAAATCCTGAATTTAAACCATTCTGGGCCATTATTCTTTCAATCATGGCGGTGAGGTTATTTTCTGCCACTAAATTGTCATTCCTAATTCTATGAATAATTTCGTCTGCATTTTAGTCCCTATTCACCATCATGATAGGTCTAGGCTATTCATTCTGAACTTCCTGAATTCCCTGATCTCTTAATCTCACCCCTATATTTCTTTCTTCGACCACTTGTATAGGGGGTCGAATTTGTTCAATTATGGATTCTTCATTTCGAATCTCCACTAGGTTTTGCCTACGCCTTGCAGGCGCATTAGGGGCACCAAAAAATCTGCTATTCTGGCCATCTGGGCTGCATTTTCTTGGTTTGTTCTATTTATATTCTGGATTAGGGGATTGAAAATAGCATTCATTTCGCGGGCTAAGATTCCCACCATGTCATGATTGCTATCATCCATCTGTTGTCTAAGGGCTGCCTGACTATTGGTTGTAAGAGTAGGCAATTGGGCGAAGTTTCCTATATTCTGGAAATTCGTACCCAAATGGTTCATTCCTGAACCAGATCCTTGGAGTGGGGAAAAAGTTGATGCATTATGTAACCCTGCCATAAACGAAGTTGGCATCCCATACTGAGGATTTCTGGGTCTCAAAGGTTCGAAACCTGGAGGCCTAGGGGGGGTCGAATACTGTTGATTCCCTATGTGTGGCGCAGTTTGCACTGAAGACACGTTTGATGGCATGTCTAATGTACTTACTGGGATTGTATTCGAACTGCCAACAAGAATGGCATTGGAGGCATCAATCGAACTTGAAACGATTATTGCATCCCCCTGTGGGGGATTCTGTACCCCATCTTGGTTGGTTGTATTAACCATTATTTTGGTACGTTGTTTTCTGGGTATATGTGGATTGTTATTCTTTATTTTGCCGCTTCGAAGGTTCATGTACTGAAATGCGCTCCACACTCAGAAAATCCTAAAACTTCTCTAATATGTTTGATAAAACTTTTTGTTATGACACTGTCCCACCAGGTGTGCTAATTTGTTTACAGTGATTTCTAGTAAACAACCGCTAGTCTTCCAATTTACTAATTATTATTGGTTACTTGCAGGATCGACTAGATTGATCCTAGAACACATGTGACATAACTTATTTTTATGTTCATATCTATTATATTGATAGACTTATATTGTATGTTAAGTTTGAAGACGAGATTCTTAGGAAAGATTTCTAAAATGGTCTATAGGAATAAACTAAATGAATGTAGGCAGGAAAGGCTTCGAATTAAAATTGGGCTTGAATGTAAAGATAAGTGTTTGACTAAAAGGATAAAGTAAAAGTAAATCGAAGGATTTAAGGGTAAAAATATTGTCTAACGAAATGACTGTGTTTAAAGGCAAGTAAAACAAGGAAATGCAAGGAGATCGAAGGATTTAAAGACAGAAATGTTGTAAAGTTGAACTAAATATAACAAGACTTGTATTGAAATTGTAAAAAAGTAATGATGTTCAAGACGTACATTGTATCTCCTGACTCGTTTTCCTTAATTCACGGAAGTAATGAGTATTTTGAGATATTTTAGTACATAAAAGTGAACATTTTTAAATCTAACATAAGAACACCTATTTATAGTGTTTCGACCCTAACGGCCCTATTCTAAAATCACGCCATGTTCGAATCATGCAGGCCTCCTATGCTTGCTGACTTCCACGCGTCTTCTAGAATGGCGCTCTTTATTTGAAATTCGAAATCTGTACCAATCGAAGCATCTTGCGAAATCTGTACTAATCGAAGCATCTTGCTTCTTCGTTGCTTTCGAAATAACCCAATTACTTGGACCGTTTCCAACTTCTGGCACCCTTACATAAAGGAGCTCTTTTGATTCGAACGCCAAAACAAGTCCAAATCGAAATTTGCTGGAACTTGAATAATCCTTCAACATAATGACTCCATATCTCCTACCAATATTCAATATTGATATTAAACTCCTTAGGTACTTTATTCAAAATATTAGTTTGATAGTGTTTTCTTCCTTATTCGAAATAGCCAGCTAACAACCGCTTGATTAAAAAATATAACACAGACCTACAAAATCTCCATTCGAGTAATGATGTGATCTTCCATTATAAAATTATGATGGAAATATACTGCCACTCATCCAAAGTTTATCCACAATCAAGTCCTACATTCATGATAATTGAAATATCTTGGTTTTCATTTTCATCAACAAAGTTGAACTATTAATTAAAATTGAAAACAAAAACTAAAAAGTATTGCTTTCATTCATGGAGAAAATATTTAAGGAGATCACAAAAAAGATCAAAACACAACATATCTCAAACTCCAGAGAAATCCTCACTAAACTAAAACCATAGTAATCAAAGATAATAGACAATACTAACCAAAGTTGCTTCAACAACTTATTTCCAACAACTATTTTTAGCTTATTTCTAGAATGCATTTCAGATTCTAAACTATATATGTTCTATATCAAACATATAACTAATGTTTGCAATACTTAATAATGCATATCAAATTATTTGTATTGAAATGAAACTTGTTCAAGGAAGCCATTTTGATGAATGTAAATGAAAAATCATCCTCAAAATCTGAAAAAGTTAAAAACAATAAAAATGTAACAACAACATGAAATCATTTTCCCTTATCAGGATAAAAGAACCGTATCAATATGGATTTTATGAAATTCTCCCTAATCATCTTCTGAAATTTTCAAATGCTTCAACATGAATTTAACCTAATCCGTCAAATTGGGGTTGAAAGAATCATCTTAACAAAACAAAACCCATGGATTTGGGGATGAAACTGACTGGATTTGTGACACAAACAGATACAGATAAACGAAATATGTAATGGGGTAGTGTTGACTACCTGAATATTGGGAACACTTGAAGATTCCAACAAAGGATATTGAAGTTTTGAAGAAATATAATAGAGAATATATGCTTCAGTCGCGATGAAACGAAAGATGAAATGGTGTTATTATCCATTGTTGGAAGTTGTGGTGTTCTTTACTGCTTCATTGGAATTGCAAGAATTGACAGGTTTTTGAAAAATAAAAATTGCAAGAATTGCAAGAGTTGTGGTGTTGACACTTCTGTACTATGATTAGTTAGGTTTTTGAAAAACAAATTATAGTGATCCCTTAAATGAGATTATTAGTTAGTGTTAAAAAATTAAATTAAATGAGATTATTAGTAGTTATTAGTGATAAAAAATAAAAAATAATGAAAAAATCTATTATTTTGACACATCAGCAACGTTAGATGTCAAAACAATACGATAATATGATTTTATCAAAAAGACTAATGTTCTCTTTAAAAAATTAAAAAATTAATTATAATTAGAGAGCATATATTAAATTTTCAGATATTTCAAAATGTATATATTAATAATAGATGTGAAAGATGTATGGGAATCTACAAAGTCAAAAAATAGATATCATTAATGTTACAATGATTATGGTCCTATGAATTGCATGGAGAATAAATAGTTTATTGGAAACATAAATTGATATTTAATGTATTTAATTTATCATTAAATGTATTATACTCTTATTTCTTTTTAAATGCAAATTGTCAATATTATTGAATAAAATAGTAAAAATATTTAAATTAGTTGTCTATAAATTATGAATGTTCGTTGTGTATTGTTGTATCATATTTATTCAACCATTGATAAATAAATTTATTTGAATGTTTTTCTTTATCTTAACAACTTTTTACTAATAACATATTATATTTTTAATTTAATATTTTTTTAATAAAAAATAAAAAATCTAATATTAAATTTTAAAAAAATAAAATAAAATTTATACATCTAAAAAGACAAATAAATGTGTCAATATTTTATAATTGATTAATAAAAAAATATTTATCTTACATAAAATTTATTTTAAAAACATTGAGGAATTCTATATTGAATATGAATAAATTTGTATTATCCTTTATTTACAATTTTGTATCACATTGAAACACCTAGAGCATCCACATTCATCATATCAATTTGGGTTATTTAAATGAGACCCACATAATTTTTTATATTATTTCACACTTCTCAATTTTTTTAAACAACTTATCTACAACTTTTAAATATCCATGTAACTCATCAAAAAATCTAAAATGGATCCCACATTTAAAACAAATCAACTACATTCTTGCAATTTTATTTATTAGAGCATGATTATCGGTGTTCTTTGAGAGTTCCTACACATTTATTAAAGAAATTGTGTCAATAATAAATGAATATTTTACTTGTTTTAATGTTCCTGAACTAAAGCACGTCCTCATACTAAAACACGCTTCTACACTCCAATTAAGTGAGTCATGATAATAAATTAATAAATAAAATTGGAAGAATGTAGTTGATTTGTTTTAAATGTGAGACTCATTTTAGATTTTTTGATTAGTTACATGGATATTTGAGAATTGTAGATGAGTTGTTTAAAAAATTGAGAAGTGTGAAATAATATAAAAAATTATGTGGGTCCCATTTAAAGAACCCAAATGGATATGATGGATGTGGATGCTCTTAATTTATTATCATGACCCACTTAATTGGAGTGTAGAAGCGTGCTTTAGTATGAGGACGTGCTTTAGTTCAGAAACGTGAAAACAAGTGAAATATCCACTTATTATTGACACAATTTCTTTAATAAATATGCAAGAACTCTCAGAGAACACCGATAATTTTTTTACTTATTTTAAATTTAACACTTTTTTTCTTCGCTCTATTTTAAATTTAACACTTTTTCTTTGGACACACAGGTATACACTTGTAATGAAAAAATCATATTAATTTATATATATCATATATCATTTAATTAGTATATAATTTATATAAAAGAATAACAATTTTCCAAAAGAAAACAGATTTGTGAGAAGTAGAATGCAACACATAGAAATTTTGACTCTATTTTAGTTATGAAAGAGCTAAATATGACATTTATCTCAACCTAAAATAATAACATAAGTCCAACTAAAAACTCCATATCTTCTCATCTTATCATGTGATAATATAAGATATATGTTCTTAAATCATCCTTAGATAACAAAGTAATAAATAAAATGCATTTAACTTTCGTGTATATATATCTAATTTATCTTTAGATTAACAACAAAATAATTGCATATCCACATTTTTGAAATGTATTTATTTCATGTGAATGAGAACCATTTAATTTATAGATTTTCTAATTAACATTTCATGTTAGTAAAACATTAACATTTCTCTAACTTATAGATTCTTATGTACAATAAAGAAAACTAAAAAATAAAGTAAAAATGAAACTGGTAGGGAATCGAAAATTTGAGGATTTTATAATAAAATTTTAACTGCGAAACTCTTTCGACGGATTTGAAACTAACGACTGGGCTCTCATATTTCTTGGGACAAAATCAGAATAAAAATACATTTCATCTAAAATCAAAGTAATAAATCTTGATACATTGACAGAAAAAATAAGACTAAAAATAACCTAAGTGTTGTGTATATGTAGAAATTATATAATTGAAATTGTGTGAAATAGAAATAGAAATATTTAAGGAATTCTAATTGTGTATATGTAGAAATTGGATAATCAAAGTCAAATCTAAATAGTAATATGGAAAAGTTAGAAGATTTATAATCACATATCAAAATTGAATAGGAAGGAAACGAAGAACAACAACATAATTAACAAATTCAAAATCGACGATAGAATAAGAATTTTTTACTGTTTTACCATTTTTTTACATAAAAAATCTCACTATATCATTATCTTCAATTAATATTCTCATACTACCATGTTATCAAACAAATTTTATTTTTGTCACAAAACATCTACCATGTGAATGGGCAGAGCTGTTGAAAATATTTGACATCCGTAAAAGCAATGTGCGGAAGTGTTATAATTTTTAGAGGCTCTGCCCATTCAATAAGCGGAAGAGTGTTAACGTGTTCACCGTATAATTTAATATATTAAAAAAAATGATATTATAACAGTTCCGCCAATCTCAAATAAAAAGGTTGACGTTTTTTTATACAGATGTAAATTTGAAAGTGTTAAGAGTTCATGCCTTTTATTTCTTTGTTTTAGAATCTAAAAGTTGACATTTGAGTGTAGATAGAAAAACCAAAGCCATTGCAATTCATGGGAAACATGAATAATGGTATATCATTATTTACCTAAAATTCAAAGATTATGATGGATTACCGCCGTAATAATGGAATTGATTTATGCAGTAACTAAATATTTAAAATTTAAATAATAATTAAGTAATATAATAACTTTATAATCAGATCTTAAATTGTTATGATGGTAATCTCTTTTGTTATATTAAAATTAAAAATAAAAGTTTGGATGATGCATTATAACCGGTGACTGTAATGTTTGAAAGGAGTTTAAATTTGATTGTATTAGATTAAGTGAATTGTTAAAATGCTAAAAAGACATTTATTTGTATTGGATTAAGGATGACATAAGAGTGTGTTTGGATGAGACATTATAAAGAATTAAGGATGACATAAGAGTGTGTTTGGATGAGACATTATAAAGAAGAAGTGTAATGTTTTAAGAAAATTTAAATTGATTTGGACAAAATTTATTATTTGCATTAAAAAATATGAAAAATTGTTAAAATGAAATCTATAAACTATTTTGTCTTAATAATTTTAAAAATTTACAAATTGGTTTTTTTAATTTTTAAAAATTGTACTTTGGTCCATATTTTTCAAATTAGAAATTTTGCCAATTTTTTTTTTAATTTTATAAAAATTACCCCAAGATTTAACGATGAATAATTTTAACATTCTATCCTAACAAAAAAATCAATTTAATATTTAAACTGTTTAAAATTTTAAATTTCTTAAAATAATTTAATTACTTCTTTCAAATATACTCTAATAATTTTTAGTTGAAGATCCAACTTAAATAAAAATTGATCAATATACACATAACTCGTTTATAATTTTTTTAATATTAATATCTAATAAACATTTAACAATATTTATTTTATCATAATTTATTAAATGTAGTTTGCAAAAAAAGTGGAAAAGGAAAAAGATCGGAATATTTTATCTAAATAATTTAATTTTTCAATTTTAATCACAAACTAATTATCTTTCAATTAATTTTCAATATATATATATATATTATGGTATATATGTTAGCTTTTTTTTTTTAGTATAATATTAGGCATGCATAGAGGCTAAAGCAAGGGTTTGGTCATATGGTAAAGAGTAGTGAATGGTGAGTGGTAGGATGGGATATGATGAGATTGAGGGAAGTAATAATAAGACAAAAGAAAAGCTTTCAATAAATATTTTTGTGGGTTTTCAAAGAATCAGGTACTAGTTGGACAGGGTTAGGTAGATCAGTTACTCCTATTATTAAAGTAAAAATTGTTGCTTGAAAGAAGCTTTTTAGGCTTTGGGTCATAAACCAGAAGACACAGTGTAGTATGCTAGTTTGGTGTTTCTAACAGCAGATTGTGTCAGAATCAGAAAACTCTATCTTACTCTAATAAATATTATTTTTATTTTTTAATATAAAAATAATTATAATTCTTGTAATCATATTTTTTAATTATTATTTTATATATTATTTTTAACATATTTATAAGATTAATTTAATAAAAATATAATATAATATTATTATATTTTTTAATCTCTGTGAAAAAATCATAAATCACAATAATTTTAAAACAGAAAAATGATACAACTTTTTTTCTCTACGTTTCCATGTTTATTTTTATGGTAGGTTGTTTCATTTGTGTTTGTGTCTCGTTATTCTAGTTTATTTTGTTTTAAAGAAAAATTCAAAAAACAAAGCTGAGAATGTTGATGAAAGAATAAAATAATGTTGAGGAATGATACAAAGTCTGAGCGAATTACTACTAGTGTATTTTGAATTTTATTTTAAAAGTTTGTGACTTATTGTGAATTTTTTGTCTAAATAATCTAATTTTTTCAAATTTATTTTTAAATTAGTCTATGTTTTAAAATAATTTCTAAAATATTTCATTTATCAGTGGAAACGTTAAATGAATTGATGTATGTGTATAAATTTTTAATGGAGATGTTAATTGAGTTAAAATCAATGTATATATATTTTAAGTGCAGTCACTAATTTAATTGGAGTCTCTGTTGAAAATTTGAATATAGGCGTCAATTTACCTTGTCATTCCACTAACAAATACATTACTTTAAGAATTGTTAGATAAAAAATTCATTATCACTGTTGAAATAATATAGCAAGTGTGAATAAGTGAGAAAATAGTCTCACATTGAATAGAAACGTGGAGACTTAAGTATATATAAGTGGGAGAACGCAATCACTTATCACCTTAAGATTTTAGGTGGATAAGTGGTGTATCTATCACAAAGGTGTTTATTTCTACATTATGTATCAATATGTGTTGGAATAATATAACAAGTGTGAGTAAGTGAATCTTATCACCATAAAAATTATAATGTAATGTGGAAAATTTGTTACTAAAAGGACTTCAAACATAAAAGAGGTGAATTGTGATAAAAATATTTTCAAATATTTATTGTATTAGAAAAGTACATTAATGTAATTCTTGTTAGATTTTGTGTTGGGGTCTACTATAAAATATGAACAAGAAAAAAGATGAAAAGGTATAGTGATCGTTGCACAAGTAAATTTTAAAGTGTGTGTTTACACTAAGCTTTACATTCAATTCACCTCACCATGTGAATTGGCACATTCACATTAAGTATGTGAATCTTACCCGAGCAATGCATTGGTTCAGTGGTTTACGTTTCAGTCTATGTGTGTCTCTTGGCCAAAACATCCCCTGTTTAATCTAGTCAAGTGTTCACTAAGTGTTAAACCCATGACACTTTCAATGATTATTTAAAGTTGGAACCACTATACCAATACAATCATTTATGATTAAAAAATTTCATTAAATGAATTCAATCATTTTCATTTGTCAAATAAATATTTTAGAAATCTCACCGACAACTCTATCGTCGATGATTAGTAAAATCTCAGTCTTCTATCAATGAGTTGTGTATGGGTTGCCTCTTATACTTCAAACGCCAATCTTTCATATATTGCTTCAATGGCATGAGCATTCAAGACTCATTAAGATCCATTAATGATTGATCATTTTCTTTAATGGTCATTAAAACCAATTTTCGCTTAGTTGTACCTGACACATTACGCTTATCAATCTTCCCAAAATCTATGTATTTAAGTCTCTTTATTCAATTTTACTCATGTCAATTTTAAGCTAGATCGACCGAGTTATTCTCTTATCTTGTCTGATCCAACCTTGTTATTTAGGGGAACTCATAGTTAATCTGGAATAGACATTTTGCTAATTTAAGTCGGGCACTAGTCAATATTGCTCTACCACTCAATAATTTAGGTTAGGAATTTAATACTCAAAGTCGGGCACTCGATAAACTGGTTCAGGTACCCGTTATTCCAATAGAGACTCGATACTCCTATAATAGGCCCAAAGGCACACAGTCTCCCAAGTATGAGTCACGTATAGGCGATATGCTTGTAAGAACTGACTAAGAAGTTTAGATAGTACATAATTCCCCATGTGTCAGTCGCGTAAGAGTGAGATGCCTTTAAGGTCTCACTAGAAATATCGCATAACACACAATCCCCTAGGCATGAGTTATGTATAAGTGGGATGCTTTTAAGGGCTGGCTAGAAAAATCGAATAACACACAGTCCCTCAAGCATGAATCACATAGGAGTGAGATGCTTTGGGATGGTCACTCCTCTATGGAGAGCTCCTTTTATTTTTCAAAACATGATGTGATATGATCGAGATCGACCATTTTCGTTTAGTTACCCATACTTGATTTCTAATTTTCCCACTTGTCATAATCGTATCAGTTTTGCACTGGCTATAATGATAACTAAATGCTTTAGGAAGTATAAAATCATCATGAGTTACTCTTGTTTCATGCATTCCTAAGAAGTGTCTTTTAATGTTTTCACATTTTTTTTCTGCCACTCAAGCCTTCAAATAGGCGCATCAATTTCATTTTTCTCATTTTATCATTTTATCTTGCGTTTTGCTTTAGTCTTTTTTTCTACTTCATCTTGCCTTAATCCCACAATTTATCCCCTGCTCGTAACATCAAGTAAAGTTTTACTCTATTGTGATTTATGCATCTTCTTTTTTACTCATAGTTTTTATTCAAGAGTGTCATTCATTGTGGAGTTTATAGAGGCGTAAAACAATTCTGAGAGGTGTGATATATGAATTCAATGCTTGAGGAGCTCAAAACAGAGTGTGGGGAAAGTAAATTGAAAGTTTGTTGAGATGGAGATTTTTAGTAGTTGTGATAGTTTTCTAACATTAGTTCATGGTGCAGATCACCCAGTGATAGTGATAATGACTTAATATCTTTTTTCTCAGGTCCAGCTAGATTTTCCATAGTGCTCTCAACTTCTAACCAAAGATCCTTTTTTCAAGAGCCTATGATTAGTGACTCAATATGTCTTGAAGATGATTATGTGCAAGCATATAGATTAGGATTTGAATTATTGAACATTGGAAACGAGGTTGGCATGACATTAGAGTCATGTATAGTCAGTGAAAAGGTTTGCATGTGACAGCGTCATGTGGTGAGAATTTCTATTTCTATATTGATATTATTAAAGACTTTAGAGTTATTATTCCGTTTATTCTCCTTCATGCTGACATTATAAATATTTTCAATATCTCCCCTTCTTACCTAGGAATTTGTCTTAGGATTCGAGATTCTCTGTTGGGGCCTTAACCTACGCCTACAATAGGTGTATTCTTCAAATTTTACGAGACAAAAGGTGTGAATCGGGTGGATAGGTTTCAAGGAGTTCCATCATTGGGATATCTCTTATATATCCTTATACTTCCAACTATAATAACTAGAAAGATAAATATGTTCATGTTAATGACAAAACCCAATGTCTTAAGGTTGTGTATAAAGACGATGTAACACACGTGTTTTCTTTTTATTGGACATACGAGCCCCTTGGTATCATGGGCTATGATCTGAATAAACTTAGTGAAACGGAAAAATGAAGTAGTTGTTCTCCTATAGCAAATTTTCATTATGGGGGTGAAAAAACAAATAAGATACGAGGGAGATCTTTTTTATATTTATGGGTTTTTTTGTTGCTAAGATGCTTTCTTGATATCATGCTCTTTTTTACAACTTTGAGTTAGCTCTTACCAAATGGTTTTTTCTTTTTGCAAAGAGGATGGCTCCCCTTTCAATAGCATGGAGGAAGAAGATGATGGAGAAAGCTAAAGCGTATAAGGGAAAAATGATCCTTCAGGCTTCCAAGCTCAGACAACTAAGAAAAGGAAGAATGCCACCAGGGAAATTATTAAGGAAATTTCATAGAATATTGTCCGGAATTTCCTTCGAGAGTGCAAAATCTCCCCCAGCTAAGAGAAACAATGTAGAATCTAGAGATGGGCCAATAGGTTTGAATGTCGGAGCTTATATTAACTTGAAGGTTGAGAGCTTCATGGGAGACAAAGGCAATGGTCATCCAAAGACTGTATCTTCTACCGTCTTTGGTGAAGACGGGTTCCATTTGTGGGAGAGAAGTTTTGATTGGTTATCATTCATTTATAACTCCTTGGTATCTATCTAACCATGAGTGTTTTTATTGGTCAAGCTTTGTTTGAAAACTCAAATTCTTTGGCAAAAAACGAGTGTTCCTTAAAGGATGAACTTAAGAGGGTGAATGAGGGCTATGAGCTCAATTAAAAAATGTTGACCTCCGCCAATGAGAGGATACTTGACATGGAAAAATATTTTAGTGATGCCAAGACAACCTTTTAAAAAGTCGAGCAAGAAAAATATACATTTTTGAATGAAAGGTAAACCTTTGAGGTGGGATGCTAGAGTCAAAGCACAAAACTTACTAAAGTTGAGGCTGAGTTGAATGGTCTTAATGAGGAGGTATGTGCTCACACCTTTACTGTGAAAACTCATTAAGTAGACCTATAGGAGGCTCGTGTGGGCTGTCTCATTTACTTGGATCAAGGATTTGAGAAGGAAAAGAGAAGATATGTTGTATGTATCCTAAACTCGACCTTTTCAAGATGGGCTACTTCATGGTGGTATTGGATGGTCTCCTGGTGGAGGAAGTTGATCCTGAGGTGGTACAAAATTTAGACGAAGAGCTTGAGATATCAATTCCTCTAAAGAAAGTGGCACCCACTAAAGAGGTTGTTGTGGAGGATGGGAATACCCTGATAGAGAACTTGTATGGAGACACCACCAATAATTCGGATGATGTTTTTGTTTAACATATGACTTCATACACAAGAGGGGGAGTGAATTATGGAGATTTGGAAGACGGTGATTTAAAACAAAATCATTTGATAAATAAGAGTTTAAAACCATTTTATAAAAATAGTTGAAAATACAACAGTAATTTAAGGTAAATAATTGGAAAATAAAGATATAAATGAAGGGAAATAACATCGGAGAATTATACAGGTTTGACCAAGAAAAGACTTAATATTTACCACAAGAATTGATCTTGAGAGTATCCATTATGCTTGAGAGATTTTAGAAGTTTATTCTCACGAACACCCTTATACAAGGAAATGGATTTTTAAGTTAACTTCTAACCAAACAACGAATTGAGAAATGAAGCGATTAGTCTTCGTGCTAAGTAGATATTTTGCATGGGATGATCTTAAATTGAGATGGAGTTTTGAGTTGGCTATTATCCAAACAAAACAGAGGTATTATACAGGCTAACCATGAACCAAATCGAGATTTATATCGGAATGATCTTGAACCTACTAAGTTTTTACACCAGGCAAAACTTAGAAACCCAGAGAGATTTTACACCAGGTTGATCTCAAATCGATAAAGCTTTTAACTGGGCTAAGCTCAAGAATAGTTGTGCATATTTTTATTTATTAATCATAATTCATATTTTTCTTCCTTAAAGGCTTTATTTAAATATAATTATGTCTTAAGTTTACTATATTATATTGAACATGTGATTTCATACACTAAAGGGGGGTGAATTTTGGAGGTTTGAAAAATGATAATTTAAAACAATTTTTTTTAAATTATAGTTTGAAAACATTTTATAAAAAAACATTTGAATATGCGGCAGGAAAATTAAGGTAAAGATATTGAGTGGAAAATAAAATAGTTAAGGAAAGAGAGGTAAGACCAACGATTTATAGAGGTCCATTAAAAACAAAGTCATTTTATCACCTGTCCAAGAACTGATCTTGAGAGTATCTAATAATGTTTGAGATTCTTTAGAAGGTTCAACCTACGAACCCCTTATACAAAGAAATGAAGTTTAAGGCTAACCTCAAACCAAAAAACAAACTGAGGAATGAAATGGCTTGTCTTCTCACCAAACACGAACAGGCTTGAAGCGATTAGTCTTGCCAAACTGAGATTTTGCACAAGATGATCTTGACTCAAGATGGAGTTTTGAGTTTTCTATCCTTTGAACCAAACTGAGGTTTTACACGAGTTGACCTCGAAGCAAACTAAGATTTTACTTGGCTGATCTTGAACCTACTAAGATTTTACACTAGCTGGACTCAAAATTAGAGTGAGATTTTACACTAGGATGATCTCGAATCGATATAGATTTTAACCAGAAAGGAAAAGAATCATAAAAGCTTTCACTCACCAATAAAAAAGTTGTTCCTCAAATTAGTTATTGCTTGTATATCTGAAAAACAATGTTCAAATATCTGAAAGACTCTGACTCTACAACTAAGAAGTATTTTCTGGACCACTATCATTCTTCAATCAGAATCAATCAAGTAAGATGAGAAGAATCAAGGCTCGGAATCAAAGACTTGAGAATCAGAAAGGTTGTTGCCATAATATCTGATTTCAAGATCCAAACATCAGAAAAGCTTTTGATATCAACTTCAAAAAAGCTTTAGCCTACAACGACGAGATTTATTTTTTAGATAAGTTGTTGCTTATATATCTGAAGACAAGAATCCACTAATAAAAGACTTTGAAATGAAACATCTTCTCACCTAATCGTCATCTCTCAATTAGATAAGAAATACGCCTTCAAGACTAGTTCTAAGATAAGAAATCAAACTTTGTGTTTCGGAAAATTTATTGCTATTATTTCTAAAGATGAGTCATGGTTCTGACAACTTTGGTGTTCCTATGCTACAACAACAAAGTAGTTTATGAACTACTCATTAGGTATTCATCAGAAGAATGAAGGCAGCGTAATAGATCTCTTACAAGCTTAATACTTTAGAATCATAAGTATATCATCAGAAAATAAAGATCAAGAAACTTAGTCAAGAAGAATATAGTACAAAAAGTACACCACAAATTCCACTATGATAATATTGTTTATAATATTAACATAAGTTTTCTCCCATGTTCTTATGCTAACAACTGCAAGCAGCAGACTAAGGAAAGTGACGTTTCTTACTATTCCAAACCTCTCTTTAATCTATATGTTAGGAATAAACTGTTAGAAGGAGAAATGACCTTTCAATCCTTACAACGACTCTTTGTGGAAGCTATATAAAGAAGATCAATAGATTGATTGCAATTTGACAAAGTCGACTATATTGACGATGATGAAGTCCACAGACACAAAAATGAGAGATGAAAAGAATATATGAAAAGAAAGATGAAGAAAATGAAGACGAAGAATTCTACAAAATGCTATTCAAACTCTCATTAAATGAATGTTGGTAGAAATATGAAGAAGCAAGGAGTTAATACTCATAACTTGCTCAACAAAGAAAATGAAGAAGAAGAACACTACAAGATGTTTTAAATACATTTCTGTAGATTAATGTAAAATACACAAGAACTGTTGCTCATATTATATTGTATTTTTAATTCTTCATGTAAGTTGTTTAAACACAAGAGTTATTTCTCATAATTGTGTTAAACAATATGTACTTAAATTAGGAGTAATCTGCTTGATAAGAAGCATTCTTGTAATCTCCATAAAAATATATTTGTTTAGAATTGGTGTTGCCTCAAGTGATCGAGTGAAGATTTGTATAAAACTTGAAAAGACTTTGACAGCTGGTCATTGTAGATGAAATCCTATTAAGAAAGACCAAGTTGGTCAGAATTCTTAAGGGGTTAATGATTGTGGATCATTGTTTGGTTTTTAGTCACCGGCGGTAGCCCGTGCATTTGTAATCAGTTTGGTTATAGTGGATTAAGTCCTTGTCAAAGGCAAAATCACCCGAGGAGGATGGACAAGAGTAATCTTGTTGAAGGTGAACTTGGATAAACTGAATGTGTCCTTTTATATTTCTAGCATTCTATATTCTTTCATAGTTTTATCAACATAGTTTTTCAAAAAGGGAAAAGTCTTGAAAACACAATTCAAATCCCATATTTCTTGTGTTTTTCTCTACCTTCAATTATTTCTTGGATTTTGATAGTTATTCTACGACCCATTCTTCATGTAATCTTTGTCATATTTTCCTTTAACCTTGTTAGGACCACCATGTTTCTTCTTGGTTTGAGCTTGTAAGGCCTGTATTAATCCTTGAATACCTATTTTTTCAATAAGCCTTAATTCACGAGCTTCAAAGGAGCCAACCAAATCATTTAACTTTATTGTGACCATGTTACTCGTTTTTTGTATAGCCACGATGACATGATCAAAATGAGAGGTTAATGTTCTCATTACCTTCTCAATGATCATCCTGTCAGACATTGTTTTACCATTAATCTTCATCATATGAACACGAATCTAAACATTGGACACGTAGCCTACAACCTTATGATCTTCGCCCATCTTCAGTAATTCATATTCTTCCTCAAAGCTTGTAGCTTGACACGCTTGACCTTCTCACTTCCGTCATAATATTTGACAAGAATATCCCATGTTTCTTTTGTGGGTTAAATATATTTTTGATCCTTACAAATATCTCAAATTTCATTTTTAATCCCTATTAAAAAATGACAAATTTTTGTCTCTAAATTTTTTTTGTTCATCCAGATTTAGTCCCTGCTATTTTTTAAAATTTTTAAAATTGTTTAATTACCCTTAAACTTTTAAATTTTTGAATAATATTTTTCATATGTGTTTAGAATACTATAAAATGTTTCTTTATCAAATTTTAGAATTTTTTAAAATGAGAAGAATTAAATATAATTTTTTTAAATTTCAAAAGATATTGATAAAAATAATGAAAATCTCGACTGAGAAATCAAATTTTGAATTTATTTTTTTCCAAAGAACTTTTTATAACGTTCTAAACATATCTACAAAATAATCATTCAAAAATACGCATTGGTTTAACAACATGGACTTAAACTATGTGCATAATAATTTTGTAGGGACTAAAACATGTCATTATTTTAATAAGGACTAAAAATGAAATTTAAGATATTTATAGGGACCAAAAACGTCTTTAACCCTTCTTTTTTTTATTCAGCATAAGATATGCAATCGAAGTTTGCACCATAAATTGTAGATTGAATGCGGTATGATGCCTTACAATCATTATTCTTTGCATCTATGTGACACATTTTCTAAAAATTAGTTACGTGAGTTGCAAGCTCCGAAACACCATGAAGGACGATGTCGAGAGTTTCTTGAAATTTAAACAAGGACTTCATTTTTTTATGCCATCATTCTCAATTATTGCCATAGATAATAGGAAGAGAGTTGGGGATTCCATCACTACCATTCATATTTACAATAGATGTAAATCATAATCCTCAAAAGCACGACCACCTATACGCAAAACCATTGAGCTTTGGATACCAATTTGTTAACATAATTATTATAGACACGTGTGATATTGATTTAAATCACATGTATAAATCTATTATAGTAATATTAACCAACTATTTAGTCAAAGTGACTTCACAAATCATGAGAAAGGATGGATATGAAAAATTGTTATTAACTCCTACATCATAAGGTTCATGTTATTTCCTTCAATAAACATGGAAGTATGCAGTACAACAATTGTGAGAGATTAATGTTTAGCAAATTAATGCAGTACAATAGTATACATTGTAAGGCCTATTCCGTGGCAGTTTAATGTTTAACATATAGGCATTAATAAGATGTATTGTGTGGCAGATTATTGTATAAGGGGTGTATGCATGTAATATTCAACAAGGTGGTGAAATTCTACTGAATAAGTAGTGATGTACATACCTTTTCCATAATTGCTCTTAAATCATGTACATGCATCCCAACATATTTAAGACACTCATTGATCCAAAAGATGAAATAGATGATCTTGCCTTCATACTCAGTCTCTATTTCAATTTTATACCTAATTGCCCGTATGAAATGAAATAAAGTTAACCAGCAAAGTCATAAAGGCAAGAGAATCAATTAGTAACTAAGTATGAGGATATTACTTTGTGATTGGTACAATTTTTTTCACATAAGGTAAATATGAAAGCCTCCTCAGGAGACTTATTAGTCATGTTAGAAGATGGACACTACTCATGGTACCAACCAAATTGGCTTTTTTTTTTCTTCTGCAAAATACTTTGATTAGAACTCTTATAGTACATTTTGTAGTTGAAGAGGAATGAATGGAAAAGAAAAACAATACTAGACAAAAGAAGTTGCATGTTAAAGAGAATTGATGTCCCCAATAGTTTTGACCTCATTCATATAAAAGAAAGACTTGTCTTCAAATTCCCCTCGAGATGTAGATGGTTGGGATAGTTGTTGTGAAAGAACTTGGGAACTAACAGTGTCTCCCAATTTGAAGAAAAATGAAGGAATATATAGATTGGAATCCATCATAGATATTTGATATAAAGGTATAGAGTTAGATTAACATACTTAGCTTTGAAGGATGTGACATGTGGATGATCAAAATCAAGAAGCAGTTTTGATCCATTCCAAGCATTATAGATGTAAAGCTTTCCATTCGCTGTGAAAAAGGAAAATACATAAAAGAATTACCCTAAAAAGTGGCACAATATTAAGATATGAGTGAGTATACAATAGTCAATGAAAGGAAGAAAAGTGGCATCTCATTCGAAGCATTACTTGAACTTTGTTGCCACATAGCATGAGTGACTGTGATAGTTTTGGGGCCACTTGTGGTATTTTCATATGTGTGTGCCATAAATTGGTTGACATATGTTTCCCAAAGTGTAAGATCAATTCACTTCCACTTTAGATAAATAGACATTAATAATTAATACAATCAATTTAGTAATATGTAAAATAGTATCGAAAAAAAGTAATATAAAGATATTGACACCTCATCTAAAAAGAGAATATTGGCACACACCTTTCGTCCACCCCTTACACCCTGATTCTTCACTACTTGGTATAATACACCAATAAGATCACCATAAGAGGTAAAGGTATTGTAAAATCATTGAAATTAATAAAACTCTCAAGATTGGAAATTATAAAAATGTTGTTTCATTTACCATATTAATCACTTAACTTTGAAATCCCCATGTAAGAAATCGACAATGAGTTTGAAATTGAATTTGTGTGCTTTTATTTTTGGCATGTCTACCATGGTTATAGTGGTTACACCATTAAGAATTAGCTTCGAGAGGTTGTCACAGATCTTCAAAGGTAATTCATTGAGTAAAGGGTCACCATTATAAACCATATATGTTTAATGTTCTTGTAAGCGTTGTTTCAACATACCAAAATCTCAATTCTGGGTAAGTAGCCTTATAAATTAAATAAATTGCTAGCATGAATTTTAAGTGCATTGAAATCTATAAACAATTATAACAACAAGAATGAATACCTTGTTGTCTTGGATAACCCCTTCAAAGTGTTATTGCCCATTCACTCCTTAACAATCTATAGATCAACTACGCGAATGGCGATCTTCCAAACATTGTTACATTTCTTCAAATCAACAATCATAATAGGTGGTTTTGACATGGTGTGATGGTGATATGAAAAGTCACATAAGGAAAATAAGCAACATCTATCTTAAAAAATAATCAACTTCTAAGTATGACAATATAGAATATAGAATAAGAAAGAGTAAGAAAATTAAAAAAAATATTTCATTAACACAACATCACACATATTTGAAGAGATACCACGCCATCTTTATCATTCAAACAAAACAGGTCAACAATGACAGCAAGCATATAATGCTCAAACATCAATATGTCGATAAAAGAATGGACAAGAAATCATAAAAGGTTAAAACAACATCGTTTCAAAAAGTTTGTGGTATTCAAAAACATGAAAATAGTGAAAATATATATTATGTGACAATGAAAAAAGGTTCACAAAAATCGTTGCTCCATAGTTAAAACTAGAAGAAGAAACTAGGTAGAGAGAAAATGTTACCTTAGACAATGTTGAAGGAAGATGGATGAGTAGAGACGATAAGAGTCTTTTGTGTAGTTGTGTTCTTCAAGTTAGGGAACTGAGAAGAGATAGTGTGAAGTTAGAAATGAGTGTAATACCCACCCGAGTTATATGTGAGTGTAATATCATCTCTTAGATATTTTGAATGATGTTAAAATTATGTATTATTTAGTATTTGTATATTGGATCTTATCTCCCTATGTTATCGTTTCATTTTTATCTTAGGAAACTTATAGGTAAAATCAATAGTATTTGAGCAAGTTAGATATGTAAAAAAATATGCATTTTTGTGAGAATTCATGTTTGGAGTCGACTCACCCATGTTAGGAATCGACTCCCTCTGAAACATATTAGAAAATAAATCTATTTGTTCAAGAGGAGTCGATACATGGCCCCTTGGAGTCGATACACAACACGAAGGAGTCGACTCCCTCGAACTGTGGGTCGACTCCCACTTAAAGCTATTTTGAAATTAAATCCTTGTCTAGGATGGGTCGAGTCATTGGGCCTTTGGAGTCAATACAAAGCACGAAGAAATCGACTCCCACGTGCTATGTCTTAATTCCTACTGAAACATATTTAAAAAAATTAAGTTCACTTGGAGTCGACTCCCAGGCAGTGTATAGGTTAACTCTTTTGCCCTTGTGAGTCGACTTCCACCTCAAATGGGTCGACTCCCACTGTTCAAAATATTCAATTTTGTAATTTTGCAACCCTGATTTTTTGTTTTGTTTTCTCTTTTACTCACACACAAATATATATAGTCATCATGCATTATTCAAAGTGAATAAAACCAAATATATACACAAAAACTTCATATATACAACAACTACACATAATCATTTTTGTTGTGTAATCAAAGGATAGTTTGATAAGGTCCAATTTAGGATTGTTGTAATCAAATTGGGTTAAGATTCTTTGGGGGCTTCAAGATAAATCTGTTTGGGTTTTCTTCCAAGATCAAAGATTGATTTAGGAGTTTTTCACAAGATTGCACAATTTGGATTCAACCGAGTGAAAAATTTGAAGAACGAGGGTTCTGTCAAAGGAGAAACGGTAACAAGATGATCACTTTGATAATCTTGGGTCACAATATATGAAGGAAAATTGCGATAAAAACGCAGCGGAATATAAAATTTTCCTTTAGCGATCCTTACGAATGAGCATGGTCAGTGATAGAAACATTTACCTCTTGTGGCGATTCAGAATTGTGATCACGAGCGTTGATGAAGAACAACGCCTCTATTCAGTCCACACGAACAGATCGCTTCCGGTCACAGTGCTAGCTGATCACGAACGGAAACCTTGAGTGAGAGAGAGAGAGTCAAAAACGAAAATGCATCAAGTGAAATTGCTTCATCACAAGGGATCTACTTATAGAATCACTCGTGTGGACTACAAGCTAAAAGCCCAATTAAGGCTATAAGCTAAAAGCCCAATTAAGCTTATGGACATCATACCTTATGATGTACCATATATCACTTATCCACGTGGTACCTTACCACTTTCCGTATTACACTTAAGTGCATCGTACCTTACGGTGTTCCTTATTTATTTTATCTCTCATCAACCTGTCCTTATGTGTGTGACCCTGTAGGTTTTCGCGACGTTGACAATTATATTAAATCACACATTTAATATAATAAACAGTGAGCGGTATCTAGCAACACATCACTGTTACCCAAGTCACGAAAATGTCATGTGATCTGACCAAACCTTTTCCGTGATAATATTTGTGTTGTACAATTACCCTTTTTCCCTCATGTCTATATTGAACACAAGGCATACACTGTGTCACCCTTGTCCAGTTCAATATTGGGCCCTTAGACATTTATCCTGTTATGCAGGATGAGCAAATTCCATCTAGTTCACTCATGTCCCTCAGCATGCTTTGTGAAGTACCCATCAACCGTCTTTATAGTCATCCAGTTACGGATGACGTTTGATCAGCAATAAAGTACTTGACTCTACATCTAGGGTCCATAGTGGTTTCAGGTCGAAGGGTGGTATACACCATTATCATCATGAGAATAACTTATGACACTTTGCATAACATTCTATGTAGTATTCTCATAACGGGTCTATCCAGTATAAATATTACTCCTAATATTCATACCTATGTCAAGACTTGATAACTCCTTATCTATGATCCATGAGATGTGATCATCAATCTATCTTCATAATAATCTTAATGCTTTAATGTTATCCCACTTCACATTAAAGCTCGACTACGGATACTTTAAGAATAGTGTCTTATGTTTAATGGGATCTCATGATTAAGTCACACTTAACATTTCATTAAACAAATAAACCATTCTAGGGACTTTATTATTTTGGAAAGCAAACATAATAAAGAAATGCCTTTTATTATTAATAAATAATTCGATACAAGTACCAAAAGTATTGGCCTCTAGGGCTTACACCAACAATCTCATACTAGAACTAGAGCCAATCAGGCATACCCCTAATACCCATAGATCTAGTATGTCCATCATGCTTCAGCTGCGCAAGAGGCTTTGTTAATGGGTCAACAACATTGTCAAGTGTAGGTACTCTGCATATTTTCACATCTCCCCGATCGATTATCTCTCGAATGAGATGATAACGCCTAAGTATGTGTTTGGATCGTTGGTGAGATCTAGGCTCCTTAGCTTGTGCGATAGCACCATTGTTATCACAATAGAGATCAATGGGATCCACAATGCTATGGACTATGCCAAGTTCATTAATGAACTTCTTGATCCAAACAGCTTCCTTTGCTGCAGTTGAGGCAGCAATATACTCAGCCTCGATTGTAGAATCAGCAACTGTATCTTGCTTTGAACTTTTCCAGCTCACAGCGCCACCATTTAAACAAAACACATAACCAGATTGCGATCTAAAGTCATCCTTATCTGTCTGGAAGCTAGCATCGGTGTATCCAATTACAGCAAGCTCTTCCTGACCTCCATATATCAAGAATGAATCCTTAGTCCTTCTCAAGTACTTAAGGATATTCTTGACAGCTACCCAATGAGCATCACCGGGATTAGACTGGTACCTACTCGTTGCACTTAAAGAATACGAGACATCTGGTCGAGTACATAGCATGGCATACATGATAGATCCTATTGCAGATGCATATGGAATCTTATCCATGCGATCCCTTTCTTCCTTACTTGAAGGGGATTGTGTTTTTGACAGACACATGCCATGTTGCATAGGTATGAATCCTTTCTTGGAATCATGCATATTAAAGCGTCTCAACACTTTTTCTATGTATGTACTCTGACTTAGGCCAAGCAGTTTTCGTTATCTCTATAGATCCTGATTCCTAATATATAGGCTGCTTCACCTAGGTCCTTCATTGAAAAGCATTTCCCTAACCAAGTCTTCACTTGTTGCAAGGTAGGGACATCGTTTCCAATGAGTAATATGTCATCTACATATAATACCAGGAATACGATCATGCTCCCACTAACCTTCTTGTAGACACAAGGCTCATCTTCATTCTTGATGAATCCATATTGTTTTACTGTTTCATCAAAACGAAGATTGATTCCAGCTTCTGGAAGCTTGCTTCAATCCATAAATTGATCGTTGTAACTTACATATCTTTTGGGCTTCCTCTGGTATGTCAAATCCTTCAGGTTGTGTCATGTACACATCCTCAAGAAGATTCCCATTAAGGAAAGCAGTTTTGACATCCATCTGCCATATTTCATAATCATGATATGCAGCAATAGCAAGTAAAATCCGAACATATTTAAGCATTGCAACTGGTGAAAAGGTTTCATCATAGTCCACCCCATGAATTTGTTTATAGCCTTTTGCAACCAGTCTTGCCTTATAGGTATGTACCTTACCATCCATGTCAGTCTTCTTTTTGAAGACCCACTTGCATTCTATAGGGTTAACTCCTATAGGAGGCTCTACCATGGTCCAAACCTGGTCTGTGTACATGGAATCCATTTCAGATTTCATGGCTTCTAGCCACTTCTCGGACTCAGGACCAGTTATGGCCTCTTGGTAGGTCACAGGCTCATCTTGATCCATGAGTAATACATCACCCTGATCACTTATGAGATATCCATATCTCTCAGGTTGTTGACGTATCCTGCTTGACCTACGCTGGTCTTGTTCTACTTGAGCAGGTTGCTCTTCCACAACTACTTGTGTTTCCTGCTCTAATTCCTCCATAGGTGTATCAATGCTTTGTGGTTCTTGAATTTCTTCAAGCTCTATTTTCCTCCCACTGATTCTTTTGGAAATAAAATCCATTTCCAGAAAAACTCCAGTTCGAGCGACAAACACTTTGCCCTCAGAAGGATTGTAGAAGTAATACCCTCTTGTTTCTTTAGGATACCCCACAAATAAGCATTTGTCAGATTTGGGCTCAAGCTTAGTTGAAATTTGTCGTTTCACATAAACTTCGCAACCCCAAATCTTCATGTAAGACATATGTGGTTTCTTACCACTCCATATCTCATATGGTGTCTTCTCAACCTTTTTGGATGGAACCCGGTTAAGTGTGTAAGCTGCAGTCAATAGTGCATGTCCCCAAAAGGAGTTCGGAAGATCGACATGACTCATCATGGATCGTACCATGTCTAACAAGGTTCGATTTCTTCTCTCAGATACACCATTCCATTGTGGTGTTCCGGGAGGAGTAAGTTGGGATAAAATCCCACATTCCTTTAGATGGTCATCAAACTCTAGGCTTAAATATTCACCGCCTCGATCTGATCGAAGAACTTTAATATTCTTACCTAGTTGGTTTTGTACTTCATTCTTGAATTCCTTGAATTTTTCAAAGGTTTCAGATTTGTGTTTCATTAAATACACATAACCATATCTACTGAAATCATCAGTAAATGTGATGAAGTATTGAAAACCTCCTCTGGCTGGTATGTTCAGTGGTCCACATACATCAGTATGTATGAGGGCCAAAAGATCATTAGCCCTTTCACCTTTTCCTGTGAATGGGGACTTTGTCATCTTTCCAATTAAAAAAGATCTACATGTCTCATATGATTCATAATCAAAAGAGTCCAAGAGTCCATCTTTATGGAGTTTGGAAATGCGTTTCTCATTTATGTGGCCTAAGCGACAATGCCAAAGGTAGCTTAGATTTAACTCATTAGGTTTAATCCGTTTAGTATTAATGTTATAAATTGGCATTTCAAGATCAAGGACATATAGTCCATTGTTCATTTGTGCAGAAGCATAGAATATATCATTCAAATAAATAGAGCAACAATTGTTCTTTATTATAAATGAAAAACCAAACTTGTCCAAACAAGAAACGGAAATAATATTCCTACTAATTGCAGGTACATAATAACAGTTCTCTAACTAAATTATTAAACCACTAGGTAAAGTCAAAACATAAGTTCCTATGGCTAAAGCAGCAACCTTTGCTCCATTTCCAACTCGTAGGTCAACTTCACCTTTTGCCAAATCTCTACTCCTTTTTAGCCCCTGCACATTAGTACAAATGTGAGAACCGCATCCAGTATCTAATACCATGATGCAGAAGTAGATAAATTAATTTCAATAACAAAAATACCTGAATTTGAAGTCCCTACTCCATTTTTCATATCTTCCAGGTACTTTGGGCAGTTTCTCTTCCAATGTCCGGTCTTACCGCAATGGAAGCAAGTGCCCTCCTTTGCTATGCCTCCACTAGGCTTCAAAGTAGGAACAATAGGTTTAGGCTTGGCAAATTCCTTGCCTTTCCCTTTACCAACCTGCTTGGTAGGCCTCTTGTTCAGCTTCTTTCCATTACTGACCATCAGAATGGACTTCCCTTTTGTCTTCATATTTTGCTCAGCAGTTTTCAACATGCTTAGCAATTCTGGAAGACTCTTATCCATGTCATTCATGTTGAAATTCATGACAAACTGATTAAAGCTATCTGGTAACGATTGTAAGATAAAATCAGTTGCAAGTTCCTTTCCAAGCGGAAACCCTAACCTTTCAAGGTTCTCCACATACCCAATCATTTTGAGTACATGGGGACCTACAGGGTTTCCCTCAGATAACTTGCTGTTAAAAAGGGCCTTTGAAACCTGAAACCTCTCATTTCTTGCCTGCTCTTGATAGAGCATTTTCAGATATCCGATCATATCGAACGCTGACATGTTCTCGTGTTGCTTTTGCAACTCCGAGTTCATAGTAGCTAGCATGAGACAAGCGGCTTCGTTAGCATCATCAAGATGCTTCTTATAAGCTTCTCTTTCTGCCTTAGGTGCCGAACTAGGCGGTTCCTCTTCAGGAACAGGTGTCTCCAAGACATACAACTTCTTATCATGCTTGAGGACAATCCTCAGATTTCGGTGCCAATCCAGGAAATTTGTCCCAGACAATTTTTCCTTATCTAGGATTGATCGCAAAATATGGTTGTTTGTTGTCATGGTAATCTACAAAAAAAATGAAAATATAAGTATCATTAAAACAACATATTTAATTAGGCCTTTAATCAAATATGCTCCCACTATTTTACTCAAACCAAATGACCCTCATCATTTGATTCGGAAAATCCCGTTGGAAGACTTTCTAGTGGGTCGAGATCCACATTTAACTTTGTTCTAAGTCAGCGTTAGGCTGATTACACAAAACTAGGTTATTTAGGTAGGAACTCCTTCCAATTGTATCTCATACAACTCTCGAATATTTTCAGTTGGGTGAATAACTCCTTATTCTAATTCATCGTATGAATCATTCCCAACTCTTGCTTCTAAACATGTATAATCTTATTATAATGTGTTTAGTTAAGTTTGACCCATTGTTTTAGCAGTTGGATATTACAATTATCCCATCGCACCTTACCAATATAGAACATGCACCTCGCGTAGGCGAAACCTACATTGTTCGATACTAGTCTTGATGAGTGCTAAAACTTGGAAAGCATGAACTTAATATTTTAACTTGAGGGATTTTGTTATTAGTTTGATCTCACCGGCTTAACATGCAATTCGTCTCTCTCATGCATCAACATACAAACACATGCATCAATATACATAAAAGGATACAGTTATGGCCCCTAGCGCAATTGTTCTCCCAAGCCAATGAGAGAACCTAAGCTAACCTAATAACGATCTAAACTTCTCCAAGCAAGATCTTCAAGGTTATCCTCCTTTGATATTGTATTCTTCTCTTTCTTCATAACAATACATTACATAAAAGAAACTCGTTTTACATACGAGGGAGTGAGATGAGAAAATAAGTTACATCAAGAATTTTAGAGAGAGGCACGACACGCAGGCCGTATTTTACAATCCCAAAACAAAATAAGGAAAAAAAAAAACTAAGGCCATAACTGATCACCACAAGACAATAATAATAAACACACTTTTATTATTAGTTTAAATTTTGTTAATTAAAAAAAAGGCAAATTAAATTCCGACGATAAACACACTACGCAGAATTTTAATGAACAATTCATTTGAAATCGGCGTCATTTTCGCACAACTCTTGTGCATTCACAACCCTAATCACATAACTCTGCAACAACACAACCCTTGTGCCGTCATGAACCTTAATGCAACAGTTTCATGCTGTCAAACACATTTCGATTGTTATTCCTATGATTAATCACATGCCATTGCTTCACCATACTAATGTCGGATTCCGAAGCATATGAACAGTGATCGGTCAAAGGAATAACAATCATCAAGTGTTTGAATGAACGAAACAGAAACAGTATATCCCATATACCATCGTTGCATCAGATTTAATTATATCATATATAAAAGTGATCGATCTTACTTGTGTAACCTATGGACGATCGATGTATCGCTGCTTCACCATACTAATGTCGGATTCCGAAGCATAGTCAACATCAATCATCCAAATCGTACACAACAGATGCCAAATTTAATTACTCGTTTATTATTCAATTCATTATGGTTTTAATCAAATCAAAACAGAAAATATAGAACATAAACAACTATCAGATCCATGGTTTCGTAAGTGGCTCTGATACCACTGAAGGAAAATTGCGATAAAAACGCAGCGGAATATAAAATTTTCCTTTAGCGATCCTTACGAATGAGCATGGTCAGTGATAGAAACATTTACCTCTTGTGGCGATTCAGAATTGTGATCATGAGCGTTGATGAAGAACAACGCCTCTACTCAGTCCACACGAACAGATCGCTTCCGGTCACAGTGCTAGCTGATCACGAACGAAAACCTTGAGTGAGAGAGAGAGTCAAAAACGAAAATGCATCAAGTGAAATTGCTTCATCACAAGGGATCTATTTATAGAATCACTCGTGTGGACTACAAGCTAAAAGCCCAATTAAGGCTATAAGCTAAAAGCCCAATTAAGCTTATGGACATCATACCTTATGATGTACCATATATCACTTATCCACGTGGTACCTTACCACTTTCCGTATTACACTTAAGTGCACCGTACCTTACAGTGTTCCTTATTTATTTTATCTCTCATCAACCTGTCCTTATGTGTGTGACCCTGTAGGTTTTCGCGACGTTGACAATTATATTAAATCACACATTTAATATAATAAATAGTGAGCGGTATCTAGCAACACATCACTGTTACCCAAGTCACGAAAATGTCATGTGATTTGACCAAACCTTTTCCGTGATAATATTTGTGTTATACAATTACCCTTTTTCCCTCATGTCTATATTGAACACAAGGCATACATTGTGTCACCCTTGTCCAGTTCAATATTGGGCCCTTAGACATTTATCCTGTTATGCAGGATGAGTAAATTCCATCTAGTTCACTCATGTCCCTCAACATTCTTTGTGAAGTACCCATCAACCGTCTTTATAGTCATCCAGTTACGGATGACGTTTGATCAGCAATAAAGTACTTGACTCTACATCTAGGGTCCATAGTGGTTTCAGGTCGAAGGGTGGTATACACCATTATCATCATGAGAATAACTTATGACACTTTGCATAACATTCTATGTAGTATTCTCATAACGGGTCTATCCAGTATAAATATTACTCCTAATATTCATACCTATGTCAAGACTTGATAACTCCTTATCTATGATCCATGAGATGTGATCATCAATCTATCTTCATAATAATCTTAATGCTTTAATGTTATCCCACTTCACATTAAAGCTCGACTACGGATACTTTAAGAATAATGTCTTATGTTTAATGGGATCTCATGATTAAGTCACACTTAACATTTCATTAAACAAATAAACCATTCTAGGGACTTTATTATTTTGGAAAGCAAACATAATAAAGAAATGCCTTTTATTATTAATAAATAATTCGATACAAGTACCAAAAGTATTGGCCTCTAGGGCTTACACCAACAATATATTCACAATTTGGGTTCAGCCGAGTCAAAGCTTTGAAGAACAGGGGGTTCGGTCAAAGAAGTAACGATAACTAGAGGATCAAATTGGAAATATTGAGTTACTTAACCGAGCTCAAGATTGAGGGAAAATAAGAAGATATAATCAACATCAACCATAAGGTTTGAAGGGTTGGATTGCTACTTTTTCTCTTGTAAAACTACATTTGCAAAAATTAATTTTCATTATCTCAATTCCATTAGAATTAAGGGCAAACGTATCCATAGCGATGCCGATTGGGGAACTGCCTAAACAAATCTCTCTCTCTCTCTCTCTCTCTCTCTCTCTCTCTCTCTCTCTCTCTATATATATATATATATATATATATATATATATATATATATCACTGATACTTGTAAATTGTGAAACCATTGTGTTGTACCCCAAAATTTGCCCTAGCTTTTTTCTCAAGAAATCACAGCTTCAGGCGTTTCCTGATTTTTCAGATTGGCTCAAGAATCGGTCAAACAGACTTTTCTCGTCAGTCAGACCCAATTAGGGTTTTATTGATTTTCAGGGCTCTAGAATGTTTCAAACAGTTGGCTTAGGGTTTTGGTTGATTTTGGCTCAACTTCGATCAGGCAAACGCTTCTTTGGCATTTAATCAGGAATTAGGTTTGTTCATGTGCGGTTCTTCAGAAAGATTTAATTCTATGGTGCTTTGCAAGTTATTCCGAGATTTGGTTTGAATTCGCATTGTTTGACTTAATCAATATAAAGAATGCATTTGGATTGAATTCACGTTTGTTTGACTGAATCAGTAAAAAGGATACATTCAGTTTGAATTTGCAGAGTTTGGTAAAAATCAGTAAAAAGGGGAATGCGTCTGATCAGTTGTTGTGATTAACTGTTGTTTTGCTTTGGATGTTTGAAACGCCAGGTTTAACTGATCAAATGCTGAAGCATTGTTTATTTAATTATTTATTATTCTAAGATTAAATGATTGGAATTTATTTTCAATTATTGTAATTAAAGAATTATAAATAATAAATAAACAAAAGGAGGAAAAAGAATTAATTGGATAAATAAACTTTTATTGATTTTTAAATTAATTGTACAATTGTTTTGTTGTTTACAACAATGATTTTACATTTATTTAAATTTAAATAAAAAAAGAAAACTATCCTAAACATTTTTCTAATCTTCAATTCTTCATCTGCTATCCCTTGCTCCAGTGCTCCATTTTAATTATTCATCTGCAAAGAAAAGAAGAAAAGTCAATAGCAGATAAATAAATAAAAGAGACAGATAAAAATAAAGTTCATCATTAAGGGCAACTGATTGGGATCAGTTAGCCCTCTCTGCAAATCACGGGATTTCTCCCGGTTCACAAAGAGGGATGAATATTTATTTGCTAAACTTTGAATGCACAAATGTAAAGAATGCACAAGTCAAAATTATCAAACCACTGCACAGTTCAAATCAAACTACAAAGTCCAAATTCAAACTTTCTGCCAAAAGTACAAAATACTGTCACAAGGCTATCCAAGCTGTCCACAAGATGTCAAGATATCAAAGATATCAAAGTATCAAAAGGTACAAAGTGCAGCACAAAATCTGGAGGAAAAGGGACAAATATGCAGAGGAAGATTAATATGCAAGCAAGCTAATTCTTTTCATCATTTCCCAAGAGTTGCCCTTTCAGAAAAAGTACAAAGCATAACATATTTTAATGTTTTTGTACTGGAGAGAGAAGAAAAAGAGAAGAAGAAATAGGGCTTACAAGTTTAGGCTTTAGGCAGGAAGAAAAATATAAAACAAACTGAACACAGTACAGAAAAGGGAGGACAAACAAAAAGGAGAACTCAGAGCAATCCAAAGAAAACCCTGTCCAGCCTTAACCATCAAACAACAAACCTGTGTACACCACAAGCCTATAACCTGCAGTTAAACTCAAACTGCAACAAAAAGCCAAAAACCAGTAGAAGCCTGTATTGAAAACCTTGCAAGTCCCAAAATAATCAAAAGCCAAAAACTGACAAACAAAAACCAGTAAGACCTTTCAAGCGCCAAACAAACATCCAAGGCCAAAACCTGTATCCAAGTACAAAAAGCCTCACAACCTGTCAAGTTAAACCATCAGAGGCCTTAAAGCCTAAACAAACTTGTAAGCTCTAAAACCATCACCAAGCCTGTACCACCAGTTTTCAAACCCCCAGCATAATCAATATAACCACAAGCATATCAAACCAAAAAGCTTTAACCTACAAAACTCACCAAAAGGGCCAAGTTTGCAAGCCTGAGCCTCAAAGCCATTAACCTGCTAAAACCTCCCAATCCTCAAACCTGCTTAAAACACCACCTAACCAAAACCTGTCCAGCTCAAAACGAAAACAAAATGATCCAAACACAAAAAGCCAACACAAACTTATAAGCTCCCAAACCATAAACCAGTGGAAACCTGCATTAAGCTTGCCTAAAGCCTTAAACCAAAAGCTCAAACCTTATACCAGAAAACAAACAAAATCGCCAAAGCCTTAAACCAGTCAAGCTATAAAGCCTGATATCCAAGCCTAAACAAAACTGGCCAAGCCAAAATGCCTACCCTGTCCAGCCTTTCAAAAAACCAGAAATGATACAAGCCTAGCTTCAAGCATCAAGCCCTCAGAACTCAAGGAGTTCATCATATGGGCATTCATAAAACACCCAACATTCAAGCATTCAACAATAACACATATCAGAAGCTACAAATAGCAAAGCATCAAGGCAAACATTCCAAAAGGCAACTAAGAGACGAGATAAAGAAACAATCAAGCATACTCAAGCATACTCAAGCATTCAAGGTCAACTCTAAGCCCTCAGAAAGACATCATCCCTGGGCGTAAAAAAATCAACATTCAAGGCAACCAAACAGAAACATTCAAGGCAACAGAGAAGAAGAAAGAAGTGAAATCAGAAAAGGTTTTCAGGCCATAATCATCATCAAACCCTAATACAAGCAAAGAGTAACACAAACCAGGAATAAAAGCTAGCACCCAGTGTTCGTCATCACCGTCGTCACCTTGCCGTCAAAGCCCCTCAGACGCCGCCACGTCCGCCTCTCCCTCCAATAAAAGGTAGCCTTCTTTCCTTTTCATAACCACCACAAAACTAAAGTCAGAAGTAATAAGCAGAAACGAAACATGTAAAACATAAAAACGGAAACCCTCACTCGAATAACTCAGAAAATGTTACCTTCAAGTCACGTCGCTGAATGACCCAGGGAGGAGAGACAGACGACAACGTTGTTTGGCTTAGACGAGGAAAGACATAGTTCTGATGGCTATGGCTTTGAGGAAGATGAAGAGAGAGCGGAGAAGACGAAGAGAGAACGAACGGCGCTGTAAACCCTAAGCCAATGTCCCAAAATGAAACAACTCGTTTAACCCTAAAACAGTCATAAACCCACTTGGGCCTCGCCCATTTTCAACAACCTTAAGCCCACTGAAAGTTGGACACACACCCCCTTTTTCTCTCTATCTATTCTTTTTTTGTTTTATTTTCGTTTGGGCCCAAGCCCATTTATTTCTTCTTTCCATTTCCCTTTATTTTTACAAAGTAAAATTTTTGTTTATTTTCTTTTAACATAACCTTTTTTGAGATAATCCACTAGTTTTGTATAGAAAAAATATTAATGCATAAAAACAATTTTTAAGTTAATACTTTTTCTTTTCTTAAAAAAAAAAAACATTATTTTGTACATAATCAATAAAAATACATTTTTCTAACATACAATAATTTAAATTCTTAACATTTAATTAAAATATTCTTTTGCATATATTAAACACAAATTATAAAGATACATTTTTATATCAAAATGTAAAATGACAATTTTCAAACTTAGAATATTTTCTTTTCTTAAAATTTCTTTTTGTACATATTAAAGAAATATACAAGATTACAAAAGACTAAATAAATAAATATTTAATTTCTTTCTTTAAGTTAACCATACCTTAATAATTCACTAAATTCACATTTTCGCACCTGTAAATAATTACATACACGTATACACGTACACTTACACAATATACTTACATTTGATACATTATACATTTGCTTATTTTGTATATTCGTTACATTTACATTTGATCGCAAATTCAATTTGGTTGTAACTTATTGGACACTACATTCCTAAAGTCTCATCCCCATTTGTGAATTTGTACCCCCACTCCCGGATACTATTTGTAATAGCGTAGACTTTAAATTCTTGCAATTTACCGCTTTCAATTATGCCATGGTTAGACCTAGGGTTTGCATGTACATAAAATCAAACGCTAGATAACCTAATGCAAGACAAATACAAGAAATCAATACACAATCACACTTGCACCCCCTAGGGTAATCCCACATGTTGCCTTCCAAAATGGGCCATGCTTGCACGTCGAGTTTCTTTGGCAAAACAAATTCAAATGATCATAAGTCCCTCGATGACGCTTTCGAAAGTTGCCTAAATAGAATGATCATAGTCCCTTCAAAGAAAATTGCCAAAGACACTTGGCCCCATTGCATTCATGGTCCATACGATGACCCGCGCCTGTCCCGTTAAACTTCCTAAACGCAAGATTGTCCACCAAATTCAATGGTGGAACAAAATTGTTAAAAAGGGTTGAAAACATAGAGAAAACCTTTGAGTACAATAGGGTATACAAAACTCTTAGTTACTTGAGATCAACTTGCAAAAACACTTGCCTTATTTTCAAAAACCACACTTCATACACACTTTCAAAACAAACTCTAAAAAACATTTGAAACATCTTTTCGAAAAGATACACACTTTTGTAAAACACTCAAACACGAGTCGAATACATTGGTTGCCTAAAACAAGGCATCTTTTTCAAAACATTTTCAAACACACACACACACACACACACACACCACAATTTCAAAGCAATCGAAAATCAAGGCAAGTGATCTAAAAAACCAAGTAACTAAGAGCCCATGGATAACCATGGATGAAAAGGGTGCTAATACCTTCCCTTTTCATAATCTACCCCCCGAACCCACGAAATATCTCAAAAGGTTTTTGCTGTGCTTTTTAACCTTTCCTTTAGGTTAAAATAAAAAGTCGGTGGCGACTCTTGCTCAACCGAACAAGTGCGAATACAAACGCAAACCTCAAGTCAGTTCTCCCACCGTATCACAGAACTGGCGACTCTGCTGGGGACTCTTAAAAGTGGGGTTACCTTAGGGTTTAGATCACCTTTACTTTCTTGCTTTGATTGACTTGATTGCTTTATCTTTTGGGTTCTTGTTTGGGTTTGTTGTAAATCTTACACCCGGATTTGGGGCACCTTCTTAGGTAAATAGCAAAAAAACTGTGAGGGAACTGTGCGGGGTATACCGACATGGTTGAAGCAGTAAGCTATGTTAGTGTGACATATTTGTGAGTACCGGTAACCCTTGAGTTCAATCAAGGAGAGTACGGGGCCGCTGAGTGATGTCGTAAAGCACTAACGAACTCTTAGAACCTTAATTGACCATCTTAGCCTTTTTAGGGGTAGTGAGATGAACGACTTTGGTGCAGTCCGAAGTTGGTAGATACTCGATACTACACTCATTTGAGGGTTGTTTCTTGGAATATTTTGGTCGCCAGTAAGTGGCTAAACCGAAACAATGAACACAGAAAACAATCCAATGATATTGAGCTCCTTAGAACCCGGTTTATATTTTAGGACAGGATGAGCCAACTAACTTCAAGAGGGTACTTACCTAAACCCCATGCAAGCCCAAACCTAAGGACTTGTTTGCTTTGTGTGAATATGTCTGTCTGTATATACACTTACTTGCTTGTGCATACATGTACATAACATCATGACATCATACCATAGCATTTTCAATAACCATTTCAAAGATCTCGAGGGTTCTTTTGATGCAGGGTTACGTTGAACCAGACGTCTACCAAAGGGGCAAGAGGTTTCTCCTCTAACCAATACCAATCAAAGTTCAAGTACAATAACTTGAATCAGTGGCTATGACCCACTCGACATGGTGAGCTTGATTCTCGTGGAAAGACATCCACCAGTGCACAGTTCTCCAAACAAAGATCAAGTGCAACAACTTGAATCAGTGGCTATGACCCACTGGACATGGTGAGCTTGATTCTAGTGGAAAGACATCCACCGGTGCAAAGTTCTCCAATCCAAGAGCAAAGTTCAACCTCTAACATTTTCTTGTGTCTACCCCAAGAGATCCTTGAAAGCATGCATCCATATATCATGCATTGCATTTTGACAGTCTTTCCTTTTTCAGGTTTCCTTACTCTCCTGCTGTTTATTTCAGTAAGAGATGGCTCTAGAAAGGTCTGTCAAAGACATCCAAGACCAGACTGCTCAGCTGCAGGAGATGTTCCTGAACTTGTCTCTGGGGCAAGAAGAAATGAAAGCTCTCCTCACAAAGGGCTTGGAGAATTCAAACAATTCCAGGAGTGATCAGCTTGCAGAGATGCAGTTTGATCTGACAACATTAAGGACCCAAGTGATGGGACAGTTGGTGGGCCAGATGGCTCTCATCCAAGACCTATCTCAAAGACAAGAGGAACTCAGAGTTCTTGTCCGCCAACTCCTTCAAAACAACCAATTGGGGCAAACATCTGAGGTTGAAGAGCAAGTCACCGCTCAGCCTCCATCCACTCAAGAAGACAAGGGGAAGGCTCCGTCGCTTGCTTCAGGGTCACAAGCCCATCAACAACCTCGTCAGCGTCAATGGGGTAATCGACGTAAGCAAGAAACGTCGGGAATACAGTTCACGGAGACTGAAATACCATCATTCTTCATACTGAAGCGCCTGTTGGAGGTCAACCTGCTTACCTTAAAGGATCCTCCTCAGAAGCTCAATATCTCCTCTCCTAACTATCATCCCGACGCATTTTGTGTTTATCACTCCTACAGCCCGGGACACGACACCAACGACTGTTGGGCCTTGAAGAACAAGATTCAAGATCTGATCGACATTGGGGTGCTGGAATTCATGCCAGACGGCGAGATGAAAATCTTCCGTTAAGGGGTTCTCCACCTGAAGTGACAAAGCTCAAGCTGAAAGACTTTTGCTTCATTTTGAATTTTCAAAGTTGTAATTTCTTTTGTTATCAAACAATTATCTGTCGATGTTAAACTCTGTTTTCATTAATGCATTGCATATGTTTGTCTTGAATTCATCCATGCGTTTCACTACTCTTATGCTTTTCTTTATGATATCTGACTCTTGATAAAAAGCTGCAAGCCTTTAGAGGGAGGATGACGAAACAATACCATAATCTTATACAGTATGCTTTTGAACAGACCTTGCTGATGATGTACAGGCATTTCTTTCAATTCCCAAACACTGGAGTTATAAGGAAGTTAATCCCTAGTCAACCCCTTCGAGCCAAAGAAGTAGGAGTTTTCTGTTCTAAACAATCAAAACCTTTGATATAAACCCGGGGCAGGGTAGTATCTCAGTTAATTCAAAAGAAAATGAACATTGAAGTTGCAAACTCTCAGCTCATAATACAACGAACGATGTCAAAGAAAAAGAAAAGCTTTCCTTTGGAATCAAAAGACAAGGGTGGTTCCCTATCACACAGACAGTCAATCTCTCAAAAGAGAAAAGCCCACCAAGCCAAAACCTATAAAGGAGGCTTAAGAAAGCTGGGGCATCCCGCTGACTGTAATCTCGGAAAACGGGAACAGTCAGGCAAAAGTTAGGGATAACAAATCAAAATCAAAATAGTGAGGTTATTACAAAATCCTCAACAACATGAAAAATGTTGAAAAAGAAAAAGGAGATGATGACTGTCTCCCAAATTCAACTGGTGAACCATCGCCCAAAAGTCGTTCCAAACTCAAAACAGAGCGCGACGCACAATTAACTGAGCTTAGGTATGAAGAACATCATGAAGAGCGGGTGGGTACCAATATACTTTGAGCCTTTATCCTTTGTTTCTTAAACCGCGAACCAAGCCACGTTACAACCCTTCAAAAGTCCTAATTGAAGCATGGGTTAGTTCGAAAGCATACTGTTACAAAAGGTATCCTGACTCCTGTAAGGCTTTGCTCTAATTCTTGTGTTGATCTGTCTTATGAAAAGTTTTCTGTTAAAAAAGCATTTTTCAAAACTTCGAGACAAACATAAACTCTGCATTACTTGAATATCACTGTCTGCATTTGGATTTTTGTTTGACAGCAAAGAATTTCATACAGCGAATGTTCGGAGGAACGAAAACTCTCTCAGTGAGCAAAATCACTTCAAAAGGATAACACTTCCATTACAAATCTCCTATCAACAAGGGGCATGACGTAGCACCATCCAGTTAACCTGGGGCAGTCCAGTCAAGGTCCAACAGATCTTTCAAAATCCAGTTAACCTGGGGCAGTCCAGTCAAGGTTTCAACAGATCTTTCAAGATTCAGTTGACCTGGGGCAGTCCAGTCAAGATTTCAAGAAATCTCTCAATATGCAGAGTAATCTGATTCAAGACTCCTTCATCACCACTTGGGGCATTCGAATGTCAAAAGTGTTCAACAAATCAACTATCACAATTCCAGACTCGATTCCTGTATCTAGCCAGGGCACGTCTGAAGAGTTTGAAGATTCGATTCCTGTATCCAGCCAGGGCATATCTGTTGACGACTATTTCCAGACTCGATTCCTGTATCTAGCCAGGGTACGTCTGAAGAGTTTGAAGATTTGATTCCTGTATCCAGCCAGGGCATATCTGTTGACGACTATTTCCAGACTCGATTCCTGTATCTAGCCAGGGCACGTCTGAAGAGTTTGAAGATTCGATTCCTGTATCCAGCCAGGGCATATCTGTTGACGACTATTTCCAGACTCGATTCCTGTATCTAGCCAGGGCACGTCTGAAGAGTTTGAGGATTCGATTCCTGTATCCAGCCAGGGCATATCTGTTGACGACTATTTCCAGATTCGATTCCCGTATCCAGCCAGGGCATATCTGTTGACGACTATTTCCAGACTCGATTCCTGTATCTAGCCAGGGCACGTCTGAAGAGTTTGAGGATTCGATTCCTGTATCCAGCCAGGGCATATCTGTTGACGACTATTTCCAGACTCGATTCCTGTATCTAGCCAGGGCACGTCTGAAGAGTTTGAAGATTCGATTCCTGTATCCAGCCAGGGCATATCTGTTGACGACTATTTCCAGTCTCGATTCCTGTATCTAGCCAGGGCACGTCTGAAGAGTTTGAGGATTCGATTCCTGTATCCAGCCAGGGCATATCTGTTGACGACTATTTCCAGACTCGATTCCTGTATCTAGCCAGGGCACGTCTGAAGAGTTCCAGATCAACACCTGTAACAAGCCAGGAAAATATCTATGAACGACCGATTGTAGACCAACACCTCTAACAAGCCAGGAAATTATCTACATCACCACTTGGGGCATTCGAATGTCAAAAGTGTTCAAAAACCTGATGCAGTTTTACACAGACTCATCATCAGGAAATCCTACACAGATCTCCTCAAAACAGGAAGTCCCCAGTAGTTTGGCATACAACCCAAGCTTCTGCTTTCCCCAACAGTGGTCCCAAGACTTCTCATTTTTCAACAATCAAGAGATTCTTGCCCTCCACAGCAGCAGTCAAAGAATTATTTTCCCCGACAGCAGTCAAGATTCTTTTATCTTCAGCCATCCAGGATTCATTTATCCTCAGCACTAGCTTATCAACTTACATGCGCATTCATCACATTCATGTCATGAACATTGATGTCACATACATTGCATCATGCATCATAACATTGCATGCAACTAACCCTTTACCTTTTCAGGTAAGATCAGTCGACAAACAAAGATCATCTCCCGAGATTTCATTCGGAAATAGTTCAGATGTGACCCAGACACGACAACATTCTGATATTTATTCTAGATTCACTCAGATGCAGTTTTACACGGACGCATCATCAGGAAACCCTACACCGGTTCCTATTCAACTTCAAGACTTCTGAAAACAGTTCACGGGTTCTCCAGTAACGGATGTTAACCTATCACTTGTTCAGATTCTTCTCAAGACTTCTGAAAACAGTTTATGGATTCTTCCCAACAACGGATGTTAATCTATCACTTGTTCAGATGCAATTTTTGAAAACAGTTTACGGACGCTTCCCTACAACGGATGCTGCTCTATTGCTTATTCAACTTCAAGACTTCTGAAAACAGTTCACGGGTTCTCCAGTAACGGATGTTAACCTATCGCTTATTCAGATTCTCCTCAAGACTTCTGAAAACTGTTTATGGATTCTTCCCAACAACGGATGTTAATCTATCACTTGTTCAGATGCAATTTTTGAAAACAGTTTACGGACGCTTCCCAACAACGGATGCTGCTCTATTGCTTATTCAACTTCAAGACTTCTGAAAACAGTTCACGGGTTCTCCAGTAACAGATGTTAACCTATCACTTGTTCAGACTCTTCTCAAACTTCTGAAAACAGTTCACGGGTTCTCCAGTAACGGATGTTAACCTATCACTTATTCAGACTCTTCTCAAACTTCTGAAAACAGTTCACGGGTTCTCCAGTAACGGATGTTAACCTATCACTTGTTCAGACTCTTCTCAACTTTTGAAAACAGTTTACGAACGCTTCCCAACAACGGATGCTGCTCTATTGCTTATTCAATCTCAACTCATGAAAACAGTTCACGGATTCTCCAGACACGGATGTCAATCTATTGCTTATTCAGACCCCCAGTTCAGAGATGTTCCGAAACAGGGAGGCCTTTCTGATGCTCGTCCACTCACCATTGACATACAATTCAACATTTCCAAATGGCATCTTTAAGCCCATTCTCAGATGGCATCTATAAGCCCATCCTCCTATCAGCAGTCGCCAAATGACATCTTTAAGCCCATTTCCAGATGGCATCTTTAAGCCCATCCTCCTACCAGCAGTCACCAAATGGCATCTTTAAGCCCATTTCCAGATGGCATCTCTAAGCCCATCCCCCGACAAGATTCTATCGCATCACATGGCATCTTTAAGCCCATCACCAAATGGCATCTTCAAGCCCATTCACCTCTACCATCACATCGCCGAGTGCAAATTTTCTGGGCACTTTAGTGTCCAATCTTCTTTTACCTTCAAGTCGCGAAAGGCAAACTTGCCAATCTAACTCTTCAGGTTCAAGAAGATTGAACAGGGGCAACTGTTGTACCCCAAAATTTGCCCTCGCTTTTTTCTCAAGAAATCACAGCTTCAGGCGTTTCCTGATTTTTCAGATTGGCTCAAGAATCGGTCAAACAGACTTTTCTCGTCAGTCAGACCCAATTAGGGTTTTATTGATTTTCAGGGCTCTAGAATGTTTCAAACAGTTGGCTTAGGGTTTTGGTTGATTTTGGCTCAACTTCGATCAGGCGAACACTTCTTTGGCATTTAATCAGGAATTAGGTTTGTTCATGCGCAATTCTTCAGAAAGATTTAATTCTACGGTGCTTTGCAAGTTATTCCGAGATTTGGTTTGAATTCGCATTGTTTGACTTAATCAATATAAAGAATGCATTTGGATTGAATTCACGTTTGTTTGACTGAATCAGTAAAAAGGATACATTCAGTTTGAATTTGCAGAGTTTGGTAAAAATCAGTAAAAAGGGGAATGCGTCTGATCAGTTGTTGTGATTAACTGTTGTTTTGCTTTGGATGTTTGAAACGCCAGGTTTAACTGATTAAATGCTGAAGCATTGTTTATTTAATTATTTATTATTCTAAGATTAAATGATTGGAATTTATTTTCAATTATTGTAATTAAAGAATTATAAATAATAAATAAACAAAAGGAGGAAAAATAATTAATTGGATAAATAAACTTTTATTGATTTTTAAATTAATTGTACAATTGTTTTGTTGTTTACAATAATGATTTTACATTTATTTAAATTTAAATAAAAAAAGAAAACTATCCTAAACATTTTTCTAATCTTCAATTCTTCATCTGCTATCCCTTGCTCCAGTGCTCCATTTTAATTATTCATCTGCAAAGAAAAGAAGAAAAGTCAATAGCAGATAAATAAATAAAAGAGACATATAAAAATAAAGTTCATCATTAAGGGCAACTGATTGGGATCAGTTAGCCCTCTCTGCAAATCACGGGATTTCTCCCGGTTCACAAAGAGGGATGAATATTTATTTGCTAAACTTTGAATGCACAAATGTAAAGAATGCACAAGTCAAAATTATCAAATCACTGCACAGTTCAAATCAAACTACAAAGTCCAAATTCAAACTTTCTGCCAAAAGTACAAAATACTGTCACAAGGCTACCCAAGCTGTCCACAAGATGTCAAGATATCAAAGATATCAAAGTATCAAAAGGTACAAAGTGCAGCACAAAATCTGGAGGAAAAGGGATAAATATGCAGAGGAAGATTAATATGCAAGCAAGCTAATTCTTTTCATCATTTCCCAAGAGTTGCCCTTTCAGAAAAAGTACAAAGCATAACATATTTTAATGTTTTTGTACTGGAGAGAGAAGAAAAAGAGAAGAAGAAATAGGGCTTACAGGTTTAGGCTTTAGGCAGGAAGAAAAATATAAAACAAACTGAACACAGTAAAGAAAAGGGAGGACAAACAAAAAGGAGAACTCAGAGCAATCCAAAGAAAACCCTGTCCAGCCTTAACCATCAAACAACAAACCTGTGTACACCACAAGCCTATAACCTGCAGTTAAACTCAAACTACAACAAAAAGCCAAAAACCAGTAGAAGCCTGTATTGAAAACCTTGCAAGTCCCAAAATAATCAAAAGCCAAACACTGATAAACAAAAACCAGTAAGACCTTTCAAGCGCCAAACAAACATCCAAGGCCAAAACCTGTATCCAAGTACAAAAAGCCTCACAACCTGTCAAGTTAAACCATCAGAGGCCTTAAAGCCTAAACAAACTTGTAAGCTCTAAAACCATCACCAAGCCTGTACCACCAGTTTTCAAACCCCCAGCATATTTAATATAACCACAAGCATATCAAACCAAAAAGCTTTAACCTACAAAAATCACCAAAAGGGCCAAGTTTGCAAGCCTGAGCCTCAAAGCCATTAACCTGCTAAAACCTCCCAATCCTCAAACCTGCTTGAAACACCACCTAACCAAAACCTGTCCAGCTCAAAACGAAAACAAAATGATCCAAACACAAAAAGCCAACACAAACTTGTAAGCTCCCAAACCATAAACCAGTGGAAACCTGCATTAAGCTTGCCTAAAGCCTTAAACCAAAAGCTCAAACCTTGTACCAGAAAACAAATAAAATCGCCAAAGCCTTAAACCAGTCAAGCTACAAATCCTGATATCCAAGCCTAAACAAAACTGGCCAAGCCAAAATGCCTACCCTGTCCAGCCTTTCAAAAAACCAGAAATGATACAAGCCTAGCTTCAAGCATCAAGCCCTCAGAACTCAAGGAGTTCATCATAGGGGCATTCATAAAACACCCAACATTCAAGCATTCAACAATAGCACATATCAGAAGCTACAGATAGCAAAGCATCAAGGCAAACATTCCAAAAGGCAACTAAGAGACGAGATAAAGAAACAGTCAAGCATACTCAAGCATTCAAGGTCAACTCTAAGCCCTCAGAAAGACATCATCCCTGGGCGTAAAAAAATCAACATTCAAGGCAACCAAACAGAAACATTCAAGGCAACAGAGAAGAAGAAAGAAGTGAAATCAGAAAAGGTTTTCAGGCCATAATCATCATCAAACCCTAATACAAGCAAAGAGTAACACAAACCAAGAATAAAAGCTAGCACCCAGTGTTCGTCATCACCGTCGTCACCTCGCCGTCAAAGCCCCCCAGACGCCGCCACGTCCGCCTCTCCCTCCAATAAAAGGTAGCCTTCTTTCCTTTTCATAACCACCACAAAACTAAAGTCAGAAGTAATAAGCAGAAACGAAACATGTAAAACATAAAAACGGAAACTCTCACTCGAATAACTCAGAAAATGTTACCTTCAAGTCACGTCGCTGAATGACCCATGGAGGAGAGACAGACGGCAACGTTGTTTGGCTTAGACGAGGAAAGACATGGTTCTGATGGCTATGGCTTTAAGGAAGATGAAGAGAGAGCGGAGAAGACGAAGAGAGAACGAACGGCGCTGTAAACCCTAAGCCAATGTCCCAAAATGAAACAACTCGTTTAACCCTAAAACAATCATAAACCCACTTGGGCCTCGCCCATTTTCAACAACCTTAAGCCCACTGAAAGTTGGACACACACCCCCTTTTTCTCTCTATCTATTCTTTTTTTGTTTTATTTTCGTTTGGGCCCAAGCCCATTTATTTCTTCTTTCCGTTTCCCTTTATTTTTACAAAGTAAAATTTTTGTTTATTTTCTTTTAACATAACCTTTTTTGAGATAATCCACTAGTTTTGTATAGAAAAAATATTAATGCATAAAAACAATTTTTAAGTTAATACTTTTTCTTTTCTTAAAAAAAAAACATTATTTTGTACATAATCAATAAAAATACATTTTTCTAACATACAATAATTTAAATTCTTAACATTTAATTAAAATATTCTTTTGCATGTATTAAACACAAATTATAAAGATACATTTTTATATCAAAATGTAAAATGACAATTTTCAAACTTAGAATATTTTCTTTTCTTAAAATTTCTTTTTGTACATATTAAAGAAATATACAAGATTACAAAAGACTAAATAAATAAATATTTAATTTCTTTCTTTAAGTTAACCATACCTTAATAATTCACTAAATTCACATTTTCGCACCTGTAAATAATTACATACACGTATACACGTACACTTACACAATATACTTACATTTGATACATTATACATTTGCTTATTTTGTATATTCGTTACATTTACATTTGATCGCAAATTCGATTTGGTTGTAACTTATTGGACACTACATTCCTAAAGTCTCATCCCCATTTGTGAATTTGTACCCCCACTCCCGGATACTATTTGTAATAGCGTAGACTTTAAATTCTTACAATTTACCGCTTTCAATTATGCCATGGTTAGACCTAGGGTTTGCATGTACATAAAATCAAACGCTAGATAACCTAATGCAAGACAAATACACGAAATAAATACACAATCACACTTGCACCCCCTAGGGTAATCCCACATGTTGCCTTCCAAAATGGGCCATGCTTGCACGTCGAGTTTCTTTGGCAAAACAAATTCAAATGATCATAAGTCCCTCGATGACGCTTTCGAAAGTTGCCTAAATAGAATGATCATAGTCCCTTCAAAGCAAATTGCCAAAGACACTTGGCCCCATTGCATTCATAATCCATACGATGACCCGCGCCCGTCCCGTTAAACTTCCTAAACGCAAGATTGTCCACCAAATTCAATGGTGGAACAAAATTGTTAAAAAGGGTTGAAAACATAGAGAAAACCTTTGAGTACAATAGGGTAGACAAAACTCTTAGTTACTTGAGATCAACTTGCAAAAACACTTGCCTTCTTTTCAAAAACCACACTTCATACACACTTTCAAAACAAACTCTAAAAAACATTTGAAACATCTTTTCGAAAAGATACACACTTTTGTAAAACACTCAAACACGAGTCGAATACATTGGTTGCCTAAAACAAGGCATCTTTTTCAAAACATTTTCAAACACACACACACACACCACAATTTCAAAGCAATCGAAAATCAAGGCAAGTGATCTAAAAAACCAAGTAACTAAGAGCCCATGGATAACCATGGATGAAAAGGGTGCTAATACCTTCCCTTTTCATAATCTACCCCCCGAACCCACGAAATATCTCAAAAGGTTTTTGCTGTGCTTTTTAACCTTTCCTTTAGGATAAAATAAAAAGTCGGTGGCGACTCTTGCTCAACCGAACAAGTGCGAATACAAACGCAAACCTCAAGTCAGTTCTCCCACCGTATCACACATTGGTTCACAGAAATAATTTCTTTGTTTAATAATTCAAACTATTTTGTTGAGCTGATTGCAATCTATGTGATTGCAATTGGTTTCTCATATCAACAAAATCAAAGAAAAACCGGATTTGAATTGATTGTACACTAAATATTCGATAAATTGCTTAAGTCGTTTTATGTTTGTTATTTCATTGGTATTGATTACTACTATGTGGTTTTATTCAAACAATTATGGTTGAAAATATATTGGTTAAGCTTTCTCATCTTACGTATTCGTTTTATCCGTTTACCACATATTCAATCTTTTCGATAACAATTCGAAATAGAAGATTATCGATCCGAAATTGTTTCTCCATATGCCATAATTAAACATTTTCAAAATAGAATTTTAATAAAAAAAATTTATTTGCAATCTATTTACCCCATCTAAATCGTAGTCTATCGTTTAACAACATCCTCGAAACAAGTTACTAATACTTATATCAAGTAACCAACTAAAAAGCACCAAACTAACTACCATAACAAACATAACAGTCATAATTGGATTATATTGTAATATTTTTCACCAAATAATTCATCCTCCTAATAAAACATTTCACAATCTTTATTCTTTCTTAAAAAAAATTAACAAAATAAAATAAAAGGATGATCAATGGAAAACATGTCAAAAAAAATAAAGAAAGGATAATAAATAAATAAACATCCATCCTAAAAAAACAAAAAGAAAATCATTTTAGGAATACTACTAAACCAACAATGAGTCTATGATGGAGGTAGGTAGCATTGATTATTTAATCTTCATTATATCCATTTTTATCAAACACCAGTACTCTACTCTACTCTACTTTGCATATCACATCACAAAAAGATCACAACTCTGACACTAGAACTCTGAATATAAACATAGAGAAGCATGCAAACAACCAATCTTTCCTCGTTTATTGTCCCATTTTTATTGTTTCTCTGATCTATGATGTAAGTCTCAAAAAATATGACACATTTTTTCAATGTTTAATAAATGCACCAAACAGAAAAGTGTCATTCTCATACGCAACACTCTCTTCCACGTTACATCATTAAAAAAAAAAACAAAAAAAAACAAAACCCTTTTATGCTACAAACTCTACAATTTCCATTTTTTGCATCCACTACTACTTGATCATGTTTATGTGATTTGTTATTATAGCTAAAAACAAAAGAAATATGCAAAGGTTCAACACAACAAGTGAATCACCCTCCTCACCAGTCTATTCTCATTCTTCATTCTTGTTGAGGTAGTAAGTAAATTACAATTTTTGTTTGTTTATGTTTTTGTCTTTTTTTATATTTTTTGTTGGTTGAAAAAACAGAGTTACTCTGTTTTGAAACAGGGGTGATGAATCAAATCTTAATCCAACACGTTTCTTTGATCCTCAACTTTCATTTCAACAACACTATGCTGTTGATTTAAGTAAGCTTAACTCTCTCTCCTCTCCATGTTATATCTTAACTGACCTCAACATGTGCTAAAAAGTGGGGCAATTCTCACTCTAGAAGTAGGCTTTGTAGAAATGAGTTGGACTAATCGCATTTCTTGTCATGATATCAGAGTTTGGTTTAAAATTCGTTTAGTCAACTGCAATTAAGTTTCTACTATCGAACCACTCACAATTTATTTTGAGTCTCGCATCGGCTAAGTTATGATTTAAGGTGGCAAAATAGGTCTGGCCCGTCTAAAGCATGCCCTTTTGCCAAGACTACGCACGCACCCTTACACCTTCTTACAGACTCAATGTAAAATGTTTAAAATACCTCTTGATTTCGGAAATATATATAACTATTATTTTTCATAAATTTTGACAAAATTCAGATATGCATCTCCGAAGTTTCACACATTTCGGATATGCATTTCCGAATTCACCACTAATAAGGATGTGTCAAGAAACTGTCTTTTTTTTGCAGGCACATATATTAACATAAAATTTTGTAATTTTTATGATAAAAATGTGCAATGTCTGCAAGCCCGCCCCATCTCCCTCCATTATTTTAGAGCGGGTCAAGGTATTAGGCTCGTCTTCAAAAATTTTGCTCCGCTTTGCATGCTTTTGTGGGGCGAACCTAAACGGGGCGGGTATGCCCGTTTGTCATCCCTAACTTGAACCTGTGCTTACAAGTGGGACAATCTTCACCCTGCCCTATCATAGTTTTTTCTTTTTCACTAATAGTTTTTCATTTTTTATTATCATTTTCAGGTTCTATGTTTGGTGCAAAGTCTAACAATGTTGCTGTTGCAGCAAGTAACTTGCAGTATGGAACATTCAACACAGTACTAACCTTCTCCTTTTCTCTTTTATAATTTATATATAAAATTAAAGTTTTGAGTATATGTAACTGCTTAGGGTTGAAATGCAATGTTTTGTGTTGTGTAGAATTTTGGTTCTGGTTCTTCTTCAGGCATGGGAGATAATACTCAAAAGACTGAAGATACTTCAACAGAAGATATTGATACTGATGATAAAAACAATCATGTACATTTTCAGTTTTTTTTCTTTCTCATTGACAATCAATGTTTGATCATGTATGAGGGAGAGGTTATGTTGTAATTTGTATGTAACATTGCAGTGTTTCTCTACTGTTTCTTGGTGCAATGGTGTTGAGAATGAGGCTCTTGTGGTTGTTGATTCCAAGGATCAATGTAAGACTAAGGATAAATCTGAAGAGCAGAAGGTTCTTGCTTTTTTCTTCTATTTGTATTGTAAATTTGTGCTATCCAATCTAATCCAATTCAAGTTATGTTGATGTATTTGTTTATGTGGTTGCATTTTTCTAGAATCTTCGTAGGCTGGTTCAGAATCGCGAGGCTGCAAGGAAAAGTCGATTAAGGAAAAAGGTAGTTGTTGCTTTGATCCTAACCTGTCATGTGCATGTTATATTTTAACTAGTCTTCTTTGAGATAACCGTTAATCATTTCTCTAAAAGGAAGCTATGTCAGGGTTAGGTCTGTCTCTGAGGGCGTGCAAGGTGGGCTATATCAAATACTCTCCAATTCGTCATGGTTAAATTGTGATAAATAGGGTCTCTATTTCACGGCTAAACCATGGCTAAATAGGACTCCTAGTTGTTTTGTCAAAATTGAACTATGTCTAACCTACACAGGCCTCCTAAAACTTAACCCTGACCTGGTCAGGGACCGTGTAATTCATGAAAATGAACATTCTATATAGCATTGCTCGGATGATTCATGTGTTTTAGTTTTATATAGGCATACGTGCAACAATTGGAGAATAGTAGACTTAAGCTTGCTCAAATAGAGCAAGAGCTTCAACAAGTTCATCAGCAGGTTCAACAACTTATAAAGTTTCCATTAAATAAGATAGTTTTGTTCAATTTAGTTTCATTCTCATTTCACTTTTTGTTTTTTGTTGGATAATTTTTCCTTCTAGGGTGTATTTGGTGCAACCGGAGTTACAGCGGATCATGGTCATTCAGCTGTCGGAAGCAGTAATTCAGGTGAAGCAACCTCGACTATTCTGTTATCAGCTAGAAACTATAGCACTTTTGATATGTTCACTGCAATCTATGATGTGAGCATGTGACCGACGAAGTATTTTAAATCTTCAGGTGCGTTAGCGTTTGATATGGATTATGCCCGTTGGGTCGATGAGCATCAACGACTAATCGATGGCATAAGATCGGCTATAAATTCCCAAATGGGCGATAGTGAACTTCATCTTCTTGTTGATGGTGTCATTACACATTATGATGAGTTATACCGATTGAAGCGCATAGGTGTGAAAGCCGATGTATTTCACATACTTTCTGGTTTGTGGATAACACCTGCAGAAAGATGCTTCATGTGGCTCGGTGGATACCGTCCCTCCGAACTTCTCATGGTATGTGGTGATAATCGCGAGTGGAAAATTTATAATTCTGTTCTCGTTATTTACTTATTCGTGATTGTTAGCATTTTCCTTTTCCACTTGAAATTTAGATTGTTAGAAACCATCTCGATCCGTTGATGGATCAGCAGTTGATGGGGATATACAATCTGCAGCATTCTTCTCAACAAGCCGAGGATGCATTATCACAAGGCATGGAAGCATTGCAACAATCTCTTTCCGAAACGCTCTCTTCAACCACCAACGGATCTGGAAATGTCGCCGAGTATATGGGCCAAATGGCCATTGCAATGGCCAAGCTAGCCACACTAGAGACTTTCATTCATCAGGTATAATCAATCATCTAATATCATCTTATTCCACAATTAATCGAGGTTAACATTTATAAATCTCGTCAACATTGTTTTTCTTAGGCTGATCTCTTGAGGCAACAAACACTCCAACAGTTGCGTCGAATTTTGACCACACATCAAGCTGCTCGTGCTCTCGTCGTTCTAAATGACTACATTTTGCGAATTCGAGCACTGAATTCATTATGGTTAGCATGTCCTAAAGAATAGTACTAGAGTTTTGACACATTAACTTCTTCGATAAGAAACCTTATTTTCTTTAACCGCAGATCTAATTACCTACATATTCATATTCCTAGTTTTCAAATCTTGATAATTGTTATGTAAATGATCACATCCAAGAACAAGTTGTGGAAGTGTTAAGCTTAAAGCTAATTGCATTAAACAAATTTTATAAGTTCATTCTATTCTCTCTTTTAGTAACATTATTATATGTACACAGATATATCATGAAAGATAATTTTGCACAACCTATTCTCTCTTATTTTCCTTCACATATTCTTTGAATGAATCATCATGATTCATAAACTATATTTATGAGCAAGCAAGCTATACAATGTTCAAATTTCACTAAATACAAATTTCCTCAGCATATGCTTCTTCATTTCTTATTCACCACTGGTCTATAGGTTTTCCTCCTCCTCCTATTGTTCATTCTCTCTGCAAAAGAATCAAAAACAGAAGCAATTCTCACAAATAGTTCGAACTCCAAAAACTATTGTAATGACTAATATACAACATTTGTTGACACATAGTTTTTGTATGTTAGTCGGTCGTCGACAACCAACATTCGAACTCCAAAAACATCAGAAGAGTGAGCAAAAAGAAACAATTCGCACAAGTAGTTTTCATACAACATTTGTCCAACCATCTCTCAAGCCCGAATAAAAGGAGAGAATTGTGTTAGACAGACGATAGCCAACTTAAAACTTTGTCGAATCTCTATAAATATGAAAGCAAAATTATACCTGGCTTATGGTTTTCTCTGCACGATACTTGAGGAATGAACACTCCAGTACCTTTACCATTCCTCCACAAATTCACTAGCCAAATCGGTGGCGATTCCGTTTCCCACAAATATAATTTTCTTGTAGGTGTTATTAAACTCTTACCAAAGCTGTAATTTGAACCATCATTAGTAACATCAACACTTCTAGTTTCAACAAAATCTTCATTGTCTTCAGATGTCAATAACAGAATCTGTCTCTTAATCTCTGCATAAAAAACATCATCCTCGTACTCTGTCTCAAACAAAATACTAGGATCTGAATTCATTTCCACAACAAGATTTTCTTAAGAAATGATGAATTGCGACATGAAATATATTGGTAGTGAGGTTTATGTATAATAGTCGAAGAACATAAGAGAAACATGTTAGTGGTCAATGAATGTGTATCTAATCCAATAGTGTCCAAGTTGGAAGAATATTTTTGCAATTTCGTACGTTAGCAAGTGTTTGATCTTTGAGTACTTTAGTACGATGTTGTCATATTGAAGCTTTTAAGCCAAATCTAGTGGTTCAAAATTTTCAAGAGTTTTTGGCATTTACTTTTTAGTGACATTAATGGTCATTATTCTTTCATCATACATCAACATCAAGTATGCTTATGATTTGGGTTAACATTAAAAAAAAAAATGTTTTGCTTCTAAAATTGGCTTAATTGTGTTTTAAACTATTAGGAATGGTGTTAATTAAGAGAATCTTATTGGTGTTGGATCACTTTTCATGATAACTAACAATATAAAGGTCAAACTTACATGCTTATATTTGTATTGTTAAAACTAATTTAAAATTTGAATAGGTTAAACTTACATGCTCATATTCTGCATAAACTCATTTATGTATTATAATGTGCCTAATTCTGTTTGGAGTAATAACAAAACCAACCTGCATTTGTTGTATAAAATAACATCATAAAATAGATTAATGCTATTGCAACAAGTTATCCAAAAAAAATTACATCAAACTCAGACAAAATGACATGGAATTATTACAAGAAGTTATACATAATTATATTAAAGGGTAATTTAGTATTTGTCATATGTAAGATATTCCCTTTAAGCCCTATGTGACATTCTTATCTTTACTCTATTTGTGTATAAATAGGTGTACTAGATTTACATTTAATACAATCAATTTCCTTCAATCATTAGTGGCAGCTTTTAGCATTTATTCCTTTTCTCTCTTCTTCCTCAATTTCATCACCTTGCACTAACAAATTGGTATCTAGAGCTCTTGGTTTATTCTGAAATTCTGGGAAACACGAGTGATAGTGAGCTGTGTGTTTGATTTTTGAATCTTGAACAAAAATATGAAACAGAATCACACTGATTCTGTGGGTTTGGGAAACACTGAGTGAGAAATCTGAGATCTGAGTTTCTTGTGCAAGGTTTAAGATGAATGGAGGCAGTAGTTTGAACACTAAACTTCCAGTTTTTGATGGCAAAAACTGAAACAGATGGAAGATACAAATGCGTGTGCTGTTTGGTGCTCAGGATGTTCTGGATCTTGTTTCTGAAGGTTATGTTCCAGTTGCAGCAGATGCTACTGAAGAACAAAAATCAGAAGAAAGAGCTGTGAGGAAGAGGGATCAGAAAGCTCTGTTCTTTATCCATCAGTGTGTGGATGAAAATGTGTTTGAGAAGATTGTTGATTCGACGATGTCGAAAGGGGCATGGGATATACTGACCAGATGTTATGGTGGTGACGTGTCAGTAAAGAAGGTAAAACTTCAATCTCTGCGAAAACAATATGAAAATCTCAGCATGAAGAACAGTGAGAAAGTTTCTGAGTACATCTCCAGAATGATTCTGATCACTAATGAGATGAAGGCTTGTGGAGAAACACTTTCTGAACAGGTAATCATAGAAAAGATTATGAGGTCACTTACTCCTCAGTTTGATTACATTGTTGTTTCTATTGAACATTCTAAAAATATGGAAACCATGAGAATAGAAGAGTTGCAAAACAGTCTAGAAGCGCAAGAGTTGCGTCTGACTGAAAGAACTTCTGAGAAGGAAGTGGAGCAAGCTCTGAAAGCTTCTTTTGTCAAGAAGGACCAGAAGCAGAATAGACATGGTGATAAATTCCAGAAGTCAGAAACCTCAACTTCTGATGAAAAGAAATATCAGAAGGGAAAGGAAAGGTATGACAAGAAGAAGGTTCAATGTTACTGCTATAAACAGTTTGGCAATTTTTCCAGAGACTGTAGAAACAGAGGAAGGAAATCAGAAGAAGCAAATATAGCCAGAGAAGATTCTGATGATGAACCTGTGCTACTGATGGCTTCTGATTCTGATGGAAATTATTCAGGAGATTGGTGGTATATGGACACTGGCTGTTCAAACCACTTGACTGGGAACAAACAATGGCTGATAGACTTTGACTCCAGAAGGAGAACAAAGATCAGACGTGCTGATGATAAGTACCTTAATGCAGAAGGTATGGGAAATGTTAGAGTCAAAATGAAGAATGGAAAAAACATTCTGATCAAAGATGTTTGGTATGTTCCTGGAATTAAAAGCAATCTGATGAGTGTGGGTCAGCTTATTGAGAAAGGTTTTTCAGTGGTTATGAAGGACAACCTCTTGACGTTGTATGATTCTAATCAGAAGTTGATTATGAAGTCTGAGCAGGGAAGCAATAGAACATTCAAGGTGAATGTAAAAACTTCTGAAGTAGAGTGTCTTAGTGCAGAAGGCGCTGAAGCTGACAGTAAACTGTGGCACAAGAGGTTGGGGCACTTGAACTATAGAAGCTTAGGGCATCTAAGTTCTAAGAAGCTCGTACATGGCATTTCAAAGATTGTGAAGCCTCAGAAGTCATGTGAGATATGCATGAAAGGTAAGAAACCCAGATTGCCATTTGCATCAGAAGTAGCCCCCAGAGCAAAGCATGCTCTGGGAGTAGTACATTCTGATATGTGTGGACCATTTCAAGTACCTTCACTTGGAGGAAACAAATATTTTGTGTCTTTTATGGATGAGTTCACAAGAATGACATGGGTAACACTCATCAAGTTCAAGCATGAAGTGTTTATTGAGTTCCAGAAGTTCAAGGTGAAGGCTGAGAAGCAGGGTGGTCAGAAGCTGAAGATTCTGAGAACAGATGGTGGAGGTGAGTATAACTCTACAGAGTTCCAGAAGTTCTGTGAGGAGAATGGAATAGAACATGAGGTTACTTCTCCATATACTCCTTAGCATAACGGTCTTGCTGAAAGAAGAAACAGAACTTTGCTTGATATGACCAGAAGTATGCTGAAAGAGAAGAAGTTACCTCACATGTTATGGGGAGAAGCTGTTGCCACGTCAGCATATGTTCTGAATAGGTGTCCAACAAAGAAGCTGAAGGAAACTGTTCCTTTAGAAAAATAGACTGGAGACAAGCAAAGTGTTAGCCATCTAAAGGTGTTTGGTTCTGTATGCTACAAACACGTTCCAGATGCTAGAAGATGAAAACTGGATGATAGAAGCAAAACAATGTTACTGGTGGGGTACCACAGTACCGGTGCCTATAAGCTTTATTGTCCAGAAACCAACAAAGTTGAAATCAGCAGAGACGTCATTGTGAAAGATTCAGAAACATGGGATTGGAACCAGCTTCAATCAGATTCTGGTGTAGTGCCAATACCAGGGTTAGTTTCTGAAGATCCTTCAGAAAGTTCTGAAGACGAGTCAGAGTCAGAAGATGAAGACTCTGAAGATGAGTCAGAATCTCAGGGAGATTCTGATAGTGGATCTGATTCTGATCCAATTCTGATGATGATCCAGAATCTGGTGGTGATTATACTTCTGGAAGGCAAAACCCTGAAGACATGGGGTCTGGAGAACAAGTTTCCAGAAGTAACTCTGAAGGTGGTAATTCTGAAGGAAATAATTCTGGACAAAGTCCAGAAGCCAGCACAGTTCCGAGTTCTGGAGAAGCTTCAGAACAAGATCAGAGGCCACAAAGAATCAGACGAATACCAAGTAAGTTTGCAGATTTTAGCATGTTGCATGATACTGAAGTAGATTCTGAAGGAGAAATCGTTCAGTGTGCCATGCTAGTAGATTCTGAACCAGTGGGTATTGAAGAAGCGCTCAAGAAGAAAGTATGACTGAATGCCATGAAAGTAGAACTTGAGGCTATTAAAAGAAACAAGACTTAGAAGCTGACAAAACTTCCAAAAGGCAAGAAAGCCATCAGCGTCAGATAGGTTTTCAAGCAGAAGCTAAAGCCAAATGGATCAATTGGCAAACACAAAGCGAGACTAGTGGCCAGAGGTTTTCTTCAAAAACCTGGACTATATTACTTTGAGGTGTTTGCGCCTGTAGCTAGACACGAAACAATCAGACTGGTGATTGCTTTAGCTGCAAACAAAAATTAGCCTTTGATACATCTGGATGTGAAGTCCTCATTTCTGAACGGTCCATTACAAGAAGAAGTTTATGTGTCACAACCTCCTGGATTTGTGAAAAAGAATCACGAAGGGATGGTATACAGGTTAAATAAAGCTCTGTATGGACTGAAGCAAGCGTCCAGAGCTTGGAATTTGAAGATTGATTCGTTTTTCAAGGAACAAGGTTTTCAGAAGTGTGAGATGGAGTATGATGTTTATGTTCAGCACACTTTAGAAGGTAATATGATTCTGGTCTGTTTGTATGTTGATGACATATTACTTACAGGAAGTTCTGAACAAGAAACAGTTGAGTTCAAGAAAGTTCTGATGAATGCGTTTGAGATGACAGATCTTGGAAAAATGAGTTTCTTTCTAGGAATGAAATTTATATACTCTGAGAAAGGAATCATCTTACATCAGAAGAAGTATGAACTGGAGCTTCTGAAGAGATTTGAGCTAGCAAATTGCAAGGTTGCTATCACACCTGCTGATACGAATCAGAAGTTGGATTCTGATTCTGATGGAGAGGATGTGGATGCTACAATCTTCAAACAGATGGTTGGTTCTCTGAGGTATTTGTGTAATACCAGACCTGATATTTGCTATGCAGTTGAAATGGTCAGCAGATACATGAGCAAACCAAAGTGGTCTCATTACCAAGCTGCTGTCAGAATTCTGAGGTATGTAAAAGGAACTCTGAAATATGGAGTGTTATTTCCTTCTGGAGGAAAGATCAAATCAGAACTTGTGAGTTATTCTGATTCTGATTGGTGTGGAGATAGAGTTGACAGAAGAAGTACTTCTGGATACTTGTTCAAGTTTCTGGGAGGTCCAATTTCTTGGAGTTCCAAGAAACAGTCTGTTGTGGCTTTGTCAACATGTGAAGCTGAATACATTGATGGTGCTGTAGCTGCTTGTCAAGCAGTTTGGCTTCTAAATCTGCTGCATGATCTGAAGGTTGAAGTTGAGGAACCTCTGAAGCTGATGATTGATAATAAGTCTGCAATTAATCTTGCAAAGAATCCAGTGCTACATGGAAGAAGCAAGCACATTGAGACGAAGTATCACTTTCTCAGAAGTCAAGTGCAGAAAGGAGTGTTAGAAGTTCTGCACTGTAGCACTCAGAAACAGTTAGCAGATGTTCTGACAAAGGCAATAAAAACAGACCAATTTCTTCGCTTGAGAGATGAAATTGGTGTTGTTTAACTTCTGATAAGTTACTAAATTACGGGATGATATTAGAGGGTAATTTAGTATTTGTCATATGTAGGATATTCCCTTTAAGTCCTATGTGGCATTCTTATCTTTACTCTATTTGTGTATAAATAGGTGTACTAGGTTTACATTTAATACAATCAATTTCCTTCAATCATTAGTGACAACTTTTAACATTTATTCTTTTTCTCTCTTCTTCCTCAATTTCATCACCTTGCACTAACAAATTACATCAAAAGATTATCACAAAAGATTATATAAAATTATGACCAAATTTTGTGGCTTAGACCAAAAAATTATATCAATCAAGATTGACTCAAAACAAGTTTTCTTCTTCTTTGGAAGATGTTGAGTCGATTGTGGTGGTGTTGGTGTTGGCTCTGTTGTTAATTTCTCCGGCCTCAAGTTTTATTTTTATAGATGGTGGTTGCAGATCATCAAACTCAGTTTTGTCCACAAAGTTTCACTATTTATAGAATAAATAATATGTTGATAGGAAGCTATAATGGACCAATATAGTTGGAACAAATTCCTCGTCAAAACGATGATAACAGTCTAGAACGAATCTTGCCACATAACTGACAAGTAGGTATGTCTTCATTACTAGTTAAGGTCCAGACCTGACCACAACGGCCATGCTCGAGCGCTGGCGTGACAATGTCGATCCCCCCGTTAACATATCCATCTTGCTTTGAATTGGAAATAGCAAGATTTGCAAAAACATTTGATAATGATCATTCTTGTCTAAATTTATTCAATCGAGCCTCCTCTTGAACATACAACAATGCTTCTACATCACGAATGGACTGTACTCATCAAGAAGACCGTCCAAACTCACATTTATTTGTGCTCCTTCAGTGACCATGTCACCAATTGCAAGAAGTGAATCCACAATAACTTTGATTTTGAGTAAATACTCTGACCTATTTGCTTTCTTTGTATACTTGAGTTCCAATCAAAGAGCGAAGTTTAGCCTTCATCATCGCACGAAAGTGTTTATGGACTCTGTCCCACACTTGCAAGAGAACACTCTAGGAAGAAACTATACAATTTTTTAAATTTTGTCAAAAATAAAAGAAACTATACAATTTTGTAGTTTATATATACTCTTCACTCACATCCAATTCTACATTGCTGATTACACCACCAGAAACCTTCTCCTATTCCTATTAATTTAACTAAACACCAAATCAATATCAAAATATGTTTATAGCTATGATTGATACAAATGGATAAGTAAACTGTCGTAGAACAAAAGAGAACACTGCATTTGATTCCTCAAATAGCAGCATTTTCTCGTACAGGATCGTCATTGAGTCGATAGTGGGTTAAAACTTCCCTGGCTCGAGCACTCCGATACTGAAGCCGGTGATGTAGTGTCTCAGACATCTGGTTGAAAAATTCAGCATCCCATCTCTGAATCAATAAAGGGTCTTCTGCATAGCAAATATATATCGATGTAACAGCACTCTCCACCACGACCATTGCCAATCCAACCTGAAAACAAAATTACATATTTCATGCCACATTCGTGAAATCAGATTTCCTCTAAAAGCAATTACCGATCACGAAACTTGATTTAAAGGAGATTGGAGCTTACCAAAACCATTCCCATCAGCATGGATGTGGAGCCAATCATAATAACTCTGTCGCTCCATTTAACCCACGCCCATGCACCAGAGCAAGTTCCCGTTATCAACCCACCAAAAACGGTGCCCATTAGCAGGACCGCGCCTGAACAATCATACGCCACAAGAGCCTCAACCCCAGTTGACTGAAATAGCTCCCACGCATCTCTAGCTGAATGGTTAAAGCTTTTACCGTTAACAGCTATCTGTAAGTTACATCAAATCACCATCAACATTATTGTCGGGGTAAATCAATAACCTGGTTAATGACATGTACATTGACGAATACCTGAACATAGGCATATTTATTAAAAAATCGAACGAGAGTTTCCACGAGATGAAAAAGGAAATCAACACAGCAAAGTAAACACTCATTGTTGCCAATCTTTGACCGAAGTCCACGTATCTGATAAAAAATCAGTAAGCTGTTAGAAGAAAAACGAAAAAAGAAATTAACTTCAATTTGTCACAAGAAAAGAAAAAGCGAACAATTGCTTACCTCCCATCGCAGTGTCCTGATAGCAGCAGTGAATAACGAGCCATAACAAATGCTACCAAAAGATGTTGTTAAAGCATACTGTAAAGATTTCGTTAACGAGTTAGCAGGAATTGAAGCAGCCTCTCTACCACCATGGAGAAGAACAAGAAACACCATCCCAGATACTATAACATGCACAGTATTACAGAGTACTGCACCTGTCCAAAATAAGCTTACAGAGAAAATCTGCAAGCGGGAAATGTAATAACAGTGTCATCAGACGAGGAAAGCTCGAATAATTAATCTGCTTCCATAACCAAAGTCCAAACAAGAACATATAGAATGAAGAGCAAAACTTGCCACCTCACCACAAGAAGCCACCAGCGTCCCCCGTTACTCAAGTTCGAAGCCACAACACCTGCTGCACCAAATGACCATAAGGCCATCCATAAAAGCACAACAAACATAAATGCATACGATACTCTCATAACCTCGGGAAGATTCCAAACCATCTTCACAGCTTTTTGCAAAACCAACATCGTAAATGGAAGTCTGTAGAAGAAAAGAAGCCATGAGGAACCGTCTTATAAACTCAAAAGAGAAACTGTAATCCAACCCAAACATATTATAAAGTATGATTTGAGTGTAATACCTGTCTATGACGGATATAACATACAAGAACTGGAGAGCAGCACCGATAGCAAAAGCAACCCCCCAGAAAATCTGTTCAGTCCAGAAACACAAAACACTAATGACAGCGAGATAAGTGGTCAGGATGTGAACAGAAACCTTCATCATTTGAGTAGCCCGTGAACCCAACAACAACATCCAAGTCCATCCAAGAACAGTCCCAATTCCACCCGCAGCCCCATAGAGCGGCCAATAAGTCTCAGTCAACCCTGCTTCATTCCCCGAAAGACCCGGGGTGTACTTATCAATGTCAAGCCTATTCTCTATCTCAAACCTATTGAAACCAAGAACCCCAAGAAGGAATCCTAGTCCAATCAAATGGATCACAAATATTCCTAACCAGAAAACATCACGCCACCGCCGTGATTGTTCTGCAGCCACCACTTCACTGCCACCGCCATTTCTCCTACTCCGGGCCGCACTCTATCCCCATAAAAAGCAACCCAATTTAGCAATTCAAACAAAGTCAATGACAACAATGAAAAAAAGAGATTTTTTTTCCATTAAAAGAGAAATTGGGGCACCCCGAGTGAATGAAAATCAGTTAAATAAAAGTACCACAAAAATTTAGTCTTTTTTCCAAGGAGTGATAAGTGATTTCTTCCACATCAAAATAATAACTATATACTAACAATTGTAGTTCTAAAAAAAACAAGGGTACACACAAAACAACATAAAAATTGAATCTTTTCCCATTAATTGAGTGCTAAAATTATCAATTAAAATGATGCAAAAATAAAATAAAATACCCAGATAGCAAAAAAAGACAGTCAACGTAAAACTTTGTCGAATCTCTACGACCCAGATAGTGAAAAAGAGCAAAAATGGTAATTTGAATTGAATAGAAACAAAAGAATACCTGATCAGCAGTGGCTATGGAATTGAACTCAGAGGAGGAAGATGAGACAGCGGGAGAATCCATCATTGGAAATGAAGAAGCATAGTGTGAAAGTATGAAGAAAAAGGGTGGAAATTGAAGGAAAACGTGAGTATCAAGGCGAGAAAGGTCAATGGGTATGGTATGATGGTGGAGGATTTGTTTAATAATTAGGGTTTTGAATAAAGGTAGAAGTCAGTGATTGGATATTAAAGTGTGAAAGAGACTTGAAAAATGGGAAGGTTGTGAGAAAGTAGGGAGAGGAAACTGAAAGTTAACGGCAAAGAATGGAAACTGTTGTGAATTCTCATGGAAAGTGTCGTTTTCGTTTGGTCTTTTCGCAAAATGAAAGTTCTATCTTGAAGCATGGGGTGGCACATTCAACTACAAAAAGAGTAAATTTCTAACAATGATCATGACATTCGTGATAAGAAAAATGTTTGACTAAATGTATAAAACGGTCTAGAGTAACCGTAACGCCCATTCAACTATTTTTTTTTTTTGACATCGAAAATTTATTTAATTTTGAATATTTCCAAGAAGACCTCGGTTACATTTGGTTGAGCATTGTTCATTGCACTGGATCTCATTACATTTATTATTAAGTACAAGTAAAAAAATAAGTCTAGAGATTGAAATATGAATTTAACTTTAAATATTAAAATCCTGACACATTCATTTAAGTGTGACAAACATATTTTTCCTATCTATTCTAGTATATTTGAAACTAACTTTTCAACTTCTCTCAAAATTAGAAGAGTGCTCTCCCTAATTCAAAACCAATATTTTTTTCAACTTTGCTCTTAATATCTACTTATGTTCATTTAAATCAAAGACGTCATCAACTTCTACTCAATTCCGTTCAAACTAAGCACATTCGAAAGGATAGAAAAATACAAGAAATGAGGTTTGAATTGAAGTTTTCAAAAATAAAAACAGTATGACACGTTTGGTTATTCTGGTTCATTTGAACTCAAACTACTTCAGTCCATCTGCCAATGTGATTTTGCCTCTTTCAATCGAGGTTTTAATCCACTAATCAAAATTTTGATTACAACGCACAAAGACTATCATCAATATCTTCTTGAGACTAAACCACAACTTGGTTTCTCAAGAAATTTTAGTTTTTCTAACATAAATAATATGTTTAACAATTGCTTCTAAAAAGCTATATCACAACTGTGATGTTTATACAAGATTAAAACACAATGATAATTCAAGAGATAAAGACAAAATTTGATTGCTCTTGTTTGATATGTACGTGTTTGTTATGTCTTGATCCATCTTTATGGTCTCTTTATATAGAGGAGGTGATTTAAACCGTTGGAGACATAATCTTCTGATTTTTGAAGATTGATAAAATATTGTTAATACACTTTCCAAAAATACAGATCTTGTCTGGTACCAACCGTTACTCCTTGATTTGTAATGAAATATAACATATCAGAATCTTGCTTTTTAGAAATCTGATCAGAATAAGAATAATAACGTTGAGACTTTAGATCATCAGAGTATTGCTTCATCAGATTTTAGCTTGCAACTTTGATACTTCATAAGTTATAACATCAGAACTTCTTCTATTAAGCGTGATACTTTAATTGTCTGTACATGAATTCTTATCAGATCTTCTTGGCGCAAATTGTTCGCCAACTTCATATGCTTCTTTTATCAGAACTCCTCTTCATATTTAAATAATTTATTAAAAAACATAATTGTTCTTTATATATAATATGTATTTGTTATCATAAAAACTATTACTAAGATATAGAACTAAACTATGTTCTAACAATCTCCCCATTTTTTATGATGACAAAAACTTGTATATTTTGATGAACAAGTAAGAACATAAAGCATTAGGGTCTTCCCCTGAGTTGAATACTCAAGTAAAAAAAAATGGATACTTCCTTGAAGATGTTTGATCAGAGCTTTTGATGGAAGTTCTGATAAGTCCATGTTGCAGAAGTTTCTTTCAATAGACATTTTTCCTGTTTGCTTTTCAAAAAGTGAGACAGAGGTTATGTTATAAAAAATGCTTGAGACTTAGTCTCAGCACTCTTATATTCAAAATATCTTATGTTCTCTCCTTTTTTGCCAGTAATCAAAAAGCAATAAAAACACATAAAGAGAACAAAAAAATACAATGCATTCAAGAAAAGTGATTAATATAAACAGAAGTTTAATCATAAAGCATAGCAGAAACAAGCAAAAGATCAAAACTAAGATTGTGAAGGAGGTGGAAGTCGTGTGAACAACGCTTCCAAAAGACTTTTGATCTGATTGTTTGATTTTTCTTGCTTGCCTAGTATCCCCTTAATCTCTTTATTGGTTTCATCCTGTTTATCTAGCCTTTCCATGACAGTTTCATTCTCTTTCTCCAACTCATTCATAGTTTTCAACACTAAAGAAGATGTAATTGTTTCAACAGTATAAGCCATATTCTCAAAAGTTATTGCAGTAGATTCTTTATCAAAAGATTCTTCAACTGACTTGCCTTTGTCTACAAAAATGACCAGAGGTTGTGGTTGAGGTTCAGGAGATGGTTCCTGAAATTCTGATTTCCGTGGAGCTTCCAAGGAGTGTTGTCCAAAATACAAAGGGGTTTCCTTACCTAGAAACATAGAACTTGATCCTTGAAGATATTCAGGTGATCGTAGAAGTTCTATTGAGCAATTTCATAACTCAGTTCCTTCATCTTCAAAGATTAGAGTTAAACCATTTTCTGAACTGAGTCCAGAGAGAATCAAAAGCAGCTGGATTGAGATTATCCATGCAAGCTTGGTTCAAAGAGTTAATCCATTTCTATATTTCTGTCTTGAAAACCAACATAGATTTACCAACATCTTATTTGGATCGTTTTGGTGTTGGTTTTGGAATGATTATTTTATGAGAAGATATGACATGTTTGTCCCAGACTTCTAGATCAATTATTGCTCTGAGAGGATCTTCTGAGTAATCAGAGGGAGTGGGAGAGTCGGAAATGATGATAGGAGTGTTAGGTGGTATTGAATTATAAGGAGAGGGAATTTCTAGAAGGGAAAAACCTTTTGAGGGTTTGGTGGAGATATTTGGTGGTTGGCAGGGGTTAAGAGGGCAAGTGATGCCAGGAATAACTGGTGTGGTGTTAGGCATGTGTTTAGAGGTAGTATTTGGATTTTCTGTGTGGGGAGCTTCAAAGAATGGATCAAATTCATAAATATCAGATAGTACTTGTGAAAGTTCTGGTTGAGTTTGAACAAATTGGGTAGAAGGGGGATTAATCAGATGGTGATTAGTGGGAACGGTGGTATCAATTTCTATGTCAAAGTTATCAATAGTTTGTGGTGAGGGATTTTCAACAGGTTTTAGAGATAAGGAGGGTTCAGATGTTGGTAAGAAAATTGATTCGATAACAGAAACAAAAGAGGAGTTACCTTTCTTTTTAGCAGCTTTAGGAGTTTCTGAGAAGTTCCTTCTCTAGCAGAGTTTATTTTCCTTGACTTTCTGGTAGCAACTTCTAGAGGTTGTTGCCTTAGGTCTAGGATGTTGACATCTGGAATTGTGACATCACTTTTGTAAGCTTCCAGGTATCTGAGGACAATTTATGGAGATCAGTATGCTTGAGTGAAGAGAGGGAAATCCTTCAGAGGGGCTCTTTTGGTAGTGATGACTTCCTTTGTAGTAAGTGTAGGATCCTTCTTAATGGTTTCTATAATCTTCATCTTCTTGAGGTTCTTGGCATTAAGAGGCTTTCCAGCATAAGGTTCCAGAACACTAGCTTGTTGAGCTTCACTCAGATGTTCTATTAGTTTATTCTCTGTCAGAATATTTGAGATCAACCTTCCCAACGGAATCCAATCTCTTTTGGTTCTTTCTTATTCTCTTGTTTCCTTGACAACGGTCTTCAGATGATTGAATAAAATATGATGGAGGTGGAATTTGGCCTTAGTTGCAATGAAGTACATCAGGTATTGTTGATCAATCTTGATGTAGTCAGGAGAACTTGTTGGTTTTCTGTGATTGATACATCCCAAAATTATTCTAGACCAAATTTTGAGATTGTCTTTAAGATCTTTAATCTTGTTGGAGGGTTGTCCAGAATAGAAGATTTCTTCATATACAATGGTTAGGTCAGAATTTTTTTCTGCCATTTCACTGCACCTTATGCCGCTTCTATCGTGACCAATGATCTTTCCAATGAGATCTTGTGTGATGACAATCTTCTTTCTCATTACATACGAGGTTACTTGATGATTTTATACAATGGCATGAATCCAGAATTCTTTAACCAGTTTGGGAAAAACTGGACCAATTAATCGATCAAAATATTTTGTCCACTCTTGAAACTCAACATCAGGAGTAAGGTCATATCCATTTTCTTTCACGCTTTCAAAATCAACTATGACTTCACATAGAACTTCAAGAGTATCAACTGGAGTAAGGAGAGTTCTTGTAGGTTCAACATATCTTTCTTCGTTTGGAGTAGAGGATGAACCAATGATGTTGATTTGATGAGCAGGATCTTGAGACTTTTGTTGTTGTTGTTGAGAGAAGCCATTATTCACAGACTTAGGGTTTGAGAGCACACAAAGAGAAAAAGTGCAAAATCAGAGAAAATAGGGTGAGTGAGAGTGAAGATGTGAAAGTGAGGTATAAATAGCCAACAAAGAGAAAACATGAAATTGATTTCAATTAATACAATAGCCAAAATGATTAACAACAATAGTGATTTCTGAGAAGGGGGGTGGCATGAAGATTTTGTGAACAATTACTGATGTGAATCGCGCCCCAATGCTTCAACTCAACTATTTTAGCCCTTCGGATTTTAAACACATGTTTAATCTCAAAGAGTGACTTAGCATTTAGGGTTGACAAATGTTTATGTGGTGAATAACTTGCATCTATCTTTGAAATGAAACGTTTTCAGAAAAATGTTTAGATCTTCTAGATAGTTTCTAAGACAATTTTCCTTCTTACTTCTGAAGAACTATTGTTCAGATGTTCACAAAAACAAATCAAAAAGTTATGAGGATTAAATATACATAAACTAAACTTTCATTCTGGGCATAATGGGTGTTTCAGAATGAAATTAAATCTATCTCCAACAAGGGGTTTTGTGAAAACACCAACTAATTGATAGTCTGTGTCTATAAATTTTAAGCAAAGAATACCCTTCTAAATATAGTCCATAATGAAGTGATGTTTAATTTCTATATGTTTAGCCCTAGAATGTAAAATAAGATTTTTAGAAAGACAAATAGCAGAAGTATTATCACAGAGGATAGGAATGTTAGTCTCATAAATATGAAAATCTTCAAGCTGAATCTTCATCCAGAGCATCTGATTATTGCATCCAGCTGTAACTATATATTCAGCTTCAATAGTTGATAGTGCAATAATGGATTATCTTTTGTTGAACCATGAGATTAAGTTATCTCCCAGAAACTAGCAGCTTCCAGAAGTACTTTTTATTTCTATTCTATCTCCAGCAAAGTCAACATTACAGTACCCTACTAATTTATACTCTCTGGATTTTCTATAACAAAGACCAAGATTAGTAGTACCTTTCAGATACTTGAAAATTCACTTAACTGTTGTTAAGTGAGATTCTCTAGGATCTGATTAGAATTTGGCATAAAGATAAATGCTATATAGAATATCAAGTCTTGAAGCTGTTAAATATAGGAGAGAACTAATCATACCTATGTAGAGCTTCTGTTCTACTTTCTTACTTACCTCTTCCTTTTCTAGAATGCATGTAGGATGCATTAGAGTTTTGGATGGCTTACTTTCTGACATATCAAATTTCTTCAGAAGTTCTTTAACATACTTGCTTTGATGTATGTAGGTTTCTTCTGAATTTTGGTTGATTTGAATTGCCATAAAGAACTTGAGTTCACCCATCAAGCTCATTTCAAATTCCGTCTGCATAGTCTTAGCAAATTTTTTGCCTAAGGAGGCTTTAGTAGATCCAAAAATTATATCATCTATGTATATTTGACAAATCAGAATGTCATTTTTAAATGATTTACAGAATAGAGTTTTGTCCACCTTCCCTCTGGTAAAATCATTTTCTAAGAGAAAGTTACTTAGTCTTTTATACCAAGCTCTAGGAGCTTGTTTCAGACCATATAACGATTTCTTACGTTTATAAACATATGTTGGTGCACATACACTTCTTCATCAATGTAACCATTTAAAAATCACTTTTGACATCCATCTGATAAAGAGTGATGTCATTATTTATAGCAAATTAAATTAAAAGTCTGATAGATTCTAACCTGGCGACTGGAGCAAAAGTTTCTATAAAGTTTATGCTTTCTTGCTAACTATAAACTTGTGCAACTAGTCGTGATTTATTTCTGATAACTTCCCCTTGTTCACTTAACTTGTTTCTAAAGACCCATTTAGTTCCAATGATGTTGAAGCCTTTTGGTTTAGGAACTAGATCCCATACATCGTTTCTGGTAAATTGATTTAGTTATTCCTGCATTGCAAGTATCCAATCATTGTCTAGAATTGCTTTGTCTATGGAAGTCAGTTCAACCAGATACACTAATCCCATGAGAGATTCTCAGTATTTCTGAATGTAGATCTTGTTCTGATTGGATCATCTTTCTTTCCCAGAATCATGTTTTCAGGATGCACTAAGCTGCTTCTGGATTGTCTTTTCTGGATGGATTCTTCAGAAGTTGTTGTAATATTTGTGATGTCTTCTTTTATATTTGGCTAAAGTTCAGAACTTTTATTTTTTGAAGATTTGTCTTCAGTACCTGTAAATTGAACTTCTATATCTTCAAAAGATTCACCCTGCTTTGACTTTTGAGAGCCAAACTTATCATCAAATCTGAGTGTTTGTGTTTTATACTCTATAACCTTTTGAACATTCAAGTATCCTAATATGAAACACTTTTGTGCCTTAGAATAAAACTTGTTCAGATGTTCTTTAGTGTTCAATATAAAACAAGTACATCCAAATGGATGGAAATAAGAGATTTTGGGCTTTCCGTTCTTCCATAATTCATATGGAGTCTTTTCCATAATAGGTCTTATAGAGATTCTATTCTGAATATAACATGTTGTGTTAACTGCTTCTGCCCAGAAGTGTTTAGCAATGTTAGTCTCATTGATCATGGTTTTGGCCATTTATTGTAGAGTTCTATTCTTTCGTTCTACAACTCCATTTTGTTGAGGATTTCTAGGACAAGAAAAATCATGAGAAATGACATTTTCATTAAAAAACTTTTCAAAACTTTTCTTTTCGAATTCCCCACCATGATCACTTCTGACTTTTACAATTCTAAACTCTTTTTCATTTTGAACTTGGTTATAGAAAATAGAGAACACAGGGTGTGACTCATCCTTGTGTTTTAAGAACTTTACCCATGTCCATCTGCTATAGTTATCTACGATCATTAATCCATACTTCTTGCCGCTGATGGATGCAGTTTTCACTGGTCCAAACAGATCTATATGCAGAAGTTCTAATGGTCTAGAGGTAGAAATAACATTTTTTTTATTTGAAAGAGGTTTTTGCAAACTTGCCTTTTTGACATGCTTCACACAGAGCATCTGAGTTGAACTTCGAGTTAGGAAGTCCTCTAATCAGATTGAGTTTGTTAATATGAGATATTCTTCTTATACTAACATGCCCCAATCTTCTGTTCCAGACCCATTGCTCATCGTTAACAAACATAAGGCATTTTACATTCTGAATTTTTAGTTCAGAAAGTTTTATTTTTATAAATGTTGTTCTTTCTCTTACCATTAAAGAGGATTGTTCCATCTTCATGACTAACAACTTTACAAGACTTTTGATTAAAGATTATATCATAATCGTTATCACTTAATTGACTTATGGATAACAGGTTATGCATTAATCCATCTACTAACAGAACATTAGTTATAGAGGGAAGTGTACTATTACCAATGGTTCCAGATCCAATAATATTTACTTTTTGATTGCCTATGAAACCTACGTATCCTCCAGATTTAAGTTCCAAGCTTTGGAACATATGCTTTCTTTCTGTCATGTGTCAAGAGCATCCAGAGTCTAGGTACCAAGACTGGTGTTTCAACTTTGCTGTTAAAGATATCTGTAACATAGATGATTTTATCCTTAGGCACCCATATCTTTTTGGGTCCTTGTTTGTTAGAGTTTCCAAAATTCTGATTGAATTCTGGTTTCACAGGAGAATATGCAGCGTATGACTCATTGTAATACGGTGGGAGAACTGACTTGGGTTTTGTGTTTCATCACAAATGTTGCGGATAACAAGAGTCTCCATCGACTTTTCTTTTATCCAATAAAGGAAAGGGTGAAAAGAACAGGAAAAACCTTTTGAGAATTTTCTGAGTAAGGGGGGTAGTTTATGAAAAAGGAAGGTGTTAACACCATTTTCATCCGTAGTTATCTACAGACTCTTAATTGCTAGCTCATTTTGAAAATGCTTTGTGTTTGTGTATGTTTGAAAATATTTTGAAAATGCCTAAGTGCGACAATTTTGTAATGATTCTCGTATCGTTGAGAATGTATACAAAATGTTTGTTTTGAAAATATTTTGAAAGAAAGTGTTGTTTTGTGGAAAGATGTTTTGAAAATACCAATGTAAGGCAATTTTATTTATAATAACCCTTGTATCAGTCCTCAAGAGTGTTTATAAAGTGTTTTGAAAGTAGTTTGTTTTGAAAGTGTGAAGTGTGGAACTTGTTTTAGTTTGTGAGCAAGCGATTATGAGCGATCCACCTACTAAAAAAGGTCCTTGTTCTTTTCCTCCTCCTTTAGATATTTCTATCTTACCATTAGTTAGTAGGAAGCCCTATCATTGGATGTTAGGGACATGCGTGGGTCATCGTACAATCATAGAAGGAAACTTGTAAGATGTTTTAGCAATTGTCGTAAGGGACTAAGATCGTTTACCTAAGGCATCATCGAAGGGTCATTGAGGGACTACGATCTTTTAACCGAGGGTCTTTGCTAAAGCATCTCACGTTCGAGGGACATGACTGTTTTATTCGAAGGCAACAAGTGAAGTTACCTTAGAGGTGCGCGTGTGCGATGTGTTTTGATTTCAAGTATTTTGTATTGAGATTAGGTTTTATAACATTTGATTTTATGTCTTACCATACAATCCTATTAAACTAACAGTAATAAGGAAAGCAATAAATTACAGAAATGAAATGTTCTACGCTATTACAAGGCTTCAAGAATGGGGGTACAAATTTATGAATTGGGATGAAAAAAGTAAAGTAAACCCTATTTTATCTATTACATCAATAGTTGCAACATATACAATTGATCTAAGAATGTAAATAAGAAATAAGGAAAAAGAAGAAATTTGAATGTTCTTGTGTTCTTAAAAAAATGGTTTGAGTTGGTATGTTTGAAACAATTATATGCATCACAATCAAGATGAAAGTCATGGAGCATAGCTTTTGATTTTTGTACATATTTCATGCTTCAATGTTAATTTGGTTGAGAAAAATCCTAATAAGGCTTAAGCTATCATGAAATGCTTACTCAAGTGTCAAGATATCTCATGAGAATCAATACTTATCATAGTAAAATCAAGCTTGGTGAGTAAGGTTGAAAATTTGATCAAAAGACCATAAAAGATCTCTTTAAAAAACCCTAAAAAAGTAATATCTTGATTTAATTAAAAAATAATGAAATAAAAATACTTTTTGTGATATTTTTTTATATTCATAAAATAGAGTAGATAAATAAGGAGTCTGCAAAAAATCATCTTAAAAGGAGAAAATTTGATTGGTCAAAAAAATGTTTGAAGTTTGATATAAAACCAAAGAAAAACAAGTGATAAAAAATTAAGTTTGCTTCCACCAAGGCTTGAACTCAGGATCTTAGGGTCACAATTTCAAAATCCTACCATCAGGACATGCACATGTCTTTGTCAAGGGAGTGCCTTAGTATAAATATATGTGAAAAATATTCCATAAAGTCACAAAACAGAAAAAATATGAAAAAAATGCAAAAGGGGGGTTCACTTTGGTTTGAACCCACGCGCTTAAGGTGAAAGTGACATGAAATGCGTGTTGCTTGCCACTGGGGTGGCTGTTATATCCGATTGTAAAACAACAATCATTAAATATAATATTAACTCAATTTTAAAATTTTGAAAATGCCATTTCCATTTTTTCAAAAATTCTAACTTCCTCATTTCTCAACCATTTTTAAAAATATAAAAACCAAACTTGCTTAGAATTTCATAAGGAATATAATGGTATTATTTTCTGAAGCTATAACTCAAATATTTTCATAAGTTTTCTATTGGTACCAAACAAAAACCTAAGTGTTCAAAAAATTCAGTTTCAAAATTCTCATCCCACAGTTAATTAAAATGAAAACTAAAGATATGGTTAGCTTCACAGACATGATATCTACATTTTTCCTTTAGAAAATAAATGCAAATGATGTTTGTACAGGGATTTCAAAGTTTGAAAAACTTACCTCTTGATGCAAAAATTCAATGTCATCTACACGACTTCCAGAAGTAATGTGATGCTTGCTTTAGCTTCCTTGGACCTTGGTGATTATGTTACAACTCTTACTTTTCCTTGAGAGGGTCTGGATCAGTCTACTCAAGTCAAGTTGCAAAGTTGGATTTTGAAAATGGTGGATGTTGATAATGGAGTTACAGTGGCAAAACATGTATTTGGATCATTTATACATGATGTATATGAAGTGTTTGGATGATTTGTTTGGATAAAAGTTGCAAGGTTTGAGATATTCGAAGATTTGGATTTCAAAGCTCAAAAATGGAGTTTTGAGGCCAATTTGGATTTGGGAGAGTTTAAGGGGTGTTTTGGAGCTGTTAATTCGTGCTATGGCTTGCAAATGAGCTCTATATTTATAGGCAAAGGTTATAGATAATGAGATGGTTAGGTTTGCAAGTGATAGAGTTTTGGTTTGGTTGAGGTGAAACAACCAAGTTTGTGTGAAAATTATTCTTCCAATGCATCAATAGGGTGGTTTGTAGGCTTAGAGATGTTGCTTTTGAGCATTCATGTTGAGTGTGATCAGAAGAAATAAGTTAGAGGCTCAAGGAGTGGACTTTGTGATTAAAGTGATCTTTATTCAAATGGATATGGAGTTTTTTTTACAATTTCATCCAAAAATGGTATGATCAAGTAGATAAAGCTTCAAATCTTTGTGTAATGCACCGTAATTTTGTGCAAATCTCTGATTATGTGGAGATTTAGAAGCAACATGGCCTGAAAAGTGAGATTGAATGATAAGGTTATGAGATTTACTCTTGAGTTCTTCACAAAATGACTTAAAATTCAAGAATGGATGTCCAACTTCATATCTTCGAATCTCTTAGCTCAAGTATGATAAAAATGTGTTCTTGGATATTTTGGAAATCTTGAATCAAGATCTACAACTTTTATGTTGTGATTTTTTGCTAAATCAATTTGGATCTTAGTGAAAAATGGCCATAAATTAGTGACTTTGTTAATAACAAAACACTTAGAAATTTTTTCTAAGTGTTGGGTAAAAATAATCAGAACTTCATGGGCTCATATCTCTTAAATTAAGCACTTTTTGAGGATCACTCCAAATTAACAAAGTTGTAGAATTCATCAAACCCTACAACTTTCACGTTGAAGGTTTTCCTTGAATTAACTTGTATCTTGAGGAAACTTGCTTGTGAAGTTAGGGTTTTTTAGGTACAAAATACTTGAATTTTTTTCTAAGTGTTTGAAAATCTTGACTTTTGACTTTTGTTGAATTTCTTTATTTTTGATGATCAAGTTTTATATCTTTGAATATCTTGATGATTCTTGATTTTTGAATTCCAATGTTGATCAAAAAGTCAAAGTTTGACTTTTGTAACTATTGACTTTTATCAATTAATTCAATTTTTCAACTGTCAATCACTTGCATCTTTGGAAATGTCTTAAGCCATGTAATTATGTAAATATGTTGTATTTGAGTCCTTGAGATCACACTTCAAGCCATTAAGTCATGCACTAGGTCAAAAGTCAATGATCAGTCATCTCCAATCAAAACCCTAATTTTACAATTTTCCGACCTTTGATGATTTGAGGGCTTTCCTTGAGGAATCATGGTCAACCCTTGATCAAATAAATAATATCACCTCAAAATGTTAACGTTGACAAAAAATCTTAAAGTTTGACTGTATGTTGACCACAATTGACTTTTTACCCAATACAGTTGATTTTTAGTCATCTGAGCCATTGACTGAGCAAACTTGTGATGCAAGGCATGAAAATTGGTATGAACATTCTTAAAGCCATGTGATGAACCATAAAAGTCATTTGAGACCCTTACATACCAATCTTCTTTGAGAAACACCAAACCCTAATTGAAGACTCTTGCTTAGGAGGTGAATTTGTCTTATCGACTCTTGGGAATCCTTGAGCAAATGGGGACCTCATGAGAATGTCTTGAAGAAAATGGGAGGGAAAATTTTGGGGTACAATACTCACTAATATATTTTATATCATGTATGTGTCCATATGTGAAGTGTGAGTTTAAATGTGTGTGTTTTATGATCATATCATCAACTTTCTTTGGTTGATATGGTTCTTCTCCTTTTGGTTTCACATATCCTATTCCTTTTCTGACGTTTATGCTAACTCCATAGATCATTGGAGCCATCTTGCTTCTATCTATGTTTTTAGCTATAAATTTTTGAAAGTTGTGATCATATTCTTTTATGATGTTACCATAACTGTTTGAAACTTCTGAAACATATTCTTTCTGAGCTTTTTGTAATTCATTTTAAGTTTAGAGTGATTTCTTTTAGCTCATAGTTTTCTGTTTTTTCTTTCATAGTTTCTTCAGTTTAAGATACAAGAACGTGTTTCTAGTTCTTGTATTTGACTCGAAGTTGCTGATATCTTTCAAGAATTTCAGACATACTTTCTTTTAAATGAGACCTAGAGAATTTTGAAAATACCTCTTCTGAATCTAATTCAGATTTTGATGTATATGTATCTTCTGATATGTTGGCCATTAATGTTATATTGGCTCGTTCATCTTCTGATTCCGTTTCAGCTTCAGAGGATTCTGAGTCATCCCACATTTCCATAAAACTTTTCTTCTTTTCTTTGAAGAACTTATTTTTAGGATTTTATTGCTGAAGATTTGGGTAGTCGCTTTTGTAGTGACCTGGATCTTTGCATTCGTAGTAGACGACATCTTTGTTGCTAGAATTTTTGTATCCAGAAGATGATTCAGAGTGATTGCTGATGTGCGATTGACCTAATGTGTCTAACGGTATCTTAACTGCAAGTGCACAGCCTATCGCGGTAGTAATAAAAAGATGTCGAACCCACAGGGACTTTGTAATCACTCCAGTGCTATAAAGGTTTGCTAGTTTAGATAAGGCAAATGTTGTCACGTTTGGTTTTTAGAAGTTAAATTAGAGGAAAACTAAATCGAACTAATGAAATAATAATAATAAAATGGTCGGTATGTAATATATTGAACCTAAGTGGATTTAATCGAACCTAAGCATATAAAGATGTTAAACTTAAATGGTTCTGTAGAAATTATCAGTTTAAAAACCCTCAACTCACACTTTCGTGGTCTTATCTCAGATTATACCCCTAAAGCTATATGCCTGCTCTCGCTAGCCCATAAGTGTTTAGAAAATACTCTTTGAAAACTTAATAAAGTCTAATTCGTTTTAAAGCGCTCTCGCTGTATTTAAATCAAATGCCTAACTTTAGCTATCCGGTTAAAACCTCACACTCTCGTGGTCTTGATCCTAACCTATTCTACTTTTCTTACTCTCGTAACAAAAAGATTGATTTTAATTATAAAAAGTCACAGCCAGAAATTAAGTTAATTTGGATTTTAGCTTAGGAACAATTTAATCCATTCAGTTACTATTATCACATCCCGAATCTAGAAATTTAGCTAGCCATGGTACTTGAAACAGACAGACAGGAAATATAATTGGAAAGCAGTGAAATATTCATGATAAATAAATAACAGTAATTGAATATAAACAAATTGTACTTAAAATTAAATTAAATGTGATTAAAACCTGAATAATAATACTATTCCTCAAGCTCCCTCTTCCACAAGTCGGCAAGATTGGAACCTTCGAAATCGAAACTCGAAATGAAGTCTGAGGCTAAAAACAAATTCTAACTAAAATAACAATTTCCTAATGTTGGAAATGGCTATTAAATGGTAAAAGGGAAATGAAAACAAGAACAACAGGAAGAAAAATGCAAACTGGGAAATGGTTCATAAATTCGGCAGAGCTTCCGCAAGGAATTTGTGAAAAATAAAACTCTCCGTCTCAAAATAAAATTCTATCTCAAAAGTAATCCTCCTCTTCTTCATCAAAAATCTCTCGTATTTATAGAGGATAAATTTGACAGTTAAAGAAAACAGGAACGTGGACTTTGCATTTTAGTTGTGGAGAAAAACCAGGAAGAATGGGCGTTGGTGAGGTTGAGAGATTGTAGGAGTATCTGAAGACTCCTTTCTTTACGTTGCCCACGTCTCCACGTTCTTCATAATGTTGGATTGAGCGTGTGATGGTCGTAACACCAAGGTGACGGGCGTAAGACGCTTAGCAGCATGTTACGTTCGTAAATGATGTGTGACGAGCATTCTTCATGTAATAAGCGTGTTACGGTCGTAAGTGATGTGTGACGACCGTCACAACATCAAAAACTGCAGAACTTTGCAAAATTGTCCCTTTTCTTCTGGTTTTCATGTTAACTTTCTTCATATGATCTTTTTTCCACTAAATTGACTTGAGACATGTTGTACCTATGAAAAGACATAAAAACTCGGAACAATCGGGAGTTAAATGGATTAATGTAGTATGAAAACGGACTAAAAACGTAGCAATTATACGATATGATTTCTCGTTATCAAATTCCCCTATACTTAAACCTTTGCTTGTCCTCAAGCAAATAATTATTTAGAAAGACCAGACAAGTTTTATCAGACGCACATGCATAACATACCTTTGGTTTTCAAAACAATTACGGGAAATCAATCGTTAGTTCGACCGATACTTAAGTAAAACACTAACGATACACTAATGACACAAGCAACAAGCTAAGTCGTGGACTTCCATTTTAAACAAATTGTCCAATAATTTTGTTATAATTCTACCCAGAGTCTCTTGTACCTATTTCACCCGGTTTGTTCTAGCGCAATCACATTAAGCCCTTTGTCTTAGCACGCACGTAGTAGAGTAACCGGTTAGTGACTTTGATCCTTTTTGGCACGGGGTCTGGTACACGAATGTGGCAACCCTACACATATTATCCAAATTGGAGGTTGTGGGGGATCGAGCCGTAGCATGCCCTACCAAGTTCAGAACCAGATACCTCTGAACCAACCAACAATGGACTCCTTCATTATTTGCTCATCTCTTATATGCAACCTTGTATTTTGGTGCAAATTTTCTTTTTTAGCAGCGAGATAAGAAGGATATTTCATTGATTATGCATCAAACACTTATATTCATCGGCTCCCCACGTGGTTTGTGTCAAGACGGTGCTGACTGCTAGTATAAACTACTAGGGGTTACTTTAGAACTAAAACTCAAGATATAGGTATAACGGTTATTGAAATGGATCACGTAAGTAGGAAGTCTAAGGTGTCATAACCGTATCGATCTTGTTGAATCGTTCTCGACTTCCTAACTAGGATTTCGTTAAGGTAGGTATGTCGGGCTATGCGAAGATAAAGCAAAAAATTCCGGTATGTCTAAATAAAGCGAGGAAGAATTGAAACTGAGAAATATCGTAAAAATTACTTGTTTAATGGAAAATGCGGAAAGGGAAAGGTACCTCTCCCACACTATATCATAAATTGTCCTCAATGTTGTGGTATAATAGCGGGGAAATACAAATAAAAATACAAAAAGAAGCAGCAAAAGCAAACTAATTAAGAATAAAGACTACTGATGTCCACGTCCTCTGCTCCTGGTGCGTGATCGCCTGGTAGGCGTGGCTTCGGTATCAGTGTCATGGTAGCCAAGAGTGCTGACGTCCATCCTTAAAGCGTTTAGTTCAGACAAGGCCTCGTATAACCTCTCGTTCATGCTCCGTTGGCCACTCAAAATCTGAGTGTTCTGTGCACATAAATAGTCATACTGCTCCTATTGTTTTCTTCCAAGTGCTGCACCCATTTGATTCTGCTGGTGGATGGCTCGGAGAATTTATTCAAGAGTGATAGGGGGTGGTTCGGATGAAGTTTCTGGAATGTCATGAACGGGGGCAGCTCGGTCCAACTCTTCTTGTATCTCGTCTGCGGGTGCAACAAGCTGTTCTTCATGAATAGGAACATGGCCCTCGGGAGCTGCAGGATCGAATAGCCAATTGGCTCTGTTTTGAGGATCAATTTGGTCCCTGCAAGGCAAAATAATGTTATTGTAAATGATGTTTCGGATCACAGGGTGGAATTTGACATCTTCCCGCTCATAGATGAGGTGGGCAGCCTTGCAGTGGTCCAAAGTAAGCAATGCCGGTGCCATAGAAGGCATATCAGTGAGAGCGGCACCATGATTCAAAGCTAAAGCAAGATAAGTGACAATCCCTCTGAAATAGAAGGGTTTGCCGTCTCTAGTGCAGATGGAGTGAATATGGGCCAATAGAAATGGAGCAGCGTTGATCTTTTGGCCGGTAAATGCACAGTGCATGAAGAAAAGCTCCTTGGAGTTGAGCTTGTGGTTACTATCTCTGGCGAAGATGGTGTTGCAAAGGATGCGGTGAAAATATCTGATAGCTGGATTATGGATACGGGTGGCGTTGAGGTGGTCATAAGAGCTAGCACGAATGTTTGTCATGCTGTGCCATAAGTGGAATGCTTCCTCGCTGAAATTATCTGGCACACGAAGGTGGATACCTTCATTGGAACTAAAACCGAGCAGTCGCACGATATCAATTTGTGTTAGCTGATACTCAGTGCCGAACATGTGGAATTTGGTCATGCCAGAGAGTTGGTTGGTGGCTCCAGTAGGGGTGATGTAAGAAAATGAACTCAGAAACTCCAAAGTGAGAGTTTCATAGATAGGTTGTGGTTGACTGCACATATTCCACAAATTGACATTCTGCAAAAGTTGTTGGACGCTCTCAAGCAGTCCCAATTCTCTCAGACAGTCGAGGTCGACATACCGAGTTGGTTGGAGGCCGCAGCGTTGGAATTTTTGGAACTTTGTTCTCTGGGTTTCTCTTTGGTTTCCTTCTCTGAGAATGATGTTAGGGATTTGCTGCTGGTTGTTGGCCATTGCATGCAAGGGGAGTGAAACGTGAAAGGGGTTGTGGAGTGGAGTAATGGAATTTAAATGTTGGAGTGGGTGATTAAAGAGAGAATTTGAATGGGTGGTGGACGGTTTTGGGAAAAGGAGGGAGAAGTGGGAAGGAGAACTGCTTCTGGAATAGCAGAAGACGTGTTTCAAACGCGCGTGACGATCGTCATAGGAGGTTGACGGGCATAACACGGTAAAACTCGTGTTACGATCGTCATAGGTTTGTTACGACCGTTACAACTACAATAATTGCAATTCCAAACTGGACAACACTTATTATATAAATGAAGCAGATTAATTCCAACACACCTTATAATAAAATTTGCAGAATGATAATAAATATGCAGTGAATTGAATTTTGCCGTAGTATGCACTAAATTTAATGAAATTTGTAAATAAAAACAAACTGAAATTTGCATTGAAATGAATATATGTTCTTTAACAGAAATTTAAAAGTTGCAGAAAGTAAACTTGTGCAAAATTAAAACGAAATCTTAAATTTGCAGAAAGGGTAACTACCTAGAAACAAAAAATAGAAAGAAAAGTAAAAACAAATGTTGATCACTGCTACTTCATCCAAGTCTCGTTTTTAAATCTTCTAAAGCTGAATTCATGTGATAAAATTGCTCCACAGTTATGTCAGTCAAGCCTATTATGTCTAGACGCATGCTCTTCAATTCGTCCTTGATTCCATTAATGTCAGTTTGATAAACATCCAGTGTGGGTAAGATTTTGTTCAAATTCTCAGTGTATTCTACTTTGGTTATTTCAGGGGCTTCAGTATCCTCTGCAATATTGTTAATGTCATAGTAACTAGGAGGGGTCTCAGGATCACTCTCATCAGACATCTTATCATCAGTAACTTGGTACGATTATGGTGTTTCAGGTGTTGAAGGATGGTCAGGAGGGTTTAGCTCATAAAGCCAGTTATCGTGATTGTGGACACTCACTTTAGCATGGTTTGGAAGGGTAAATAAAGTGACAACTTCATTTCTTATCAGGTATTCAAAAGGTGCAGGACCTAGATTTCCTATTATGCGTAGGTCGAAACAGAAATCAATATTCATAGGGCGAATCGAACCGAAGTGTGTACACTTATGCAGTTGGTATCTAAGTCCTAGGGCATTGGCAATCATGATGACTAGGCCTCCTACGATGACCGGTTCATTAGGGTCCTGAACAATGCGAGAAAAGGTTTGCATCATGAATGGCACAACATTAACAGGTCAGCCTTGGGTCATACAGTGCAGTAAAAACATCTCATCCTTAGACACTACAGTACGGTTTTGTTCGTTTCCGAATACAGTATGGGATAAAATATTATGAAAATAGCAGATAGTGGGGTTGTGTATTTCATTGTTGTCCATGCTATCCGGCTCAGGGTGATAGTTTCTGGTTAAGGTTCCCCAAAAGTAATCTAGATCGAAATCCATTAATTCCACCTGGGTGATAGTAAAAGCAAAAGGTCCGCTAGGGAATCCTAGTAGGTCAGCTAATTCCTTATGGTTATAAATGAATTCAATACCGAATAGTCTGAAAGCTATAAATCCTTTTCTGGCTCCAAAACCGCGCTCAGGTATATGAACTAGGGAGCTCAAAAATTCAAAGGTAAGCTCGCAGTATGTGACAAACTTAGACTTAATGTGGGCTTTTTCCCATCCCAGTTGGTTAAACAGATAAAGGGCACTATCCGTAATACCTAAAGTGTCCATGGTTGGTTCATCATAATACAGAGTCATACCGATGTTCCTTTGTGACAATTCCTCAAATCTCCTCATTTGGTTCCTTCCTCTAAAAGTGGTTTCCATAGTAAATGTTAAATGGGAAACAAATCAGGGGAGAAGGTAAGATATAAAAAGACTTTTCAGAAATCCTGTAGCAAGTAAAGTTGTTTTAAAATCAGCAGCAGTTTTATAAAGATTTTTTTAGAAAAATGGAAAAGAAAATAATGAAAATATGGCTTTAAAATAAATAAATGCAGAAACGGAAAAGAAAATCAAAAGTAATAAATAGAAACAAACGGAAACAATAACAAAAACAAATAGGTGGGTTGCCTCCCACTAAGCGCTGTTTTTAACGTCATAAGCCTGACATAGTGCTTAGCAGTAGGTCAATTAGGGGAAATAGTGGGTAATTCTAAAAGTTTTAGACTATTTGCATAGTCTCTATTCTCAATGTGATGATATTGTTTTAATCACTGTCCGTTCACTGTGAACGGGTCACTATTCCTATCCTTAATTTCTATTGATCCGCTAGCGAATACTTTTGTAACTTCAAAAGGACCCGACCACCTGGATTTCAGTTTTCCAGGAAAGAGCCTAAGTCTAGAGTTGAATAGTAGCACAATGTCTCCCACACTGAATTCTTTTCGGGATAAGCGCTTATCGTGTCATCTTTTGGTTCTGTCCTTGTATATCTTAGCGTTCTCATAAGCGTCTAATCCCAATTCTTCCAGTTGGTGTAAGTCGAGGATTCACTTCTCTCCAGCAGCAGTGTAGTTTATGTTAAGCGTTTTAATTGCCCAATATGCCTTGTGCTCTAATTCTACCGGGAGATGACAAGACTTTCCGTACATAAGCTTGAAGGGTGTAGTTCCTATAGGAGTCTTGTAGGTTGTCCTATAAGCCCATAAAGCCTTGTTAAGCTTAGATGACCAATCTTTCCTAGATATGGAGATAGTTTTCTCTAGGATTTGCTTAATTTCTCTGTTCGAGACTTCGACCTGTCCACTGGTTTGTGGATGATACGGTATTGCTACGCGGTGTTTGACTCCATACTTAGATAATAATTTGTCGAATATCTTCGAAATGAAATGAGAGCTACCGTCACTAATGACAAGTCTAGGAACACCAAATCTTAGAAAGATTATGTTTCTAAAGAGCTTAGTTACTACTCGTGTGTCATTTGTAGGGGAGGCTATAGCCTTAATCCATTTTGAAACATAATCGACAGCTATGAGTATATACTTGTTTCCGAAAGAAGATGGGAAAGGTCCCATGAAATCTATTCCCCAAACATCAAATACTTCCACTTCTAGTATTCCTTTTTGAGGCATTTCATCGCGTCTTGAAATATTACCGGTGTGTTGACACCGATCACAGTTTTTAACAGCGATGTGGACATCCTTCCATAGATTAGGCCAGAATAGGCTGGCTTGTAGGATCTTTGCACAGGTTTTAGAAGTGCTTGTATGTCCGCCATAGGGAGATGAATGATAGTGATAAATAACATCTTCTATTTCTTCTTCAGGTATGCATCAGCAGAAAATTCCGTCCGATCCTCTTTTAAATAATAATGGTTCATCCCAATAATAATACTTGAGATCATGGAAGAATTTCTTTTTCTGTTGATAAGTTAAGTCCGGTGGGAGCGCGCCTGCAGCTAAGTAGTTGACTATGTCAGCATACCATGGCAGTCCCATGGTTGTATGGATCGCTTTCGCGGCTTTCGCGGCTTCCTTGGCTTTTGGTTTGTTTAGATCCAGTTGAGCTAGATCGCTTCTTATTTGCACTATCAGCTGTTCATACGGAAAATCGTCGTTAATCGGTACTTGTTCGGGTTTTATACCTTCTAATCTTGACAAGTGGTCTGCTACGACGTTTTCGGTTCCTTTCTTATCCTTAATCTCTAGATCAAACTCTTGCAAAAGTAGGATCCATATGAGGAGTCTTGGTTTTGCATCCTTATTGGTTAGTAGATATCTGATAGCTGCGTGGTCTGTGTAAATGATTATCTTTTCTCCTACTAGGTAAGAACGGAATTTGTCAAGCGCAAAGACAATTGCTAACAGTTCTTTCTCAGTTGTGGCATAGTTCATTTGAGCCGAGTCTAGCGTTCTACTGGCATAGTAGATTGCGTGAAGTTTCTTGTCCTTCCTTTGTCCAAGAACTGCGCCTACGGTGTAGTCACTCGCATCGCACATGATTTCAAAAGGTAATCTCCAATCGGGTGGTTGCCTGATTGGTGCGGTGATAAGGGCTGATTTTAGAGTTTCAAACGCTTTAAGACAATATTCATCAAATATGAACTCAGCGTCTTTCATTAATAGACCGGTAAGTGGTTTAGTGATCTTCGAGAAATCTTTGATAAATCATCGGTAGAAACCGGCGTGTCCTAAAAAACTTTGTATTTCTCGAACGGTCTTAGGTGGTTGAAGTTCTTTTATGACTTCTATCTTAGCTTTATCAACTTCAATTCCCTTATTAGATATAACATGTCCTAGTACGATTCCTTCTCTGACCATGAAATGTCATTTTTCCCAGTTAAGCACGAGGTTTACTTTCACACATCTTCCTAAAACATTTTCTAGGTTTGATAGGCATCCTTCAAAACTTTGCCCGCACACAGAGAAGTCGTCCATGAACACTTCCATGATGTTATTGATGAAATCTGCAAAGATTGACATCAAACATCGTTGAAAGGTTGTTGGGGCATTACACAATCTGAAGGGCATTCGTCTGTAAGCGAATGTTCCATAGGGACACGTGAATGTAGTCTTCTCTTGATCATCAGGGTGAATAGGAATTTGGAAAAATCCGGAATAACCATCTAGATAGCAGAAGTAGGAATGTTTGGATAATCGCTCTAACATTTGATCTATGAAGGGTAGAGGAAAATGGTCTTTTCGAGTAGATTTGTTTAGTTTTCTATAATCAATGCACACTCTATGCCCATTAACCACTCTCTGTGTTATCGGTTTGCCTTTTGCGTTCTTCACAACAGTGATACCTCCTTTCTTCGGTACAACGTGTACTGGGCTAACCCATTTACTTTCGGAGATTGGATATATGATTCCTGCTTCCAATAGCTTCTTAATTTTATCTCTGACTACAGTGCTAAGGATTGGGTTAATCCTTCTTTGAGGTTCTCTAGAGGTTTTGCAATCTTCTTCTAGCATAATACGATGCATACAAATTGAAGGACATATTCCTTTCAAATCAGATATGTTATAACCTAATGCAGTCAGGTACTTTCTTAGGACGTCTAAAAGTTTCTTAGTTTCGAGTGTTCCTAAACCGGAATTGACTATTACTGGTCGCGTTCATTCGGTATCTAGGAATTCATATCTTAGGTTCCTGGGTAAGGTTTTTAATTCTAAACCCAGTTTCTTTGGACATGGCATATGATCAGGTGTAAGTGCTAGACTTTCGCTTAGACTATCATCTTGATATGGTTCATGCCAATTATCATCTTCGAATATCAGAGGGGTTTGGATTTTCATTATTTCAGAGTATGTGGTATGTTCTGCTTCCATCTCTCTTACGCACTCGTCTATAACGTCGATTAGATAACATGTGTCATTCATGGCTGGTGCTTGTAAGAATTGAGTGAGGATGAATTCCACTTTTTCCTCTCCAACTTCGAATGTTAGTCTACTCTTCTTTACGTCAATTATAGCTCCAACTGTGGCTAGAAAGGGTCTTCCTAATATGATAGGAGTGACTGAGTCCTCGTTAATATCCATGATTATGAAATTGGTCGGGATATAGAATTGACCTATTCTAACTAGAATGTTTTCCAATATACCTACAGGGTATTTAACTGATCGGTCAGCTAATTGAACGGACATTTTTACGGGTCTAAGTTCTCCCATCTCCAGCTTTTTGCAAATAGATAAGGGCATGACACTGATACTTGCTCCCAAGTTGCATAGAGCTTTGTCTATGACAAACTTTCCAATGTTACAAGGTATAGATAAACTACCTGGATCTTTTAACTTAGGGGGCATATCATTTTGAATAATAGCGCTACACTCAGCAGTAAGTGTAACTGTTCTGTTGTCTTCTATCTTTTTCTTGTTAGATAGGATTTCCTTGAGAAATTTAGCATACGAGGGCATCTGAGTGATAGCTTATGTAAACGGTATTGTGATATTCAGTTGTTTCAAAAGTTCAACGAATTTCTTGAACTGGCCCATCATTTTGGAATTGGTAAGTCTCTGAGGGTACGAAATCAGAGGTTTATAGGGTGGTAGAGGAACACAAGGATTCTCTTTCTCCACTGCCTCTTGGTTTTCATTTTCCTTTGGTTCATTCTCATTTTCAGTTGGCTTGTTCTGCTTTTGGTACATGGCTGGATTTTTGAGTCTTGGATCAACAGGTCCGTCAAGTTCTTTTCCACTTCTCAGTATCATAACGTTAGCATGTCCTTTTGGGTTAGGTTGTGGTTGACCAGGGAAAATTCCAACTGGGGCAGCAGTAGGTGCTTGTTGTTGAGCTACCTGTGAAATTTGAGTTTCAAGCATCTTATTATGGGTAGCTAAAGCGTCAACTTTACTAGATAATTGTTTAATCTGCTCATTAGTATGTAAATTCTAATTTAGAACATCTTTATTAGTCTGAGATTGAGAAGCAATGAAGTGTTCTATCATGATTTCAAGACTAGATTTCCTAGGGACATTAGATGTATTAGGTCCATTATTAGGGTGATTTGGGATAGCTTTTGGATAGCCAGGTGGTGTGGCAGGAGCTTGTCCAGGTGCGTACAACGCATTGTTGCTTTTATACGAAAAATTCAGATGATTCTTCTAACCAGGGTTATAGGTATTACTATAAGGGTTTCCCTGTATGTAATTCGCTTGTTCAGCTGGAACTTCTGTTAGAAGTGGGAATTCTGGAGCAGGCTGTGATTGAAGACCACATAGATCGCAAGTTTGAGCTACTGCAGCTACGGTAGCTGCGGGAGTGGTGGTAAGATTTTCTAGCTTTTGGGTGAGGGTTTCCACTTTAGTGTTGACTTGATCCAGACTATTCACTTCAATCATGCCACCTTTTGTTTGAGTTTTTTCCATATTAGCTCTTTCGCTTCCCCATTGATAATGGTTCTGAGCCATGCTTTCGATAAGTTGATTTACTTTGGTATACGGTTTATCCATCAATGCGCCACCAGCAACAACGTCTATAGTCAATCTTGTGTTGTACAAGAGACCGTTATAAAACGTATGAATGATCAACCATTCTTCTAAACCATGATGAGGACAGAGTCTAATCATGTCCTTATAGCGTTCCCATGCTTCGAAAAGTGATTCGTTATCTTTTTGTCTGAAACCATTGATGTTGGCTTTGAGCATAGCAGTTTTGCTTGGTGGGAAATATCTAGCCAAAAAGACCTTCTTCAACTCATCCCATGTGGTGATTGAGTTTGAAGGAAGAGATTGGAGCCATGCTCGAGCTCTATCTCTTAAAGAAAAAGGAAATAGGCACAATCGTATCGCCTCGGGGTTTACACTATTCGCTTTTATAGTGTCTGCGTACTGCACAAACATTGATAGATGCAGGTTTGGGTCGTCAGTAGGAGATCCAGAAAATTTGTTCTGCTGAACGGAGGATAGAAGCAAAGGTTTCAGCTCGAAATCGTTTCGAGCGATAGCAGGGGCGACAATGCTGTTGTGAGGTTCAGCTTGAGAAGGAACTGCGTAATCCTTAAGAGGGTGAGGTGGAGTTGGTATGTCAGTGTTGTACCCCAAAATTTTCCCTCCCATTTCCTCAACATTTTCTCACCACAAGACCCTTGGAGTACAAGATCCAACTAGGGTTTCCTCTGCTCAAAGACTTCTCCTTGCACTGTTGACCCAAATTAGGGTTTGTGTTTGCACAAAGATATTTTGACCTAAAATGCCTAAGATGACTTTCATGCTTCATGTTGTACTCCCAAGTTTATCCATACCAAGTTTCAAGTCTTGATTCCAAATTTTGCCCAGTCAATTGGACAGTTGACCTAGAAATCAACTGTATTGGGGAAAAAGTCAACTGTGGCCAATTGACAGTCAAATCTCATGAAAATTGACCCACATCAACATTATGAACTCACATGGACCATTTGATCAAGTTTGGATCACAATTCCACAAGAAATTTGATCAGATCATCAAAAGGGCAAAATGGACATTTTTAGGGTTTTGACTGCACAAGGGCAATTTTTGACTGTTTGACCTAGCCAATGGCAAACCAAGCTCACATATGGACTCAAGGACCCCATGTAATTATCTTGACATGCTCAACAAGTTCAAAAGATCCCAAATACACAAGATTGATAGTTGAATTTCCCAGTCAATTGATCAATTTTGACTGTATACTGAAAAGTCAAACTTTGACTTTTTGGTCAAAATCAAGGGTCAAGATTCATTTTTCATCAAAACATGCCAAATCATGAAACTTGTTCACCAAGAAATCAAAAATTGCAAATTAGGGTTTGAAATGAGAATTTTTCATAACTTAGAATTTTTCTAAGTTATGAAAAACCCTAATTTTTTCCCAACTTTGCCCCACTTTCTCACCAAGATGCATTTGGATTCAAGCAAAAGTCAAAACATAAAAGTTGTAGCCTATTTCATAATCTACAACTTTGATTCACAAAGTTTTCCTAAAAGAAGCTTGTATCTCAAGTTACAATTTTTGGAACAAGGGTGCCAAACCATTCTTAACTTAGTGAAAATTTGACCTATTTTGGACAAGTTTTTTACCTAACTTCAAGACCATTTTTCATACACTTCCACTTGGAATTTCAATTTGCATTTCAAAGATGGATTGTAGTACACATTCCAAGCTTTCCAAAATGTCCAAGAACTTCTCAAATAACCTCATGGTTAGGGAGAATCGAATTTTGCAAAATGGGAAAAAGTCACTTTTGTTCTTGGCCAAGACATGTTCATACATTGGTGCCATTTTGAATTCAGCATGCTTAAGCTACATTGCAGGCCTCTAATCCCATTTTCACTCAATAATTCAATGCAAAACCATTGTGCCAAGATGTTGTTCTATGCATTTGGACATTACATGGAGAATTAACCCTTAATTAGAAAAAGTATTATTTCCATTTTGAAAAAGTAGAACTTTATGTCCATTTTGCAAATCCAAGTGGTACAGTCCAAATCTTCTTGGCACAAGTTTATGAGCAAATTGCACTGATCAAGGCCAATGTATGCAGCATAGTGTGAGGGCCTGTACAAGCTAGAAACATCAAGTGGCCTTTGCTTGCTTAAGTGTGAAGAAAGATAGCATAACATATACCAACTTCCATTCCTGCAAACCAGGCCTTAGAGAAAGTGATCACACACATTCTAAACATCAAACACAAGCTGGAGCATGACCCTAAGACCACCAATACCTCCCCATTGCCAAAATCACTCTCAAACTGAAAAAACAGAGCAACCTCTGCAGATTGAGTTCTAACTCTTAATACTTTCAAGCATTCTTGCCCAAACCACTTCAAACACCTTCCCTACCATCAATCCAAACTATCCAAAGCATTAGAAGCAACCTGTAACTCCTCTAATCCTTTTGTCCATTTTCACTTTTCTGATTTGCAGGTGAAGTGCTATAGCACGATTCAAAAGGTTTCAAGACAAAGTAAAGCTTGGAATAGCATCCCTGGACATCAAGGAAGCTATACCAATCATCACCTTGCACTGAAAGCTTCTCCATTGCCAGATAGAACTTCAACTGAACAGGTAAGTTCATGAACTCGTATCTCTCTTATTAGGCATTGTTAGCTTTAGGTTTGTGAAGAGAATATGTCACATTCATAGCCCTGAACATGCCCATGTAATTAGATTTCATTTATATTATGTGTGCTGCAAGAATTTTGAGTCTGAACATGGCATAAAAACTAGGTCAGAAATTGGGGGAGAAGAAATTCTCCCTCATCTTAGAGAGTTAAGTCAAGTTCTTTACATGGTTGGATTCGTCTTCTCATGCTCTATATTTTTCATGTTGTGAGTTTTGCTTGAAAGTCCAGGAATCAAGAGATGGAAAACGCGTGTTCTGGTTGTTCATACAGGTCTGAGGTTGAAGACAAAGTCTTCTTGGGCTGGGCCTAAGTTGACTTTTCTATTTGCACCCTTTTGTTACTTTTACACCCCCCAAGCCCATTTTGCTTATCTTTATGATTTTTTGACATTTTCTTTTTTGTCCTGACTCATTTATTTTTTCTAACAATATTAAAAATATCAAAAATATTTTTCTCACCATTTTTGAATTTATTAGGCATTTATTTGGTTTCTTTTAGTTTTTGTACATAAAATAAATACATAAAAACCATTTTTTACTTAAAATAAAAAAAAACAATGTAAACACATTTATTTTTCATTTTTTATTTTATTTTATCTTCTGAAAATATTTTATACAAAATATACTTTTTTTTATAAATATTAAATATTATTATTTTTGTACATATAATATATATTTAGTAAATAATAGTAATGCATACATATTTATTAGTATATTTAGGAAAAAAATACAAAATATACACATTTTTATTTAATATTTAATATAAAAATACGTTTTGACAAATATACTTTATTTTATTTTATTTTTGTATACAATAAATAAATACTTGTACATATTAAATAATTAATCCATTCTATTTAAGAAATTAGGGTTTTACCCTAAACATGAAAAACTCCCAAAAAAAATAATACTTTTATTTTTGTTTATTTTGATATATAAAAATACTTTTTTTTCTTACATACAAAAAACCATTTTTTGCATCTTGCATATTTATTCTTATTTTATTTAAATTGTGCAATTAAATTATCTTGTAAATAATTCAATATTGATGTAATAGTTTAGGTTTAAATTCCTTGTCAAAATCCCCATTTGAACATTTGTACCCCCTTCCCATATATGGTTTTGTAATAGCTTAGTAAATTTATTTTCGCACTTTATTGCTTTCTAATTATACCATGTTAGAATTAGGGTTTGTATGCGAAAAAACAACGAAAATAGTTTTGACCTAATTTCAAGATAAACAAGCATGAAAATGGACACACAAATCACACTTGCACCCCCTAGGGTATTCCACTTGTTGCCTTTCAAAATTGGGCCATATTGCATGTTAGGTCTCTTTGGGCAAAACAAACACAAATCAAATGATCATAGTCCCTCGATGACGCTTTCAAAATGTTGCCTAAACAAATGATCAAGTCCCTTAAAGAAAATTGCCCAAAGATACTTGGCACCATTGCAATTATGGTCTAAACGATGACCCGCGCCCGTCCCTTTCACATCCTAACATGAGATTGTCCACCAAATACAATGATGGAACAAACTTGTTAAAAGGGTTAAAACATAGCAATAAACTTTGAGAAATTTAGGAGTAGATAACCTCTTAGTTACTTGAATCAAACTTGCAAAAACAAAACACTTGCCTATTTTCTAAAACCACACCTCACAACATTTTCAAAACCAACTTTCAAAAACAAATGAAAACCTCTTCAAAAGACATACATCTTTGTATACATCCCAACATGGATCATTACAAAGGTTGCCACCGCATTGGCTTCTTTTCAAAACATTTTCAAACCCACACAAACAAGCACCATTTCAAACAATTGAAAACAAGAGGCAAGTGATCTAAGCAAGTAACTAAGAGCCCATGGATAACCATGGATAGAAAGGGTGCTAATACCTTCCCTTTCTGTAATCTACTCCCCGAACCCAAGAAAACATCTCAAAAGGTTTTTGCTGTGCTTTTTAACCTTTCCTTAGGATAAAATAAAAAGTCGGTGGCGACTCTTGCTCAACCAAAACATTTGCGAAAACAAACGCAAAACCATAGTCAGTTCTCCCACCGTATCACAGAACTGGCGACTCTGTTGGGGACAATTTTAAAAGTGGAGTAACCTTAGGGCTTAGATCACCTTTGTTTTCAATTGTTTGCTTTGTTTGCTTTTATATTTGCGGGCTTTGCATCGGAGTTTCATAGATCCTAACCCAGATCTGGGAAATACCCTTTTTAGGTAGCATAATCTGTGAGGGACCTGTCCGGCGTAGACCGACATGGGTGAAGCAGTGGCTACATTGGTGTGGCACCTTGGTCTGTACCTATATCCCTTGTGTTGCAACGGGGAGAATATAGGTCTTATAAGGAGTCATTAAACACCAACCGACCTTAGAACCCTAAATTGACCAACTTGGCTATTAGGACAGTAGCAGTATGCTACACTCATTGAGGCTAAACTCTCGCGATGGTTCTGGCCGCAAGAAAAGATTGCGATGCTGGAGTTATGACCGATTGAGGGTAGCCAATGATTTGAGATTCTCTAGAACCCGGTTACTTTTGATAGGACAAGTTTTAACCAACGAAACCAAAAGAGGGTAACACCTAAACTTCATGCTGGCCTGAAACTTAAGGGTTGTCTTGTGTGACTTGTGTGCCTTACCATGCTTTCCTATGTGAATACTTGTGGTGTGCTTCATCATAGCATCATGCCATCATACCATTGCATGCATCCTGTATAAAGGACTAACCCATTTCAAAGACAAAAGGGTTTCATCTTTGCTCTGTTTTGTAGGACATCATGATGCCCGTACGTAGGAATACTATCCGGCTCAACTTTGTTCAACCTCCAACTTTGCTCAAGGATTTGGTTGGTAGGATTCCAAACACTTCTTCCTTCATCAACATGCATGGTTCTCTCCTTGGCTTGATCACTGCAAAATGGGACCAACAACTGATAAGTGTTCTGACCCAGTTTTATGACCCCCTGTATCATTGTTTCACCTTTCAAGACTTCCAGCTGGTTCCTACCCTGGAAGAATTCTCTTATTTTCTTGGGATCCCTGTCTTGGATCAAACTCCATTCACTGGTTTGGAAAGGACTCCTAGGCCTGAAGAGGTTGCTGCAGCTCTCCCCTTGACCAAAGAAGAAGTATTGGCTAACTGGGAAACTAGAAGTGGAGTCAAGGGCTTTTTGGTCAAATTTCTGGTTGGCAAGGCTAATGATTTCTGGAATGACTTGGACTTCAAGGCGTACGAGGATATTCTGGCTCTTTTGATCTATGGTCTGGTATTGTTTCCCAATCCTGACACCTTCATCAGTATCCATGCCATAAGGATCTTCATGTCTCGGAATCCTGTACCCACTCTTTTGGGTGATATCTTGCAACAACTCTATGCTCGTACTGCCCGAAAACGGGGAACTCCGTGGTGTTGTGCTCCTTTGCTAGTGAGGTGGTTTATTTCGCACCTTCCTAAGTTCGTGCTGAAGAATGAAGAAGGAAAGGGTTGGGCTCGGAGGTTAATGTCTCTCACTAATAATGACATCACTTGGACCCTCAGAGGTTTGGATGAGGTAGCTGTCATTGATCGTTGCGGAGAGTACCCTAATGTTCCGTTGATTGGTATCCAAGGAGGAATCTCTTATAATCCATGCTTAGCTCTCCGTCAGTTTGGAAGAGCCAGAAGAGTTGGGCCTCATGAAATGTTGGTTCCTCACTTCCATTTTGAGTTTCAGGCAGACAGTGACAAACTACGCCATGGATTCATTAGAGCTTGGGACAGAATTCACAAAGCTGACCCACATGAGTTGGGACCAAAGACTTCTCTACCAATGGAACTCTATTGCAAATGGGTCCGCATCCGTGCTCAGAAGTTAGGTATGCCGTACGAAGCTGTCAGACCGATCATTCTTGAATCTCCTGATGAAGATGAGGTTCCTCCAACTGTCCTCCCTCCTCAGATACCTACTGATTTTGACACAATGAAGAGATCTTGGGCGCAGCTAAAGGAAGAACGGGATTTATATCGGGAAAAGTTCAACGAGCAGGAACGGAAGATTCAAAGGCTGACTAAGCAATTGGAGGAATAGCGGGTCCTGAATAACTATATCAACACTGAGAAGAGGAGGCCATGGGAGCACTGATAGGCTTTGGATATTTCCTTTTATAGCTTTTATTTCCTTTCCAGTATTTTTCATTCCTGTAATGCCTAAGGGCAATTTGTTGAACAATTAAAATTTTAATCTAATGAAGTGTGTTTCCCTTTTGTCTACAAATTTGAATCTTGTTTGTCTTTGAAAACATAAAACATACGCATCTCATTGCACCATATGCATAGCAGGTACCCTATTTCACAGGTTGCTTAATCTTCTTCGCTGTTTATTTGAACAGTCATCATGAATCCAGACTCATCCAGTGAGCAAGCAATCAAGGCCCTTCAGGCCCAAAGTGCCCAATTTCAAGAAATGGTCCTAAGCCTGGCTCAAGGTCAGCAAGAGTTGAAGACTCTACTCCTTAAGAAGAAGAAGAAAAAGAGGACTGCGTTATTCAACACTGGACGCAGATTTGGGAACACACTCCATAATGAAGCTGATCCAGCTACTTCTTCTGCTGAGAAAGACAGTCCCCAAGGGGGAGGAGCTCCTAGTCCTGCAGTCTCTGACAATGAGACGGACTACAATGACGAACAATACCCACCTGCTACTGACAGATACAAACAATTAGAGGACCGCTTAAGCGCCATGGAGATTCAGAATGTGCTGGGGCTGGATTTCGGAGATTTGGGGTTATCTTCTGGGATAGTAATCCCACACAAGTTTAAGGCGCCTGCCTTTGCCAAATACGACGGGGCTTCCTATCCAAAGCTGCATCTAAGGTCGTACGTAAGGAAGATCCAACCTTACACGGCAGATAAGAACCTTTGGATTCACTTCTTCCAAGATAGCCTTTCGGGGTCACAGCTTGAGTGGTTCTACCAACTAGATGGAACTAGCATCCGACACTGGGAAGATTTGGCAACCGCATTTTACAGACAATATCAATACAATTCTGATCTCGCTCCTACGCGTACCCAACTTCAGGGTATGTCTCTAGGAACGGGCGAAGGGTTTAAAGAATATGCACAAAAATGGAGAGATTTGGCTGGCAGGGTGCAGCCTCCATTGACTGATCGTGAGCTGGTTGATATGTTTCTAGGGACTTTGTCTGGTCCGTTTTTCAATCATTTAGTTGGTAACTCCTCCGCTGGGTTTACGGATTTGATTCTGACGGGTGAAAGGATTGAAGCTGGCATCGGGTCAGGAAAGATACAAAAAGCTGCCTCCCCAAGTACTGAGAAGAGACCTTTCAAGAAAGAAGCAAGTGCAGTCTATGGTCCTAGAAGACAAGTTAAGCCAGAAAGTCGCCAAGCCGTCAATGCTTTGGTCATTTCAAAACCTGTTGCTGCTCCTCAGCAGTACAATCAACAAAGAGGTGAAAGGCCCAAGAGGCAGTATACTAGGCTGAGTATGACCTTGTCACAAATCTTACCACAACTGTTATCCACCAACTTGGTGACCATCAAAGAAGCGCCGAAGGTCGTGAATACTGCATCTCCTAAGTATAACCCAAATGCCCGTTGTGCTTATCATTCCGATAGCCCCGGGTACACTACTGATGATTGCTGGGCCTTGAGAAATAAGGTACAAGACCTTATCGATGCGAAAGAAATTCAGTTTGAAGCGCCTGAGAGACCAAATGTTGTAACCGCTCCTATGCCCCAGCATAGAGTAAATGCCATTGAGGAAGATTTGTATGCTGTTTCGGTGAATGATGTTGCTACCCCTCTTTTGACTGTTAAGAGGAACTTACTACTAGCCGGTTTATTTCCAGGTTGTAGCAGGGGCTGCCTCCTGTGTGCTGTTATCCCTACCGGTTGTCCACTGCTGAAATCAGGCATCCAAAGCCTGATGGATAGCAAAGAAATTTTGTTCAAGAAAACTGCTGTTCTGTTTGTCTCCGTTGAAGAAATATCTATTGTCACAATTTACAATCCTACCAAAGCTCCTCCGAGGAAGCCAGTCCAAATTTTGTCTGTTGCACCCATTACCATTACTGTTCCGGGGCCTCTCCCCTATGAGTCTGATAAAGCGGTCCCATGGCACTATGGGGCCGACGTGTATGTGCTTGGGGTGAAGCAGGAGTTCAACACCAATACCAGTATCAGTAACATCACTGGTACCGCCAAGATTACCCGCAGTGGCAGGCTCTTCTCGCCTGACATTGCACCGCCAGTTATCCGAAAACCTCTCACCATCACACCCGCAAGTGTGCATGTTCCAAATCAAGTTCCTGTGTCTACTACTGCCGCCGAGTCCTCTGATACTCGGGGCAAAGAAGTTGCTACCGATTTGCCTGCCAGGACGGAGGCGCCAAAAAAGACTGCTGTGGAAGCCTCCGAACAAGAAATGGAGGAAATTCTTAAAATCATCAAAAAGAGTGACTTCAATGTTGTTGAACAGTTGGGGCATACCCCCTCCAAAATCTCTATGCTATCATTGCTGCTATGCTCAGAGGCCCATGCCAAAGCCCTGATTTCATTTCTGAAAACGGCCCATGTGCCGCAAGAGACCTCCGCAGATCAATTCACTGACTGTGTAGCTAATTTGACAGCTGACAACGGCTTGGGGTTCTCGGATGCTGACCTTACCGCCAAAGGGAAAAATCACAATGATGCCCTGCATGTTTCCATAGAATGCAGGGGCACTACTCTCGCACATGTGTTAGTGGATACCGGCTCTTCCCTGAATGTTTTGCCCAAGAAGGCATTGGACCGCTTGGATTGTGAGGGTCTGGAGCTGAAACCTAGTAACATCATTGTTAGAGCCTTCGACGGTTCTAAGAGGATGGTGCACGGTGAAGTAGACATCCCTATTCGTGTGGGTTCCCAAGTCTTCGACTCAACGTTCTATGTAATGGATATTCGTCCATCTTACTCCTGCTTGTTGGGTCGACCCTGGATTCACAAGGCTGGGGCAGTAACCTCCACTCTACACCAAAAGCTCAAATACCCTGTCAAAGGGAAGATTGTTACTGTGCAGGGTGAGGAGGAATACATGGTTAGTCACTTGAATTCATTCCGGTATATCGAGATGGACGGGGAGTTTATTGAAACCCCCTTTCAGCACTTCGAGGAAGTACCTCCAACGTTGGCATCAGCTGAAACAGTGGTTGAAGAAGACTTTCCATTGAAGATGGCGTCCTTGAAGGATGCCCGGGCTGTAATCGAGAAAGGCAATTGTGCAAACTGGGGTCAGCTTCCTGACTTCACTCAAAAGAACGACAAGTTTGGGCTGGGCTTTACTGCAGAGGCTCAGAGGGCTGTGCGCAAGGAAAAGATCAGAAAGGCTCCAGTGTTCATCACCAATCCAAGGGTAAATGCTATCGAGGAGGATGTAGAGGAAGCAGAGTTCGACAGTTGGATCTATCCAACCACCAACAACGGACCAAGCAACTGGACGGCAAAGGATTTTACACCTATCACATTTGTCACGCAGTAATTAATTCTTTTGATTTCCAATTTGTAACAAACAATATGTTAAAACTTTGTTGGCTCGGTGTCCTACCCGGGGCATCGTAGCTCCATTTGTGAGGGCTTTTTGTATGACATTTTCATATATCATCAATCAAAACATTGGACGTTTGTTGCATTTCAAATCTTGTGCTCTTTTTCTTTGTGTTATATATTGCAAAACAGCTATATTTACACACACTCACTTATACAGGTTTCAATCCACTCTGGATCTCACTGGCAACAGCCCTGCTACCACCAGTTATGACTTCGAGAATCCGATCAACTTGGCCGAAGACGAAGGTGAAGATGATTGCGAAGTGCCTGGTGAACTCGCAAGACTGCTACTCCAAGAAGAGAGGGCTATTCAACCACATGAAGAGCCGGTGGAAACAGTTAACCTGGGTACTGAGACAGATAGGAAAGAAGTCAAGATCGGTGCCAATCTAGAGCTCAGTGTGAAGAAACGATTGATCCAGATGCTACATGATTACATGGAGATCTTTGCTTGGTCCTATGAAGACATGCCTGGTTTGGATGCCGACATTGTAGTTCATCACCTGCCAACCAAGGAAGACTGCCCTCCGGTAAAGCAAAAGGTCCGCCGCATGCGCCCAGAGATGTCCGAAAAGATCAAGGCTGAGGTTATGAAGCAATTCGATGCCGAGTTTCTAGCGGTAACTTCTTATCCTCAATGGGTTGTCAACGTGGTGCCAGTGCCAAAGAAGGACAGAAAAGTCAGGATGTGTGTCGATTACAGGGATTTGAACAGGGCAAGCCCCAAAGATGATTTCCCGCTACCTCACATCGATGTTCTTGTCGATAATACTGCTCAACATAAGGTGTTCTCCTTCATGGATGGTTTTTCAGGGTATAATCAGATCAAGATGGCTCCGGAAGATATGGAAAAGACTACCTTTGTGACTCAGTGGGGCATCTTCTGTTACAAGGTCATGCCATTCGGGTTGAAAAATGCTGGGGCAACCTATCAACGTGCCATGGTTGCTTTATTTCATGATATGATCCATCATGAGATTGAGGTATACGTTGATGACATGATTGCAAGGTCCCAAACTGAGGAGGAGCACCTTGACCATCTGAGGAAGCTGTTTGACCGACTCAAGTTATACAAGCTGAGGTTGAATCCCAACAAATGCACCTTTGGGGTGAGGTCCGGAAAATTGCTAGGTTTCATTGTAAGTGATAAATGTATTCAGGTGGACCCTACCAAGGTAAAAGCCATACAAGAGATGCCAACTCCAAAGACAGAGAAAGAAGTCAGAGGCTTCCTGGGACGACTGAATTACATTGCCCGATTCATCTCACATCTAACTGCTACTTGTGAGCCAATCTTCAAATTACTGAAGAAAGATCAAGTAGTACGTTGGAACGATGAATGTCAGGCTGCTTTTGAAAAGATAAAGGAGTACCTCCAAGAGCCACCCATTCTTATGCCACCAGTGGAAGGAAGACCTCTGATACTATACTTAACAATGCTTGATAATTCAATGGGGTGTGTGTTGGGGCAGCATGACGAGTCTGGCCGAAAAGAGCACGCTATTTATTACTTGAGCAAAAAGTTTACCGACTGTGAGTCTCGTTACTCACTGCTTGAGAAAACTTGCTGCGCTCTAGTATGGGCTGCTCGCCGGCTGAGACAGTATATGCTGACTCACACCACATTATTGATTTCAAAGATGGATCCCATCAAGTACATATTTGAAAAGCCTGCTCTGTCTGGAAGAATAGCAAGATGGAAAATGATCTTAACAAAATATGATATCCAGTATACAACTCAGAAAGTAATTAAAGGAAGTGTATTGGCAGACCATTTGGCACACCAACCTGTGGACGATTACCAATCATTGAACTTTGATTTCCTGGACGAAGACATCATGGTGATAACTGATTGTGAAGTGCCTGGACCGGATGAAGGACCTGAGGAAGGATCCCGATGGTCTATGCATTTTGACGGAGCCTCCAATGCTTTGGGTAACGGCGTCGGCGCTGTAATCATATCTGCCAAAGGAACTCATACTCTACTCACCGCCCGATTGTGTTTCAACTGCACCAATAACATGGCAGAATATGAGGCATGTATCATGGGTCTACAAGCTGCAATCGACTTAAGGATCAAATTTCTGAGTTTCTTCGGAGATTCCGCTCTCGTGATCAATCAGATCAAAGGCGAGTGGGATACGAAACCCCCAAATCTTATTCCTTACAAGGAGTATGTGTTGACCCTGCTTCCCCACTTTGAAGAGATAACTTTTGAGCACTTCCCAAGAGAGGAGAATCAGCTAGCGGACGCACTAGCTACGATGTCTTCAATGTTCAAAGTTAAATGGGACAATGAGGCTCCCCGGATCATTATCTGGAAGTTGGACGAACCGGCATACTGCTGCGATCTTGAGGCCGAAAAGGTGACTGAAAAACCCTGGTATCATGAGGTGAAGAGGTACTTGGAAGCTCAGGAATACCCTGAAGGTGCATCCGCCAATGACAAGAAGTTCATGAGGAGGTTTGCGGCAAAATTCTTCCTCAGCAACGACATTCTCTACAAACGGAATCATGATTCAACTCTACTGCGTTGTGTGGATAAGGCTGAAGCAGAGAAGATCATGATAGAACTGCATGAAGGTACATTCGGAACACATTCCAGTGGACACACCATGGCAAAGAAAATCCTTCGGGCAGGATATTTCTGGTCCACCATGGAAGCCGACTGTTACCAACATTCTCGAACTTGTCATAAATGCCAGGTCTATGCTGACAAGGTGCACATTCCTCAGTTCCTCTGAACGTCCTGACGGCACCTTGGCCTTTTGCAATGTGGGGCATTGATATGATCGGTGAGATCCGACCGACGGCATCCAATGGGCATCGCTTCATCTTGGTGGCGATCGATTACTTCACGAAGTGGGTTGAGGCAACTTCCTACGCCACGGTAACCAAGAGTGTCGTGGCACGTTTCATCCGACATAATATGATCTGTCGGTACAGCGTCCCAGAAAGAATCATTACGGACAATGGTACCAATCTCAATAACAAAATGATCACTGAACTCTGCGAACAATTCAAGATACAGAACCACAACTCTTCTCCCTACCGGCCGAAGATGAATGGGGCTGTAGAGGCAGCTAATAAGAATATCAAGAAAATTGTGCAGAAGATGACAGTGACCTATAAAGATTGGCACGAGATGTTACCATTTGCTCTTCATGGGTACCGTACCTCAGCAAGGACGTCAACCGGGGTAACTCCTTTCTCCTTGGTCTATGGCATGGAGGCAGTCTTGCCAATTGAAGTCCAGATACCTTCTCTCCGAATAATGAAGGATGCAGACTTGAATGAAGATGAATGGATCCAGACTCGACTTGATCAATTAAACCTGATTGACGAAAATAGGCTCACCGCTATCTGTCATGGTCAGACGTATCAAAAACAGATGATCAGGGCATTTAACAAGAAAGTCAGACCACAAGAGTATCAAGTTGGGGACCTGGTAATCAAACGCATCATCCTTCCTCAAAGTGATCCCCGGGGCAAATGGACCCCTACGTACGAAGGGCCATTTGTGGTTAAACATGTGTTCTCAGGAGGAGCCATGATCCTAACCACCATGGATGGTGACGACCTTCCTCACCCCGCCAATGCAGACATAGTGAAAAGATACTACGCATGAATAAAAGACCCGCTAGGTTGACATACCTAGGCAAAAATAAGGGCTTCCCGGCGAACCAAAAGGGTTCGGGCAAAAATAAGGGATGAAAATGAAAAAAAATCTATACACCCGGCAAGTCGAAAACCTGAAAAGGCGGCTTGGGCAAAAATGGGTACCCCGGTGGACTGAAAACCCGAAAGAGCGGTCCAGGAAAAAGTTAGGGATAAAGCGTAACACTATGTCTCATTGGATCACCTTGCATCCGGAATTCAACGTCGACTGTCTGGCTCAGATTTCAGCATCGACCAATCAGCTTCATCTTCAACTAGGCAGCAGAGTGATGAGACGCTTGAAGACATAAAGGCGATAGCAGAGTTGGAACCCAGTGGGATTGTTCACATAGCTGTTTTGTTTCCTTTTCAAAATTGTAAATTCTATGTTATTCGGCGGCATTCTCTTACTAGGATGTCAGCCTCTTGTACAAAAACGCCTATTCACAGGCAAAATTCAAATCAATACAAATTCACTTGTCCATACAAATTGCCATTGTTTTTCCTTTTTCTGTTTTGTCTTGCGAAGAACGTCCAATGTTCATTTTTGATATATGCATGTGACATTAAATTGCTGATTCATAAATATTTGCATATGAAACAAAAGATTAATTACAGGTGACATCAGAAACAGGGGCAATGTGAAGTTATCCGATGCAGTCTGGTTGCTTTGTCCGCCAAGGTACCAAGGTAGATTCGACTGAAGAATGTGACCAAATCATCTCAATGCCCCGTAGGGTAAGATAAGATTCAGCAATACTTTCCCCAAGCAGAGTTGATCTCCCATCAGCCCTAAAAAGACACAGTATCTCCAGCAAGTCAGCAATACTCTCCCCCAAGCAGAGTTGGTTCCCCATCAATCCTGAAAAGGCACAACATTCCCCAGTGGAATATAGGCATTCACTAGCAAGCGTCCCCGACAGTCTTGACCTAAGAGGGTTCCCCGACAGAATATCAGTACCCCAGTGCAATTCCGAAAAGTTTCCCCAGGAAAGCGGAATTCTTATCCCCAGCCGGTCTTAAAGCTTATCCCCAGTAGATTCTGGAAGCTTGTTCCCTGCAGAATACGGACGTCTCTCCCGAGCTTTATTCAAAGTTATTCCTCACAAGGGCTTATAACTGGGTTATCCTTAGCTAATTGCCACGGAAGATCGGCCTCGGCAAAGTTCTTTCAATCCCCAGCGGAGTTTATCTTTGGTATCCCCAGCGGAGTTTATCGTCATTATCCCCAGCGGAATCCATCTTTGAAGTCCTCAGCAGGCCTCTCGTCAAAACTTCAGCAAAGTATCTCTTCCACAGAGCATTTCCCCGGCCGGTCGTCAAGGATTTATGTTCCTAAGACGAAAATACATTCATAAACATTTCACATTTTCATACATCTTGCTTACATACATGATAAAGTGCATACAACACTATCTCGTGTTGAACATCATGACATCATGCATATCATACATCATGACATTGCATACAACTTATGATTTTGCCTTTTCAGGGAAAAAGACAATCCCAAAGACAAATACCTTCAACTGTCACAATTCCAGATTCGATACCTGTATCTAGCCAGGGCACATCTGAGAGTGATCCATTTCCAGACTCGATTCCTGTATCTAGCCAGGGCACGTCTATCAACTATCACATTTCCAGACTCGATTCCTGTATCTATCCAGGGCACGTCTGAAGAGTTTGAAGACTCGATTCCTGTATCTAGCTAGGGCACGTCTATCAACTATCACATTTCCAGACTCGATTCCTGTATCTAGCCAGGGCACGTCTGAAGAGTTTGAAGATTCGATTCCTGTATCCAGCCAGGGCATATCTGTTAACTATCACATTTCCAAACTCGATTCCTGTATCTAGCCAGGGCACGTCTGAAGAGTTTGAAGATTCAATTCCTGTATCCAGCCAGGGCATATCTGTTAACTATCACCTTTCCAGACTCGATTCCTATATCCAGCCAGGGCATATCTGTTAACGACCATTTCCAGACTCGACTCTTGTATCTAGCCAGGGCACGTCTGAAAAGTTCGAAGATTCGATTCCTGTATCTAGCCAGGGCACATCTGAGAGTGATCCATTTCCAGACTCGACTCCTGTATCCAGCCAGGGCACATCTGTGAGCAACCGATTGTAGATTCGATACCTGTATCTAGCCAGGGCATATCTGCATAAGGAGATTGAAGATCAACACCTGTAACAGGCCAGGAAACATCTTCCTTTCTCAAAGTACGCAAGTTCTCGCTAGGGAATCTCCTACGCGATCAACACTTCCAAATGGCATCTATAAGCCCATTCCCGACAAGGTTCTGTCGTATCTCCAGATGGCATCTGTAAGCCCATCTCCCTATCCACCATCTCTCCAAATGGAATCTGTAAGCCCATTCCCAACATCACATTGCTGATACTCCAGCATGCGAGTGCAAATTTCCGGGCACTCTAGTGTCCAATCCTCTTTTACCCTTGAGTCGCGAAAGGCAAACTTGCCAATCTAACTCTTCAGGTCTAAGAAGATTGAACAGGGGCAACTGTTGTACCCCAAAATTTTCCCTCCCATTTCCTCAACATTTTCTCACCACAAGACCTTGGAGTACAAGATCCAACTAGGGTTTCCTCTGCTCAAAGACTTCTCCTTGCACTGTTGACCCAAATTAGGGTTTGTGTTTGCACAAAGATATTTTGACCTAAAATGCCTAAGATGACTTTCATGCTTCATGTTGGACTCCCAAGTTTATCCATACCAAGTTTCAAGTATTGATTCCAAATTTTGCCCAGTCAATTGGACAGTTGACCTAGAAATCAACTGTATTGGGGAAAAAGTCAACTGTGGCCAATTGACAGTCAAATCTCATGAAAATTGACCCACATCAACATTATGAACTCACATGGACCATTTGATCAAGTTTGGATCACAATTCCACAAGAAATTTGATCAGATCATCAAAAGGGCAAAATGGACATTTTTAGGGTTTTGACTGCACAAGGGCAATTTTTGACTGTTTGACCTAGCCAATGGCAAACCAAGCTCACATATGGACTCAAGGACCCCATGGAACTATCTTGACATGCTCAACAAGTTCAAAAGATCCCAAATACACAAGATTGATAGTTGAATTTCCCAGTCAATTGATCAATTTTGATTGTATACTAAAAAGTCAAACTTTGACTTTTTTGTCAAAATCAAGGGTCAAGATTCATTTTTCATCAAAACATGCCAAATCATGAAACTTGTTCACCAAGAAATAAAAAATTGCAAATTAGGGTTTGAAATGAGAATTTTTCATAACTTAGAATTTTTCTAAGTTATGAAAAACCCTAATTTTTTCCCAACTTTGCCCCACTTTCTCACCAAGATGCATTTGGATTCAAGCAAAAGTCAAAACATGAAAGTTGTAGCCTATTGCATAATCTACAACTTTGATTCACAAAGTTTTCCCAAAAGAAGCTTGTATCTCAAGTTACAATTTTTGGAACAAGGGTGCCAAACCATTCTTAACTTAGTGAAAATTTGACCTATTTTGGACAAGTTTTTTACCTAACTTCAAGACCATTTTTCATACACTTCCACTTGGAATTTCAATTTGCATTTCAAAGACGGATTGTAGTACACATTCCAAACTTTCCAAAATGTCCAAGAACTTCTCAAACAACCTCATGGTTAGGGAGAATCGAATTTTGCAAAATGGGAAAAAGTCACTTTTGTTCTTGGCCAAGACATGTTCATACATTGGTGCCATTTTGAATTCAGCATGCTTAAGCTACATTGCAGGCCTCTAATCCCATTTTCACTCAATAATTCAATGCAAAAGACATTACATGGAGAATTAACCCTTAATTAGAAAAAGCATTATTTCCATTTTGAAAAAGTAGAACTTTATGTCCATTTTGCAAATCCAAGTGGTACAGTCCAAATCTTCTTGGCACAAGTTTATGAGCAAATTTCACTGATCAAGGCCAATGTATGCAGCATAGTGTGAGGGCCTGTACAGGCTAGAAACATCAAGTGGCCTTTGCTTGCTTAAGTGTGAAGAAAGATAGCATAACATATACCAACTTCCATTCCTGCAAACCAGGCCTTAGAGAAAGTGATCACACACATTCTAAACATCAAACACAAGCTGAAGCACGACCCTAAGACCACCAATACCTCCCCATTACCAAAATCACTCTCAAACTGCAAAAACAGAGCAACCTCTGCAGATTGAGTTCCAACTCTTAATCCTTTCAAGCATTCTTGCCCAAACCACTTCAAACACCTTCCCTACCATCAATCAAAACTATCCAAAGCATTAGAAGCAACCTGTAACTCCTCTAATCCTTTTGGCCATTTTCACTTTTCTGATTTGCAGGTGAAGTGCTATAGCACGATTCAAAAGGTTTCAAGACAAAGTAAAGCTTGGAATAGCATCCTTGGACATCAAGGAAGCTATACCAATCATCACCTTGCACTGAAAGCTTCTCCATTGCCAGATAGAACTTCAACTGAACAGGTAAGTTCATGAACTCGTATCTCTCTTATTAGGCATTGTTAGCTTTAGGTTTGTGAAGAGAATATGTCACATTCATAGCCCTGAACATGCCCATGTAATTAGATTTCATTTATATTATGTGTGCTGCAAGAATTTTGAGTCTGAACATGGCATAAAAACTAGGTCAGAAATTGGGGGAGAAGAAATTCTCCCTCATCTTAGAGAGTTAAGTCAAGTTCTTTACATGGTTGGATTCATCTTCTCATGCTCTACATTTTTCATGTTGTGAGTTTTGTTTGAAAGTCCAGGAATCAAGAGATGGAAAATGCGTGTTCTGGTTGTTCATAAAGGTCTGAGGTTGAAGACAAAGTCTTCTTGGGCTGGGCCTGAGTTGACTTTTCTATTTGCACCCTTTTGTTACTTTTACACCCCCCAAGCCCATTTTGCTTATCTTTATGATTTTTTGACATTTTCTTTTTTGTCCTGACTCATTTATTTTTTCTAACAATATTAAAAATATCAAAAATATTTTTCTCACCATTTTTGAATTTATTAGGCATTTATTTGGTTTCTTTTAGTTTTTGTACATAAAATAAATACATAAAAACCATTTTTTACTTTAAATTAAAAAAAAACAATGTAAACACATTTATTTTTCATTTTTTATTTTATTTTATCTTCTGAAAATATTTTATACAAAATATACTTTTTTTTATAAATATTAAATATTATTATTTTTGTACATATAATATATATTTAGTAAATAATAGTAATGCATACATATTTATTAGTATATTTAGGAAAAAATACAAAATATACACATTTTTATTTAATATTTAATATAAAAATACGTTTTGACAAATATACTTCATTTTATTTTATTTTTGTATACAATAAATAAATACTTGTACATATTAAATAATTAATCCATTCTATTTAAGAAATTAGGGTTTTACCGTAAACATGAAAAACTCCCAAAAAAATAATACTTTTATTTTTGTTTATTTTGACATATAAAAATACTTTTTTTTCATACATACAAAAAACCATTTTTTGCATCTTGCATATTTATTCTTATTTTATTTAAATTGTGCAATTAAATTATCTTGTAAATAATTCAATATTGATGTAATAGTTTAGGTTTAAATTCCTTGTCAAAATCCCCATTTGAACATTTGTACCCCCCTTCCCATATATGGTTTTGTAATAGCTTAGTAAATTTATTTTCGCACTTTATTGCTTTCTAATTATACCATGTTAGAATTAGGGTTTGTATGCGAAAAAACAACGAAAATAGTTTTGACCTAATTTCAAGATAAACAAGCATGAAAATGGACACACAAATCACACTTGCACCCCCTAGGGTATTCCACTTGTTGCCTTTCAAAATTGGGCCATATTGCATGTTAGGTCTCTTTGGGCAAAACAAACACAAATCAAATGATCATAGTCCCTCGATGACGCTTTCAAAATGTTGCCTAAACAAATGATCAAGTCCCTTAAAGAAAATTGCCCAAAGATACTTGGCACCATTGCAATTATGGTTTAAACGATGACCCGCGCCCGTCCCTTTCACATCCTAACATGAGATTGTCCACCAAATACAATGATGGAACAAACTTGTTAAAAGGGTTAAAACATAGCAATAAACTTTGAGAAATTTAGGAGTAGATAACCTCTTAGTTACTTGAATCAAACTTGCAAAAACAAAACACTTGCCTATTTTCTAAAACCACACCTCACAACATTTTCAAAACCAACTTTCAAAAACAAATGAAAACCTCTTCAAAAGACATACATCTTTGTATACATCCCAACATGGATCATTACAAAGGTTGCCACCACATTGGCTTCTTTTCAAAACATTTTCAAACCCACACACACAAGCACCATTTCAAACAATTGAAAACAAGAGGCAAGTGATCTAAGCAAGTAACTAAGAGCCCATGGATAACCATGGATAGAAAGGGTACTAATACCTTCCCTTTCTATAATCTACTCCCCGAACCCAAGAAAACATCTCAAAAGGTTTTTGCTGTGCTTTTTAACCTTTCCTTAGGATAAAATAAAAAGTCGGTGGCGACTCTTGCTCAACCGAAACATTTGCGAAAACAAACGCAAAACCATAGTCAGTTCTCCCACCGTATCACAGTCAGCCATCTTCAATTCTTCAATTAACTCAGGGATTGAGATATCAGGAAGCTTAGTCGGAGGAAGATTGTTGAGATCACGGTATTCTTGAATTCGGCGTCTTACTTTGAGATAACACTCGATATCGTTGATTTGTAGATGCAAAGGCTCGCTTCGGGAGCGAGTATTTGGCATACAACAAAGGGAAACATAAATAGTTGCCTTAGTATATACATTGCTACTTTATGAGTGCACTAGTGACTAAATCAAAGTCCTCGGCAACGGCGCCAAAAACTTGATGTGCGATCGACCTAATGTGTCTAACGGTATCTTAACTACAAGTGCACAACCTATCGCAGTAGTAATAAAAATATGTCGAACCCACAGGGACTTTGTAATCACTCTAGTGCTATAAAGGTTTGCTAGTTTAACTAAGGCGGATGTTGTCACGTTTGGTTTTTAGAAGTTAAAGTAGAGGAAAACTAAATCGAACTAAGGAAATAATAATAATAAAACGGTCGGTATGTAATATAGTGAACCTAAGCGGATTTAATCGAACCTAAGTGTTGTACCCCAAAATTTGCCCTCCCATTTTCTCAATACTTTCTCATCACAAGGCCCTTGGAGCTCAAGATCCAGTTAGGGTTTCCTCTGCTCAAGACTTCTCCTAGCACTGTTGACCCAAATTAGGGTTTGTGTTTGCACAAAGATGTTTTGACCTAAAATGCCTAAGATGACTTTCATGCTTCATGTTGGACTCCCAAGTCTATCCATACCAAGTTTCAAGCCTTGATTCCAAACTTTGCCCAGTCAATTGGACAGTTGACCTAGAAATCAGCTGTGTTGGGGAAAAAGTCAACTGTGGCCAATTGACAGTCAAACCTCATGAAAATTGACCCACATCAACATTATGAACTCATATGAACCATTTGATCAAGTTTGGATCACAATTCCCCAAGAAATTTGATCAGATCACAAAAAGGGCAAAATGGTCATTTTTAGGGTTTTGACTGCACAGAGGCAATTTTTGACTGTTTGACCTAGCCAATGGCAAATCAAGCTCACATATGGACTCAAGGACCCCATGGAATTGTCTTGAAATACCCAACAAGTTCAAAAGATCCCAAATGCACAAGCTTGACAGTTGAATTTTCCAGTCAATTGATCAATTTTTGACTGTATACTAAAAAGTCAAACTTTGACTTTTTGGTCAAAATCAAGTGTCAAGATTCATTTTTCATCAAAACATGCCAAATCATGAAACTTGTTCATCAAGAAATTAAGAATCACAAATTAGGGTTTGAAATGAAGATTTTTCATAACTTAGAATTTTTCTAAGTTATGAAAAACCCTAATTTTTTCCTAACTTTGTCCCACTTTCTCACCAAGATTCATTTGGATTCAAGCAAAAGTCAAAACATGAAAGTTGTAGTCCATTGCAAAATCTACAACTTTGATTCACAAATTTTCCTCAAAAGAAGCTTGTAGCTCAAGTTAAAAATTTTGGAACAAGGGTACCAAACCATTCCTAACTTAGAGAAATTTTGACCAATTTTAGGCAGGATTTTTGCCTAACTTCAAGACCACTTTTCACATACTTCCACTTGGAATTTCAATTTTAATTACAAAGATGGATTGTAGTACACATTCCAAGCTTTCCAAAATGTCCAATAACTCATCAAACAACCTTATGGTTAGAGAGAATCGAATTTGGCAAGTTGGGAAAAAGTCACTTTGATTCATGGCCATGTACATGTTCATAACTTGTGCAATTTTTCAAATCAGCTTGCACAACTTGATTACAGGTCCTATATCCCATTTGCACTCAATAATTAAATGCAAACCCTTTGTGTTCAAGCCTTGCATTATGTGTTTAAGCATTACATGAAGGTTTAGTCTTAAAATAGAAAAAGCAAATTATCCATTTTTGAAAAGGTATGACTTTATGTCAAAAGCAAATCCAAGAAGTACAAGAGCATATCTCTGAGGCACAAGTTAAGGAGCATAACACACTGACCAAGACTAATGTATGCAGCATAGATTGGGGGCCTCCATCAGTCTAAAATACAACTTGGCATTTTGTTGCTTAAGTAAGAAGAAATTTGACATAACAACTCCCAACTCTCATTCCTGTCAACAAGAGCTTAAGCAAAGATTGTGAACACTTTCTAAACATCAAACCTAAGCTGAAACACAAGCCAACCACTTCCAATACCTTCTCAAACACAGAATCACCATAAAACTGCAAAAACAGGGCATAAGCTGCAGTTGGACTTCCATAGCTCATTTCCCTCGTGCACCTTGACCAAAAACACTTCAAACACATCCCACACCATCCCTTAAAACTGTTCCAAGCCCTAAACACGACCTGTAACACCCCTAGCTAACATCACCATTTTCATATTTTCTGTTTTGCAGTTGAAGTGCCATAACACGATTCACTTGGTTTTGAAGCAAACTAAAGGTTGGAATAGCATCCTGGGACATCAAGGAAGCTATACAAATCATTACCTTGCCTTGTAAGCATCTCCATTGTTGCACACGTTTCCAACTGAACATGTAAGTTCATGAACTCTTATCTCTCTATCCAGGCATAGTTAGGTTTAGATTTGTGAAGAAATTATGTCACATTCATAGCCCTGCACATGCCCATATCATTAGTTTTCATTTATGTTATGTGTGCTTAGAGAATTTTAAGTCTGAACATTGAATAAAAACTAGGTCAGGAATTGGGGGAGAAGAAATTCTCTCTCATTTCTGAGAGTTAAGATGAGTTCTTTATATGTCCAGAATTGTGGTTTGATGCTCTTCATTTCTTGTGTTGTGAGTTTGTGCTAAAAATCAGGGAATCTGGAGATAGGAAAACGCGCATTTTTGTTGATTCAAACAGGTTCTGAGGTTGAAGACAAAGTCTTCTTGGGCTGGGCCTGAGTTTGACTTCCTATTTGCACCTTGTTTTTACTTTTGAACCCCCCTGGCCCATTTTAAGATATCTTTGTTATTTTTCATTTTTTCCTTTTGATTTAGTTTTTATATTTTTGTCTAAACATAAAAAGTATAAAAAACATTTTTCCACATTTTTTTTGCATTTTATTTGATATTGATTTGCTTTATTTAGTTATATATATATATATAAATAAATACATATTACTTTTTGTTTAGAATATTAGGAATAATACAAAATACCTTTATTTTCTAATTTTATTTTATTTTATCTTCTGAAAACATTTTTTATAAAATATACTTTTTTTGTAAATATTAAATATTTTTATTTTTGTTCATATTTAACATATTTAATAAATATTACAAATACATATATATATTTATTAGAATATTTAGGATAAAAATACAAAATATATACATTTTTATTTTTATTAATATTTAACATTAAAAATACCTTTTTGATAAATATACTTCTCTTTTATTTATTTTTTGTAAATAATTAATAAATATTGCATATATCATACAATAAATACTTTTATTTGTAAAAATTAGGGTTTTTGCCCTAAGTGCATAAAAATACCAAAAAATTAATTGATCTTATTTTTTGCTTATTTGATACATGATAAATACTTTTTACATACATATAAAAAACCTTTTTTGTATTTTTGCATATTTATCTTATTTTTATTTGAATATTGTGTAAATAAATACCTTGCAAAATTCCAAGTTTGATGTAATAGTTTAGGATTTTAATTCTTGTCAAAATACCCCCATTTGAACATTTGTACCCCCCTTCCCATATATTGTGTTGTAATAACTTAGGAACTTTATTTTTCGCACTTTAAAGCTTTCTAATTATGCCATGTTAGAATTAGGGTTTTGTATGCGAATCAATTAACCAAAATAGTTTGACCTAACTTCAAGACAAACAAGCATGAAAATGGACAACACTAATCACACTTGCACCCCTAGGGTATTCCACTTGTTGCCTTCAATAATGGGCCATATTGCATGTTAGGTCTCTTTGGGCAAAGCAAAACAATTCAAATGATCATAGTCCCTCGATGACGCTTTCGAAAGTTGCCTAAAAATGATCAGGTCCCTTAAAGAAAAAATTGCCCAAAGATACTTGGCACCATTGCAATCATGGTCTAAACGATGACCCGCGCCCGTCCCGTTAACCTCCTAACACAAGATTGTCCACCAAATGCAATGGTGGAACAAAATTGTTAAAAGGGTTAAAACATAGCAAACAATCTTTGAGAACTTTAGGGTAGATAGCTCTTGAGTACTTGTCAACTTGCAAAACAAAAACACTTGCCTATTTTTTTCAAACCACACATCATTACACTTTCAAAACAACTTTCAAAAACCTTGAAACATCTTTTCAAAAAGACAAATAACTTTTGTAAAACATTCGAGTAAAGAATTGTTACAAGGGTTGCCTAGACAAGGCATCTTTTTCAAAACATTTTCAAAACCACGCACAAAGCACCATTTCAAACAATTGAAAATCAAGGCAAGTTGATCTAAGCAAGTAACTAAGAGCCCATGGATAACCATGGATAGAAAGGGTGCTAATACCTTCCCTTTCTATAATCTACTCCCCGAACCCAAGAAAACATCTCAAAGGTTTTTGCTGTGCTTTTTAACCTTTCCTTAGGATAAAATAAAAAGTCGGTGGTGACTCTTGCTCAACCGAAACATTTGCGAAAATGAACGGAAAACTCAAAGTCAGTTCTCCCACCGTATCACAGAACTGGCGACTCTGCTGGGGAATTTTTTTTTTAAGTGGAGTAACCTTAGGGCTTAGATCACCCTCTTGCATGACTAATTGTTTGATTTGATTGCTTTATATCTTGGCTCTCTTGTTTGGGTTTGCAATCCTACACCCGGATTTGGGGAAACATTCATAGATAGCAATACATTGTGGAAACTGTGCGGGGTATACCGACACGGTTGAAGCAATAGCTATATTAGTGCGACATATTTGTGAGTACCGGTAACCCTTGAGTTCAATCAAGGAGAGTACGGGGCCGCTGAGTGATGTCACTAAGCACTAATGACCTAGAACCTTACTTGACCATCTTGGCCTTTTATTAGGGGTAGTGAGATGACCGGCTTTGGTGCAATCCGAAGTTGGTAGATACTCAATACTACACTCATTGAGGGTTGTTTTCTTGGAATATTTTGGTCGCTAGTTAAGTGGCTAAACCAAAACAATGAACAATGAAAACAATCCAATGATATTGAGCTCCTTAGAACCCGGTTACTATTTATAGGACAGGTTTTTAAGCCAACTACACTCAAGAGGGTACTTACCTATGAAACCTCATGCAAGCCTGAAACTAGGGTTTGGTGTGATTTGCTTGTACATATGTTTGTGCATACATCATAAACATCATAAAACATCATATGCATTCACTAACCATTTCAAGGGTTTAGATCTTCATCTTTGTTCTTGTTTTGTAGGTCATGGAAATTCCTCGCAGAAAAACCATCCAAGTCGACCTTGTGAGAATCCCTCCTCAACTCAAGGAGCTCACATCAAGGATTCCGGAAAGCTCATCCTTCAGTGAAAGACATGGTAGACTGCTCAGCTTAGTCAACACCAACATTCAAGAGGACATGATGAAAGTGCTATTCCAGTTCTTTGACCCTCTTCATCACTGTTTCACTTTCCCCGACTATCAGTTGGTGCCCACTTTGGAGGAGTTTTCTCAACTCCTGAGAATTCCTATCCTTAATCAACTACCCTACAACGGTACAGAAAAGGAACCAAAGCCTGAAGATGTTGCTCGAGCACTACATCTACAACCATCTGACATCAAGGGGCATTGGGAAACTAGAAGCTGCGTCAAAGGATTCTTAGCAAAGTTCTTGTTTGAGAAGGCACAAGAATGTTGGAATTCATTAGACCTACAAGCCTTTGAAGAAATTGTGGCACTCCTTATCTATGGGTTGGTCTTGTTCCCAAATCCTGACCAGCTGGTAGATGTCAACGCCGTCAAAATCTTCTTATCCAGAAATCCAGTACCAACATTTCTTGGGGACATTCTTCACTCATTTTACACACGAACAATGAGAAAGAGGGTGTTCTCATGTGCTGTACTCCTCTCCTTGCAAGGTGGTTTATTTCTCACCTTCCACAATCTGTCTTGAAGAATGACCAAGGCTCAAGGTGGTCCCAACGGTTGATGACTCTTACTCACTCTGATGTACATTGGTGTTCTCGGTCCAGAGAAAATGTCATCATCATCGATCGTTGTGGAGAGTTCCCTAATGTTCCGTTACTTGGCATCAGAGGGGGCATTACCTACAACCCTTGATAGCAAAAGGGCTTGGAGGATGCCCAACAAGGTTGATAGCAAGACACTGGGGCACAAGAACTCCATCCCTCTTGAGCCTTATCTCAAGTGGGTACGAGCCCGAGCCCAGAGTCTTTTGATGCCTTATCCTCATGTTCTCCCTGTGATTAAAGAGCCCGTCAAGGAAGGAGAGGTTCCCTACGCCATCCTATATCCTGACATGCCTACATCGTGGGAGGAAATGCAGAAGAGTTGGATTCAGCTCAAGGAGGAACGGAACACTTTTGAAGCCAGCTTCTACGCCAGTGAGAAGAAGGTTCTAGAGCTTACCCGCCGACTCCATGAGGAGGAGACTCTCAACACCTACATCGCACCAAAGAGGATGCGCAACGTCTTTTTACCTTGAGAAGTTTTGTAATATTTGGCCCATGGGGCATTTATGTACTAACAAATTTCTTCTTATTAATATGACGTGCGTTCTCTTTTGTTTGCAACAATTTTGAATATTCTAAATCCTTGAATGCATTGCATACATAAGCATACCATTCATCATGTGCATAAGCAGGTCTCTACACCAGGTTTCCTTATCTATCTACTGTTTATTTCAGTAAGATGGATCTCGAGCAAACAGTCAAGGACTTGCAGGCTCAAAATGCACAGTTTCAGCAACTCCTGATGACCTTGGCTAAGGGTCAGGAGGATCTAAAGGCCCTACTGGGGAATAAAGACCCAGTGAAAAAGAAGAAAAAGAGACTCGGGGTGGCTACTTTAGGGAGAAGATTTGAAGGAGAAGCCAGAAGAGTGCTTGAATTTCCTCCTACTTCTGAGGAGGGAACCAGTAAAGGGGGTGCGGCTGCGGTGCCTTCCGAGTCCGATATGGAAGAAGAGGAGGCTGAAGAGGACGAAGACTACTCTGATCAACAATACCCTCCGGCTGATGATAAATACAAAGGTTTAGAAGACAGGTTGGCAGCTATGGAGCTGCAGAGAGTTCCGGGTTTGGATTTCGAGGACTTGGGTTTAGTTGCCGGAATTGTAATTCCCCCAAAGTTCAAAGTGCCGGTTTTTGTGAGGTATGACGGGCTGTCCTGTCCAAAAATGCATCTTAGGTCCTATGTAAGGAAGATCCAACCTTACACCGCAGACAAAAACCTTTGGATTCATTTCTTTCAGGATAGCCTTTCTGGGGCTCAACTTGAGTGGTTCTATCAACTGGATGGAGCCAGTATCCGAAACTGGGAAGACTTGGCCACCACTTTTTATAAACAATATCAGTACAATTCTGACCTTGCTCCTACGCGTACCCAACTTCAGGGTATGTCACTAGGAACGGGCGAAGGATTCAAAGAGTATGCACAAAAATGGAGAGACTTGGCTGGAAGGGTGCAGCCGCCTTTGACTGACCGCGAGCTGGTTGACATGTTCCTGGGGACCCTGTCTGGTCCATTTTTCAACCACCTGATTGGTAATTCTTCCGCGGGATTTAGAGATTTGATATTAACTGGGGAGAGGATAGAAGCCGGCATCAAGTCAGGAAAGATACAGAAGGGTGCCACTGCAAGTGTTGAGAAGAAACCTTTCAAGAAAGAAACGACTGTGGTATACTCTCAGAGAAGAGCAGGGAAGACTGAGCGTCGGCCAACTGTGGGGTCCGTAATGATCCAAAACCCTTCAAATGAGCAACCTCGCTATAACCAGTCCAGACCAAATCAACAACGGGTAGAACGGCCACAACGGCAGTTCACCCGCATTAATATGACGCCAGCGCAAGTGCTTCCCCATCTGTTAAAGTTGAATCTCGCCACTATCAAGGAGGCACCAAAAAATATGAATACGTCCTCTCCACATTACCATCCTAATGCTAAATGCGCCTACCATTCTGACAGTGTCGGGCACGACACCAACGATTGTTGGGCACTCAAGCATAAAATTCAAGACCTGATAGAGGCGAAAGAGGTGGAGTTCGACGCTCCAGAGAAGCCGAACGTGATATCTGCTCCGATGCCAAAGCACGGTCGAAATGTCAATGCTATTGAAGAAGATTTGTATGTTGTTGATGTCAATGATCTGATAATTCCTTTGTTAACCATCAAGTTGAATCTGTTAAAGGCCGGGATTTTCCCGGGATGTAAAGAAGATTGCTACTGTTGTTACTCTCTGCCGTTTGACTGTCCGTTACTGAAGAAAGGCATCCAAGGCCTAATGGACAGTCGACAAATTTTGTTTGAAAAAGTTTCTGCTATTCCAACCCATACTGAAGATGTCTCAATTATAACCATTCACGCCAATCTTTCCAAGGCCGTCAGAAAGCCTGTTAAGATTACACCAACTACGAAGTCTGTTCCTCTAAAGATAACAATGCCAGGGCCTGTCCCCTACATTTCTGAGAAGTCAATACCATGGAACTACGGCGGTGACGTCTACTACCATGGTATCAAACAAGTTGAAGTAACTGAAGGGAGCTCGGATGAAGAAGAAGCCAGCATTGGAAACATTGCGGGCACAAGCAAGATCACCCGGAGCGGGAGAATTTTTTCTCCAGAGATTGCCCCCTCAAAAGCAATCTTTGGACCCTCATCTGCTGCCAAAGTTCTTCCCGCACCAATAAAACTCTCTGCTAGAACCCCATTGATTGAAGATGTTGTTATTCCTAGTATTGTCTCTCCAACCTGTGCTGATAAAGGTAAGGGAACCCAAGATGAGCTCGTCAGGACGAGGGCTCAACCCTTGGTCATCCCGGAAACCTCCAAGAAAGAAATGGAAGAGATTTTGAAGATAATTAGAAGAAGTGATTACGACGTGGTAGAACAACTGGGGCAAACCCCCTCGAAGATCTCCATGTTGGCACTACTACTTTGCTCAGAAGCGCACGCCAAAGCTCTGATAAAATTCCTGAAGGCAGCCCATGTGCCCCAAGAAACCTCTGCAGACCAATTCCAAAATTGCGTGGCCAGTCTTACTGCAGACAATGGATTAGGTTTCTCCGATGCCGACCTAACTCCTAAAGGTAGAAACCACAATGATGCTTTGCACATTTCAGTCGAGTGCCGGGGAACTACTCTCGCACATGTCTTGGTCGACACTGGTTCTTCGCTGAATGTACTGCCTAAGAAAGCTTTGGACCGACTAGATTGTGAAGGTTTAGAGCTGAAGCCGAGTGATATTATTGTCAGAGCTTTCGATGGTTCGAAGAGGATGGTCCATGGGGAAGTTGATATTCCCATCAAGGTAGGCACTGAGGTGTTTAAATCTACTTTCTATGTGATGGACATCCGTCCGTCATACTCTTGCTTGTTGGGTAGGCCTTGGATACACAATGCCGGGGCAGTCACCTCTTCCTTACATCAAATGTTGAAGTATCCTGTCAAGGGAAAGATCATAACCGTCCATGGTGAAGAGGAATATATGATCAGCCACCTGAACTCCTTCCGGTATGTGGAGGTAGAGGGTGAGTTCATTGAGACACCATTCCAGCATTTCGAAGAAGTCCCTCCTGAAATAATGGTAGCAAAGTTGGTAGCTGAAGTACCAAAGCAGATGGCCAGGATGGCGTCTCTGGAAGACGCGAAGGCCGCAATGAAGGAAGGGAAGAATTCAGCATGGGGGCAGTTGCCTGATATTCCATACAAAACAGACAAATTTGGATTAGGATTCACTGCCGCGGGCCAGAAAGCTATGCGCCGTTCAAAGATTGAAAGAGCGCCAATCAAGATTTCTCCTTACGGGATCAACGCTTTGGAGGGAGAGGACAAAGAGGACGACATTGAAGAGTGGATCTACCCAACTATCAAAGGAGGGCTATGCAACTGGGAGGCAAAGGACTTTGTCCCCATTACTTTTATTAATCAGTAATTATCTGTCAAACATTTCTTGTGGTCTATAATAATTACTTTTGAACAATCCGTACACTACTTTTTCACCTCATGCCTTGCCCGGGGCATGTAGGTCCATTTGTAAGGGTTTTGATTATCTTCATATCCATATGCCATGTTTAATGATTCATTGGACGTTTTTCATTGATAAACTACTGTGTTCATTTTCTTTCCTTTTGCATTTTTCGTTTAAGGATGGCTATCCCTTACACACACCCACACTCACAAATGCAGGTACCCATCCACTCTGGATTCCATGGGTGACTATTCTGCTATGTCCTTCAATAACTCTGAAGATCTGGTCAATCAAGCCGAGTATGAAGATGACGAAGGTTGTGAAGTACCAGGGGAACTAGCCAGACTTCTACAGCAAGAGGAAAAGGCCATCTTACCTCACGAAGAGTTATTGGAAACTGTCAACTTAGGAACCGAGGAAGACTGGAAGGAGGTACAAGTGGGTGCCAATCTGGAACCAGGTGTCAAGGAGCGCCTGATACAACTGTTGAATGAGTACGTTGAAATCTTCGCCTGGTCTTATGAAGACATGCTGGGTTTAGATACAGACATCGTGGTTCACTGTCTCCCTACAAGAGAGGATTGTCCACCGATCAAACAAAAAGTCCGCCGAATGAGGCCCGACATGTCTGAGAAGATCAAAGCAGAAGTAATGAAGCAATTCGACGCTGGCTTTCTGGCTGTTACATCCTATCCACAATGGGTTGCTAACATCGTGCCAGTACCTAAAAAAGATGGCAAAGTCAGAATGTGTGTGGACTACCGGGATTTGAATAGGGCCAACCCCAAAGATGATTTTCCGTTACCGCACATTGACATTTTGATCGACAATACAGCTCAACACAAAGTGTTTTCCTTCATGGATGGATTCTCGGGTTACAATCAAATCAAAATGGCCCCCGAAGACATGGAGAAAATAACCTTTGTTACACAATGGGGTACTTTCTGTTACAAGGTGATGCCGTTCGGACTGAAGAACGCAGGGGCAACTTATCAACGCGCCATGGTAGCTTTATTTCATGATATGATACATCATGAGATCAAAGTTTACATAGACGATATGATAGCTCGGTCACAAACAGAGGAGGAGCACCTTGAACATCTAGAAAAGCTGTTTGCCAGGTTGAAAGAATACAAACTCAGGCTGAATCCAAGTAAGTGCACTTTTGGAGTTAGGTCTGGTAAACTCCCAGGATTCATTGTAAGCAACAAAGGCATTAAAGTCGATCCAACAAAAGTGAAAGCAATACAAGAGATGCCTGCTCCCCGTACTTAAAAGAAGGTTAGAGGGTTCTTGGGGCGCTTGAATTATATTGCCAGATTCATCTCTCATCTGACTTTTACCTGTGAGCTAATTTTCAAACTATTAAAGAAAGACCAGGTAGTCGAATGGAACGACGATTGCCAAGCTGCTTTTGATAAGATCAAGGAGTATTTGCTAGAACCTCCTATTCTGATGCCACCCGTCGAAGGAAGACCATTGATCATGTATCTGACCGTCTTGGATAACTCAATGGGGTGTGTTTTGGGCTAGCATGACGAGTCTGGTCGAAAAGAGCATGCTATTTATTACCTTAGCAAAAAGTTTACCGACTGTGAGACTCACTACTCACTGCTCGAGAAAACTCGCTACTCACTACTCGCTGTTAATTTCCAAAATGGATCCTATCAAGTATATCTTCGAGAAGCCTGCTTTATCTGGAAGAATAGCTAGATGGCAAATGATCCTAACTGAATATGACATCCAGTACACCACTCAAAAATCTATAAAAGGGAGTGTACTAGCTGACCATCTGGCTCATCAAGCTATCGAAGATTATCAACCCATGAGATTTGACTTCCCAGACGAGGACATCATGAATTTGGACAACATTGAAGGTAACGGACCGTATGACGGACCCAAAAAGGGATCCCGATGGACCCTGTACTTTGATGGTGCTTCAAATGCACTTGGAAACGGTATCGGTGCGGTACTCATTTCCCCGGAAGGTTGTCACACACCTTTCACGGCCCGACTTTGCTTCAGCTGCACAAACAACATGGCTGAATATGAAGCTTGCATCTTTGGTCTCAAGGCTGCTATAGACTTAGGGATCAAATCTTTGATCGTATTCGGGGACTCGGCTTTGGTTTTCAGTCAAATCAAAGGAGAGTGGGATACCAAGCATCCTAATCTTATCCCATACAAAGAACATGTCTTGACATTGTTGCCTCATTTCGAGCAAATTACCTTCGAGCATTTCCCGCGAGAAGAGAATCAGCTAGCAGATGCTCTAGCTACAATGTCTTCCATGTTTAAACTTAACTGGGATAACGAGGCTCCCCAAATCACCATCGAGCGAATGAATGAACCTGCACATTGTCACGAGATTAATACCGAAGAAGTAGTGGAACAACCCTGGTTCCATGAAATCAAAAGGTATCTCCAGACTAGAGATTATCCCGAAGGAGCTTCCGTAAATGACAAGAAGTTCTTAAGGAAATTTGCTGCCAAATTCTTCCTGAGCAACGACATCCTTTACAAGCGAAGCCATGATTGTGTTTTACTCCGATGCGTAGACAAAGCTGAGGCAGAGTTGATCATGATCGAGATACACAGCGGCACATTTGGCACTCACTTGAGCGGGCATACAATGGCTAAGAAGATCCTAAGGGCAGGCTATTACTGGTCTACCATGGAAGCTGACTGCCATCAACATTCCCGTACTTGCCACAAATGTCAAGTCTACGCTGACAAGGTTCATATCCCTCCGGTTCCTCTCAACGTTCTGACTGCTCCTTGGCCATTTGCAATGTGGGGCATCGACATGATTGGAGAGATCAAGCCCACGACATCCAACGGACATCGTTTCATCCTGGTCGCCATTGACTATTTCACCAAATGGGTCGAAGCAGCTTCCTTCGCCTCTGTTACTAAAAATGTGGTTGCCCGCTTCATCAAGCAAAATCTCATATGTCGGTATGGTGTTCCAGACAGGATCATCACAGACAACGGTACAAATCTGAATAACACGATGATCACCGCATTGTGCGAACAGTTCAATATTTATCATCACAATTCATCTCCCTATCAGCCGAAGATGAACGGTGCTGTTGAAGCTGCGAACAAAAACATTAAGAAGATCATTCAGAAAATGACAGTCACTTACAAAGACTGGCATGAGATGTTACCGTTTGCTCTACATGGGTACCGTACGACGGCACGTACTTCAACCGGGGCAACCCCATTTTCTTTGGTATACGGCATGGAAGCTGTCCTGCCTATGGAAGTTCAGATTCCTTCTCTAAGGATTATGAAGGACGCAGGTTTGAATGAAGATGACTGGATTCAGACCCGACTTGATCAACTCAATTTGATCGACGAGAAGCGACTCGCTGCTGTATGCCATGGTCAGACGTATCAAAAGCGGATGATCAAGGCCTTCAATAAGAAAGTCAGACGTCAAGTGTATCAAGTCGGAGATCTCGTAATCAAGCGGATTATCTTGCTGCAAAGTGATCCCAGGGGCAAATGGACTCCTACATACGAAGGACCATTTGTGATCATGAGCATATTTTCTGGTGGTGCAATGATTCTGACCACCATGGACGGCGACGATTTGCCGCACGCTACGAACGCAGACATAGTCAAAAGATACTACGCATAAAATAACCCGACAAGTCGAAAACCCGAAAGGGCGGCTTGGGCAAAAATGGGCATCCCGGTGAACCGAAAAACCGAAAGGGCGGTTCAGGAAAAAATTAGGGATAAAAACAAAAAAATCTGTACACCCGGCAAGTTGAAAACCCGAAAGGGCGGCTTGGGCAAAAAGGGGTTTCCCGGTGGATCGAAAACCCGAGAGGGCGATTCAGGCAAAAGTTAGGGAATTAAAGCGTATGACTATGTCTCGTCGGATCACTTTAAGGACAATCTCTTCATCAACTAGTTCCAAGCTTCTGATCAATCTAGCCATCGGCAGACGAAGCATTGAATGGACAGATATTCAGAGTTGTGAAGACTATAGCAGAATGGGATCCCATGGAGTTATTTCACATAGCCATCTTTCTTTTGTATAAATTTTTCAATATTTACGACGAAATCCTCTTACGAGGATGATTGTCTCCTTTGTACAGATATACTCATAGAAAGTTAATACAAATACTCTTCCAGAAATTTGCGTCGCTCCTTTTCTCTTTTCTTTTGCACTTATGATTTTATTTGAGAAACGTCCAATGTTTTGTTAAATAGGCATATGCATTTGAACATAATCATCTCCTTATGAATCAAGAAAGATGATTACTAGTAAGTTGAAGGTACGGTTAGATGTCTTGATACCCTTTCAAAGGAAATCCCGAGCAGATTTGAAATCCGCATTCATCAGTCAGAACTTAATTCCCTAAACAGAGTCAGACTTCAGGATCCTCATCAGGAAAAGCTCTCCCGATACTGATTTCTCCCGTCAAAGAGCCTTTCAGAACTCGATTCCCCTCAGAGTCAAGTTTCAGTATCCCCAGCTGAACCAAGCTAGTGAACCTTTTCCCCACAGAGATACTTCCCACTAAGCTGAGGATGCCCAGCCCTACCTTTCCATCATGAGCCTATCAGCTTCTGAACTCCCCGGTAGAAATCATCAGAAATTCTCTTACCCTGCAAGTCACCAAGGAAATTCCAATTCCCCACGGTGGTCCTGAGGCCCCTCAATGATTGAAGATCTGGTATTCCCCAGCAACAACCAAGGAATTATTCTTCCCGGCAGCAGTCAAGATGCTTTTATCTTCAGCCATCTAGGATTCATTTATCCTCCGCAAGATAGCTCTCCAGCTTACATGCACATTCATTTACATTCATATCATATAACATACATCGCATCATGCATCATGACATTTCATATAACTAACTCTTTACCTTTTCAGGTAAGATCAGTCGACAGACAAAACTCATTATTTTCCGAGATTCTTTCTAGAAATAGTTCAGATGTGACCCAGACATGGCAACATTCTGATGCTTATTCCAGATGCATCCAGATGCATTTTTACACGAACTCATCATCAGGAAACCCTACACCGGTTCCTCCTCCACCTTCAAGACTTCTGAAAACAGTTCACGGGTTCTCCAGTAACGGATGTTAACCTATCGCTTGTTCAGATTCTTCTCAAGACTTCTGAAAACAGTTTATGGATTCTTCCCAACAACGGATGTTAATCTATCACTTGTTCAGATGCAATTTTTGAAAACAGTTTACGGACGCTTCCCAACAACGGATGCTGCTCTATTGCTTATTCAACTTCAAGACTTCTGAAAACAGTTCACGGGTTCTCCAGTAACGGATGTTAACCTATCGCCTGTTCAGATTCTTCTCAAGACTTCTGAAAACAGTTTATGGACGCTTCCCAACAACGGATGCTGCTCTATTGCTTATTCAACTTCAAGACTTCTGAAAACAGTTCACGGGTTCTCCAGTAACGGATGTTAACCTATCGCTTGTTCAGATTCTTCTCAAGACTTCTGAAAACAGTTTATGGATTCTTCCCAACAATGGATGTTAATCTATCACTTGTTCAGATGCAATTTTTGAAAACAGTTTACGGACGCTTCCCAACAACGGATGCTGCTCTATTGCTTATTCAACTTCAAGACTTCTGAAAACAGTTTACGGATTCCTCCTGTGATCGGTGGATTTAGAACTGACTGTTTAACGCTGGTTCGCGAAATGTCGCGGAAGCAAGAGTCGCCACCGTCTTTTATTTTCTCCAACATGGACAGGACAAAAGCACAGCAAAATTCCTTATGAGATAGTTTCTCGGTTCGGGAGGTAGATTTATAGAAAAGGAAGGTGTTAGCACCCTTTCTATCCATGGTTATCCACGGGCTCTTAGATACTTGCTCATTGTGTTTTCAAAAGTGTTTGCTTTTCAATTGTGAGTGAGTTTGAAAAAGTTTCGTTTAAAGATTTCAGATCGACTCTTGTATCAGTCCTCAAGAGTGTTTGAAAAATTGTTTTGAAAGCTTTTTTTTGAAAAGTGTCGGTGTGAAAATTTGTTTTTGTTTGTTTGAAAAGAGCAAGTACCCATGAGAATCTACCTACCCTAAGGAATTAAGCTGTGTGAGAGTCCTTTAGATAGTGCTATCCCACCATTGAGAGGTAGGTAGCACCGTCGTTGGAGGTGTTCGGGTCAATTCGTTTGTTAGGGACAGTGTGGTCACCAGAGCAACAGTAGGACACCTTAGAAGCTACCCTTATGCCATTGATCCTTTTTTAAATTCGAGGCAACTTTTCCGAGGCAACTGGAACATGTCATGGACATAAGGACTTACTAAAACGTCCTATACTCGACGGCCACGTTTCGAGGGCAAGGCAACAATGAGGCGTACCCTAAGAGTGGTGTGTGAATTTGTGTGTTATTTTCATGTTAATATTTGTCTTTGATCATGCATTTGGTGAGCTACGCATTGTTTTTAATTTAGGCCATTCATTCTTTCATGCAAAATTTAGAATTTAAAAAATCCTACGCTATTACAAGGCGCAGGTCTATACATCGCCAAATTAAACCAAGACCCGATTTGAAATAAATAAAATGCGGAAAGTAAATATCTAATTAATCTATTACAAGGTTTTGGGGCAATTATATGAACTTTAAAAAAGGAAATAAAAGTAAATGTGCGAAAAGAAATAAAATCGAGAATGCGAGGGCGTTGGACCCTTTTAAAGAAATTAAATCGAAATCATAAATTAATTGAACTAAATAAAAGAAAGAACCCTTTTTTTTGGAGTTTTTGTATTTATGGAATTAAGGAGAATTAAATTGGAATTAAAGGTTAATTAAATTGGAATTAAAAGTTAATTAAAACCCTAGTTCTAAATCGTTTTTAATTTATTAAAAAAAATGTTTAAGTTGTAACCTAATTTAACCCTAATTAATTAAATGGCATATTTATTTACAATAATAATTAATAATTAAATATGGTGAAAAAGGAAAAAAAGAATAAAAGTATAAAAACCCTAATTTCTATCTTTTTTAGTTTATTAAAAAATATTAAAATTAAACCTAAAATTAAACTAATTAGTTATTAGAATTTTATTTACAAAATATTGATCAAAAAATAAACGAACATATTTTTATTTTTTTATAGTTTTTGATTGATTTTTTTTTTTGCATTTTTATGTTATAAAAAATTAATTGAAGAATTAAAAGAAAATAATTAAAACAAAATAAAAAGGAAAAGAATAAAGGAAAGAAATACAAACAAAGGGGGTTTGTTGACCCTTTTGGAGGTTTATAGAAAGCAATTAGGCCCAACAGAAGCTTGGCCTGTTTGACTTTCAGCGTTCACGTGTGCATGGTTGACTAGTGGGTATGGTGATCTGCATGATCTGGCCATTAGATTGGTCTCTGAAGCCATGTGGCAAGTTGAGAAGCGAGGTTGCATGATAGTCCTTGGATGGTACGCTGCACAGAAGCATGTTAATTGAAAAAGCATGAAATATATAGGGGGACCTGGGAATCGAACCCAGGTCCCAACGTTCACCACTATTGCTTTCAACCACTGCACCATTCAGCGCGTTTGTAATATACAATGCAAAATAAACAATATAATGTAAAACAATGATTAGTGGTACACAACAAAAGACGCGCTAGAATTATGAATGGCCCTATCACGTGAGGACACCTAATCTTCTTCTTCGTTTTCCTGTAACAAAACGCATTAGATAGCGGGGGTTTTAAACCCCCACCAAATGATATCTACAAAAATAGCGAATAGAGCATCACGTAATATAAATTGAGCGCGATGTGATGATTGGATTCGTCTGAAGGTCACGAGTTCAATGGTATAGGCCTTGATGTCTAATTTTTCCATATGAACAAATCCCTAATTTCAAACTTCTGCAACCCTAACGAGCTCCCATGGTGGATTCTCATACAGGCCTTAAAAACTCAATTGAATGACACTGTTAGCTTTAGAATGATTAAATTAGTACAAATCAAGCATTAGAAATCAAAAACACTGCATGAATCATGAGACACGAATATGCAAAATGTTTGAGAAAGTTTGACTTTATTCTACCACTTCTTGATGCGTGGGGACTGGAAAAGAATTGAGTTATGTTCAGGAAGGCCTCAGCAAGCTTTTGGAATCGTTTGTAGGCTTTGAATCATCCTGCAATACAGTTTTTAGTTTTGAAATCTTTGGTGAAAAATGCAAAGTTTGTTTTTTCTTCTGAGCGCAGCCTCTAGGTTCTTTTGATTAGGTTTTGGTTTGTGTATGTATATGGAATGAATTAGGGTAGAAATCCAAGTCCATAAACCTTTGCAATCAATGTTTCAATATTTGATTTTAATAGTATCTTTTTCAATCTTTTTCATGTGAAGAACATGCCAATCATTGCCAATCACCTTGATTCTTTCCTTATTGAATAGTGCACGAAATCTTGAGTGAATTCTATGCACAAAAGATTTGAAAAGCATGGATTAGTATTTTTCTTATAATTAATTTTAATTAAATGAATTAAATAGATTAAATATTCAATTAATTAATTAAAAATATAAAAATAACTCCCCTTTGGGTCAATGGGTCGTGCAAAGCTTTTGGGTGATGATTCTTGGAAGAAATTGAGGCCCATTAGCAATTTTGAGGCTTTTGAAGCAAAGTTGACTTTTCAAAATTCCCAAAAATTTCCCAACTTCCACAAGGCATATCTTGCTCAATTTTTAAGATTTGCTCATGTTCTTGGACATTTTGGAAAGGTCTTGAAGTCCTCTAACCAATGCCTTTGGTCCCATGTCATTTTGATTTACCAATATCAAGTTATGGTCTTTGAATTAAAGTGCCTTTTTGTTGACTTTTGAAAATGACCTATAATGTTGAGATTGATAACTTTTTGTGAGAGCATTTCTTGGACTTGAAGTGTGAAGATGAGTTGTAGAAAATGTCATTCTCTTCAAAATGAGCTTTGGATGGAATTTTTCTGATAAACCATGTGGAAGTTATGCCTTGGTCAATTTGCAGTTGACTTTTTCAACTGTCCAAAAATCGAAACTTTTGCATCTTGAGACTTTTTGAGCCATGCCTTGAAAATCATGATCAAGAATTGATAAAATGATGTTTGTGGCTTCAAAATAAGATGTTGACCAAAAATCTTGACTTTTGACTGTCAAATGACCATTTTGCCCCTACAGTTGACTGTTGAGCAATTATGGTTTTTGACTGTGCAATTTTGTGCTGTAAGTCTTGAAACTTGGCATATGGATGCTTGACCATGTTTGTAGGCATGTGGGACTTGATTAGACCCTTGGAAACTTCAACTTCTTTTCCAGAACCAAAACCCTAGTTTTTGACTGTTAGGAAGCCATTGGACTGTGCAACCCTTGGGAGATTTTGAAGCATGCTCTTTGCAAATCTTGAAGAAAATGGGAGGGCAAATTTTGGGGTACAACAGTTGCACCTGTTCAATCTTCTTAGACCTGAGGATGTAGATTGGATGACGCGCCTTTCGTAATCCGAAGGTGGAAGATGATTGAACACTAGAGTGCCCAGAAATTTGCGCTCACATGTTAGCAGTGTGATGGTGGGAATGGGCTTACAGATGCCATTTGGAGATTGGTAGATAGGAGGATGGGCTTACAGATGCCATGTTGAGAGGTGATGAATAGGTGGATGGGCTCATAGATGCCACCTGGGTGTCGATCGCGTAAGAGATTCCTTAGCGAGAACTTGCGTACCTGAAAAAGAAAGATGATTACCTGACCTGTTACAGGAGCCGGTCTTCAAACTCTTTATGTAGATGCGCCCTGACTGGTTATAGGAACTTAATCTTTAAACCTCTTCAGACGTGCCCTGGCGAGATACATGAATCGAGTCTGGAGCTTCCAAAGGTGATGAATGCATCAGGGATGGTTACTACCTCAACGGGACGGTGAGAGAACCTTGGATGATTACTACCTCAACAGTAACGATGAGAGAATTTGGGGCGATTACTACCTCAACAGTAACGATGAGAGAATCTGGGGTGATTACTACCTCAACAGTAACGATGAGAGAATCTGGGGCGATTACTACCTCAACAGTAACGATGAGAGAATCTGGGGTGATTACTACCTCAACAGTAACGATGAGAGAATCTGGGGCGATTACTACCTCAACAGTAACGATGAGAGAATCTGGGGCGATTACTACCTCAACAGTAACGATGAGAGAATCTGGGGCGATTACTACCTCAACAATAACGATGAGAGAATCTGGGGCGATTACTACCTCAACAGTAACGATGAGAGAATCTGGGGCAATTACTACCTCAACAGTAACAATGAGAGAATCTGGGGTGATTACTACCTCAACAGTAAAGATGAGAGAATCTGGGGTGATTACTACCTCAACAGTAACGATGAGAGAATCTGGGGCGATTACTACCTCAACAGTAACGATGAGAGAATCTGGGGCGATTACTACCTCAACAGTAACGATGAGAGAATCTGGGGCGATTACTACCTCAACAGTAACGATGAGAGAATCTGGGGCGATTACTACCTCAACAGTAACGATGAGAGAATCTGGGGTGATTACTACCTCAACAGTAACGATGAGAGAATCTGGGGCGATTACTACCTCAACAGTAACGATGAGAGAATCTGGGGCGATTACTACCTCAATAGTAACGATGAGAGAATCTGGGGCGATTACTACCTCAACAGTAACGATGAGAGAATCTGGGGCGATTACTACCTCAACAGTAACGATGAGAGAATCTGGGGCGATTACTACCTCAACAGTAACGATGAGAGAATCTGGGGCGATTACTACCTCAACAGTAACGATGAGAGAATCTGGGGCGATTACTACCTCAACAGCAACGATGAGAGAATCTGGGGCGATTACTACCTCAATAGTAACGATGAGAGAATCATAGGCGACTTCAACCTCAACAGTAACGATGAGAGAGTCTTGGGCGTCTTCTACTGAGTCTTCGTCAGGAAAATCTTTAGGAATCGATTTAACTGGACCAGAGAAGGCCTTTGACTGGATAAGAAACAGAAAAATCTTTAGGAGTCGATCTAACTGAACCAGGCAAGATCTTGGAATCTTCAACTGAGTCTTCATCAGGAAAATCTTTAGGAATCGATTTAACTGGACCAGAGAAGGCCTTTGACTGGATAAGAAACAGAAAAATCTTTAGGAGTCGATCTAAATGAACCAGGCAAGGTCTTGGAATCTTCAACTGGATGAGAATCAGGGAGATCTTAGGGTCGATCTGACTGAACCAGAGAAGGCCTTTGACTGGATAAATATCAGAAAAATCTTTAGGAGTCGATTTAACTGAACCAGGCAAGGTCTTGAAATAACTGAGAACTTAACTGGGTCCTTCCTGAAAGGTAAAGGTCAGTCATATGCAATGCATGATATAGATCAAGCCATGATGTTCTCAACATAAATGAGATTGTATATTCATGATGCATATATGCATGCTATAACGTATAGAAATGTGATGTTTATGAATGTATGTTTTTGTCTAGGAAAGTAAATCTTTGACGGGTGCCGGGAAGTCGCATCCTGGGCTGATGTTGGAGAATAGTGCTTTGTTGTTTTCGCTGGGGATGATAGTTGCAAGAATACCGGTAGGAGAAGATAACTCCGTTGGGGAATAGTCTTGGCGAAGAGATTACTCTGCGGGGAATAATTACTCTAGCGATCTTGCTGGGGAACAGTACTCTGTGGGAAGAGAGGTACTTTGCTGGGATACTGATGGTAACTTCGCTGGGGATACCGTTGATGTTGGAAGTGTTAATAGACTTCGCTGGGGATAAGAAGACTTCGCCGAGAACGATCTTCTCGTGGCTTTTGGCTGAGGATAACCCAGTTATATCCTGACAGGGAAATAACCTTTGAATAAAGCCGGGAGACGCGTTCGTGCTCTGCGGAGGAGAAGCTTCCAGAATCTACTGGGGATAAGCTTCCTGCTGGGGAGATGGATTCAAACTTTCCTGGGGAAATCTTGAACTATACTGGACTCTCCTGGGGAAATTTTGAGATACAATTTTTGTAAGTTGAAAGAGGGAACCTATGTAGGGTTGCCTGATGATGAGCTCGTGTAAAACCGCATCTTGGAAAGAAGGAACCTGTGTAGGGTTACTGGTGACGAGTTCGTGTAAAACTGCATTTGGAATTGAAGGAAACCTGTGTAGGGTTTATTGATAATGAATCCGTATAATACTTCTGGAGGAACCGGGGTAAGGTTACTTCGGGATAAGTTCGTGTAAAACTTCTTGACGAACCGGGGTAAGGTCATCTTGAGATAAGTCCGTGTAAGACTTTAGGAGGAACCGGTGTAGGGTTGCCTGATGGTGATCAAGTGGATGATTGTCCTGTTTGGTTTCGGATATTAACCCACGATCAGTTGTCCGCTGATTTTTCTTGGCTTGTTACCAATGTTGATCTGGCATTTGTAAAGGTAGATAGTAATCATCCTTGTATTAACCTTTCCTTGGTACTTTGGTTGACAGAGCAACTGGATCTCCTAGACGACTCATTATTGCCCCTGTTTCTGAGGTGAGAGAGGGAGACCTGTGAGGTGCTGATAGATGGGCAAACCTTCTTCTGGTAGGCCAGTGACGAGATGCCGGGACATAGTCGTACGCTTTTGATCCCTAACTTTTGCCTGGACCGCCCTTTCGGGTTTTCAGTCCACCGGGATACCCATTTTTGCCCAAGCCGCCTTTTCCGGTTTCCGACTTGCTGGGTGTACAGATTTTTCATTTTCGTCCCTTATTTTTGCCCGAACCCTTTTGGTTCGCCGGGAAGCCCTTATTTTTGCCTAGGTGTGTCGACCTAGCGGGTCTTTGCTTATGCGTAGTATTTTTTTTTCCCGACTATGTCCATGCTCTCAGGATGTAGGGAGTTGCCCCTGTTAGAAGTGTTTTGTCATGCCCCAGAAGATGTTTAATCAGGCAAGATTCGTTGCTGGAGTGCCCCCAAGTGACTTAGACAGAGATTTGCCCCAGGTTATTTGACCTTTGAGAGATTCTCTGAATCTTGATTGGACTGCCCCAGATAATAGACCATGGTCAGGCCATGCCCCTTGATTGGAAGTGCTTTTGTTCACTAGGTATTCATCGTGCGAATTTCCCTGCCGTTCAAACAAATAGTCATATGCAAACAAAGTTATGTTAAAAATGCAAAGCTTATGTCTGTCTTGAAGATTTTGAAAATGCACTCTTTTTCATAAAACAAGTGAATGTTTGTAAAACGTGATGTCAACTCCGTATTTACCGTAGGCCTTAAGGAGTCAGGATACCTTTCGTAACAGTATGCTTTCGAACTAACCCATGCTTCAGCTAGGACTTTTAAGGGTTATAATGTGGCCTGGTTCACGGTTCAAGAAACAAAGGATAAAGGCTCAAATTTATTTGTACCCACCCGCTCTTCGTGATGTTCTTCGACCCTAAACTCAGCCGATCGTGCGTTAGACCTTGTCCGAGTCTTTACTCTGATATTCCCAGTGATGGTTCGGATATTGACAATTTATTGGGAATAGGCAGTTATTTCCTTTTTTGGTCGAGGGTTTGTAGGACCTCTTTCTTTTTTTTGATTTTGTTATCCCTGTTTTTTGCCTGAGCTGTTTCCTTTTTTGGAATTACAGTCAGCGGGATGCCCCAGCTTCGTAAGTCTCTTTCATAGTTTTTTTTGACTTATTGAGCTTTTTATTTTGAGAGATAATGACTGCCTGTCTTTATGATTATTCGGAACCATCACTGTCTTTTGTTTTTGTAAGGAACTCTTTGGTGCCATTCGTTATGCACTTGGATCAACTGAGAGACTACCCTGCCCCAGGTAATGATAAAGGGTTTTTATTTCGAAAAGAAAACTCCTACTTCTTTGGCTCAAAGGGGTTAACGAGGGATTATCAGCCTTATAACTCCAGTGTTTAGGAATTGAAACAATGCCTATACCTCATCAGCGGGGTCTGTTCAAAAGCATACTGTATATCGTGGTATCATTTTCGTCATCCTCCCTCAAGAGGCTTTAGAATTATTAATCAAGAGTTGATCATCACAAAAAAATATGAAAGCAACTTTAAGTATAGTACGCATAATTAATTCAAGACAGACATGTGTAATGCATTAATGAAATAACAACGTTTAACATGAGTAAATGTTTGAACAAAAGAAAATTACAACTCGAAAATCCTAATGAACAAAAGTCTTTTCATCTCAGGACTTGTTACTTCAACTGGTGCATCCGATAGGGATGGCAGGAGCATTCAGCCTGGCCCATCTGGGTGAAATCCATAGCTCCTTCCTCAATCAGGTCTTGGATCTTATTCTTCAGAGCCCAGCAGTCGTCGGTGTCATGGCCTGGACTTCCAGAGTGGTATGCACATCTTTCCTTAGAATTGTATTTTAGGGAGGTTGTGTTGAGATTCTTAGGAGGGTCCCTTAATGTCACCAGATTCAACCTCAACAATTGTTGTAAAGCCTGAGACGGTGACACGTTGAGCTTGGTGAACTGCCTTTTAGGCTTGTCTAGCTTACTCTGATCAGTCCGTTGTTCTTGGCGAGTTCGTTGTTGGACCTGTGAAGTAGTAGCAGCTTGGAGAGGCCCAAACCTTTGACTTCTTGGAAGTTGATTAATGACCTGGTCCCTGACTTGGGCTGGCTGCTTCATGTCTTGATGAAGCTGACTGATCATGGCCCTCAACTCTCCTTGCTCCCGATCTAACCTTGGATGAGAGCCCTTTGCCCCAGCACCTGGGTTTTCAATGTATCTACCTCAGCTTGCAGACGTTTCAGCTGCTCGTCCTTGTCATCTTTGGGATTTTGCTTGGCCAAATTCCCCATAAGGATTGTCCTTAACTCTTCCTGCCCCTTGGATAGGCTTAAGAAGATCTCCCTGAACTGAGCCTCTTGATCATGAGGTCCCTGGTTATCTTGTTGGGACGCCATTGCTGAAATAAACAGCGAGAAAGGTAAGTGACCTGCAACAAGGGTACCTGTTATGCAATGATATGTATGTATATATATGCAATGTTTTCAAGGATCTCGCGGGGTAAACAAGAAATTTGTTAGCATTTGAATCTTGTAGCTTGATTGAAGTAATTTCGTGTTGTAGAGAGTCCTTCTTCAAGAGTCAAAGGCTCACCATACCCAGTGGGTCATAGCCCCTGACAACCTTGGCTAGGGCAACCTTCTTCAAGTGTCAAAGCTCACCATATCAAGTGGGTCATAGCCTCTGACAACCTTGGCTAGAGGAAAATAAATCCTCTTTACCCCTTGCTAGATGTTTGATTCATCATGACCTACATCACAAGCCCTTGAGATCCTTGAGATGGGTTAGTCCTTATGCAGGATGTATGCAATGGTATGATGTTATGTTATGCATGGGGTAATGTAGGTAAACCCTGTTATGAGTCCCAATTAAGGACATAAACAAAACCTGCAAGAAACTCGGTAAACTCTATTATGAGTCCCAATTAAGGACTATAAACAAAACCTGCAAGAAACTCAGGTGTCAGGTAACCAGCATGCAAGTAATCAAGTTGGAAGGCACACAAGTCACACAAGAGAAGCCCTTAGAGTTTAGGCCAACATGGGGTCTGGGTATTACCCTCTTTCAGTTTGTTGGTTCATACCTGTCCTATCAAACGTAACCGGGTTCTTAGAGGATCCCAATATCATTGACTACCCTCAATCGGTCATAACTCCAGCATCGTAATCTTTTCTTGCAGCCAGAACCATCACGAGAGTTTAGCCTCAATGGGCGTAGCATACTGCTACTGTTCTATTGGCCAAGTTGTGTCATTTAAGGTTCTAAGGTCTGTTGGTGCTTAATGACTCCTCAGAAGACCCATATTCTCCTCGTTGCAACACAAGGGATATCGGTACAGACCAAGGTGCCACACCAATGTAGCCACTGTTTCACCCATGTCGGTCTACGCCGGACAGGTCCCTCACAGCTTATGCTACCTAAACAGGGTATCCCCAGATCCGGGTTAGGATCTATGTAACTCCGATGCAACCCACAATAATAAAGCAAACAAAGCACAACAATTGAAAACACAATGATCTTAGTCCTAAGGTACACCTCACTTTAAGTTTATAATCCCCAGCAGAGTCGCCAGTTCTGTGATCGGTGGATTTAGAACAGACTGTTTAATGCTGGTTCGCTAAATGTCGCGGAAGCAAGAGTCGCCACCGTCTTTTATTTTCTCCAACATGGACAGGACAAAAGCACATCAAAATTCCTTATGAGATAGTTTCTCGGTTCGGGAGGTAGATTTATAGAAAGGGAAGGTGTTAGCACCCTTTCTATCCATGGTTATCCATGGGCTCTTAGATACTTGCTCATTGTGTTTTCAAAAGTGTTTGCTTTTCAATTGTGAGTGAGTTTGAAAAAGTTTCGTTTAAAGATTTCAGATCGACTCTTGTATCAGTCCTCAAGAGTGTTTGAAAAATTGTTTTGAAAGCTTTTTTATGAAAAGTGTCGGTGTGAAAAGTTGTTTTTGTTTGTTTGAAAAGAGCAAGTACCCATGAGAATCTACCTACCCTAAGGAATTAAGCTGTGTGAGAGTCCTTTAGATAGTGCTATCCCACCATTGAGAGGTAGGTAGCACCGTCGTTGGAGGTGTTCGGGTCAATTCGTTTGTTAGGGACAGTGTGGTCACCAGAGCAACAGTAAGACACCTTAGAAGCTACCCTTATGCCATTGATCCTTTTTTAAATTCGAGGCAACTTTTCCGAGGCAACTGGATCATGTCATGGACATAAGGACTTACTAAAACGTCCTATACTCGACGACCACGTTTCGAGGGCAAGGCAACAGTGAGGCGTACCCTAAGAGTGGTGTGTGAATTTGTGTGTTATTTTCATGTTAATATTTGTCTTTGATCATGCATTTGGTGAGCTACGCATTATTTTTAATTTAGGCCATTCATTCTTTCATGAAAAATTTAGAATTTAAAAAATCCTACGCTATTACAAGGCGCGGGTCTATACATCGCCAAATTAAACCAAGACCCGATTTGAAATAAATAGAATGCGGAAAGTAAATATCTAATTAATCTATTACAAGGCTTTGGGGCAATTATATGAACTTTAAAAAAGGAAATAAAAGTAAATGTGCGAAAAGAAATAAAATCGAGAATGCGAGGGCGTTGGACCCTTTTAAAGAAATTAAATCGAAATCATAAATTAATTGAACTAAATAAAAGAAAGAACCCTTTTTTTTGGAGTTTTTGTATTTATGGAATTAAGGAGAATTAAATTGGAATTAAAGGTTAATTAAATTGGAATTAAAAGTTAATTAAAACCCTAGTTCTAAATCGTTTTTAATTTATTAAAAAAAATGTTTAAGTTGTAACCTAATTTAACCCTAATTAATTAAATGACATATTTATTTACAACAATAATTAATAATTAAATATGGTGAAAAAGGAAAAAAAGAATAAAAGTATAAAAACCCTAATTTCTATCTTTTTTAGTTTATTAAAAAATATTAAAATTAAACCTAAAATTAAACTAATTAGTTATTAGAATTTTATTTACAAAATATTGATCAAAAAATAAACGAACATATTTTTATTTTTTTATAGTTTTTGATTGATTCTTTTTTTTTTTTGCATTTTTATGTTATAAAAAATTAATTTGAAGAATTAAAAGAAAATAATTAAAACAAAATAAAAAGGAAAAGAATAAAGGAAATAAATACAAACAAAGGGGGTTTGTTGACCCTTTTGGAGGTTTATAGAAAGAAATTAGGCCCAACAGAAGCTTGGCCTGTTTGACTTTCAGCGTTCACGTGTGCATGGTTGACTAGTGGGTATGGTGATCTGCATGATCTGGCCATTAGATTGGTCTCTGAAGCCATGTGGCAAGTTGAGAAGCGAGGTTGCATGATAGTCCTTGGATGGTACGCTGCACAAAAGCATGTTAATTGAAAAAGCATGAAATATATAGGGGGACCTGGGAATCGAACCCAGGTCCCAACGTTCACCACTATTGCTTTCAACCACTGCACCATTCAGCGCGTTTGGAATATACAATGCAAAATAAACAATATAATGTAAAACAATGATTAGTGGTACACAACAAAAGACGCGCCAGAATTATGAATGACCCTATCACGTGAGGACACCTAATCTTCTTCTTCGTTTTCCTGTAACAAAACGCATTAGATAGCGGGGGTTTTAAACCCCCACCAAATGATATCTACAAAAATAGCGAATAGAGCATCACATAATATAAATTGAGCGTGATGTGATGATTGGATTCGTCTGAAGGTCACGAGTTCAATGGTATAGGCCTTGCTGTCTAATTTTTCCATATGAACAAATCCCCAATTTCAAACTTCTACAACCCTAACGAGCTCCCATGGTGGATTCTCATACAAGCCTTAAAAACTCAATTGAATGGCACTGTTAGCTTTAGAATGATTAAATTAGTACAAATCAAGCATTAGAAATCAAAAACACTGCATGAATCATGAGACACGAATATGCAAAAAGTTTGAGAAAGTTTGACTTTATTCTACCACTTCTTGATGCGTGGGGACTGGAAAAGAATTGAGTTATGTTCAGGAAGGCCTCTGCAAGCTTTTGGAATCGTTTGTAGGCTTTGAATCACCCTGCAATACAGTTTTTAGTTTTGAAATCTTTGGTGAAAAATGCAAAGTTTGTTTTTTCTTCTGAGCGCAACCTCTAGGTTCTTTTGATTAGGTTTTGGTTTGTGTATGTATATGGAATGAATTAGGGTAGAAATCCAAGTCCATAAACCTTTGCAATCAATGTTTCAATATTTGATTTTAATGGTATCTTTTTCAATCTTTTTCATGTGAAGAACATGCCAATCATTGCCAATCACCTTGATTCTTTCCTTATTGAATAGTGCACGAAATCTTGAGTGAATTCTATGCACAAAAGATTTGAAAAGCATGGATTAGTATTTTTCTTATAATTAATTTTAATTAAATGAATTAAATAGATTAAATATTCAATTAATTAATTAAAAATAGGAAACAAACTCCCCTTTGGGTCAATGGGTCGTGCATAGCTTTTGGGTGATGATTCTTGGAAGAAATTGAGGCCCATTAGCAATTTTGAGGCTTTTGAAGCAAAGTTGACTTTTCAAAATTCCCAAAAATTTCCCAACTTCCACAAGGCATATCTTGCTCAATTTTTAAGCTTTGATCATGTTCTTGGACATTTTGGAAAGGTCTTGAAGTCTTCTAACCAATGCCTTTGGTACCATGTCATTTTGATTTACCAATCTCAAGTTATGGTCTTTGACTTAAAGTGCCTTTTTGTTGACTTTTGAAAATGACCTATAATGTTGAGATTGATAACTTTTTGTGAGAGCATTTCTTGGACTTGAAGTGTGAAGATGAGTTGTAGAAAATGTAATTCTCTTCAAAATGAGCTTTGGATGGAATTTTTCTGATAAACCATGTGGAAGTTATGCCTTGGTCAATTTGCAGTTGACTTTTTCAACTGTCCAAAAATAGAAACTTTTGCATCTTGAGACTTTTTGAGCCATGCCTTGAAAATCATGATCAAGAATTGATCAAATGATGTTTTTGGCTTCAAAATAAGATGTTGACCAAAAATCTTGACTTTTGACTGTCAAATGACCATTTTGCCCCTACAGTTGACTGTTGAGCAATTAGGGTTTTTGACTGTGCAATTTTGTGCTGTAAGTCTTGAAACTTGGCATATGGATGCTTGACCATGTTTGTAGGCATGTGGGACTTGATTGGACCCTTGGAAACTTCAACTTCTTTGCCAGAACCAAAACCCTAGTTTTTGACTATTAGGAAGCCATTTGACTGTGCAACCCTTGGGAGATTTTGAAGCATGCTTTTTGCAAATCTTGAAGAAAATTGGAGGGCAAATTTTGGGGTACAACACCTCCCAATAACGGATGTTAATCTATCGCTTGTTCAAACTCTTATCAACTTCTGAAAACAGTTTACGGATTCCTCCCAACAACGGGTGTTAATCCATCACTTGTTCAGACTCTTCAGACCTCTGAAAACAGTTTACGGATTCCTCCTAACAACAAATGTTAATCTATCACTTGTTCAGACACAACTTTTGAAAACAGTTTACGGATGCCTCCAGATACGGATGTCAATCTATTGCTTATTCAGACCCCCAGTTCAGAGATGGTCCAAAACATGGACACCTTTCTGATACTCATTCCAGATGGCATCCTTAAGCCTATCCCCGACAAGATTCTGTCACCCCTCTAGATGGCATCTTTAATCCCATCTCCAAATGGCATCTCTAAGCCCATTCCCACATCCATTGCTGTGACGAGTGCAAATTTAAGGGCACTCTAGTGTCCAATCTCCTTTTTCCCTCGAGTCGCGAAAGGCAAACTTGCCAATCTAACTCTTCGGATTAAAGAAGATTGAACAGGGGCAACTGTTGTACCCCAAAATTTGCCCTCCCATTTTCTCAATAATTTCTCATCACAAGGCCCTTGGAGCTCAAGATCTAGTTAGGGTTTCCTCTGCTCAAGACTTCTCCTAGCACTGTTGACCCAAATTAGGGTTTGTGTTTGCACAAAGATATTTTGACCTAAAATGCCTAAGATGACTTTAATGATTCATGTTGGACTCCCAAGTCTATCCATACCAAGTTTCAAGCCTTGATTCCAAACTTTGCCCAGTCAATTGGACAGTTGACCTAGAAATCAGCTGTGTTGGGGAAAAAGTCAACTGTGGCCAATTGAAAGTCAAACCTCATGAAAATTGACCCACATCAACATTATGAACTCATATGAACCATTTGATCAAGTTTGGATCACAATTCCCCAAGAAATTTGATCAGATCACAAAAAGGGCAAAATGGTCATTTTTAGGGTTTTGACTGCACAGAGGCAATTTTTGACTGTTTGACCTAGCCAATGGCAAATCAAGCTCAAATATGGACTCAAGGACCCCATGGAATTGTCTTGACATACCCAACAAGTTCAAAAGATCCCAAATGCACAAGCTTGACAGTTGAATTTTCCAGTCAATTGATCAATTTTTGACTGTATACTAAAAAGTCAAACTTTGACTTTTTTGGTCAAAATCAAGTGTCAAGATTCATTTTTCATCAAAACATGCCAAATCATGAAACTTGTTCATCAAGAAATCAAGAATCACAAATTAGGGTTTGAAATGAAGATTTTTCATAACTTAGAATTTTTCTAAGTTATGAAAAACCCTAATTTTTTTCTAACTTTGTCCCACTTTCTCACCAAGATTCATTTGGATTCAAGCAAAAGTCAAAACATGAAAGTTGTAGTCCATTGCAAAATCTACAACTTTGAATCACAAATTTTCCTCAAAAGAAGCTTGTAGCTCAAGTTACAATTTTTGGAACAAGGGTACCAAACCGTTCCTAACTTAGAGAAATTTTGACCAATTTTAGGCAGGATTTTTGCCTAACTTCAAGACCACTTTTCACATACTTCCACTTGGAATTTAAATTTTCATTACAAAGATGGATTGTATTACACAATCCAAGCTTTCCAAAATGTCCAAGAACTCATCAAACAACCTTATGGTTAGAGAGAATCGAATTTGGCAAGTTGGGAAAAAGTCACTTTGATTCATGGCCATGTACATGTTCATAACTTGTGCAATTTTTCAAATCAGCTTGCACAACTTGATTACAGGTCCTATATCCCATTTGCACTCAATAATTAAATGCAAACCCTTTGTGTTCAAGCCTTGCATTATGTGTTTAAGCATTACATGAAGGTTTAGTCTTAAAATAGAAAAAGCAAATTATCCATTTTTGAAAAGGTATGGCTTTATGTCAAAAGCAAATCCAATAAGTACAAGAGCATATCTCTGAGGCACAAGTTAAGGAGCATAACACACTGACCAAGACTAATGTATGCAGCATAGATTGGGGGCCTCCATCAGTCTAAAATACAACTTGGCATTTTGTTGCTTAAGTAAGAAGAAATTTGACATAACAACTCCCAACTCTCATTCCTGTCAACAAGAGCTTAAGCAAAGATTGTGAACACTTTCTAAACATCAAACCTAAGCTGAAACACAAGCCAACCACTTCCAATACCTTCTCAAACACAGAATCACCATAAAACTGCAAAAACAGGGCATAAGCTGCAGTTGGACTTCCATAGCTCATTTCCCTCGTGCACCTTGACCAAAAACACTTCAAACACATCCCACACCATCCCTTGAAACTGTTCCAAGCCCTAAACACGACCTGTAACACCCCTAGCTAACATCACCATTTTCATATTTTCTGTTTTGCAGTTGAAGTGCCATAACACGATTCACTTGGTTTTGAAGCAAACTAAAGGTTGGAATAGCATCCTGGGACATCAAGGAAGCTATACAAATCATTACCTTGCCTTGTAAGCATCTCCATTGTTGCACACGTTTCCAACTGAACAGGTAAGTTCATGAACTCTTATCTCTCTATCCAGGCATAGTTAGGTTTAGATTTGTGAAGAAATTATGTCACATTCATAGCCCTGAACATGCCCATATCATTAGTTTTCATTTATGTTATGTGTGCTTAGAGAATTTTAAGTCTGAACATTGAATAAAAACTAGGTCAGGAATTGGGGGAGAAGAAATTCTCTCTCATTTCTGAGAGTTAAGATGAGTTCTTTATATGTCCAGAATCGTGGTTTGATGCTCTTTATTTCTTGTGTTGTGAGTTTGTGCTAAAAATCAGGGAATCTGGAGATAGGAAAACGCGCATTTTTATTGATTCAAACAGGTTCTGAGGTTGAAGACAAAGTCTTCTTGGGCTGGGCCTGAGTTTGACTTCCTATTTGCACCTTGTTTTTACTTTTGAACCCCCCTGGCCCATTTTAAGATATCTTTGTTATTTTTCATTTTTTTTCCTTTTGATTTAGTTTTTATATTTTTGTCTAAACATAAAAAAGTATAAAAAACATTTTTCCACATTTTTTTTTGCATTTTATTTGATATTGATTTGCTTTATTTAGTTATATATATAAATAAATACATATTACTTTTTGTTTAGAATATTAGGAATAATACAAAATACCTTTATTTTCTAATTTTATTTTATTTTATCTTCTGAAAACATTTTTTATAAAATATACATTTTTTGTAAATATTAAATATTTTTATTTTTGTTCATATTTAACATATTTAATAAATAATACAAATACATATATATATTTATTAGAATATTTAGGATAAAAATACAAAATATATACATTTTTATTTTTATTAATATTTAACATTAAAAATACCTTTTTGATAAATATACTTCTCTTTTATTTATTTTTTGTAAATAATTAATAAATATTGCATATATCATACAATAAATACTTTTATTTGTAAAAATTAGGGTTTTTGCCCTAAGTGCTTAAAAATACCAAAAAATTAATTGATCTTATTTTTTGCTTATTTGATACATGATAAATACTTTTTACATACATATAAAAAACCTTTTTTTCATTTTTGCATATTTATCTTATTTTTATTTGAATATTGTGTAAATAAATACCTTGCAAAATTCCAAGTTTGATGTAATAGTTTAGGATTTTAATTCTTGTCAAAATACCCCCATTTGAACATTTGTACCCCCTTCCCATATATTGTGTTGTAATAACTTAGGAACTTTATTTTTCGCACTTTAAAGCTTTCTAATTATGCCATGTTAGAATTAGGGTTTTGTATGCGAATCAATTAACCAAAATAGTTTGACCTAACTTCAAGACAAACAAGCATGAAAATGGACAACACTAATCACACTTTCACCCCTAGGGTATTCCACTCGTTGCCTTCAATAATGGGCCATATTGCATGTTAGGTCTCTTTGGGCAAAGCAAAACAATTCAAATGATCATAGTCCCTCGATGACGCTTTCGAAAGTTGCCTAAAAATGATCAAGTCCCTTAAAGAAAAAATTGCCCAAAGATACTTGGCACCATTGCAATCATGGTCTAAACAATGACCCGCGCCCGTCCCGTTAACCTCCTAACACAAGATTGTCCACCAAATGCAATGGTGGAACAAAATTGTTAAAAGGGTTAAAACATAGCAAAAAATCTTTGAGAACTTTAGGGTAGATAGCTCTTGAGTACTTGTCAACTTGCAAAACAAAAACACTTGCCTATTTTTTTCAAACCACACATCATTACACTTTCAAAACAACTTTCAAAAACCTTGAAACATCTTTTCAAAAAGACAAACACCTTTTGTAAAACATTCGAGTAAAGAATTGTTACAAGGGTTGCCTAAACAAGGCATCTTTTTCAAAACATTTTCAAAACCACGCACAAAGCACCATTTCAAACAATTGAAAATCAAGGCAAGTTGATCTAAGCAAGTAACTAAGGGCCCATGGATAACCATGGATAGAAAGGGTGCTAATACCTTCCCTTTCTATAATCTACTCCCCGAACCCAAGAAAACATCTCAAAGGTTTTTGTTGTGCTTTTTAACCTTTCCTTAGGATAAAATAAAAAGTCGGTGGCGACTCTTGCTCAACCGAAACATTTGCGAAAATGAACGCAAAACTCAAAGTCAGTTCTCCCACCGTATCACACTAAGCATATAAAGATGTTAAACTTAAATGGTTCTGTAGAAATTATCAGTTTAAAAACCCTCAACTCACACTTTCGTGGTCTTATCTCGGATTATACCCCTAAAGCCCTATGCCTGCTCTCACTAGCCCATAAGTGTTTAGAAAATACTCTTTGAAAACTTAATAAAGTCTAATTCATTTTAAAGCGCTCTCGTTGTATTTAAATCAAATGCCTAACTTTAGCTATCCGATTAAAACCTCACACTCTCGTGGTCTTGATCCTAACCTATTCTACTTTTCTTACTCTCGTAACAAAAAGATTGATTTTAATTATAAAAAGTCACAGCCAGAAATTAAGTTAATTTGGATTTTAGCTTAGGAACAATTTAATCCATTCAGTTACTATTATCACATCCCGACTCTAGAAATTTAGCTAGCCATGGTACTTGAAACAGACGAACAGGAAATATAATTGGAAAGCAGTTAAATATTCATGATAAATAAATAACAGTAATTGAACGTAAACAAATTGTACTTAAAATTAAATCAAATGCGATTAAAACCTGAATAATAATAATATTCCTCAAGCTCCCTCTTCCACAAGTCGGCAAGATTGGAACCTTCGGAATCGAAACTCGAAACGAAGTCTGAGGCTAAAAACAAATTCTAACTAAAATAGCAATTTCCTAATGTTGGAAATGGCTATTAAATGGTAAAAGGGAAATAAAAACAAGAACAACAGGAAGAAAAATGCAAACTGGGAAATGGTTCGTAAATTCGGCAGAGCATCCGCAAGGAATTTGTGAAAAATAAAACTCTCTGTCTCAAAATAAAATTCTATCTCAAAAATAATCCTCCTCTTCTTCATCAAAAATCTCTCGTATTTATAGAGGAGAAATTTGACAGTTAAAGAAAACAGGAACGTGGACTTTGCATTTCAGTTGTGGAGAAAAACCAGGAAGAATGGGCGTTGGTGAGGTTGAGAGATTGTAGGAGTATCTGAAGACTCCTTTCTTTACGTTGCCCATATCTCCACGTTCTTCATAATGTTGGATTGAGCGTGTGACGGTCGTAACACCAAGGTGACGGGCGTAAGATGCTTAGCAGCGTATTACGTTTGTAAATGATGTGTGACGAGCATTCTTCATGTAATAAGCGTGTTACGGTCGTAAGTGACGTGTGACGACCGTCACCGCATCAAAAACTGCAGAACTTTGCAAAATTGTCCCTTTTCTTCTGTTTTTCATGTTAACTTTCTTTATATGATCTTTTTTCCACTAAATTAAGTTGAGACATGTTGTACCTGTGAAAAGACATAAAAACTCGGAACAATCAGGAGTTAAATGGATTAATGAAGTATGAAAACGGACTAAAAACGTAGCAATTATACGATATGATTTCTCGTTATCAATTGCCTGTTCTTCTTGGGTTTTTGAATTTCCTTTGTCGATGCTTCCATAGTTGATGGGCTATTCTAGAGAGGAGAGATATTTAGTCTTCTTCTGTCAAGGATCCACCAGAGTTTTCTTCTTCTGCCCTGAAAAGCTTTAGTTTCATATTTTTTTATTATATTTAAGAGCAAGAGACTTACCTTTCTTCTAGGGCTGATCTTTTTCTAGTTCTGTCTCATGACTTCTCAAAGAGCTGATTAGTTCTTCAAGAGATATTTTGTTCAGATCTTTGGCTAGTTTTAAGGTTATGACCATGGGTCTCTATTTCTTGGGTAAGCTTCTGATGATTTTATTTACATGATCTTCTATTGAGTACCCTTTATCCAGAACTTTTAGCCCAACAACCTGAATTTGAAACCTCGAGAACATTGTCTCAACTGTTTCATCTTCTTCCATTTTGAAGGCCTCATACTTCTGGATGAGTGCAAGAGCTTTGTCTCTTTGACTTGTGTGTTGCCTTCATGTGTCATTCCCAGAGAGTCAAACACGTTCCTAGATGAATCTCTGTTCGTGATCTTCTCATACTCGATGTACGAGATAACACTCAAGAGGATTGTTCTGGCCTTGTGATGATTTCTGAATTCTTTCTTTTGTTATTTTGTCATTTTCTTTCTGCCGATCTTCTGACCGCTTGCATTGACTGGATGAATGTAGCCATCAGCTACCATATCCCATAGATCAGCGTCATGAGCTAGGAAAAAACTTTTGATTATGTCTTTCCAGTAATCAAAGTTTTCACCATCAAAGATTGGAGGTTTGCCACCGATTATGTCTTTCTCATCATAGTTATCATTGATGTTATTCTGAACTTGTCCTGCCATAATGTTTTTCTTGCTATGATATTTTTCTAACACGATTAAGTGTTAGCACCAAGAACCAGGTGCTCTAGTGCCAATTGAAGGATAGAAAACACAAGAAAGGGGGTTTGAATTGGGGTTTTCAAAAATAAAAACAGTATGACACATTTGGTTATCCTGGTTCGTTCAAACTCAAACTACTTCAGTCTATCCGCCAAGTTGATTTCACCTCTCTCAATCGAGGTCTTAATCTACTAATCAAAACTTTGATTACAACATACAAAGACTACTGTCAATGTCTTCTTGAGACTAAACCACAACTTGGTTTCTCAATGAATTATTGCTTTTCTGACAGAAATAATGTGTTTAACAATTTCATCTAAAAAGCTATATCACAATTGTGATGTTTACACAAGATTAAAGCACAATGATAATTCAAGAGATAAAGAGAGAATTAAATTGCTCTTGTTTGATATGTACGTGTGTGTTTTGTTTTTATCCATCTTCATGGTCTCTTTATATAGAGGAGGTGATTTGAACCGTCAGAGACATAATCTTATGATTTTGGAAGGTTGATAAATGTTGTTAATGCATTTTCCGAAAATATAGATCTTGTCTGGTACCAACCATTACTCCTTGATTTGTAATGAAATGTAACGTATCATAATCTTGCTTCTTTGAAATCTGATCAGAATAAGAATAATAACGTTGAGACTTTAGATCATCAGAGTATTGCTTCATCAGATTTTAGCTTGCAAGTTTGGTGCTTCAGAAGTTATAACATCATAACTTCTTTTATTGAGCGTGGTACTTTAATTGTTTGTGTAAAAATTCTTATCAGACCTCCTTAGCACAAATTATTCACCAACTTCTTATGCTTCTTTTATCAGAACTTCTCTACATATTTAAATAATTTATTAGAGAGCCTAATTTTTCTTTATATATAACATGTATTTGTTATCATCAAAACTATTACTAATATGTAGAACCAAACTATGTTCTAACACATTCGTCTCTCATATATGGTAAGTTTATCATATCCTTGTTTTTTTCTTCTAATTTTTTATGCATGCAACTCCTTAATAGCTTAATAGATTATAGTTAAGTTACATTAGGTTACATCCAATAAAAATGTAATTTCTACTTAAATTCGGTATGAATTTGAGACATTTGAGGGTTAGGATTGAAATTTGATCTAGTTTCTACTCTTTGCGTGTAATCCAAATTTATGTGTTTATCATTTTGTTTCTTAATTATGTTTGCTTATACATTATTTTCATTTCTTTCATTATGATGTGTCTTTTCTTGTTTGATTATAGAAAAATGTCTGATTAGCAACAATGATGCATACATGGTCGTGGTCCCAACATGCTTCATTGCATTGGGAGAGAGCTAAATCGACACGAGTTATTGGAGAATCATCGTATGCTACTAAGGGATCCTCTCCACATGGTCATGTATCTTTGGCTCATATTAAATCATCAGTCACTTCCATTTATGTTGTTGTACATACGGATGATCCACTTCCTACAGTCATAATTGATGATGTTGCACCTGGTAGTTTTTTAGGAGGCCCCGAAGACATTTTCATATTTTCTCTATATGCACATTATGTTGCTAGGCATGCGTGAGAGGGGGAAATAACATAAATATTTATTTACTTATTTAAACATCTATTTTATACCAAATGAACTGTCTAACGTTGATGTATTTATTTTTGCAGTATTGTGAGATATCGAAATGTATAACCATGGTAGGAAGATATCAAATATGATGTAGTACGATGAACGAAGATTTCAATAAGTCTTAGATATATCTAAGCTAAAGGACTAATGAAAGACTATACATGGTTATTTTGGCCATGTTTTATTGTCTGCATTTGTTAAGAGATGGCATAAAAACATAATCATTTCATCTTTCGACTCGTGAGATAACTATCACCCTTAATGATGTATTGCGCCTCCTACATCTTTCAATCACAAGAAGATTGTTGGATCACTCTAGAATTACTAGGTTTAAATGTTTACTATGAAAATAGGTAAACAAGTGTTAGTCTTCTAAAAACAACAAAAAAGTCTTTAGTTACTCACATGATCAACTAGATTGATCCTAGGACATGTGTTCTAATTCAAGTATTGTTCTTGCAAACAAAGAATACTTCGACAACATTCATAATTCTTTGAAAAAAATGTTGGTTTCGATTTAAATAACTTTCTAAAGTGAAAATTAAGAAACTTGTAAAGAAAGTAAAATAAAAGCAATCAAAAGTAAATTACTAAAATTAGATTTCTGGAATTATGAACTTTATTAAAATAAAAGGGTGTTTACACGTACATTTCTCATACGACTCTTTTCTCAACACGCAAACACTTTGAGTTTATGTGAGATTTTGTACAAATGAATGAACACACTGAATGTTATCACTAAGACCCTTTATATATATATATATATATATATATATATATATATATATATATATATATATATATATATATATATATATATATATATATATATATATATATATATACACTATTTAACCCTAATAGTCTTTCTATATCTAGATTCCACATCTGTGATATAAAGCCTATTTATTTAATTAATTATTTAGTTAAGTATTTTTGATTAATTGTGAATTATTTGTTGAAATCGAGAAAAGATGAAAGCTTCTCAAAGTAGACAGAAGAGTTATCATGACAAGCTAGAGAAATATTTAGAATTTCAAGCAGGTGACCATGTGTTTTTGAGAGTTACACCGGTGACTGGTGTTGGGCGAGCATTGAAGTCTCAGAAGCTCACTCATCGTTTTATTGGTCTGTATCAGATTTTGGACAAAGTTGGAAATGTTGCTTATAGAGTGGCTTTACCACCTATTTTCGAATTTGCATGATGTGTTTCATGTGTCATAACTCCGGAAGTATATTTCAGATCCATCTCATGTGATTCTTATGGATGATGTGCGAGTACGGGATAATCTTACTATGGAGAGGGTGTCTGTACGAATCGCGGATCATGAAATGAAGACTCTAAGAGGCAAATAGATTGCTTTGGTGAAAGTAGTCTGGTTAGGAGCTGCTGGAGAAAGCATAACGTGGGAGTTGGAAAGCAAGATACGAGACTCCTATCCTGAGTTGTTTGAATAAGGCAAATTTTTGAGGACGAAAATATTCTAAGTGGGGGAGAGTTGTAACGCCCATTTATTTAATTAAGTATTTTCGATTAATTGCAAATTATTTGTTGAAGTCATTGACATGTTGTGTTATGTTGAGAGTTGTTGATATAAGTTGCGGTGTTGTTATTAGTCGGTTAAATTAGTTGATTAATAAAATTAGTAATAATATTAGAATTGTAGAATATTAATGGAATAATGGTGTTGGGCTTATGTTATTGGTTGGAAGTAGTAAAGTGGAGGGTGTGTAGATTATGCCCAATAGAAATAATAATATTATTGAGTTTAGTTAAATAATAGAAATTAGGGTAATTAAAGAAAGGGTTAAGATAAGGATTAGAAAAAGTGTTGTACGTGAGAAGTTGCAGAGAAGAGGAAAAGAGGAAAAACGGGGTTCGATTGGAAAATAATAGAGAAACCTTCGATCCAAGGTAAGGATGGGGTTTTGAATCTATAATTGGGTATATGATGCATGTTACGTGGGAATTGGGTTGTGTAAAATTGTTACTGTGTGTGATGGTTGTATGAACAAATTGTTCTTTGGTATCCGTGATAATTGTGCTAATGTTGCAGTGATTTAATCGATGAATCGAGTGTTGGAAGTTATCATGTATTGATGTGGGTGTAGTTGTTATGTTGCTATGAATAAGTGTAGTTTTGGTCTGAGATCAAGGGAAGGGAAGGAAACATTAATCGCAGGAAAGTTACTGAATTGGAAGTATGATGGACGGTGTGCCGAGTGGAACACGCATAATGGTGGAGGGTGCCGACCAACACCATGTTTTGTGCCGAGGGGCATGGTTGAGTCTCTACTGAGGGGCACAAACCCAATTACAGTATCTTCTTTTTATTGTTTGTGTCTGTTCTGTGTGTCTGTTACCCTAGTATTTCATTACAGAAAGGTATGCAGCAGGACTAGAAAGGAATGAACAATAGTAGAGGCTATTTATTAGTAACAGAAGTGAACAATTGTAGGTTAGTATAGTATAGAAGGTAAGATTAATAATGTACAAAATTAGTAACTGGTATGGTTTTTAGTTACAAAGATAGCATAAAATAACATAAAAGCTATTATAAATTAAAATAGTAGTAGAGATAATTTAAGTAGCAGGGAAATAATAGCTTTCTTAATTTAGCATAAAACTATTAATAAGGCTTATCAGCAGAATAATTTAGTAGAAGCATTTTAGTAGGACCGTGTTGATAACAGTATTGATACATTTAAGCTGTTGTGATGTTATTATTATTAGTTGCTGAAATTACAGGTGATGAATTTTGTTGTGTTGCCTCTATAATTGGAAATTGTTAAGTTGTATGCTTATGCCAAAGTCATTATACGTTGATGTTGTTGTTGTTGCTGTTAATCATGTTGTCACATACACAACATATCAAGTTGGCATGGATTGGCAAATATAAAGTTGAAGGCTTATGTCTTGTTGCTGCCTCTATTAATTGGCAAGTTATTAAGTTGGGAGTTCTCCTCCATTAGAACCACATGCATGTGCATAAAAAAGAGTCTCATTTCACGTTGCATATTTGATTGTTGTGTTGATGAATTAATCATTATATTTGGTTGATGTTTTTTCGCGATTGATGTTGTTTATAAGTTGTGAAGCAGTGATTTTGCATGAACTGATTCTAATATAATGTTTATCATACATTCAATTATATTATTAGATATCTCACCTCTTCAGTTTGAATGTTATCCCGATGTTGGTAACGTGAAGGTAATCCAGAGTGAAGGCGGTTTACCTTCAGTAGTTCGAGTCGGTGTCATTGCTCTGATGCGTAACACTCTGAGGGATGAACGCTTGCTGTTTTATTGTTGTTATTATTTCAGTTGATTGATCGAAACTTTATGAGTCTATCGGGATACTAACTGCAAGTATACAATTTAGTCATTCTAGTTTTAAATGATTATCGAACCCACAAAGACTGAGGATCAATCACATACGATCTAATGTTACAAATGTTTAACTAAGCGATGAATATTTGGTTTTAGGGGAAAAAGGTTTTAATTAAAAGCAATAGTAATAGTTATACCGATATGTGATAGTCGGACTTCGAGAACTCGGTGAATCACTTGGCATATAAAGTATTTCGGTAAAAATGAATTGTGTAAAAACCTGAGACATACACTCTCGTGTTCATGAAATAAGTTATGCTACTAAACCTAGTGGATTCACTTTAAATTTAATAACACTTTTTGAAAACAACTCGAGTTTAATTAATTTGTTAAAACACTCTCGTGTATTTAAAAATTAATGTTTCGTTACCACTATCTGGGTTGAACCCCAGCTCTCGCATGCAGGTTCTTGCCTTAATTAGTTTCCCACTCTCGTAGCAAAATCGTGTTAAATATCCTTTCACTCTCGTGACAAGGGTAGTTAAATTAAATATGGAAATTGGAAACCAGAAATTATTTATAAAAGATTTTAGCCAAGTTATCACCGAATTCCTTCGGTGCTTAAGAGTCACATACCGGTACAAACAAAATTAGCCAGACATAATGTATTTAGAAAACATGCAACGTAAAATACAGTTCATGAAAATAATCAACATAGCATATAAACAACAAAGATCGAATTGCATAAAAAACCTGTAATTCATATTGCCGTGGTAATCTTGAATTCGTACAGTAGCTTTTGCGATACAATTAATTGAAATATAAGTGTGTGTTAATCCTTCGATGTGAAGAATTAACACTTTAGGGAACTGGAAAATTACAGAGGCTTGAAAGGAAAATAATGGTTCAAAAGCAAGAAAACAAAGTAAAGCAATGCAGAAAGAAATTACAGTTCTGAAACAAATTCTCCGACCCCTTTCAAAGTGAAGTCTTGAACATATATATAGGCTCTCTCTTGTAACTGTCATGTTCCATTATTTCAGTACGTGCGTTAAATTCTCAACTGATGGAATGAGGTCGTGTGGACTTCGTGTGGGATGCTTCGTGGATGACTCTATAAACTGAGTTTTTAAGTGTTACGTTCGTAATGGAATTCATTACGTTCGTAACAGCTAGGACCTTTGTTGCGTTCGTAATGCGTTACATTACGTTCGTAACAGTGTGCGCTAGGCGTTACGTTTGTAACACTAAGCGTTGTGCTCATAACGTTATCTGGTGTGAGTTTCTTGGCAGAATGTCATTTTTCTTCTTTCTTCTTGCCATTTCTTAGCTTGTTTTGCTCCTTTTAGCTTATTTGCCATCTTATGCCTTGGAAAATATAATTTACCTGAAAACAAATAAAAATACCTTTGTGATGCATATTATTAGATAAAAATGTACAAATAACTCGTGTAAATTAGGCCTAAAAAGCGATACGTTTTCGTGTTATCAAACTCCCCTACACTTAAACCTTTGCTTGTCCTCAAGCAAAAAGATAAGGCGGTTTATAAAAACGACGAATTAAACACACGCGACGATGTTTGCAAACTAGCTAGTTTGTAAATTTTGATTAGGCCAAGAGATTTAGACGCAAAAGAGGTACGGTGATGACATTAGAGTACTCCAATTGTGCAAACCATTCCTAGTCACGTTGTTATAACACCAATCAACCCTTTAAACTAAATTTCTCCCGTGTTCATTCAAGCACATTTTCATTAAGCCCTTTATCTCCACACGCACATAGCAAAGTAACCAGTTAGCGACTATGATCCGTTGATTCTTGGGGTTCTGGCACTTATAAGTGGTAACCCCTTCTTTTTATAACTTAATTGTAAATTGCGGGGGAACGGTCCGTAGTCTACCCTACCAAGTTCAGTACCAGATACTTCTGAACCAATTTACAATAAGTTTTCTTTTATCTTGTGAGAATTACATCCTTTGGTCTAAATGACCGAGTGAGGGTCACCTAACTTACTTTGGGCATTTCACGACAAAGATTGCTATTTTATCATCATCTCTTTCAGATCATTCACTTATATTCATCGGTTCCTTGCGTAGTTTGTGTTTTGATGGTGCCGACTGCTAGATAAACTACTAGGGGCTAATTTAAAGTAAAATTCGTGGTTGGCGGTATAATAAGTACCCGAAATGGCATCGCATAAGATGGAGTTCTAAAATGTCAAAACCGTAACGATTTTGTCAAACTTCCTCAAGTGGCCTAAACTTAATTGAATATTTGGTTTTAGCTAGCCGTTTGGACACATCGCGTTGTGTGATAATCGTAAATTTTTCGTCATGGCTCAAGAATTGTAAAGTTTGGGGAAATCCAATAATGCACAAAAAAGAACTTAGCAATTAAGGACTTAATTGTACATGAAGTTATTTTATTGAAGGGAAAGTACAAGAAAGGAAAAAAACAATGCGAAAAATTAAATCTAATCTAGAAAGCAAAATAAAATGATAGAGTTTCCTCCCCCACACTTAAATCTAACATTGTCCTCAATGTTTCGAAATAAGGTAAAGTAGGTAAGGATGGGAGGAGATATCTTCATTCAGGCCCTCTCCCTCTGGCTCTTCCACGACCTCTTCTCTGCCCATAAAATCCAGGCAATCCAAAATGGCGCAAGATCTCTTGAAAATCGTCCATGCGTACACTCAAACCACCCATTTCTATCGTCAAAGTATCCATACGGGCCTCATACCTAGCTCCTTGTTCAATTTGTTGCTGCTGCATCTGTTGCATGAGTTACATCATTGTAGTTTGCTGAGCTTGGATATCAGTGGCCTGTTGGGATTGGCGGGTAAGCTGAGCATGCATATCTGTCATCCTTTGGTTTTGATCCATCATTGCCTCATAAAGGTCTTAAGTAGTCGGGCAACGAGGCCTTCTTCTGCGCCTAGTAGAAGTGCTTGGTATATCCTGTTGAGGTGCTGTCTGCTGCTGTGCATCCATTTCTTCTTCTACCTCATCAACATGTTGAGGATTTTGATTCATCTGAGAAGCTAGGTCGGGTTCAGGGGCATTTAAATCATAAATCCACTTATCCATATTCGCCATATTTGTGAGTAACCTATCCGGCATAATCACACTTGGAACAATCGTGTTCTTCACCATCAAATTATACCTGCCATCATCTCGGTTCCTAATCAAACACATGTATTTGCAGTTATCCAAATCCATGAGAAGAGGTGGTAGAGCATCAAGAGTCTCCAGTTGGCTTTGCAAATTAAGCCCATGAGCTAATGTGGTTATCAGTCCTCCGATCAAAAATGGTTGCTGTCCCCTTGCACAAAGGGACTCAATATGATGTAGAAGGAACGGAGTAGCATTTACCTTGGTTTTCCCAGCTAAGCAGCAATGAAGGAAAAATACCTCCTTTGAGTTGACTTTGTTGCTATTAGCTCGTCCAAAAATGGTGTTGGAGAGAATCTTGAAGTAGTACCTAGTGGTGGGGTTGTGAATGTGAGATGCCAGACACTCATCCCAATTTCCTGTCGATACATTGGTGATTTTCTTCCACAATTCGAACAAAACAACGACCCAATATTCGGTAGCAGGGACCTTGTGGTGCACCGTCTCAGATTTGTCTTCCTTAATTGAAAATTTGAGTAGCTCCATGATTCTTTCTTGGTCTAACGTATATTCGATGTTGAACATACGGAAAGATGCGGTGCCCGTGAGGAACATGGCGTCATCACTCGGTATTGAATACGAGAACGAACTAAGGAACTTGAGCGTCGGCTTAGGGTACATCGGGTGATGTTGCGTGCATGCGAATGAGAGGCCAGAGAGACGGAGTAGCCAATGCACTCCATCAAATATTCCCAATTTGTTGAGACAATCATCGTCGGGATATCTCGTGGCCAAGACTCCCCTACGGTGAAACTTCAAATATTGCTCCCTTTGGTGTCCAACGTCTTGATTCCTAAAAATAATTCCAGCCATGTCAACCTCTCTGTTCTCCATTGATAATTTGTTGACTGAAGCAAGGTTCTACTGTGAAAGTGGTAAGGGAGAGATTTTGCAGAGAGTGTTAGAATGGAATTGGATGAAACTATGTGAATCTCTTTATAGGATGTAAATGTGGGTTTCTCTTAAATGGGAATGAATGCTCTTAATGCAGGAAGTTTGAAAAATGGGAATGGTGGAGAATTTTGAACATGAGTAAGTTCTAGGGTTTACAACGCGCGTTAGGAAGAATGAGAGGGGAAAGAAAAATGAAGCGATGCACCTCTGTTTCTGTTTCATAACAGAGAGGAGCCCCGTTACGTTCGCTATGCAGGGGCGTTCCGTTCATAACGCAAAAAGGGACTGTTACGTTCGTAACAACGGTGTTGCGTTCGTAACACATCTGTTTATGGGAAAATAGCTTAGAATCAAACAGACTCAATTTTTTCATATTCATTATCGTTCCATTCTCCTTAGCATCATTAGCTGCACTTGTTATTATTAGGGAAGATAAAACACATAACAACATAGTTGAATATAGTAACAGTAGTGTAAAGCAGCAATATTAGCACTAAACAGTAACAGTAATAGCAGAAAAAATAATGACAGTAAAATTGAAACTGATGATAAATAAATGAAATATCATTAACTAATAGAATTGTTTAGAATTTGAAACAAACAAAAATAGTAACAATTTGGAACAAACAATAACTAAATGCATGGAATAAAAAAACTAAAACTAAGGTTCCTCCCCCACACTTAGACGAAACAGTGACCTCACTGTGTACATAAATGCAAGAAACGGAACACATTAACATAACTACGGCAACTCCTAGCCACGATGAGTAGAGAACATATGTTGGTGAACGAAATCCAATTGTTCAGTTACCAATTCCATAAAACCATGGAAATCCTCACGTAAAGAGGTAAGCTCACCCCGCATGCCAGTTATTTCAGTATTCAAAGAGTCGAGTGTGATAGCAGGTGGAGGTGGTGGTGGTGTCTCAGGAACTGGGAAGGTAGACTCAGTGGACACTACAGGCTGATCCCATGGGTCAGGAAATTGGTGGTATCCAGGTGGTGTTTCAGGATCGGATTCTTCAGCAGCTGGAGGGGTATTTGGGACTTCATAAATTTGAACAGTGGATGGAGTCGAAGGCGGTGTAGGAGGATGGTGGAGATTAAAAAGCCAATTTGCTCTATTATGGACACTAGTAATAGGATCTGGGAGTACAAACTGGTGAACAGTTTCATGGTTAATTAGCAGCTCAAATTCATTTGGCCCAAGGTTTCCTATGAAGCTAGTGTGAAAGCAAAACTTAATATTCATTGGCCTAATCCCACAGTGCGGATTTGTTCCTAACATAGGTCTTCGAAGTCCAATAGCATTGGAGATCATAGTAACTAACCCACCTATGAGGATTGGTGCATTCTCTGTTTGGATAATGCGCTCCATATTAGCAATCATGTAGGTGGCACCATTAACTGGACAGTTCTGCGAAGCATAATACATGATGAAAAGCTCATCACGTGACACAGCTGTAACATTCTGCTCTTTTCCGAAGAGGGTGTGGGCAATGATTTTGTGGAAGTACCTAATAGAAGGGTTATGGATGGACTATGAGTAAAGATCATTTGGCTCAGGATAGTTGTTTCCAACAATACTACCCCAGAAGTAATCAAGGTCATGATCTAGCATTAGGTCTTCTTGGGTCATGGTGAAAACACCAGGGCCATTAGGGAATCCTAACAGATCAGAAAACTCCCTATGATTGTAGCGGTAGTCTATATTAAACATTCTGAAGGTGATCAGCCCGCGGTTGAAACCTATCCCATGGTTTGGCAGATAGCTTAGTGTGCTCAAAAACTCAAGGGTCAGTTTACGGTAGGTACAATAGCGTCTCCGAATTGGAGCAACGTCCCAACCTATTTGGTTAAGCAGATACATAATGCTCTCACGAATTCCTAAGGCATTCATCGCATGGTCGTCAGCATAAATGGTTGGATGCATCTCTTGCTCAACTAGATCCTCAAAACGCCTTCTCTGATACCTACCTCTCAGGGTTATGTTCATGTAGTTCATATGTTCCATGGAGCTAAAAAAATAAAGCTAATGAATTACCCTAAAAATATTTAATAAATGTATGAAAAACTAAGTTAGTATTTTCAGGTTAAAATGCCGAAGTTAATCAAAAGAGAAAGAAGTTCAAATAAAAAGAAATAAAGGATGCAACATAAAAATTGAAAGATTAAAACAAAGTTAAAAAAAATAAAAATAAAAAGCATATCAAAACAACAAAAACAATTAAAAGTAAACATGGGTTGCCTCCCATGAAGCGCTTTTGTTTCATGTCGATGGCTCGACAGACAGTACCTATTCAGTTAGGTATCGGGGTAGGTGGCTCACTTAATTTCAGATAAGCCGAATAGTTTAGATTTTCAATGTTAAAATAATGCTTTAAATGCTGGCCGTTGACTATAAATGGTTCTATGGAATTTCCTTTAATTTCTATCGCACCACTAGGGAAAACTTTATTAATTTCGAATGGTCCTGACCACCTGGAACATAATTTACCTGAAAAGAGTTTCAGTCTAGAGTTGAATAGGAGTACAATGTCTCCTTCCTTAAATTCTTTCCTCGAGATACGCTTATCATGCCATTTTTTTGTTCTCTCCTTATAGATTCTAGCATTCTCATAAGCGTCTAAACGCAATTCTTCTAATTCATGGATATCTAATATTCGTTTCTCGCCAGCAGTCGTGTAATTTAAGTTAAGAGTTTTAATAGCCCAATAAGCTTTATGTTCTAGTTCTTCTGGCAAATGACAAGATTTTCCATAAACTAATTTAAACGACGTTGTTCCTATAGGGGTTTTAAAAGTTGTCCTATATGCCCAAAGAGCATCATTTAGCTTGGAGGACCAATCCTTTCTAGATGTGGCTATGGTTTTCTCAAGGATTTGTTTAATTTCTCTATTTGACACTTCCACTTGTCCACTTGTTTGAGGATGGTATGGTGTGGCTATGCGATGTTTAACGCCATATTTTGAAAGTAGTTTTTCGAAAATTCTAGAGATAAAATGGGAACCACCATCACTAATTACTAATCTTGGTATACCGAATCGTGGGAAGATAACATTCTTGAATAATTTAAGTACCACTCGTGTATCGTTTGTGGGTGCAGCGACGGCTTCAATCCATTTTGATACATAATCAACAACTACCAGTATATACTTATTTCCAAAGGACGCGGGAAACGGTCCCAAGAAATCAATTCCCTATACATCGAAAATTTCAACTTCGAGAATCCCTTTTTGCGGAATTTTGTCACGTCTAGATATATTTCCTGTGCGCTGACATCTATCGCAGTTCATAATTGCTACGTGGACGTCTTTCCATGAAATAGGCCAAAAAAGACCAGCTTGTAGTATTTTTGCACAAGTTTTCGAAGTGCTAGCATGTCCACCATAAGAGGCGGAATAACAATGAGCAATGACGTCGTCCACTTCATCGTTAGGAACACAGCGATGGTAGATACAATCGACGCCTCTTTTAAATAGTAGTGGTTCATCCCAAAAGTATTTTCTAAGATCATGGAAGAATTTATTTTGCTATTGGTACGTTAAATCGGGTGGTAGAACACCGGCAGCTAAGTAGTTAACTAAATCAGTGTACCATGGTAATATGGTGTTGGTACAGATAGCTTCTACTACCGCGGTTGTTAAATGTTCATCGCATTGTTCTAAACTGTCGGTAGGAGCTGTCTCTAGTTGAGCAATAAGGCGTTCATATGGGAAATCATCGTTTATGGGAACACTCTCGGTTTGGATTCCATCCAATCTTGATAAATGGTCTGCTACTATGTTTTCAGTTCCCCTTTTGTCTTTTATTTCCAAGTCAAACTCTTGTAGGAGTAAGATCCATCTGAGTAGTCTTGGTTTGGCGTCTTTCTTACTTAGCAAGTATCGGATCGCAACATGATCAGTGTAAATAACAATTTTGGCGCCTACTAAGTAGGAACGAAATTTGCCCAACGAAAATACAACAGCTAAGAGTTCCTTTTCCGTAGTGGCGTAATTCATTTGTGTAGGATCAAGTGTTCTGCTTGCGTAGTAAATAGCGTGAAGCTTTTTATCCTTGTGTTGTCCTAGGACTGCGCCTACAGCATAATCGCTCGCGTCGCACATTATTTCAAATGGTTGGTTCCAATCAGGAGGTTGCATTATAGGTGCTGAAATTAATGCTTCTTTAAGCGTCTCAAATGCGTTTAAGCATTTATCGTCGAAAATAAACCCAGCGTCTTTCATCAATAGTTCAGTTAGTGGCATAGTGATTTTAGAGAAATCTTTTATAAAACGTCGGTAAATACCAGCGTGTCCTAGAAAACTTCTTATTTCTCTAACTGTTTTGGGTGGTTGAAGGTTTTCGATAATTTCGATTTTTGCTTTATCGACTTCAATCCCTCTGTTTGATACAATGTGACCCAACACAATTCCTTGTCTCACCATGAAATGACATTTTTCCCAGTTGAGCACTAGGTTGACATTGACACAGCGTTTTAGTACCAACTCAATATTTGATAAACATCCGTCAAAACTTTCTCCGCAGACAGAAAAATCGTCCATGAATACTTCCATAATTCCGTCCAAAAAGTCTGCGAAAATCTCCATCATGCATCATTGAAAAGTTGCAGGTGCGTTACATAGTCCAAATGGCATTCTTTGGTATGCAAAGGTACCATAGGGGCATGTGAATGTAGTTTTCTCTTGATCATCAGGATGAATGGGAATTTGAAAGAATCCTGAGTATCCGTCAAGATAGCAAAAATGGGAATGTTTAGCTAAGCGCTCGAGCATTTGATCTATGAATGGTAATGGGAAATGGTCCTTGCGCGTAGCTTTGTTTAGTTTTTTGTAATCGATACACATTCTCAATCCTGTTTGGGTATGTTGTGCTACCGATTCTCCTTTTGTGTTTGTTATAACCGTAACACCTCCTTTCTTAGGTACTACGTGAACTGGACTGACCCATTTGCTATCGGATATCGAGTATATGATGCCTGCCTCTAGTAGTTTCTGCAATTCTTTCTTTACGACTTCACTTAAAATCGGATTTATTCGTATTTGATGTTCTCTAGAAGTCTTGTAGTCCTCTTCTAGCATAATGCGGTGCATACAGACAGAAGGACTTATTCCTTTTAGATCCGATATGTTATATCCCAACGCGGTTAGATACTTCCTTAACACATTAAGAAGTTTTTCAGTTTCGATCTTCCCTAAGTTGGCATTGACTGTAACTGGCCGTTCGAGTTCTTTATCTAAAAATTCATACCTTAGATCTTTAGGTAACGTTTTAAGTTCTATACCAGTTTTCTTAGCAGTTGGGGTAGGATTAGGTGTTAAGGCGAAACATTCGCTTAGGTTGGCATCGTGATATTTGATAACGAGAAAACATATCGTATAATTAACATGCTTTTTACCGATTTTATATTTCTTTAAGTCGTCTAACCCTCGATTATTCCAAGATTATTTGTCTTTTTGCAGGTATAACACTTGTCGACTCAAACCGATGAAAAAGGACAACATGAAGAAGGCTAGACGAAAAACAAAGAGAAAAAGAATAAAAAAATACAAAGTGTAGACTTCTGGATAGGTGACGGTCGTCACGCCCCTGTGACGGGCGTAACACCCCTCAACATAAGGAAACGCTCGTCACACTCACCTGACGAGCGTAAGGCACCACTTCAGCGTGTGACGACCGTCACCCACCTGTGACGACCGTCACCCACCTGTGACGACCGTCACGCGCGTGAAGGAGGACGTTACGCATGGCTTGAAGACGTGGGCGTGAAGGGCAGACTAGTTCTCCCTGTTTCTACTGAATCTCCTATTTTATTGCCACTACTATTACTGCTCCTACAATTTCTCCACGAAGACTTCATCAAGAATTCAAATTAAACTACTGATTTTTGCTGCTATATATATGAGTACCAAGGCACAGTCCAAGGGTCGAAGAATTTTACTCAGAGCAAATATTTATTTTATTTTTACAGTTATTTCCAATTTGTTTGTTTTGCAATTCTGCTTTCAATTCCTTGTAATTTTCATTCAAGCCTTAGTTTCTATTTTTAAGTGTTAATTCTTCTTACAAGAATTAACACGAATTTCTACTGCAAGTCAGGCTCGAAGATTGGATTACTGTATTACCTCAAGATTACTATAGCATCTGTAATTCCAGGTTTTTTATATTGCAATTATTATTTATTTAGTTTCTATAATATGCCATTTATTGCCATGAATTATATTCTAAACTTTATTGCTGTTAAGTTAATTATGTCTGGCTAAATTATTAATACCGGTATGTGACCGTAAGAACTGAAAGAATTCAATGATACCTTGGCCAAAAATATTCATAAAACAATTTCTGGTTTCCAATTTCCAATATTAATTTAACTATCCTTGTCACGAGAGTGAGAGGTTAATTAACACGATTTTTCCACGAGAGTGGGAAATTAATTAAGGCAAGAACCTGCATGCGAGAGTTGGGGTTCAACCCAGATAGTGGTAACGAAGCATTGATTTTTAAATACACGAGAGTGTTTTAATAAATTAATTAAATTCAAATTGTTTTCAAAAAGTGTTATTAAATTTAAAGTGCATCCACTAGGTTTAGTAGCATGACTTATTTCATAAACACGAGAGTGTATGTCTCAGGTTTTTAAACAATTAGCTTTTACCGAAATACTTTATAGGCCAAGTGATTCATCGAATTCCCTAAGTCCGATTATCACATACCGGTATAATTAGTACTATTACTTTTAAAACTAAACTGTCTCCCTTAAATATCGAATATTCATCGCTTAGTTAGACAAAACTGTAGCATTATATCGTATGCGATTGATACACAGTCTTTGTGGGTTCGATAATCTTTTAAAACTAGAACGACTGAACAGTATACTTGCAGTTAGTATCCCGACAGACTTATAAAGTCCCGATCAAGTTTTTGGCGCCGTTGCCGGGGACTGGTAGTCAATTAATTACGATTCTTCTGTTGCGCGTTTAGACTAAGAAACAAACATCCTTTTTCGATTTGTATGCCAAGGACTCGCTCACAAGGCGAACCACTTGACAAACCGACGGACGAACCTGAACGCATTCTTTCCGTAAGACGTGCAGTCAGGGATTACTGTTTAAATCACGCTATTCCCTTACCTAAACCAGAAATTAAGATTGATTCTGAAACTGATTCTAATTCTTCCTCTGAAACCGAAACCAATCCAGAATTAGACATGGCCGAAGAACAAAGGACCCATCCACTGAAGGAGTACGCAGCTCCATCACAACAAGAGCCCCATAACAGCATTGCTGCTCCAGAAATAAACCGAAACGATTTCGAGGTAAAGCCGTCATTGATATCAGCTATCCAACAACGCCAATTCTCTGGAGATCCTTCTGAGGATCCGAATGAACACCTTACAAAATTCGTTCAATTTGCGGACACAGTTATAGCAAATGGTGTAAGTAAAGATGCAATAAGATTACGTCTTTTCCCTTTCTCACTAAGAGATAGAGCTTGGGCTTGGTTGCAATCCTTGCCATCAAATTCCGTCACTACGTGGGAAGGACTGAAGATCGTATTCTTAGCACGATACTTTCCCCCAAGCAAGACCGCTGCACTAAGAGCCCAAATCAACGGATTTAGGTAGAAGGATACTGAATCACTATTCGATGCATGGGAGCGCTACAAAGATATGATGCGAATGTGCCCACATCACGGACTAGAAAAATGGCTGATAATCCACACGTTTTATAATGGACTCTTGTACAACACAAGACTATCTATAGATGCCGCCGCAGGTGGTACACTGATGGACAAGCCTTATGACGAAGCTAACCAACTCATTGAAAACATGGCTTAAAACCACTATCAGTGGGGAGGAGAAAGAACATCTGTGGAGAAGACTCAAGCCAAAGGCAGGATGTACAAGGTTAGTAGCCTAGATAAAGTTAATGCTAAGGTAGATGCTCTTACCCAAAAGATAGAAAGCTTGACCTTACCTCCTGCAGCTACCGTAGCTGCAGTTACCCCAAGCTGCGAAGTTTGTGGAGTACCTGGTCATGTTGGAACCGAATGTCAAATCTTAGCAGGAATAACGGCTGATCAGGTAAATTACGCTCAAGGAAATCCTTAGGCCAATACCTACTGTTGTACCCCAAAATTTGCCCTCCCATATTCTTCAAGAAATTGCCAAGTCAAGCTGCAAAATTCCCCAAGGGTTGCACAGTGCAAAGGTTTCCTATACAGTCAAAGCTAGGGTTTTGAGTCTGATCAAGAAAAGGAAATTATCAAGGGCCCAATCAAGTCTCACATGCCTACAAATATGGTCAAGCATCCTCATATCAAGTTTCAAGACATTCAGCTCAAAATTGCACAGTCAAAACCCTAATTGCACTACAATCAACTGTAGGGGCAAAATGGTCATTTGACAGTCAAAAGTTCAAATTTTTGGTCAACATATCATTTTGAAGCCACAAACATCACTTGATCAATACTTGATCATGATTCTCAAAATTTGGCTCAGAAATCATCAAGATGCAAAAGTTTCCTTATTTGGACAACTGAAAAAGTCAACTGAAATTGACCAGGGCATAACTTTCACATGGATTATCAGAAAAATTCCATCCAAAGCTCATTTTGAAGAGAAAGACATTTCCTACAACTCATCTTCATACTTCAAGTCCAAGAAATGCTCTCACAAAAAGTTATCAATTTCCACATTATAGGTCATTTTCAAAAGTCAACAAAAAGGGACTTTAAGTCAAAGGCCATAATTTGAGATTGCTAAATCAAAATGACATGGGACCAAAGGCATTGGTTAGAGGACTCAAAGACCTTTCCAAAATGTCCAAAAACATGAGAAAAGCTTAAAATTTGAGCAAGTTATGCCTTGTGGAAGTTGGGAAATTTTTGGATATTTTGAAAAGTCAACATTGATTCAAATGACCTAAAATTGCTAATGGGCCCATTTTTCTTCCATGATTCATCATTCCAAGCATGGGCACGACCACTTGGCCCAAAGGGAAGTATTTTCTCATTTTTTATTTATTTATTTGAATTTTTATTTATATTAATTTATTTAAATCATTTAAATATATGAAAAATATTTAACTCACCCTAACCAATCTTTTTATACATGTTTTAGACTCAATATTTCGTGCATATGCAATTATGGAAAGATTTGGGTTGATTGGCTTGATTGAGAGCAAAGAACACATGGAAAAAGATATGAAAAGATCTTAAGAAATCAAATATTCAAAACCATGATTACAAGAGATTTGATTGAGTTTTTGTTAACCTAATTTGTTCACTACATATGCTAGATCATAACCCTAATGAAAAAGACTCTAAGCTGCGCAGAAGAACTAAGAACCAACTTGGAAAATTGTCAAAAAAAGTCAAAACTGAAATCATCTTTACAAGGCGATTCGAGGCATAAAAACCATTCCATTAGCTTCCTTGAAGGTTCCTGAACGTGTTCTAATCCATATCATTCCTCAAAGCTTAAAGAACTGGTATATTGAACCGGAACTGCATCAAGGAAAATTCACAATCGTGCATCATGATTCACGCATCCTTTGCATTTTTTATTCATTGATTCATGTTCATTATGATATTCTGATGCTAACCAACATATTCAATTGCGTTTTTATGCGTTATATACAAATATGCCATGATTAGTTTTTAGGGTTTGCAGAGTTTTAAATTGGGGTTTTTGAGATAAGGCAAAATTGGAGGCTGAGACCAGGATCATTGAATTCAACGCTTTGGGACGAACAAGAATCAACCCTCGCGCTCAATTTATGAGTGCTTGAGAGCTAGTCGCTATTTTCTAATAGCATACCTAAAACAACGCTAAAAAACCGTGGTTTAATGTTTTGTGTTTCAGGGAAAACGAAGAAGAAGACCTCGTGGCCAGCAACCATTGGTTCTTTTAAATTTCGCGCGTTTTTGAAGCACTAACCTTTGTTTTGTTTTATTATATTCGTTGTTTATTAAATATACAAAGAATCCAAATGGCACGATTGGCAGGCAAACGCATTGGCAACCCTTAGGACCTGGGTTCGATCCCAGGTCCCCACACTTTCCATATATTTTTCTTCAAAAGATATTCATGTGCAGGCGTAACATTGTAGACCATGATGCACCTCTTCATCAAGCCAGACACGCGTCCAAGAGATTCAAATCAAAGGCGCAGGATTGAAGAACACAATAAACGTGAGTCAACGTTGCTACACGCCAGTGGGAAAGTCAAACGGACCTAAAGCTTGTTGGGCCAGAATTCTTGGATCAAAACCTCCTAATTTGGGACTACCACCCCCTTGGTTTGCAATTTTCTCAATTTCTTCTTATTATTTTCTTTTAATTATTCTTTTAATCAATTTAATATTTTTCATAAATTATAAAATACAATAAAAATCAGAAAAAAGGAAAATACCATAAATAATTTTTATTTCTAATATTTTCATAAATAAATTGGCATGTAAATAAAATTAGTTTTAAATTAGGTTGCAATTTTAATTCTTTTCATAATAAAAATATAAAAAAATGTAGAAATAGGTTGAATAATTGTTTTATTCCTTTTAATTTTTCCTTTTCACAATAATGTTATTTATTTTATTTATTTTCATAATTAAAATTGTACATAAAAAAATTTAGGTTTAATTTAGGTTAAAGTTTAATGTTTTCTTAAATTAAAATAAAGTAGAATTAAGGTTAGTAGTTAATTTTAATTAATTCTTTCTTTTTTCTATTAAATCTTAAAAAACATAAAAATACCAAAAAAACAAAAACAATTTCTTTTCTTAATTAATTAATTCATGTAATTTTAATTTTTTGCAAAAGGGTCCAACGCCCTCGTTCGTAATTTTTTTATTTCGCATATTTATTTTATGTCATTTAAATAATTATGTACCTCTCCCAAGGCCTTGTAAATTAATATGCCGCACTTTATTTTCTTCAATTCTTTATTTTCCTGTCAAATCGGGTCCGGTTTAATTTTGGCGATGTGGACCCGCGCCATTTGTAATAGCTTAGAATTTACTTTTCCGCAAATATTTTTAACTGTTAAACAAAGCATGCAAGAATGAATGTCTAAATAAAAACAAACGCGTAGATCACCTATACCATGACAAGACAAAAATAAACGAATCTGACACACAAATCACACACCACCCCTCGGGTACGCCTCACTGTTGCCTTGCCTCGAAAGGTGATCGTCGAGTAGAGGATGTCTTAGTAAGTCCTCATGATCCGGGAACCTGGCATGAGGGTAGCTTCTAAGGTGTCTTCCTATTGCTCTGGTGATCAACATGTCCCGAACTTCGAATTGACCCGAACACCTCCAATGGTGGTGCTACCTACCTCTCAATGGTGGGATGGCACTACTTTAAAGGACATTTACACAGACGAATTCCTTAGGGTAGGTAGGTTCTCGTAGATACTGGCTCTAAGTTCAAAACAAATTCAAAAATACTTTTCACACCGACACCTTTTCAAAAAAGCTTTCGAAAGCAATTTTTCAAACACTCTTGAGGACTGATACAAGAGTCGAACTGGAATTTTCAAAGAAACTTTTTTAAAACCCACAGTTGAAAAGCAAACAAACCATTTTTGAAAACACAAATGAGCAAGTATCTAAGAGCCCATGGATAACCATGGATAGAAAGGGTGCTAACACCTTCCCTTTCTATAACCTACCTCCCGAACCGAGAGCAATCTCTATAAGGAATTTTTCTGTGCTTTTGTCCTTTCCATTTGGAGAAAATAAAAGACGGTGGCGACTCTTGCTTCCGCGACATTTCGCGAACCAGCGTTAAACAGTCAGTTCCAGATCCATCGATCACACCTACAATCCTGGTTGGAAGAACCATCCTAACTTCTTGTACAAGAGCAATAACGCTTTATATGCACCTGGCCAAGCACCAGCTGTACCTCCAGGCTATCAAAAACCCGCTGGTAATGTTCCTAACATTCCTAAGAAATCTAACCTTGAAATCCTAATGGAAAATTTTATCGCTAATCAAGCCCAACAAAACAAAGAATTCCTCAATCAAAACGTTCACACCGGTGAACAATTGAAGCTATTAGCAAACAAGGTAGATGCCCTAGCTACTCACAACAAAATGTTAGAAACCCAAATCTCCCAAGTAGCACAACACCAAGCTAGTTCTTCCGCACCTGCTGGTACATTTCCTGGACAGCCACAGCCCAATCCTAAAGGATATGCAAATGCTATTACATTACGAAGTGGGACAGCCCTTGATGGACCGGTAGATCCTAGACTCCAAAACCCGACCATGTATCAAAAGCCCGAAAAGGAAGTAGAAAAGTCGAAAGAGCAATCTGAAAACGTAGAGGAAGACGCGAATGAGAACAGAGAGGCCTCAGAAAAACCTTATGTGCCTCCACCGCCATACAAACCACCAATTCCATACCCTTAAAGACTTGCAAAACCCAAGAACGAGGGACAATTCAAGAAATTTGTAGAACTTCTGAAACAACTAAACGTCACTATTCCGTTTACAGAAGCTATAACCCAAATGCCGTCATATGCTAAATTCCTAAAAGAAATACTGGCTAATAAGAAAAAAATCGTTGAGAACGAAACCGTTATGCTAACTGCCGAATGTAGCGCCATAATTCAAAATAACATGCCTCTGAAGCTAAAAGATCCTGGTAGTTTCTCCATACCATGTGTAATCGGAAAATCTGTCATAGACAAAGCTCTATGCGATTTAGGAGCCAGTGTCAGTCTAATGCCCTTATCTATTTGCGAAAAGCTCAAATTAGGAGACATGAGACCTACCAAGATGTCCTTACAACTAGCCGATAGATCAGTCAAATTTCCTGTCGGTATGCTAGAAAACATTCCTGTCCGAATAGGACAATTTTACATACCGACTGACTTCATAATAATGGACATCAAGGAAGATTCAAACATTCCCATCATACTAGGAAGACCATTTTTAGCTACTGCTGGAGCCATCATTGACGTTAAGAAAGGAAAACTTACCTTTGAGGTAGGAGAAGAAAAAGTAGAATTCATTCTTTCCCAATTCTTTAAAACCCCTGCTATAGATGACTCATGTTGTCTCCTAGATATCATTGATGAATGTATCAAAGAACTTGAATGCCAAGAGGACACCTACTATGAGATGCTGAAAATTCAAACACCGACTATCCTCAAGAACGAAGATTGGAAACAAGAACACTTAGATGCCAACCTAAGCGAATGTTTAGCCTTAACACCCGATCCTGACTTAACTAATAAGAAACCCGACATAAAACTTAAAACATTACCTGAAGATCTTAGGTATGAATTCTTAGATAAAGAACTCGAACGACCTGTTATAGTCAATGCCGAATTAGGAGAGATCGAAACCGAAAAACTTCTTAGTGTGTTAAGGAAATATCCAGCCGCATTAGGATATAATATATCAGACCTACGAGGAATAAGCCCTTCTCTTTGTATGCACCGCATTATGCTGGAGGAGGACTGCAAGACTTCTAGAGAACATCAAAGACGAATAAATCCTATCCTAAGTGAAGTCGTTAAGAAGGTAGTGCAAAAACTACTAGAGGCATGCATCATATACCCAATCTCAGATAGCAACTGGGTCAGTCCAGTTCATGTGGTGCCTAAGAAAGGAGGTGTTACAGTTATAACAAATACAAAAGGCGAATCGGTAGCACAACGTACGCAAACAAGATGGAGAATGTGTATCAATTATAGGAAACTAAACAAAGCTACGCGCAAAGACCATTTCCCATTACCATTCATTGATCAAATGCTCGAGCGTTTAGCCAAACATTCCCATTTCTGCTATCTTGATGGATATTCAGGATTCTTTCAAATTCCCATTCATCCTGACGATCAAGAGAAAACTACGTTCACATGTCCCTATGGTACCTTTGCATACCGGAGAATGCCATTTGGACTATGTAATGCGCCTGCAACTTTCCAACGATGCATGATGGCGATCTTCGCAGACTTTTTAGACGGAATCATGGAAGTATTCATGGACGATTTCTCTGTCTGTGGAGAAAGTTTCGACGGATGTTTAACAAATCTTGAATTAGTACTGAAACGCTGTGTTAATGTCAACCTAGTGCTCAACTGGGAAAAATGTCACTTCATGGTGAGACAGGGAATTGTGTTGGGTCACATTGTATCAAACAGTGGGATTGAAGTTGACAAAGCAAAGATCGAAATTATCAAAAACCTTCAACCACCCAAAACAGTTAGAGAAATACGAAGTTTTCTAGGACACGCAGGTTTTTACGGACGTTTCATAAAAGATTTCTCTAAAATCACCAAGCCACTAACTGAGTTATTAATGAAAGAGGCTGGGTTTATTTTCGACGATAAATGCTTAAACGCATTCGAGACACTAAAAGAGGCCTTAATATCGACACCTATTATGTAACCTCCTGATTGGAATTTACCATTTGAGATAATGTGCGATGCGAGCGATTATGCTATAGGCGCAGTCCTAGGACAACGCAAATAAAAGAAGCTTCACGCTATCTACTACGCGAGCAGAACGCTTGATCCCGCACAAATGAATTACGCCACTACGGAGAAGGAACTCTTAGCTGTGGTATTCGCATTGGACAAATTTCGTTCCTACTTAGTAGGCGCTAAAATCATTATTTATACGGATCATGCTGCGATCCGATACCTACTAAGCAAGAAGGATGCCAAACCGCGATTACTCAGATGGATCTTACTCTTACAAGAGTTTGACTTAGAAATAAAAGACAAAAGAGGAACTGAAAACGTGGTAGCTGACCATTTATCGAGATTAGATGGAATCCAAACCGAGAGTGTTCCCATAAATGAAGATTTCCCTTATGAACGCCTCATTGCTAAGCTAGAGACAAACCCTACCGACAGTTTAGATCCACACAATGAAACTTTCACAACTGCGGTAGTAGAATCCATTTGTACTAATACCGCATTACCATGGTATGCTGACTTCGTCAACTATTTAGCTGTCGGTGTTTTACCACCTGATTTGACGTACCAACAGCGAAAGAAATTTTTCCTTGACCTTAAACACTACTTTTGGGATGAACCATTACTCTTTAAAAGAGGCGCCGATGGTATCTACCGTCGCTGCGTTCCTAATGATGAAATAAACGATGTCATTTCCCATTGTCATTCCGCCCCTTATGGTGGACACGCTAGTACATCGAAAACCTGTGCAAAAATACTTCAAGCTGGCTTCTTTTGGCCTACCTTATGGAAAGACGTCCACGTAGCAATTATGAACTGCGATAGATGTCAACACACAGGAAATATATCTAGACGTGACGAAATGCCGTTAAAAGGAATCCTCGAAGTAGAAGTTTTCGATGTGTGGGGAATTGATTTCATGGGACCTTTCCCCGCATCTTTTGGAAATAAATATATTTTGGTAGCCGTCGACTATGTATCAAAATGGATTGAAGCCATCGCTGCACCCACAAACGATACACGTGTGGTACTAAAACTATTCAAGAATATTATCTTCCCACGATTCGGTGTCCCAAGATTAGTGATCAGCGATGGTGGCTCACATTTTATCTCCAGAATCTTCGAAAGGTTACTTTCCAAATATGGCGTTAAACATCGCATAGCCACACCATACCATCCTCAAACAAGTGGACAAGTGGAAGTGTCAAATAGAGAGATCAAACAAATACTTGAGAAAACCGTAGCCACATCCAGAAAAGACTGGTCCTCCAAGCTAAATGATGCTCTTTGGGCATATCGGACAACTTTCAAAACTCCTATCGGAACAACGCCGTTCAAGTTAGTTTATGGAAAATCTTGTCATTTGCCAGTAGAATTAGAACATAAAGCTTATTGGGCGATAAAAACCCTTAACTTAAACTATAAGAGTGTTGGCGAGAAACGAGTGTTAGATATCCATGAACTAGAAGAATTGCGTTTAGACGCTTATGAAAATGCTAAAATCTATAAAGAACGAACAAAAAAATGGCACGATAAGCGTATCTCGCGGAAAGACTTTAAGGAAGGAGACATCGTACTCCTATTCAACTCTAGACTAAAACTTTTCCCGGGAAAATTACGTTCCAGATGGTCCGGACCGTTCGAAATTAGCAAAGTTTTCCCAAGTGGCGCGATAGAAATTAAAGGTAGTTCTATCGAACCATTCATTGTTAATGGCCAACGCTTAAAGCACTATTTTAACGTCAGAAATATCGACTTCTCGGCTTATCTTCAGTTAAGTGATCCGCCTACCCCATTACCTAACTGAATAGGTACTTACTGTCGAGCCGTCGACATAAAATAAAGGCGCTTCGTGGGAGGCAACCCATGTTTTATTTTAATTATTTTTTTCTGCTTTAATGTGCTTTTCTTTTTCTTTTCTTTTTCTTAATTCTTAAAACATTTTCCTTATTGCATTTCTTGCTCTTTTCTATTTTTCTTCTGTTTTTATTTCTCCCTTTCATTTTTCTTTTTCTCTTTAACTTTGGAAATTTCCTAACCCGAAAATACTTACTTAATTTCCTTTTCTTTCAAACATTTATCAAATATTTTCAGGGGGGTATTTCTTTTTCTTTCACATCTCGCGCTATGGATTGTGCTAACTTCATGAATGTCAAATTGCGAAGCCGACACCAGAGAAGAGGGTTTGCAGACCTGGGTGAACGGGAGATGTGTCCTACTATATATGCAGATGATCATGCTATGGCTGCCCTTGGCATTCGCGAGAGTGTCATGTACCTGCTGCACCAGATTGGTTGGGACACTGCTCCTATCCGTCGGAGGTTTTGTACCTACGAAAGGCTGACTCTGGAGTTTCTCAGCACCTTGAGTTTCATTCCAAATCATGGAATGGGATTCAACCGTGGGTTAATTACATTCAGAATGTTTAACATGGATTACACTTACAACCTGCAGGAGTTTAGCCAGTTGCTTGGGTTCCCTTTTGGACCCGATGTTATCAGTATGACGCAGGAGAACCTTTTGCCTGTATCTGAGCTTGACTTTTTCTGGGGAAGCATAGCTGGTGTTAACCATCCTGAGCCGTCAGACCTGTACTCTGAATGCATTCATAACCCGACTATCAGGTATTTCCACAAGATCATAGCCCACACTATCTTCGGCAAACAGCAAAATGTCACCTCCGTATCCCGCGATGAGCTGTTTATTATGTATTGTGCATCTCAAAACCGTCCGGTGAACGGTGCAGCTTATATGCTCGCTAATATGGAGCGGATCATCGAAACTCCAAATGCACCTATCTTGTTGGGTGGGTTAGTTACCATGCTGTCTAATGCCATTGGACTCCGCCGGCCTATGCTCGGTTCTGCTCCACTTTATGGCATAAAGCCGATGGACATTGCCTTTTGTTTCAACACTAGCATGATTGGAAACCTTGGACCAGATTCATTTGACCTGCTAGTTAATCATCAGATCGTCCATCATTTTAAGCTGCCTGACCCAAGAACCAGTGTGCACAACCGGGATAACTGGCTGTTTGATCTTCACTACCCTGCTTCACCACCCTCTTCACCCTCTACAGTTGACATTTATGAGGTTCCAAACAATGCTAATGCTGAAGAAGATCCTGATACACCGCCAGGCTACCATGATCTCCCTGATCCTTGGGAACAGGAGGCTACTTCCGCCGAGGCCGCGCCTCAGGCTCCTGAGACTACTCCACCTCCACCTGCTGTTACCCTGGACTCCCTACATGAGGCTATTACGGACATGCGGGGCAAGCTGACCTCTCTCAGGGTGGACTTTATCACCTTCATGGACTTGGTGACTGATTAGTTGGACTATATGCATCAGCATTTGTTTCCACCTCCCCGTGGCTAGATTGCCATCGTTATTTCATTTCCTTCTCTCTTGCATTTTTACGTACAGTGAGGACACTGTAAATTTCTGTGTGGGAGGGATTTTTAGTTTAGTTATTATTTCAACAATACCACTTTCTTTTATTTTTAGTTACTTTGAAACAATTTGCTATGCATTTATTAAATTGAAGTTTATTTTAATTTCTTTCCCAGTTTACTGTTTATTGTCTATGTTTTATTTACTGTTGTTATTTACTGTTATTTACTGTCTATTTTCGTTACATTTAAAACTTTAATTAATTAAAATAATTAATTAAAACAAACATTTCAAATAAACCAAAAAAAAATATATATGAATTCTTCAAAAATCCAATTTCCAAGAAAAATAATAAACTCATCACTCTCCAACGGTCCTGTAACGTTCTTCCTATTTATGACTTTGTCTGCGTTACAACCGTCACACCCTTGTGATGAGCGTAACGCGCCTCTTTACTTCGTGACGAGCGTCACACCCCTGTGACGACCGTCACGCAGACAGAAACCAACGGCTGTTACAGAGAACCGTTCCAACCTTCTTCCTTATAAACCCATTTTTCCTTCCTCCATTATCACCACACCACACGAAAAACCACCTATTCACTCCATTTTTCTTCCAATTTCTAAACCCCCAACACCAAATTAACATCCTTACAATCTCCCATTCTCACATTCCCAAATCAAATCCATTATCACCATGGCAAACAACCCAAACGCTCAAGTTATCAATTTCAGAATTGGCGAACCTGGGGAGAATCAACGAGCAAAGTATCAAAAATTCCAACGTCAAGGTCTCCAACCCACAAGGTACGTTGACATCGACTGCCTACGGAGTTTGGGACTACTCGACAGTGTCCGCCGATTACTACAAAGCGTGGATTTGTGGAACCTCTATCGCGAACCAAGGCCAATCTACGAAACTCTTACTCTTGAGTTCTTGAGTTCGTTTGCTTACCTCACTCCACCGGGTGTCACAAACCAATTATCAGGCGTGGAAAAATTTCGCATGTTCAGCGTTGAGCACCAATTGCCTCAATCCGACATCGCGAGGCTTATGGGAATTTGTTCGGACGAAGGTGCTCATTTTCGGGTACCAGATAGTTTTAATGAGGAGGCTTTCAACTTGTGGCACAGTTTAACGAACATCCGTGTCGGGTCCTACGACCACCTCAACGCCACCCACATCCACAATCCGGCCATCCGCTACTTCCATCGAATCCTCAGTAACACCATCTTCGCCCGAGACAGCAACCATAAGCTTAACTCCAAGGAGCTCTTCTTTCTACATTGTGCGTTCACTGGGCAAAAGATAAATGCCGCCCCGTTCCTACTTGCTCACATCCACTCTATTTGTGCTAGAGGTGGAAAACCTTTCTATTTCGGAGGGCTGGTTACTTCAATTGCCATTGGTCTGAATTATGGTGCTGCTCTTGCAACCTTGCCTTCTATGGCACCGGCTTTGCTAACCTTGGATCACTGCAAAGCCGCACACCTCATCTACGAGCGGGAAGACGGCAGATTCCACCCCATAATCAGGAATACTGTCTATCAGAATATTATTTTTCCAAACAGGGACCGAATCGATCCAAGTAACCGAGCCAACTGGTTGTTCGACCCTGAAGTTCCCGCAGAGCCTGCACCTGCTCACGAAGACCAAGCTGCGGCCGCCGCAGACGACATACAAGAAGAGTTGGATAGTGCTCTGCCTGTCCACGACATCCCTGGATCCTCATCTGTACCTCCTCCTATCAATCTCGAAGACATCCTCCGCGCCCTCCACATGCAAAATCAAATGAATGCGGCGCTTGAAAGGAGGCAAGCTGAGCAGTTTGAGTCTCTGTGCGCCCAAAACGCTCAGATCTTGACTGGGCAGCGAAACATGAATGAGAGGTTGGATGAGGCGCTGTCAGAGCTTAACGCCTTGAGGATAGATATGAACACCTATGGCTTCCAAGACACCGACGCTGAAGCCACTCCTACCAGACGCTCTCGCACCAGGAGCAGAGGATGTGTTCACCAGTAGTTTGTCTTTCTTTAATTTCTTTGTAATTTGTTTCATTTTCCTTTTGTAATTGTACTTCCCCGCATATATACCGCAACATTGAGGACAATGTCATATTTTGTATGGGAGAGGTACCTTTCAATCTTTAATAAAACTAGTAAATTCTTCCGATATGTCTCGATTCAAATTCTTCGCTTTACTTTGCCATACTGAAAAATTTTTATTTTCACATTAGCCCGACATACCTATTTTAACGAAATCCCAGTTGAGGAAGCCGAAAACGACATAACAAGATCGATACGGTTCTGTCACCGTAGACTTCCTACTTATGCAATCCGTTTCAATAACCATTATACCGATATCTGGAGTTTCAAGTTCTAGAAGTAACCCCTAGTAGTTTATACTAGCAGTCAGCACCGTCTTGACACAAACCACGTGGAGAATCGATGAATATAAGTGTTTGATGCCTGATTCTAAAAAACATCCTTCCTATCTCACTGCTAAAAGAAAAGAAAAGTTGTGTACCAAAATATACGGGCACATATAAGAGCTGAGCAAATAATGAAGGAATCCAGTGTTGGTTGGTTCAGAGGTATCTGGTTCTGAACTCGGTAGGGCGTGCTACGGCCCGATCCCCCACAACCTCCAAATTGGATAACATATGTAGGGTTGCCACATTCATGTACCAGACCCCGTGCTAAAGGATCAAAGTCACTAACCGGTTACTCCACTACATACGTGCTAAGGCAAAGGGCTTAATGTGATTGCGCCAGAACGAAACCAGGTGAAATAGATACGAGGAACTCCGGGCAGAGTTATAATGGAACTGTTGGATAGCTCGTTTAAAATGGAAGTCTACGGGTAAGCTTATCGCTTGCGTCATGAGCGTATCTTTAGTGTTTTACTCAAGTATCGGCCGAACCAACGAGGATTTCCCGAAACCGCTTTAAAAATCCAAGGTATGTCATGCTTATGCGCTTACCAAAAAACTTGTCCGACCTCCTGAATGACTATTTGCTTGAGGACAAGCAAAGGTTTAAGTATGGGGGAATTTGATAACGAGAAAACATATCGTATAATTAGCATGCTTTTTACCGATTTTATATTTCTTTAAGTCGTCTAACCCTCGATTATTCCGAGATTATTTGTCTTTTTGCAGGTATAACACTTGTCGACTCAAACCGATGAAAAAGGACAACATGAAGAAGGCTAGACGAAAAACAAAGAGAAAAAGAATAAAAAAAATACAAAGTGTAGACTTCTGGATAGGTGACGGTCGTCACGCCCCTGTGACGGGCGTAACACCCCTCAACATAAGGAAACGATCGTCACACTCACCTGACGAGCGTAAGGCACCACTTCAGCGTGTGACGACCGTCACCCACCTGTGACGACCGTCACGCGCGTGAAGGAGGACGTTACGCATGGCTTGAAGACGTGGGCGTGAAGGGCAGACTAGTTCTCCCTGTTTCTACTGAATCTCCTATTTTATTGCCACTACTATTACTGCTCCTACAATTTCTCCACGAAGACTTCATCAAGAATTCAAATTAAACTGCTGATTTTTGCTGCTATATATATGAGTACCAAGGCACAGTCCAAGGGTCGAAGAATTTTACACAGAGCAAATATTTATTTTATTTTTACAGTTATTTCCAATTTGTTTGTTTTGCAATCCTGCTTTCAATTCCTTACAAGAATTAACACGAATTTCTACTGCAAGTCAGGCTCGAAGATTGGATTACTGTATTACCTCAAGATTACTATAGCATCTGTAATTCCAGGTTTTTTAAATTGCAATTATTATTTATTTAGTTTCTATAATATGCCATTTATTGCCATGAATTATATTCTAAACTTTATTGCTGTTAAGTTAATTATGTCTGGCTAAATTATTAATACCGGTATGTGACTGTAAGAACTGAAAGAATTCAATGATACCTTGGCCAAAAATATTCATAAAACAATTTCTGGTTTCCAATTTCCAATATTAATTTAACTATCCTTGTCACGAGAGTGAGAGGTTAATTAACACGATTTTGCCACGAGAGTGGGAAATTAATTAAGGCAAGAACCTGCATGCGAGAGCTGGGGTTCAACCCAGATAGTGGTAACGAAGCATTGATTTTTAAATACACGAGAGTGTTTTAATAAATTAATTAAATTCAAATTGTTTTCAAAAAGTGTTATTAAATTTAAAGTGCATCCACTAGGTTTAGTAGCATGACTTATTTCATAAACACGAGAGTGTATGTCTCAGGTTTTTAAACAATTAGCTTTTACCGAAATACTTTATAGGCCAAGCGATTCATCGAATTCCCTAAGTCCAATTATCACATACCGGTATAATTAGTACTATTACTTTTAAAACTAAATTGTCTCCCCCAAATATCGAATATTCATCGCTTAGTTAGACAAAACTGTAGCATTAGATCGTATGCGATTGATACACAGTCTCTGTGGGTTCGATAATCTTTTAAAACTAGAACGACTGAACTGTATACTTGCAGTTAGTATCCCGACAGACTTATAAAGTCCCGATCAATATTCCTGTCTCCAGTTATCATCCTCGAAAATAGATGGTGTCAGAATTTTCAATATTCCAGAATAGGCGTATTCTTGACTTTCTAGTTCTTTGACACATTCATTGATAATATCTAGGAAACAACATGAGTCGTCTATAGCAGTGGCTTTGAATAATTGGGAAAGAATAAATTCTACTTTTTCTTCTCCAACCTCGAAGGTAAGCTTTCCTTTCTTAACGTCGATAATGGCTCCTGCAGTGGCTAAAAATGGCCTTCCTAATATGATGGGAATATTTAAATCTTCCTTTATGTCCATTATTATAAAGTCAGTAGGTATGTAAAGTTGTCCTATTCGGAGTGGAATGTTTTCTAGCATACCAACAGGGAATTTGACTGATCTGTCGGCTAGTTGTAAGGACATCTTGGTAGGTCTCATGTCACCTAGGTTGAGCTACTCGCAAATAGATAAGGGCATTAGACTAACACTTGCTCCTAAATCGCATAGAGCTTTGTCTATGACATATTTTCCAATTACACATGGTATGGAGAAACTACCAGGATCCTTTAGCTTTGGAGGCATGTTATTTTGAATTATGGCGCTACATTCGGAAGTTAGCATAACAGTTTCGTTTTCAACAATTTTTTTCTTATTAGATAGTATTTCCTTTAGGAATTTAGCATATGACAACATTTGAGTTATAGCTTTTGTAAACGGAATAGTGACGTTTAGTTGTTTCAGAAGTTCTATGAATTTCTTGAATTGTCCCTCGTTTTTTGATTTTGTAAGTCTTTGAGGGTATGGAATTGGTGGTTTATATGGCGATGGAGGTACGTAAGGTTTATCTTTTTCTGAAACCTCTCTGCTCTCGTTTGCGTCTTCCTCTACATTCTCAGGTTGTTCCTTCGATTTCTCTACTTCCTTTTCAGGTTTTTGATACATGGTCGGGTTTTGGAGTCTAGGATCTACCGGTCCATCAAGTGCTATCCCACTTCGTAATGTGATAGCATTAGCATGTCCTTTAGGATTGGGTTGTGGTTGTCCAGGAAATGTACCAGCAGGTGCGGCAGAACTAGCTTGGTGTTGTGCTACTTGGGAGATTTGGGTTTCTAACATTTTATTGTGAGTTGCTAGGGCATCTACCTTATTTGCTAATTGCTTCAATTGTTCACCGGTGTGAACATTTTTATTGAGGAATTCTTTGTTTTGTTGATCTTGAGTAGCAATAAAGTTTTCCATTAGGATTTCAAGGTTAGACTTCCTAGGAATGTTAGAAACATTAGCATCGGGTTTTTGATAGCCTGAAGGTACAGCGAGTGCTTGGCCAGGTGCATATAAAGCATTATTATTCTTGTACGAGAAGTTAGGATGGTTTTTTCATCCCGGATTATAGGTATTAGCATAAAGATTAGCTTGAGCGTAATTCATCAGATCAACTGGTATTCCTGCTAGGATTTGACATTCAGTTCCTACATGACCAGGAACTCCACAAACTTTGCAGTTTGGGGTTACGGCAGCCACGGTGGCTGCAGGAGGTAAGGTCAAACTTTCTATCTTTTGGTTAAGAGCATCTACCTTAGCATTAACTTTATCTAGGCTACTAATCTCGTACATCCCACTTTTGGCTGGAGTTTTCTCCACATGTGTTCTTTCTCCTCCCCGCTGATAGTGGTTTTGAGCCATATTTTCAATGAGTTGGTTAGCTTCGTCGTAAGGCTTATCCATCAGTGTACCACCGGCGGCAGCATCTATAGAGAGTCTTGTGTTGTACAAGAGTCCATTGTAAAATGTATGTATAATCAGCCAGTTTTCTAATCCGTGATGTGGGCACATTCGCATCATATCTTTGTAGCGTTCCCATGCATCGAATAGCGATTCAGTATCCTTCTGCCTAAATCCGTTGATTTGAGCTCTTAATGCAACAGTCTTGCTTGGGGGAAAGTATCGTGCTGAGAATACAGTCTTAAGTCCTTCCCACGTGGTGACAGAATGTGATGGCAAGGATTGCAACCAAGCCCAAGCTCTATCTCTTAGAGAAAAAGGAAAAAGACGTAATCTTATTGCATCTTTACTAACACCATTTTCTATAACTGTGTCGGCAAATTGAACGAATTTCGTAAGATGTTCATTTGGATCCTCGGTAGGATTTCCAGAAAATTGGCGTTGTTGGACAGCTGATATCAATGATGGTTTCAACTCAAAATCGTTTCGATTAATTGCTGGAGTAGCAATGCTATTGTGGGGTTCTTGTCGTGATGGAGCTGCATACTCCTTCAGTGGACGGGTCCTTCATTCTTCGGCCACGTCTATTTCTGGAATGGTTTCGGTTTCAGAGGAAGAATTAGAATCTGTTTCGAAATCAATCTTGATTTCGGGTTTCTGTAAAGGAATAGCGTGATTTAAATAATAATCCATGACTACATGTCTTACGGAAAGGATGCGTTCAGGTTCGTCCGTCGATTTGTAAAGAGGTTCGCCTTGTGAGCGAGTCCTTGGCATAAAATCGAAAAAGGGTTTCTGTTGCCTAGTCGAAACGTGCAACAGAAGAATCGTACTTAATTGACTAATCAGTCCCCGGCAACGGTGCCAAAAACTTGATCGGGACTTTATGAGTCTATCAGGATACTAACTGCAAGTATATAGTTTAGTCGTTCTAGTTTTAAATGACTATCGAACCCACAGAGACTGAGGATCAATCGCATATGATCTAATGTTACAAATGTTTAACTAAGCGATGAATATTTAGTTTTAGGGGAAAAAGGTTTTAATTAAAAGCAATAGTAATAGTTATACCGATATGTGATAGTCAGACTTTGGGAACTCGGTGAATCACTTGGCATATAAAGTATTTCGGTAAAAACGAATTATTTAAAAACCTGAGACATACACTCTCGTGTTCGTGAAATAAGTTATGCTACTAAACCTAGTGGATGCACTTTAAATTTAATAACACTTTTTGAAAACAACTCGAGTTTAATTAATTTGTTAAAACACTCTCGTGTATTTAAAAACTAATGTTTCGTTACCACTATCTGGGTCGAACCCCAGCTCTCGCATGCAGGTTCTTGCCTTAATTAATTTCCCACTCTCGTGGCAAAATCGTGTTAAATATCCTTTCACTCTCGTGACAAGGGTAGTTAAATTAAATATGGAAATTGGAAACCAGAAATTATTTATAAAAGATTTTAGCCAAGTTATCACCGAATTCCTTCGGTGCTTAAGAGTCACATACCGATACAAACAAAATTAGCCAGACATAATGTATTTAACAAATATGCAACGTAAAATACAGTTCATGAAAATAATCAACATAGCATATAAACAACAAAGATCGAATTGCATAAAAAACCTGTAATTTATATTGCCGTGGTAATCTTGAATTCGTACAGTAGATTTTGCGATACAATTAATTGAAATATAGAACTAAGTGTGTGTTAATCCTTCGATGTGAAGAATTAACACTTTAGGGAACTGGGAAATTACAGAGGCTTGAAAGGAAAATAATGGTTCAAAAGCAAGAAAACAAAGTAAAGCAATGCAGAAAGAAATTACGGTTCTGAAACAAATTCTCCGACCCCTTTCAAAGTGAAGTCTTAAACATATATATAGGCTCTCTCTTGTAACTGTCATGTTCCATTATTTCAGTACGTGCGTTAAATTCTCAACTGATGGAATGAGGTCGTGTGGACTTCGTGTGGGCTGCTTCGTGGCTGACTCCATAAATTGAGTTTTTAAGTGTTATGTTCGTAATGGAATTCATTACGTTCGTAACAGCTAGGCCCTTTATTGCGTTCGTAACGCGTTACATTACGTTTGTAATAGTGTGCGCTAGGCGTTACGTTCGTAACACTAAGCATTGCGCTCGTAACGTCATCTGGTGTGAGTTTCTTGGTAGAATGTCATTTTTCTTCTTTCTTCTTGCCATTTCTTAGCTTGTTTTGCTCCTTTTAGCTTATTTGCCATCTTATGCCTTGGAAAATATAATTTACCTGAAAACAAATAAAAATACCTTCGTGATGCATATTATTCGATAAAAACATACAAATAACTCGTGTAAATTAGGCCTAAAAAGCGATACATTTTCGTGTTATCATTGATTGAAATTTAAGTTGTTGTTCGTTAATTACTTGTTATTTGAAGTTGTTCCAGTTGGATAAAATGATATATTCTTTTATGTTAAATATTTGATTCCGCTGCGTAGTCATGAAAGTTGTTAGTTTTAAAAGATTAATTTATGTTGTTATATGCTCATCCAAGTTTAATGTGTTATGTATCCATAATGAATGCCATATTTTTAATTTATAATTGTAGCATCCTGATTTGGTTTTCGAAATTTTATAACTCTGATTTCTATAATAATTGTCGAGTAGAATTAAGGTGTTACAAGTTGGTATCAGAGCAAGTCAGTCCGTCCGACCAAGTTGTCGAGTCATACTTTGTCTAACAACCGAGCATTGTTAACTTGAGTTGTAACTGTTGTTTGTGTTGTAGTGATAAGTTGATATGGCTGGAAGGAATGACACTGCACTTGCTGCTTCTTTAGAAGCAATGGTGCGTGCTATGGAGAATCAGCCGAAAACTGACGAGAATGTTGGATCTCATAGTTTGGCGACCTTTCAAAGGGAGAATTTGCCTACCTTATAGGGTAAGTATGATCCTGACGGAGCATTGGATTGGTTGAAGGAGATTGGGAGAATCTTCCGTATGATAGATTGCACTCTAGTGTAGAAGGCTCGGTATTGCACTCATATGCTAGCATCCGAATCTGATGACTGGTGGCTAGAGATGTGTCAGAGGTTGGAAGTTGCAGGTGAAAATGTCACTTGGGCTGTGTTCCATAGGGAATTTCTAAGGAAGTATTTACCTGAAGATGTTCGTGGTAAGAAGGAAATTGAGTTCCTTGAGCTGAAGCAAGGGAGTATGTCAATGGTTGAATATGCTGCAAAGTTTGCTAAGTTGGCTAAGTTCTATCCGCACTATAGCAAGGCAAATGCTGAATTTTCAAAGTGCATCAACTTTGAGAATGGGTTACGCCCAAAGATCAAGAAGGCAGTTGGATACCAGAAGATTCGTGTCTTCATCGATTTGATTGATAGTTATAGGATCTTTGAGGAAGATAATAATGCTCACTATAAGATTATCAATGAGAAGAGGGGTAAGCACCAACAAAACCATGGTAAGCCCTATGATGCCCCAGTTGGTAAAGGTAAACAAAAAGTTTCTCAGGATCAGAGAATTAGTGGGGGAGATGCTCCTGCTGATGTGGTTTGTTTCAAATATGGAAAGCCTGGGCATAAAAGCAATGTGTGTACTGCTGAGGTGAAGAGGTGTTTCTGTTGTGGCAAGACGGGACATGCTATATTTGAATGAAATAATAAAGACATTATTTGCTTCAATTATGGTGAAGAAGGACACATTGGTAGTCAGCGTCAAAAACAAAAGAAGGCGCAAACCAGTGGAAAAGTGTTCACGTTGGCTGAGAATCAGACGGCTAATAAGGACAGAATCATTAGAGGTATAAGTTTCATTAACAATATTACTTTAATTACTATTATTGATATCGGTGCTACTCATTGCTTTATTGCTGCTGATTGTTTGAAAGATTGGATCTTATGTTATCTTCTATGAAAGGAGAGATGGTCGTCGACACTCCAGCTAAGGGGTCAGTGACTACTTATTTTGTGTGTTTAAAGTGTCCTTTGTCGATCTTCGATAGAGACTTTGCTGTTGACTTGGTTTGTTTGCCTTTAAGTGGGTTAGATGTGATATTAGGTATGAACTGGTTAGAGCATAACTATGTTCATATTAACTGTTATAACAAGTCGGTGAGGTTTTCTACTTCTGAAGAAGAGGAAGCTGGTCTGTTGTCTTCTAGACTATTGAAGTAGTTGATGCAATAAGAGGCTCAAATATTCTCGTTGATGGCGTAGCTATCTGTCTAGAATCAAGCCATAATTGAGGAATTGCAAGTGGTGCGTGAATTTCCTGAAGTTTTCCCTGATGAAATTCTCGAGGTACCGCCAGAGAGAGAAGTCGAATTTGCTATTGATCGTGTACTTGGAATTAGACATGTTTCTATGGCACCATACAGGGTGTGTGCATCTGAATTGTCAGAATTAAAGAAGCAATTGGAAGAGTTACTTGAAAAGAAGTTTGTAAGACCAAGTGTATTGCCGTGGGGAGCTCCAATGTTGCTAGTAAAGAAGAAAGATGGAAGTATGAGACTTTGTGTTAATTATAGAAAATTGAATAATGTGACGATTAAGAACAAGTATTCGCTTCCAAGAATAGATGACTTAATGGATCAATTGGTGGATGCTCGTGTGGTTAGTAAGATTGATTTGAGGTCGGGTTATCATCAGATTAAAGTGAAGGATAAAGATATCCAGAAGACGACTTTCAGAATGCGTTATGGACACTATGAGTATTCGGTGATGCCTTTCAGTGTTACTAATGCACCGGGAGTATTCATGGAGTACATGAACCGTATCTTTCATACTTATTTGGATCGGTTTGTAGTGGTGTTCATTAATGACATTTTGATTTACTCTAAATCAGAAGAAGCACATGCAGGACACTTGAGAATAGTATTGCAAGTTTTGAAAGAGAAGACGTTGTATGCAAAGTTGTCTAAGTGTGAATTTTGGTTAAAGGAGATTAGTTTTATTGGTCATGTTATCTTAAGTAGTGGCATTTCTGAAGATCCATCTAAAACAGATGCTGTGTTGCAATGGGAAACTCCAAAGTCGGCTACCGAGATTAGAAGCTTTTTGGCATTAGCTGGTTATTATAGAAGGTTTATCGAAGGTTTTTCTAAGTTGGAACTTCATTTAACTAAGTTGACTTGTAAAGGTAGAGCTTTTATTTGGGATGTTCAGTGTGAAGAAAGTTTTACGGAATTGAAGAAAAGATTGACGCCGACTCTGATTTTGACATTACCTAATCCAGGAGAAACTTTTGTCGTATATTATGATGCTTCTAACATGGGTGTGATCGGTGGAAATAGAACTGACTATTTTTTAGCTGGTTTCGCGAAATGTCGCGGTAAGCAAGAGTCGCCACCGTCTTTTATGTTCTCCAACATGGAAAGGACAAAAGCACATCAAAATTCCTTATGAGAATGTTTCTCGGTTCGGGAGGTAGATTTATAGAAAGGGAAGGTGTTAGCACCCTTTCTATCCGTGGTTATCCACGGGCTCTTAGGTACTTACTCTTATGTTTTAAAAAATTTGTTTGCTTTTCAAGTGTGTGTGGGTTTTGAAAAAGTTCGTTTTGGAAAAACTTCTAAGTAACTCTTGTATCAGTCCTCAAGAGTGTATGAAGTGTTTTGTTTGAAAACTTTTTGAAAGTGTAAGGTGTGAAAAGTATTTTGTTTGTTTTTGAAAAGAGAAATTACCCATGAGTCATCTACCTACCCTAAGGAATTAAGCTGTGTAAGAGTCCTTTAGATAGTGCTATCCCACCATTGAGAGGTAGGTAGCACCATCGTTGGAGGTATTCGGGTCAATTCGATTATCGGGACAATGTGGTCACCGAAGCAATGGTAGGACACCTTAGGAGTAACCCTAATGTCCTAGATCCTTTTATCCGAGGCAACCGTTTCGAGGCAACTGGATCTTTAGACAAAGGGCGACCTCTAAGACACCCTATACTTGATGACCACGTTCGAGGCAACCAGTGAGGCGTACCCTAGAAGTGGCATGTGCTTTGTGTGTTGTTTTTCAGTTAATGTTTTGTACATGTTATTTGTGAGCTACAGATTGGTTTTATTTACATACATTCTTTCATGCATTTAACAGTTAGGGGTGCGGAAAGTAAATTGCAGAAATGTAAATTCTAACTATTACAAGGCGCGGGTCTATACATCGCCAAAAAACAAAACCCGTTTGGAAATAAAGTGCGAGAAAAGTAAATAAAGCGATAAACCTAATTACTATTACATATCCGGAAACAGTTACATAAATAATCAAAATAAATAAATGCGCGCGAGAATTAAATCGGGAACGTCCTAAGGGTTTTGACCCTTTTTGAATAAGAATTGAATTTTGTCCCTTTTTTGGTGATTAAATGAAATTAAAATTAATAACTAATTAATTAATTTATTAAAAGAAAAATGTTTTTGTATTTTTATGTTTTTAATGAAATAAAATAAAAGGAATTAAAATTAAAAGTTAATAAAAAACCTAATTCTAAATTTATTTTAGTTATTAAGAAAAAAGGTTAAAGTTGCCTAATTAAAACTAATTCAATTTATTAGTATTTATTTACAAAATAATTACCTAAATGAAATTAATAAAGTATTTATATTTTTTTGGTTTTTTTGAATTTTATTGTGAAAAATTAATTATGAGTTAAATAATAACATTTAATAATAATAATTAGTTAAAAGAAAATAAAATAAAAAAGGAAAAGAAAAGAAAATATGAAAGAACCATGGGGGGTTTGGGTCTTTTTTGGAGGTTTGATTCTGGAATTCAGGCCCATTAAGAAGCAAGTCTCGTTGACCTTGGGGATTGACCACACGTTTGTTGACTAGGGGGTACCATGCTCTTCATCTCCTGGCCATTGGATGTATGCTGAGAGACACATGGCGCATTGCTGGTTGAAGCGCATGGTGGAACGCACTGGAAAGCTGCATGAGATCAGGTTATGAAAAATAGAAATAAACATTGGGTGGACCTGGGAATACTTACAGTGCTTGATAATGGACCTTAGGACGTGGCAAGGGTTGCTTTAGCTTCAGGGTATGGCAAAGAAGAGAGTCACGTTCTCCTTTTGGCCTGAAAATGCTTGCAGAACTCCTTTTGATCTCACAGTTTTTTTGACAAATTTTGAACTTTGCTCTGGCCGTTTGTGCACTTTTTTAGGTTGTGAATGAGGCTTGCAAGGCTTGTATATATAGTAATGAGTGAGAATAAGTCACATGATGAGCCTTTAACCATTGCAATTAAGTTTTTGGATTTCTTCATAACCACCATTAAAGCATTTTCCAATTTTGTTCAAATTTGAATTTTCATGCTTAAAATGGCCTTACACGAATTTGGTATGCTTGTTCATGACACATAAAGGTCAATCAAATCAAAAGATGTTATTTAATTAATTTTTTTGATTTTATTTGAATTTTATGGATTTAAAATGAATTAAATCAAATAAAATTAAATAAAAATAGAAAAATTAATGTTTAATCTTGAAATTAATCATGGGACACGTGGGTGGCATGACAAGGTTGAACCAAGTGGAAAAAAGTGGGCCCTTTTGTCAAAAATTGAAGTTTCAAGGATAGTTGACTTTTGCCATTTCACAAACAATTTCCCAACTTCTCCAATGCATATCTTGCTCAATTTTGATCATATGAACATGTTCTTGGGCATTTTGGAAAGGTCTTGAAGTCCTCTAACCAATTCCTTTGGTCCCATGTCATTTTGATTTACCAATCCCAAGTTATGGTCTTTGACTTAAAGTGCCTTTTTGTTGACTTTTGAAAATGACCTATAATGTTGAAATTGATAACTTTTTGTGAGAGCATTTCTTGGACTTGGAATGTGAAGATGATTTGTGGGAAATGTCATCCCCTTCAAAATGAGAATTGGATGGGATTTTTCTGATGAACCATGAAAAAGTTATGCCTTGGTCAAGTTATAGTTGACTTTTCAACTATCCAAAAATAGAAACTTTTGACACCTTTATGATTTTTGAGCCATTCTTGTGAAATCATGGTCAAGATTTGACCAAATGATGATTGTGGCTTCAAAATAAGATGTTGACCAAAAATTTTGACTTTTGACTGCCAAATGACCATTTTTCCCCCTGCAGTTGATTGTGAAGCAATTAGGGTTTTTGACTGTGCAACTTGACCTTGTGAGCCTTGAAACTTGACATGTAGATGCTTGACAATGTATATGAGAATATGGGACTTGATTGAGCCCTTGAAAACCTCAACTTCCTTGCAAGAACCAAAACCCTAATGTTGATTGGCTTAGGAGGGTGCTTGACTGTGTAGCCCTTGAGTAGACTTTGAACCATTTGAGGTGATGCTTGTCAAAACTTTGAAGAATACGGGAGGGCAAATTTTGGGGTACAACAATGGGCTTATGAGGTGTTCTTATGAAAAATGAAAAGGTGGTTGCTTATGCGACAAGGCAGTTGAGGACTCGTGAAAAGAACTATCCTACACATGATTTAGAGCTTGCTGCAGTTATTTTTGTGTTGAAGATTTGGAGGCATTATCTTTATGGTTCTAGATTTGAAGTATTTAGCGACCATAAGACCTTAAAGTATTTATTTGATCATAATGAATTGAATATGAGACAATAAAGATGGTTGGAGCTGTTAAAGGATTATGATTTTGGTTTGAATTATCATCCAAGTAAAGCAAATGTGGTGGCTGATGTGTTAAGTCGAAAGACTTTACATATGTCGGTAATGATGGTTAAAGAATTGGAATTAATTGAACAGTTCAGAGATACGAGCTTAGTTTGCAAGGTGACTGTGCCAGAGTATTATGTTGGGGATGTTGAAAATTAATAATGATTTTCTAGATAGTATCAAAGAAGCTCAGAAGTTATATGTGAAATTGGTAGATTCGATGGTTGGGATCGATCAGTCCAAGAATAGTGATTTTAAGTTAGATACGCAAGGTGTGTTAAGATTCCATAATCGAATTTGTATTCCTGATGATGCCGAGATGAAGAAAGTGATTCTTGAGGAAAGTCATAGAAGCAAATTGAGCATTCATCCGGGAGCTACAAAAATTTATCAAGATTTGAAGAATTTGTTTTAGTGGTCTGGAATGAAGAATGATGTGGCTCGATTTGTGTATACATGTTTAACTTGTCAGAAGTCAAAAGTTGAACATCAGAAGCCTGCAGGGTTGATGCAACCATTAGAAGTTCCAGAATGGAAATGGGATAACATGTCAATGGAATTTTTTACGGGATTACCTAATACTTCAAGATGACATGATTCAATTTGGGTGATTGTTGATAGGCTTACAAATTCGGCTCATTTTATTCCTATTAACATCATTTTCCCAGTATCAAAGTTGGCAGAGATTTACACTAGTGTAATTGTAAAGCTGCATGGTGTTCCTTTATGTATTGTGTCATATAGAGATTCAAGGTTTACTTATAATTTTTGGAAGAGTCTGCAAGAGGCGTTGTGTTCTAAGTTGAGGTTGAGTTTGGTGTATCATCCTCAGACGAATGGTCAAACCGAAAGGACCATTCAGTCGTTGGAAGATTTGTTGAGAGCATGTGTTCTTGAGCAGGGAGGTTCATGGGATACTTATCTTCCGTTAATAGAGTTCACTTGTAATAACAATTACAATTCTAGTATTGGAATGGCACATTTTGAAGCGTTGTATGGTCGGAGATGTAGAACTCCTTTATGTTGGCATGAGTCTGGAGAAAGTGTAGTGCTTAGACCTAAGATTGTTCGAGAGACTACCGAGAAGGTGAAGTTAATTCAAGAAAAGATGAAAGATTACCAAAGTAGACAGAAGAGTTATCATGACAAGCGAAGGAAAGATTTAGAATTTCAAGCATGTGACCATGTGTTTCTGAGAGTTACGCCGATGACTAGTGTTGGGAAAACATTGAAGTCTAAGAAGCTCCTTGTTTTATTGGTCTGTATCAGATTTTGGACAGAGTTGGAAATGTTTCTTATAGAGTGGCTTTACCGCTTGATCTTTTGAATTTGCATGATGTTTTTCATGTGTCACAACTTCAGAAGTATCTTTCAAATCCATCTCACGTGATTCATATGGCTGATGTGAAAGTACGGGATAATCTTACTGTGGAGACGATGCCTGTACGAATCGTGGATCGTGAAATGAAGACTCTAAGAGGCAAAGATATTTCTTTGGTGAAAATAGTCTGGTTAGGAGCTTCCGGAGAAAGCATGGCGTGGGAGTTGGAAAGCAAGATGCGGGACTTCTATCCTGAGTTGTTTGAATAAGGTAAATTTTCGAGGACGAAAATATTCTAAGTGGGGGAGAGTTGTAACGCCCGTTTATTTAATTAATTATTTAATTAAGTATATTCAATTAATTGCGAATTATTTGTTGAAGTCATTGACATGTTGTGTTATGTTGAGAGTTGTTGACATGAGTTGCGGTGTTGTTATTAGTCGGTTAAATTAGTTGATTAATAATATTAGTAATAATATTAGAATTATAGAATATTAATGGAATAATGATGTTGGACTTATGTTATTGGTTGGAAGTAGTAAAGTGGGGGGGGGGGGGGTGTAGATTAGGCCCAATAGAAATAATAATATTATTGAGTTTAGTTAAATAATAGAAATTAGGGTAATTAAAGAAAGGTTTAAGAGAAAGATTAGAAAAAGTGATGCACGTGAGAAGTTGCAAAGAAGAGGAAAAAAGGCAAAGTGGAGTTCGATTGGAAAATTATAGAGCAACTGTTGTACCCCAAAATTTGCCCTCTAATGTTTCCCAAGGTTTCTTTTACATGGTTGGTTACAAACACTTGCCTAAAGAAAATTAATTTTTTTAAATGATGTTTAAGTATCCTTTGATTAGCATGTCAGCTATATCCTTTGACTGACAAGTGAACAAAAGGGTCTTCGACTGGCATGTCAACAATATCCTTCGATGGGCATCTGGATAAGGAGTTTCGAATGGGCTTCTAAAACCCTTCGACCAAGCATTAGCCCATCAGCTTCAATTGCGCGTTGGTTCCCCTTCGAGCAAGCCTTAGTCCAAGTTTTCATTCAGGAGAGAACCCCCTACAAGTTCCCTTCGATCAACCAGCAATGGCTTTCTGCACACGTCCTTCGACTGCACCATTGGCTTTACATGCTTGTTTGGTTCACAATGCAATGACTACCTGCATGCAAGCTTAATTCCTACTTCGATTGGGCATTTGATTTCTTTGGGCATTTGGTTTCTTTGGAGCAAGCTTGATCCCTTCTTCGTTTGGGCATTTGATTTATTTGGAGCAAGCTTGATTCCTGCTTCGAGTAGGCAAATACTCCCTCTTCAGCTTTCCTTTAGTGCACAAGGCAAAAGGCTTCTTTTGACTTGCCTTTGATGCATAAGGCAAGAACCCCCTATAAATGTGTTTTGATTCATCGGGCCAAAAGCCCCTTCATGATTGCCTTGGATTCACTAAGACAAAGACTTCCTTTGTGCTTACCTTCAATGCACAAGGCCAAGACTCCTCATCACAGTTTCTGCACTATAGCACATAATATGGCCCCTTCAAAAGAACACATACATTGGTTCAAAACGAAGAATACACAGAGGGCCCATTCGAAGGACACTTTGATGGGAAACACATATTGTTGTCTAAAAAGGGGGTCTAGTCGAAGGATGGATCTAGTTGGTCAAAACGAAAGAAAAATATTCAAAGATGCTGGTTGGCCCAAAATCTCACATATTGCCATACTCAAGTTTCCTACACAAGCATTCTGAAGGAAGCTTCAATTAACCTGGAAAAAGTTTTTTATTGGGGCTCAATCGAAGAGGCCCCAAGGATGAGATTTGAGCCATTCGAAGGACACACCTTGGTGGCCCATTCAAAGAGGGCACAAAGCATACATATGAAAGACACTCAAAAAGTCCATTCGAATGAGGCAACCAACGCCCATTCAAAGGGTACACAAATGGTCCATTCAAAAGACCCTGTTGTACCCCAAAATTTTCTTTCTCATTTATCAAGTAATCTCCCACAAAATATCCTCTGGTTCATGACTACACTAGGGTTGATCATCTCAAGATACCTCCTCAAGCACTGATGACTGAAAATTAGGGTTTGAGATTGCACAAGGATAATTTAACTTTTAATGCCTCATATTACTTTCATGGATCATTATGGACCCTCAAGATTGCTCATGTTAAGTTTCAAGTCTTGGATCACATTTTTGCTCAGTCAATTGATCAACTGACCTAAAAATCAGCTGTATTGGAAAAAAGTCAATTATGGTCAATTTATAGTCAAACTTCATGATTTTTGATCCATATGAACATTACGAACCCATATATGTCATTTGATCAAGTTTGGACCAAAATTCCTCAAGAAATTTGATCAGATCATCAAAAGGGCAAAATGGTCAAAATTAGGGTTTTGACTGAGGAAATGCAATTTCTGATTTTTAACCTAGAAAATGGTTGATTTGTTGGAGACATGATCTCAAGGATTCAATTGCATCATTTTTTACCTAATGGCATGACTTAAAACATTGCTCAAGGTCAATTGGTTGATAGTTGATTTTCAGTCAACTGCACACTGAAAAGTCAAACTTTGCTTTTTAGTCAAAATCAAGTGTCAAAGATCACAATTTATCAAAACATTTTAAAAAAATGAATATTATTCATCAAGAAATCAAAAAGTCAAGATTTCATTTTGAAAAGTCAAAATTTCTAAACTTAGAAATTTTTCTAAGTATTGGAAATTTCATATTTTTTCAAAATTATGAAAAACATTTTCACCAAGATGCAAGATGATTCAAAGGAAACTTTCAACATGAAAGTTGTAGATCTCAACGCGATATAAAACATTGTAGAACACAACTTCTCCTATAAATGCATGGATTTCAAGTTATGATTTTGTGAATATATGTTCATGAAACTTGGAAACTTAGTGAAATTTTGCCCTAGTTTAGGCAGGATTTTGACATAACTTCATGGTAATTTTTCACATGGTTCCAAGGGGAATTTTCAAAAGTGATCAACATATAGGTTGTAGAGGATGTTACAAGATTTCCAAAATGTATAATTACTCATTAAGGTCATGCTTGAGCAAAGAGAATCGAAGACAAGAAGTTGGACATTCATTCTTGAATTATAGGTCATTTCCATGATGAACAAGAATTCAAATCCAAGCCTAGTGTGCATAATATTTGCTTTGCAGGCCTCAAACTTGCTTGGCACTCCATAGTTAAATGTTTACACAACTGTTAGAAGCTTTAATCCAAGCATTCAATGCATTGTCCATGCTTAATACCATTTTAGGAAGAAAGGCAACATTACCATTTTGGAAAAGTGGCTATTATGCACATAGTCAATTCTTGAGCTTTGCACTGGTTTTCTTCTGATCATACACAATCTAAAATCCATAAGAAACTTATCTAAAGCCTCTAACAACTCAGACCATGCTTGTACTATGCCTTGTGTGATACGATGGGAAGAACTGACTGTTTTTTGGAATGCTGGTTTGCGTTTTGCGTTTGTGTTTGCAAAATGTCGTGGTAAGCAAGAGTCGCCACCGACTTTTATTTTATCCAACAAGGAAAGGAAAAAAGCACAGAAAAATTCCTTTTTTGAGATATTTCTCGGGTTCGGGGGGTAGATTATAGAAAGGGAAGGTATTAGCACCCTTTTTATCCGTGGTTATCCACGGGCTCTTAGGTACTTGCTCAATTGTTTTCCAAATTGCTTTCTTTGTGCTTGTTGGTTTGAAAAAGTTTTTGTTTTGAAACTTCGATTTAACTCTTGCTTCTGTCCTCAAGAGCGTATGAAGTGTTTTTGAAAACTTTGTTTGAAAAGGAGTGTAAGTGTGAAAAAGGTTTTATTTTTGAAAAGAGAAAGTATCTAAGAACCACCAACCTACTCGAAAAAGGAATCGTTCTATGCTAATGTCCTTTAGACAATGCTATCCCACTATTAGTGAGTGGGTAGCACCGTCGTTGGAGTTTAAGGGTCAATTCGAATGAGGGACATACGATCACAAAAGCAATGTTAGGATGCCTTAGCGGTAACCCTAATGTCTTAGATAATTTGTTTGAGGCAATTATATCCGAGGCAACCATTTCGAGGCGACTATGATCTTTTAGACAAGAGGGCGACCTCTAAAACGACCTATACTCAATGACCGTGTACGAAGGCAACCAAGTGGGGTGTACCCTAAGAGTGTGCATGTTCGAGTGTGTCGTTTTCAGTTATTTTTATCTTTGCACATGTTAAGGGTGATCTAATTTAATTTTAGATTAAACATTCAGTCTTGTCATGCAAACCCTATAATCAAACATCTAGCAGTTATAATTTGCGAAAATAAAATGCGGAATTTAAATTACAAGGCGTCGGGTATTTACATCGCCAAAGACAAACCCTTTGAAAAATAAAATAAAGCGATAAAAATATCCTAATTATCTATTACATTCCGGAAGCAGGTACATTATCGGATGAAAATAAATAAAGCGCGCGGAAAATTGAATTGAGTGCGAAATTTAGGGTTTTGACCCTTTTGGTTAAAGAAAATGTTTTTGGTTTTTGTTGTTTTTATTTTAAGAAAGAAAATAAACCTAAGTTAAATAACTAAATTAAATTAATAAATTAATTAAATGAAAAATAAATTATTTTTTTGGAGTTTTTGATTATTTAAGAAAGAAATTAAAAATAATTAAATTAGCGGTTAATACCTAATTAAGTCTAATTAATTTTTAATATTTGCAAAAATGAATTAAAGTTTTCTAACTAAAAAAAACCTAATTAACTAATAAGTTTATTTATAAAAATAAAAAATTAAAATTTGATTGAATAAAAATATTTTTTATGATTTTATTTAATAAAAAACAGAATTTTGTGATTGGTTAGAAAATTAAATAAATAAAATAAAACAATTAATAAAACAAAATAAAATAAATAAAAGAGAGAGGAGTGTTGGGCCTGTTTTAGGGGTGTGAGGAGCAAATTCTTGGCCCATTATCAGCTGGCCTGTTTGACTTTGTGGATCTGGTGCTCATGCGTTGACTGGCGCCTTGGTGGACCTCTAACCATGGACCATCAGATCTGGCCTTTGGCCATCTGGCGCTTGGATAGGTGAGGATGTATGGTGGATTGCAAGCTAGCGTATGCATGTGATAACCTGAAAAGAAATAAGAAAATACAAAGTGCTGGAGGCAGGGATCGAACCCCTGACCTCCAGCCACTAATGCCTTGGAAGCTGACGTGCTGACCACTGGGGCACGTTGTTGTGTTTGTTATACAAATATGAATGATATATATTATATAAAAAACAAAAATATTGCCAAAAAATAATAAAAACGCGCGTAATATTTGAATGGTCCAGTAATGGGATGCCACGCATCATCCCCAACCTCTCGTCCGTGGCTAAAACGCCAAATACCTATACCAACAGACAAAAGTCTGTAGCTACAGGCATGTCCATCTCCAAAATCTGCTACAGGCCACAAAAATGAATTTCAAAGGCATGGTTGTGTTCGTCTCACCCTCCCGGTCAAAACCATGTCCATTATGGGGGTCAATTTGTACCTGGAATAAAAACGCCCAAAAATGCAGACCAAACCCTAACAATGGTGGTTTGCAGTACATATCATATAAATGAAATTAATTGATGCAAAAAGTTTGGAAATGTTCTTGTGATTATGAATATGCCATTAGATTGTTCAATAGATGCCAGGATAATTCAAATCGAAACTAAGAACAGGGGTGACTATCGTGCGACTTACAGTGTGTTAGGGAGTCTGAAAATGCTTTGTTTTGGTTGGGATAGCTTGTGTGAATGCCCAGGAAGCGATTGGAACAAGTCTCGATCCCTGAAAACACCTATAACCTGAATTTTGATCTCTCACTTTTTGTGATTTTTTCACTTTTTATTCTGTCTCTTCCAACAACTTCCAATCCCTATTTCGTGTGCTTTTGCTTGCTTATGCATCCCTCAGTGCATTAGGTTTACAAACTTGGTATAAATCTCCCTCTATCAATGACTTTGATGTGGATTTGATTCTTCCATTAAATCTTTCCAAATTTGCCTAATTCTAATCTTTTTGCACATGATTTGATTTGATACGAATTTGATGATGATAATAGCTGTAATCAAAGCCTGAAATAGCCAAAAGATCATGTGTTATCAAAGCTTTAGATTTTATATGATTTTATTTGATTTAAAATAAATTAATTCAAATAAAATCCAATTAAATAATAAAAATGTGATATGGACACGTGGCTGAAGCTAGGGCACGTGGGAAATGATGAAAACTCAAATCAAGTGAAAAAGAATGGGCCCATTTGACAAAATTTGAAGTTTTGGGGATAGTTGACTTTTGGCAATTTTGCAAAAAAGTCCAACTTCAACAATGCACAACTTCTTCAATTTTGAACTTTTGGAAGTGTTCTTGGACTTTTTAGAAAGCTTGAGATGTCCTATAATCAAAACTTTTGGTCTCATCTCATTTTGATATTCCATGCTCAAGTTATAAGCTTTGGCAAAAAAGGTGTTTTTGTTGACTTTCAAAAAGGATCTGTAATGTCCAAATTCATAACTTCTTGTTAATTCATTTTTTGATCTTCGGATGTGAAGATGGATTGTAGAAAATTGCATAATCTTCAAAATGAGCTTTGGATGGGTTATTTCTCATAAAGCGTGAGAGAGTTATGCTTGGTCAAAATTGAGTTGACTTTTCCTACAAAACCCTAATTTAGCAACTTTTGAGTCTTGATAAATTTTGAGCAATCCTTGATGAATCATGATCAACCCTTGATCAAATGATGAAATATCCTTCAAAATGAGAATGTTGAAAAAAAATATTGAAGTTTGACTGTATTTGGGTCACAGTTGACTTTTGCCCTAACATAGTCGATTTTTGGACCTTTGAGCAATTGACTGAGCAAACTTCCTCTGCAAGGCTTGAAACTTGACATGGATGATCTTGAGAGTATATTAGGACAATTTTTAGCATTTGAGGTCATTTGGACTCAAGGATCTTGATGCAACACAAAACCCTAATTTGGGGTTGACTGCCTTAAGAGATAACTTGTCTGACCAACTCTTGAGCAAACTTGAGCAACTTGGAGATTTTCCTTGCAATGTTTTGAGAAATATGAGAGGGAAAATTTTGGGGTACAACATCTGCCCCTGTTCAATCTTATTAAACCTGAGGATGTAGATTGGCTTTCATGCCTTTCGTGATCCGAAGGTGGAAGATGATTGAACACTAGAGTGCCCAGAAATTTGCACTCACATAAAGTGGTATCAGCCTTGTGATGTCGGGAATGGGCTTACAAATGCCATTTGGAGATTGATGGCGGGAGGATGGGCTTAAAGATGCCATCTGCAGGAGTGTCGATCGCATAAGAGATTCCTTAGCGAGAACTTGCATACCTGTTTTTGTGGAAGATTCCGCTTGGGGAAGTCTGATCTTTATTGAGATCTAGGAACTTGCCTGTACTTCAACTGAGAGAACATCTCTGCTGAGTTTTAAGAACTTGTCCGTAATTCAACTAAGGAGGAAACATCTTCATCGAGATTTAAGAACTCGCCCGTAATTCAACTGAGAAAACTCTGCTGAGATTTAGGAACTGTCTGTAATTCGATAGAGGAACTTTGTCAAGATTTAGAACCTTATCTGTAATTCAACTGAGGATAATTCGGTTGAGATTTAAGAACTGGTCAGTAATTCGACTGGGGAACTTTGTCGAGATTTAGAACCTTATCTGTAATTCAACTGAGCATAATTCGGTTGAGATTTAAGAACCGTTCAGTAGTTCGACTGAGGGAAACATCTTCATCGAGATTTAGGACTTGTCTGTAATTCAACCGAGGATAATTCTGTTGAGATTTAAGAACTGTCAGTAATTCGATGGAGGAACTTTGTCGAGATTTATAACCTTATCTGTAATTCAACTAAGGATAATTCGGTTGAAATTTAAGAACCGGTCAATAGTTCGACTGAGGGAAACATCTTCATCGAGATTTAGGACTTGTCTGTAATTCAACCGAGGATAATTATGTTGAGATTTAAGAACTGTCAGTAATTCGACGGAGGAACTTTGTCGAGATTTAGAACCTTAGCTGTAATTCAACTAAGGATAATTCGGTTGAGATTTAAGAACCGGTCAGTAGTTCGACTGAGGGAAACATCTTCATCGAGATTTAGGACTTGTCTGTAATTCAACCGAGGATAATTCTGTTGAGATTTAAGAATTGTCAGTAATTCAATGGAGGAACTTTTTCGAGATTTAGAACCTTATCTGTAATTCAACCGAGGATAATTTCGTTGAGATTTAAGAATCGGTCAGTAATTCGACTGAGGGAAACATCTTCATCGAGATTTAAGAACTAGCCCGTAATTCAACTAAGAAAACTCTGCTGAGATTTAGGAACTCGTCTGTAATTCGACAGAGGTACTTTGTCGAGATTTAGAACCTTATCTGTAATTCAACTGAGGATAATTCCATTGAGATTTAAGAACCGGTCAGTAATTCTACTGAGGGAAACATCTTCATCGAGATTTAAGAACTTTCCCGTAATTCAACTAAGAAAACTCTGTTGGGATTTAGGAACTCGTCTGTAACTCGACGGAGGAACTTTATCGAGATTTAGAACCTTATCTGTAATTCAACTAAGGATAATTCCGTTGAGATTTAAGACCTGGTCAGTAGTTCGACTGAGATAAAAGCTTCATAGCTTTGAATTTTATGAGAATTTAACTGCATCCTTCCTGAAAGGTAAAGGTTAGCTGTATGCAATGCATGATATGTATCAAGCAATGATGTTCTCAAAGTAAATGAGATTGTGTTGTATGATGCGTATATGCATGTGTCATGATGTATGGAAATGTAATGTTTTTAGCTGGGGAAAATAAATCCCGGATAGCTGCTGGATAAAAGAGTTGGATTCTTCATTTCCGCTGGGGATGGCGACCGAAGATGATTGTGAGGATAAACCTGCATGAGAGGATAACTCCGTTGGGGAATAAACTGATGAGGAGATTACTCTGTGGGGAAGAGATGCTCTGTTGAGGATTCCATTAATAAATTCCGTTGGGGATGAATTACCGTTGCTGGTGATACTGAATCCTGTTGGGGATTGAATTCCTGTTTGTGAAAGGAAAGAACTTCGCTGGGGATGATCTTTCAGTTGCGAATTCACTGGGGATAACCTTTTAGACTCTTATGGGGATAATCCTTTGAGCTCTGCTGGGGACAATCTTCCAAAGTCTACCGGGGATGATTCTCCAAACTCCACCGGGGAAGCTTTTTCAGACTGCGCCGAGAAAAAATGTCATGCTCCGCTGGGGATATCTTGTACTCTGCCGGGGAATATTCTTATACTCCGCTGGGGAATATCAAGACCTTTCAGTGCTGATGGTAAATAGACTCTGCTTGGGGAGAATATTACCGATTCATCCGCAGTTACAAGCCTCAGTTGGGGAGAGCTATCATTACTATCTTTTCTTACTCTGCAGAGAGTGAAAGTACCTTAGGCATATTCTTCAGCTAAATCTACCTTTGTACCTGGTGGACAGAGCAACTGTACAACTTGGACATTTCTCGTTTGCCCCTGTTTCTGATATTACAAGTAATCATCTTTTGTTTTGTATGTAAATATTTATGAGCAGCAATTAATGTCAAATGCATATATCAAAAATGAACATTGGACGTTCTTTGCAAAACAAAACAGGTAAAGGAAAAACAATTTGAAATTTCTCTGAAAATGAGTTGTATTGATTTTGAAGTTTTGGCCTGTAAATAGGCGTTTTTGTACAAGAGGCTGACGTCCTAGTAAAAGAACACCGCCGAACAATAGAATTTACACAATTTGTGAAAAAGAAAAACAAGACAGCTATGTGAATAATCCCACTGGGTTCCAACTTTGCTATTGCCTTTATGTCCTTGAGCATCTCATCACTTTGCTACTGGTTGAAGGTAGATCAGATTGATTAGTGCCATCCGAGCTTGATAGTCGATACCAAAGTCTGGTTGCGAGGTGATCCATTGAGACATAGTGTTACGCTTTGATCCCTAATTTTTTCCTGGACCGCCCTTTCGGGTTTTCAGTCCACCGGGATACCCTTTTTTTCCCAAGCCGCCTTTTCAGGTTTTCGACTTGCCGAGTGTACAAATTTTTTCATTTTCATCCCTTATTTTTGCCCGAACCCTTTTGTTTCGCCGGGAAGCCCTTATTTTTGCCTAGGCCAGTCGACCTAGCGGGTCTTTGATTATGCGTAGTATCTTTTCACTATGTCTGCATTGACGGGGTGAGGAAGGTCGTCACCATCCATGGTGGTTAGAATCATGGCTCCTCCTGAGAAAATGTTCTTAACCATAAATGGACCTTCGTAAGTAGGGGTCCATTTGACCTTGGGATCACCTTGAGGTAGTATGATGCGCTTGATAACCAGGTCCCCAACTTGATACTCTTGTCGTCTAACTTTCTTGTTAAATGCCTTGATCATCCGCTTTTGATACGTTTGACCATGACAAATAGCAGTAAGTCTCTTTTCGTCAATTAAGTTCACTTGATCAAGCCGGGTCTGAATCCAGTCATCTTCGCTCAAACCTATATCCTTCATAATCCAAAGAGAGGGTATTTGAACTTCAATGGGCAAGACGACCTCCATGCCATAAACCAAGGAATAAGGTGTTGCCCCTATTGACGTCCGCGCTGAGGTACGGTACCCATGAAGAGCAAAAGGTAACATCTTATGCTAATCTTTGTATGTCACCGTCATCTTCTGCACAATCTTCTTGATATTTTTATTAGCCGCTTCTACAGCCCCATTCATCTTCGGCCGGTAGGGAGAAGAGTTGTGATGCTGTATCTTGAACTGCTTGCAGAGCTCAGTGATCATCTTGTTATTGAGATTTGTACCATTTTCCATAATAATCCTCTCTGGTACACCATATCGACAAATCAGATTGTGCCGAATAAATCGTGCCACAACGTTCTTGGTTACAGTAGCAAAGGAAGCTGCTTCAACCCACTTTGTAAAGTAATCAATTGCTATCAGGATGAAACGATGCCCGTTGGATGCTGTAGGTCTGATCTCACCGATCATGTCAATGCCCCACATTGTAAAAGGCCACAGAGCTGTCAAGACGTTCAGAGGTACTGGAGGTATGTGCACCTTATCAGCATAGACTTGGCACTTGTGACAGGTCCGAGAATGCTGATAACAGTCGGCTTCCATTGTGGACCAGAAATATCCTTCCCGAAGGATTTTCTTTGCCATGGTGTGTCCACCGGAATGAGTTCCGAAAGTACCTTCATGTAAATCTGCCATAATCCTTTCTGCTTCGTTCTTATCCACACATCGCAGTAAGGTTGAATCATGGTTACGCTTGTAAAGAATGCCATTGCTGATGAAGAACTTCACCGCGAACCTCCTTAGAAACTTCTTGTCATTAACAGATGCACCCTCGGGGTATTCTTGAGCTTCAAGATACCTCTTCACCTCATGAAACCAGGGTTTATCCGTTGCCTCTTCAGTCTCAATGTCACAACAATGTGCAGGTTCGTCTAACCTTTCAATGATAATCTGAGGTGCCTCATTGTCCCATCTGACCTTGAACATAGAAGACATCGTAGTTAGCGCATCCGCCAACTGATTCTCCTCTATAGGGAAGTGTTCAAAGGTTATCTCTTCAAAGTGCGGTAGCAACGTCAATACATACTCCTTGTAAGGAATAAGATTTGGGTGTTTCGTATCTCACTCGCCTTTGATCTGACTGATCACGAGAGCTGAATCTCTGAAGACACTTAGAAACTTAATCCTTAGGTCAATTGCTGCTCGAAGACCCATGATGCACGCTTCATACTCCGCCATGTTGTTGGTGCAGTTGAAACATAGTCGGGCGGTGAATGGAGTATGAGAGCCTTTAGAAGATATGATCACGGCGCCGATGCCATTACCCAAAGCGTTCGAAGCTCCATCAAAGTACATAGACCATCGGGATCCTTCCTCAGGTCCTTCATCCGGTCCAGGTTCTTCACAGTCAGTTACTATCATGATATTCTCATACGAGAATTCAAAGTTCATAGACTGGTAATCATCCACTGCCTGATGTGCCAAATGGTCTGCCAACACACTTCCCTTGATTGCCTTTTGGGTCGTGTATTGGATGTCATACTCAGTCAAGATCATCTACCATCTTGCTATTCTTCCGGACAAGGCAGACTTCTCGAAGATATAATTGATTGGATCCATCTTTGATATCAATAGAGTAGTGTGAGTCAACATATACTTTCTTAGCCGGCGAGCAGCCCATGCCAAAGCGTAGCAAGTTTTCTCGAGCAGCGAGTATCGGGTCTCGCAGTCGGTAAAATTTTTGCTAAGGTAATAAATAGCATGCTCTTTTCGGCCAGACTCGTCAAGCTGCCCCAACACGCACCCCATCGAGTTGTCGAGTACTGTCAAGTATAAGATCAAAGGCCTCCCTTCAACCGGGGGCATCAGAATGGATGGCTTTTGGAGATACTCCTTGATCCTTTCGAAAGCAGCCTGACATTCATCGTTCCATATTACCACTTGATCTTTCTTTAGTAGCTTAAAGATTGGCTCACAAGTAGCAGTTAGGTGCGAGATGAATCGGGCAATATAGTTCAAACGTCCTAGAAAGCCTCTGACTTCTTTTTCTGTTCGGGGAGCTGGCATCTCCTGTATAGCCTTCACCTTTGTAGGATCCACCTGAATACCTTTATCGCTTACGATGAAACCCATCAGCTTACTAGATCTCACCCCGAAGGTGCACTTGTTCGGGTTTAACCTCAACTTGTACAACTTCAACCTATCAAATAACTTCTGAAGGTGGTCCATATGCTATTCTTCAGTCTGGGATCTTGCAATCATGTCATCGACGTATACCTCAATCTCATGATGGATCATGTCATGGAACAAAGCGACCATGGCGCGCTGATATGTTGCCCCAATATTCTTCAATCCAAAAGGCATGACCTTGTAGCAAAAGGTACCCCATTGAGTAACAAAGGTTGTCTTCTCCATGTCTTCGGGAGCCATTTTAATCTGATTATAACCGGAGAAACCATCCATAAAGGAGAAGACTTTATTCTGTGCGGTGTTGTTAACCAGAACGTCGATATGAGGCAGAGGGAAATCATCCTTGGGGCTTGCCCTGTTCAGATCCTTATAATCAACACACATTCGAACTTTACCATCTTTCTTCAGAACTGGAACCACGTTGGCCACCCACTGCGGGTAAGAAGTAACTGCTAGAAAACCGGCGTCAAACTGTTTCATAACTTCAGCCTTGATTTTCTCAGACATATCCGGGCACATTCGGCGGACCTTCTGTTTCACTGGAGGACAGTCTTCCTTGGTAGGCAGGCGGTGAACCCAATATCGATATCCAACCCAAGCATATCTTCATAAGACCAGGCAAAGATCTCCACGTAGTCATGCAGCGTCTAAATCAGTCATTGCTTAACAGTAGGCTCCAGATTTGCACCGATCTTGACCTCTTTCTTGTCTATCTCTGTACCCAGATTTACCGTTTCCACAGGCTCCTCATGCGGCTGTATGACCCTTTCTTTCTGAAGTAGAAGTCTAGAAAGTTCACCAGGCACTTCACAATCATCTTCACCTTTGTCTTCGGCTAAGTTGATCGGACTTTCGAAGTCATAACTGGAAGTAGCAGAGTCGTTACTAGTGAGATCCAGAGTGGATGTAGACCTGTATATGTGAGTGTGTGTAAAATAACTGTTTTGCAATATATAATAAAAGAGAGACAAGGAGCGCAAAATTTGAAATGTAAGAAACGTCCAATGCTTTTATTAATGATATATGTAGATGACACACATAAAGCCCTCACAAATGAAGCCACGGTGCCCCGGGTAAGACACCGGGCCATAAAGTTTAAAACATTGTTTGTTACAAATTCAAAACAAAAGTCTTATTACTGGGTAATAAAAGAAATTGGGACGAAGTCCTTTGCCATCTAATTGCTTAATCCACCGTCGGCTGTTAGGTAAATCCAGCTGTCAAACTCAGATTCTTCAGCATCGTCTTCAATGGCATTCACTCCTGAATTGCTGATGAACAGGGGAAGTCTTCCGATCCGTGCGCTCCGAACAGCCCTTTGAGCTTCTGCAGTGAAACCCAAACCAAACTTGTTAGTCTTATGTGCAAAATCAGGGAGTTAGCCCCAATTTGCACACCCACCTTTCTCGACAACAGCCCGGGCATCCTTGAAGGAAGCCATCTTCATTGGAGGATCTTCAATAACAATTTCAATTGATGCCAGCGTCTGGGGAACCTCTTCAAAATGTTGAAATGGGGTTTCAATGAACTCCCCGTCCATCTCCACATATCGGAAAGAGTTGAGATGGCTCACCATGTAATCCTCCTCTCCTCGTACCGTAACGATTTTCCCCTTGACTGGGTATTTTAGCATCTGGTGAAGCATAGACGTTACTGCCCCAGCTTTGTGGATCCACGGGCAACCCAGCAGACAAGAATAAGATGGTCGTATGTCCATCACATAGAATGTAGATGCGAAAACCTGAGAACCAACCTTAATTGGAATATCCACTTCTCCGTGTACCATTCTCTTGGACCCATCAAAAGCCCTGACTACAATGTTACTTGGTTTTAGCTCCAACCCTTCACAGTCTAACCGGTCTAAGGCCTTCTTGGGTAACACATTCAACGAAGACCCAGTATCCACCAATACATGAGTAAGAGTAGTTCCCCTGCATTCAATGGAGACATGCAGGGCGTCATTGTGATTATTCCCCTTAGCAGTCAAGTCGGCGTCAGAGAAACCCAACCCATTATCAACAGTTAAACTTGCCACGCAATCTTTAAACTGATCAGATGATGTCTTCTGCGGCACGTGCGCAGTTTTCAGGAAAGCAATCAGAGCTTTGGCATGGGCTTCTGAGCATAGCAACAGAGACAACATAGAGATTTTGGATGGGGTTTTCCCCAGCTGCTCGACTACATTGTAGTCGCTCTTTTTGATTATCTTCAAAATTTCCTCCATCTCTTGCCTAGAGGCTTCAACAATAATCTTTTTCGGTTCCTCCGTCTGGGCAGGCTCACCGGTGATCCCTTTGCCCCGAGCGTCAGATGACTCGGCAACAGGGGTAAGAATTGGAACTTGAACAGGGATAGTAGCAGGCATACTGGTAGGCGTAATAACAATAGGCTTCCGAATAGTTGGTGGAGAGATCTCATGGGAGAAAAGCCTTTCGCTACAGGTGACTTTACTAGATCCAACAATGTTGCTGATGTTGGTATCAGCCTCTTCAGCACTCAAGTCTTGCTTAACCCCGTGATAATAAACATCAGCCCCATAATGCCATGGGACAGCTTTATCAGATGTATAGGGGATAGGCCCAGGAACAGTAATGATCAAGGGAGAGATTCTTGGAACAAATGTAATTCTAACAGGCTTTCTCGAGGAAGCCTTGGAAGAATTGTCGAAAATGGTGATTATAGCAACTTCTTCAGTAGGAACCAAAGGAACAAAAGTCTTCTCAAACAGAATTTCTTTATTATCCATCAAGCATTGGACACCTGACTTCAAAAGATGGCAACCGGTAGGTAGGACAACACACAGATGGCAACCTTCGCTACAACCATGAAATAAATCGGCTAACAGAAGGTTCTTCTTCACAGTCATCAATGGAGTAACAATGTCTTTCACAGAAACCACAAACGAGTTTTCATCTACAGCATTCACTCCATGCTTGGGCATAGGAGCAGTCACAACATTAGGTATTTTAGGCGCTTCGAACTCAATCTCCTTCGCATCAATCAAGTCCTGTACTTTATTCTTTAAAACCCAACAATCATTCATATCATGCCCCGGGCTATCAGAGTGAAAAGCACAACGGGCGTTTGGATTGTACATCGATGATGTTGTATTGGGATTCTTCGGGGCTTCCCTCGGAATCACCAAGTTGGTCTTCAATAACTGCGGCAGAATTTGGGATAAAGTCATGTTGAGCTGAGTGAACTGTCTTCGAGGCCTCTCGGTCCTTGGCTGATTGTTGTGCTGAGGAGAAACAACATGTCTTGATATAACCACCGCATTAACTGCTTGGCGGCGTTCAGGTTTATTATGGCTCTTTGCACTGTAAACTGCACTTGACTCCTTCTTAGAAGTCTTCTTCTCGATGCTTGATGAAGAACCCTTCTGTATTTTACCAGATTTGATACCAGCCTCAATTCTTTCCCCGGTCATGATCAGCTCTGTGAACCCGGACGATGAACTTCCAATCAGATGGTTGAAATATGGACCCGACAAGGTCCCTAGAAACATATCCACTAGTTCCCTATCAGCCAAGGGAGGTTGCACTCTTCCAGCCAGGTCCCTCCACTTCTGAGCATAATCTTTGAAACCTTCGCCCGCACCCATAGACATACCCTGGAGTTGGGTACGTGTGGGAGCGAGGTCGACATTGTATTGGTACTGCTTGTAGAAAGCAGCAGCCAAATCTTCCCAATTACGGATACTAGCTCCTTCCAGCTGGTAAAACCATTCAAGTTGAGTCCCTGAGAGACCGTCTTGAAAGAAGTGGATCCAGAGATTCTTGTCAGTGGTGTATGGCTGAATTTTTCTAACATACGAACGAAGGTGCAGCTTTGGGAAAGAAACCCCGTCGTACTTAACAAAGGCTGGTGCTTTGAACTTGTGGGGAATCACCACCCCAGATGACAAACCCAGATCACCAAAGTCCAGACCAAGAACTTTCTGAACTTCCATCGTGCTCAACCGGTCTTCGAGCTGCTTATATCTATCCTCAGCCAGAGGATACTGGTCTTCGTCAAAGTCGGTCTCGTTGTCCGAAATCACAGGGTTAGGAGCCCTCCTTTCTTCTTGATTATCTCCCCTCCAGATGAGTGAGTCAAATCAACCTCTTCTCGCAAATTGTTCCCAAATCTACGACCCACATTCAGTAGGACCATCTTCTTCTTCTTCTTCTTCTTCTTCTTCTTCTTCTTCTCTTTCAAGATAAGGGTCTTCAGATCTTGCTGACCCTTGGCTAAACTCATGAACAATTCCTGGAACTGGGCGTTTTGAGCTTGCAGAGCCTTGATAGCTTGATCAGTTGATGTTTAAGTAGACATGATGTGCTAAAATAAACAGCGAAGAAGATAAGAGACCTGTAATGGGTACCTGTGATGAGGTGCATGGAATGAAATGCATATGATATGATTTCAAAGGTGTCGAGAGATTCAAATTCGTAAACCAAAATGAAACACACTTTTATTAGATAAACTTTGAATTAAATTGTTCAACAAATGCCTTTAAGGCGTTACAAGAAAGAAAAACTGAAAAGTAAATCAAAACTAGAAATAACAAAAGACAATCAGCGCTCCCATGGTCGTTTCCCGTCGGTGCGGACATAGTCGTTGAGGATCTTCTTATTCTCCAATTGCCTTGTCAACTTTTGAATCTTCTACTCTTGCTCGTGATACTTTTCTCTGTAAGTATCCCGCTCCTCTCTCAGCTGCATCCAAGATCTCTTTAATGCCCCAATGTCAGTAGGCATGTAAGGATGGAGGATGATAGGAGGAACCCCTTCTTCATCAACAAACTCAAGAGTTATAGGCAAGACGACTTCATACGACATTCCCATCTTTTGGGCACGGATTCGAACCCATCAGAGATATGGCTCCAGCGGAAGAGAAGTCTTCGCACCTAGCTCGTGTGGATCAGACATGTGTACTCTATCCCAAGCTCATATGAACCTATGGCGTTGCTCGTCACTATCCCCTTGGAAGTCAAAGACAATGCTCGGCATCAGTAACTCATGAGGTCCTTCCCTCCTAGCTTGCCCAAATTGACGTAAGGCCAAACATGGATTATAGGTGATTCCTCCATGGGTTCCTAGTAGTAGAACATTGGGGTATTCCCTACAGCGATCAATAATAGCCACGTCTTCCATGCCCTTAATAGTCCAAATGATGTCATTATGAGAGAGAGACATAATCCTGTAGGCCCAACCCATGCCTTCCTTATTCTTCAAAACTGATTTGGGGAGGTGAGAAATAAACCACCTCGCCAGCAATGGTGCACAACACATAAGGGTTCCCCGTTTCCGAGCAGTACGGGCATAAAGAGAGTGCAGAATGTCACCCAAGAGAGTAGGCACAGGATTACCAAACATGAAAATCTTCACTGCATTCACGTCCACAAAAGAATCTGAGTTGGGAAACATAACCAGACCATAAATAAGAAGAGCCAGGATATCCTCGAACTCCTGGAAGTCTAAACTGTCCCAGAATTGATTAGCCCGACCAACCAAGAACTTAGTCAAAAATCCTTTTGTCCCACTTCTAGTCTTCCAATTAGACATTACCTCAGCCTTTGTCAGATGGAGGGCTGAAGCAATCTCTTCCGGCCTAAGGACTTTCTCCCAACCTGTAAACAGGGTCTGCTCCAGAATGGAGATACCAAGTAGATCAGAGAACTCTTCAAAGGTGGGGACCAACTGGTAGTCCGGAAAAGTAAAGCAGTGGTACAGTGGATCAAAGAACTGGACTAAGACACTCACGATCTGTTCATCCATCTTGGAGGTGACCAAACCAAGGAGGTGCCCATGTGTTCTGATAAAGGAGGAAGTATCTGAAACCTTTGCAACCAATTCCTTAAGCTGAGTGGGAATTTGGACAAAGTTGATCCGAATAGTGTTTCTACGCATGGGTGCCATGACCTACAAAACAGAACAAAGATGAATCCCCTCTGCCTTTGAAATGGGTTAGTCCAATGCAAGATGTATGAAATGTCATGATGTCATGATGTCATGATAGAATACACACCACAAGTATCCACAAATAGCAAACATGGTAAGGGCAAGCAAGTCACACAGATAACCCTTAGATTTCAGGCTGGCAAGGAGCTTAGGTACTACCCTCTTTCAGTTCAGTTGGTTCAAACCTGTCCTAGAAATAGTAACCGGATTCTAGAGGATCTCAATATCACTGACCACCCTTGATCGGTCATAATTCCAGTTTAGCAACCTTTTCTTGCGGCCGGAATCATCGCGAGAGTTTGGTCTCAATGAGTGTAGCATACTGCTACTGTTCTATGGCCAAGTTGGTCAATTAATAGATGCTAAGGCCAGTTGGTGCTTAATAACCCCTTAGCAGACCCATATTCTCCTTGTTACGCCACAAGGGATATCAGTACATACTAAAGTGCCACACCAACGTAGCTACTGCTTCAACCGTATCGGTCTACGCTGTATAGTTCCCTCACAGTTTATTGCTACTTACCTAAAGGGTATCCCTCAGATCCGGGTTAGGATCTATAGTAACTCCGATACAAGCCCACAAATATAAAGCATACAAGTCAAGGAATTGAAAATAATATGAACTATTCCTAAGGTACACTCCACTTATTAAGCATCCCCAGCAGAGTCGCCAGTTCTGTGATACGGTGGGAAGAACTGACTGTTTTTTGGAATGTTGGTTTGCGTTTTGCGTTTGTGTTCACAAAATGTCGCGATAAGCAAGAGTCGCCACCGACTTTTATTTTATCCAACAAGGAAAGGAAAAAGCACAGAAAAATTTCTTTTTCGAGATATTTCTCGGGTTCGGGGGGTAGATTATAGAAAGTGAAGGTATTAGCACCCTTTCTATCCGTGGTTATCCACGGGATCTTAGGTACTTGCTCAATTGTTTTCAAAATTGCTTTCTTTGTGCTTGTGGGTTTGAAAAAGTTTTTGTTTTGAAACTTCGATTTAACTGTTGCTTCTGTCCTCAAGAGCGTATGAAGTGTTTTTGAAAACTTTGTTCGAAAAGGAGTGTAAGTGTGAAAAAGGTTTTGTTTTTGAAAAGAGCAAGTATCTAAGAACCATCTACCTACTCGAAAAAGGAATCGTTCTATGCTAATGTCCTTTAGACAGTGCTATCCCACTATTAGTGAGTGGGTAGCACCGTCATTGGAGTTTAAGGGTCAATTCGAATGGAAGACATACGGTCACAAAAGCAATGTTAGGATGCCTTAGCGGTAACCCTAATGTCTTAGATCATTTGTTTGAGGCAATTATATCTGAGGCAACCATTTCGAGGCGACTATGACCTTTTAGACAAGAGGGCGACCTCTAAAACGACCTATACTCAATGACCGTGTACGAAGGCAACCAAGTGGGGTGTACCCTAAGAGTGCGCATGTGCGAGTGTGTCGTTTTTAGTTATTTTTATCTTTGCACATGTTAAGGGTGATCTAATTTGATTTTAGATTAAACATTTAGTCTTGTCATGCAAACCCTATTATCAAACATCTAGCAGTTATAATTTGCGGAAATAAAATGCAGAATTTAAATTACAAGGCGTCGGGTATTTACATCGCCAAAGACAAACCCTTTGAAAAATAAAATAAAGCGATAAAAATAAATAAAAATATCCTAATTATCTATTACATTCCGGAAGCAGGTACATTATCGAATGAAAACAAATAAAGCGCGCGGGAAATTGAATTGAGTGCGAAATTTAGGATTTTGACCCTTTTGGTTAAAGAAAATGTTTTTGGTTTTTGTTGTTTTTATTTTAAGAAAGAAAATAAACCTAAGCTAAATAACTAAATTAATTAAATGAAAAATAAATTATTTTTTGGAGTTTTTGATTATTTAAGAAAGAAATTAAAAATAATTAAATTAGCGGTTAATACCTAATTAAGTCTAATTAATTTTTAATATTTGCAAAAATGAATTAAAGTTTTCTAACTAAAAAAAACGTAATTAATTAATAAGTTTATTAAGAAAAATAAAAAATAAAAATTTGATTGAATAAAAATATTTTTTGTGATTTTATTTAATAAAAAACAGAATTTTGTGATTGGTTAGAAAATTAAATAAATAAAATAAAACAATTAATAAAACAAAATAAAATAAATAAAAGAGAGAGGAGTGTTGGGCCTGTTTTAGGGGTGTGGGGAGCAAATTCTTGGCCCATTATCAGCTGGCCTGTTTGACTTTGTGGATCTGGTGCTCATGCATTGACTGGCGCCTTGGTAGACCTCCAACCATGGACCATCAGATCTGGCCTTTGGCCATCTGGCGCTTGGATAGGTGAGGATGTATCGTGGATTGCAAGCTAGCGTATGCATGTGATAACCTGAAAAGAAATAAGAAAATACAAAGTGCTGGAGGCAGGGATCGAGCCCTTGACCTCTAGCCACTAACGCCTTGGAAGTTGACGTGCTGACCACTGGGGCACGTTGTTGTGTTTGTTATACTAATATGAATGATATATATTATATAAAAAACAAAACTATTGCCAGAAAATAATAAAAACGCGCGTAGTATTTGAATGGTTCAGTAATGGGATGCCACACATCATCCCCAACCTCTCGTCCGTGGCTAAAACGCCAAATACCTATACCAACAGATAGAAGTCCGTAGCTACAGGCATGTCCATCTCCAAAATCTGCTACAGGCCACAAAAATGAATTTCAAAGGCATGGTTGTGTTCGTCTCACCCTCCCGGTCACAACCATGTCCATTATGGGGGTCAATTGTACCTGGAATAAAAACGCCCAAAAATGCAGACCAAACCCTAACAATGGTGGTTTGCAGTACAGATCATATAAATGAAATTAAATGATGCAATAAGTTTGGAAATGTTCTTGTGATTATGAATATGCCATTAGATTGTTCAATAGATTCCAGGATAATTCAAATCTAAACTAAGAACAGGGGTGACTATCGTGCGACTTACAGTGCGTCAGGGAGTCTGAAAATGCTTGGTTTTGGTTGGGATAGCTTGTGTGAATGCCCAGGAAGCGATTGGAACAAGTCTCGATCCCTGAAAACACCTATAACCTGAATTTTGATCTCTCACTTTTTGTGATTTTTTCACTTTTTATTCTGTCTCTTCCAACAACTTCCAACCCCTATTTCGTGTGCTTTTTCTTGCTTATGTATCCCTCAGTGCATTAGGTTTACAATCTTGGTATAAATCTCCCTCTATCAATGACTTTGATGTGGATTTGATTCTTCCATTAAATCTTTCCAAATTTGCCTAATTCCAATCTTTTTGCACATGATTTGATTTGATAAGAATTTGATGATGATAATAGCTGTAATCAAAGCCTGAAATAGCCAAAAGATCATGTGTTATCAAAGCTTTAGATTTTATATGATTTTATTTGATTTAAAATAAATTAATTCAAATAAAATCAAATTAAATAATAAAAATGTGATGTGGACACATAGCTGAAGCTAGGGCACGTGGGCAATGATGCAAACTCAAATCAAGTGAAAAAGAATGGGCCCATTTGACAAAATTTGATGTTTTGGGGATAGTTGACTTTTGGCAATTTTGCAGAAAAGTCCAACTTCAACAATGCATAACTTCTTCAATTTTGAACTTTTCAAAGTGTTCTTGGACTTTTTAGAAATCTTTAGATGTCCCATAATCAAAACGTTTGGTATCATCTCATTTTGATATTCCATGCTCAAGTTATAAGCTTTGGTAAAAAAAAGTGTTTTTGTTGACTTTCAAAAATGACCTGTAATGTCCAAATTCATAACTTCTTGTGAGTACATTTTTTGATCTTGGTATGTGAAGATGGATTGTAGAAAATTTCATCCTATTCAAAATGAGCTTTTGATGGGTCATTTATAATAATGTATGAGAAAGTTATGCTTGGTCAAAGTTGAGTTGACTTTTCCTGCAAAACCCTAATTTAGCAACTTTTGAGTCTTGGTGGATTTTGAGCAATCCTTGATGAATCATGATCAACCCTTGATAAAATGATGAAATATCCTTCAAAATGAGAATGTTGACAAAAAATCTTGAAGTTTGATTGTATTTGGGTCACAGTTGACTTTTGCCCTAGCACAGTCGATTTTTGGACCTCTGAGCAATTGACTGAGCAAACTTCCTCTACAAGGCTTGAAACTTGACATGGATGATCTTGAGAGTATATTAGGACAATGTTGAGCATTTGAGGTCATTTGGACTCAAGGATCTTGATGCAACACAAAACCCTAATTTGGGGTTGACTGCCTTAAGAGATAGCTTGTCTGACCAACTCTTGAGCAAACTTGAGCAACTTGGAGATTTTCCTTGCAATGTTTTGAGAAATATGAGAGGGAAAATTTTGGGGTACAACACCTTGAAACTATGTTTTTTTTCACTTTTCTTCAAAATCAAGTAACATAGCCATAACTCCATATCTCACACTTCTGACCACCTCAAGTGTTAGGATCTTTTTCATATAACTAAACAAGTTTATTGCAAGCTAACACACGATTTCAAGCCTCCTAAAACTCTCCCAAACACCCTTGCTGCACAGAACTGCTCAACTTGACAGTTTTGAGCCAAAACTCTCCATCTCCATTTCCACTCGTGCATTTTGATTCTTAACCATCCAAAAACATTGCATACATCATACACAAGTGATCCAAGTCCATGTTTCAAGATTGTAACTCCTCCATCACTATCCACCATTTCCAAAACTGAAGCTTGCAACTTGACTTGAGTTGGGAGTTTCAGCCATCCTCAAAGCAAAGTAGGAGTTGGAACACATTCAAGGAGGTCCAGGAAAGCTACAGAAATCACCAGGCCATCTCAAAGGTTTCTCAAACTCCATACCTGACTCCAGCTGCAAGAGGTAAATTTTCAAACTTCTATCTCTTCATACAAGCATCATTTGATTCTGATTTGTGAAGATAAGATGTAGATATCATTGCCCTGAAGCTATACATGTCTTTAGATTTCATTTATATTGATTAAGCTTAGAGAATTTTAGGTTTGAATCTCTGGAAAAAGTTAGGTCATAATTTGGTACTTTTAGAAATTCTCATTCATCTTTGATTTATAGCTTATGATATTTATATGATTGGATTCGTATGGAAAAATGGAGCAACTTTCATGTTTGCATCTTTCATTTTTGTTGAGAATGGTGAAGTTACAGGATCCATGGCTGGAGGTTGAAGATGAAGTTGTATCCAGGGCATAACTTGTGTTATATATTTATTGTTGTGCCAATGTTAACGGATGTACAGCCACCCCAGTGGCAAAGGTAGCGCGCGTGTATGTATAAGGTCAAGGGTTCAACACCCAGCGCTACCTTTTGGTGTTATTTTTCAATTTCTGCTCCTTTTTTTGTCACAAACACACACGCCTGGGCCTCAATACAGTGGGCCTTGGTCTTTTGCTAGATTTTAACCCCTTGACTTGCTTCAGCACCCCTGGCCCATTATTTCTTTATTTCATTTTATTTTTATTTTAGTTTTATTTTACTTTCATATTTTCATTTTATTATTTTTATTACTAATATATATTTTTTATTATTAATAGAAAAATCCAAAAATATTTATTTTATTATTTTTACACTCATATTTTACTTTTCTTTATAAAAACTAAAAAGAACAAAAACAATTTTCTTAACAAATTAATTTCTTTTTTTAATTAATATTTAGATAACTAGGTTTAATTATTATATTATATTATTTTCTTGTAAATTAAAATTAATTTAGAATTTAGGTTTATTTTAATTAAATAATTTTTATATTATTCTTAAAACCTTTTCATAAAAAAACCCTAAAAAATCTTTTTTAGTTAATTTCTTTTCTTAATTAGTTTAATTTAGTTTTAGTTAATTTTTCATTAATCATTTTCTAAATTAGGTCAAGATTACAACCTTTCATAAAATCAATCAAAAAAACATTTCTTTTTCCATTTTGCATTCTTGTATTTTATCTTCAATTTTGTACAATATTCAATGTGGTTGTAATAATTAATTAGATTTAAGTTTCTTGCAATTCCCCCCATTTGTAAATTTGTATACCCCCTCCCCCAATGATGTAATAGCTTAGTATTTTTTATTTTCTGCAATTTAATGCTTTATATATAAATGCTAGTAAATTAGAGTTTGTATGGAAAGATTAAAATCAACAAGTTAGCAAAGCCTAATTCAAGACCAAATAATGTATGTAAATCAACACACTTGCACACTTACACCCTTAGGGTACATCCACTTTGTTGCCTTATAAAAATGGCCATGTTATGCATGTTGGGTATCTTAGCAAAAGCAATAAAAAAATACAAGATCATAGTCCCTCGACGACGCTATCAAATGTTGCCTTTCACAATGATCTTTGTCCCTCAAAGAGAATTGCTAAGATATTTCATAACATTGCTATTATGGCTATACGATGACTCACGCCCGTCCCCATTCAAAGATATGGCTTCTTACTAAATAAATGGTAATATAGCAATATCAAAGGAAAGGAAGAAATGAACTAAGACTTTTGAGTAGGTAGATTTTTCCTAGTTGCTTGCTCAATTTCAAATCAAACACTCTTGCTTATTTTTAAAACAAACACCAACACTTTCAAAAAAACTTTCAAAACATCTTCCAAACTTGGAACATTTTTAAAAGATCAACACTTTGTATACGTTCTTACGAACAAGAACTATTACAAAGTTTGCCTAAACGATGACGCCTTTTCAAAATACTTTCAAAAAACCACACAAAGAACATTTTCAAACAAAAGCAAGTGATCTAGCAAGCAACTAAGAGCCAATAGATAACTATGGATGAAAAGGGTGCTAATACCTTCCCTTTTCATAATATACCCCCCTAACTTAAGAAGTAATCTCAAAGGTCTTTCCTATTCTTTTCAGCCTTTCCTTTTGGATAAAAGAAAATTCGGTGGAGACTCTTGCTAACCGCAACATTTGCGATAAAATGCAAAACATCCTAAGTCAGTTCTCCTATCGTATCACAGAACTGGTGACTCTGCTGAGCAAAACTTAAAAGTGGGGTTACCTTAGGGCTAGATCACCTTTACTTGCTTTCATTTGTTTGACTTGTATGCTTTATATTTTGGTTCTTTGTTTGGGCTTAAATCCTCTACCCGGATTTGGGATACCTTATAGGTAAGTAGCAATATGTTTTGGAAACTGTGCGGGGTATACCGACATGGTCTAAGCAATAGCTACGTTAGTGTGACATATTTGTGGGTACCGGTAGCCCTTGAGTAGTCAAGGAGAATAAGGGGTCGCTGAGTGATGTCATGAAGAACTAACTGACTTTAGAACCTTTACTTGACCAACTTGGCCATTAGGACGTAGTGTGATGACCGAATTTGGTGCAGTCCGAAGTTGGTAGATACTCGATACTACACTCATTGAGGTTTGGTTTTTTGGGATATTTCAGTCTCCATTGAAGAGGCTTGCGCTGAAACAATGCCCGAGAAGATAAACCAGTGATATTGATCTCCTTTAGAACCTGGTTACTATTTCTAGGACAGGTTGAGCTAACTAAACTTCAAGAGGGTACTTACCTATAAGACTCCATGCAAGCCTAAACCTAAGGACTTGTTTGTATTGTTTGTATATATTCACTTGTACATAACATCATAAACATCGTAACATCATAGTCATACTCACAAACCATTTCAAGGATTTTTGGGATCTATCTTTGTTCTGTTTTGTAGGACATGGATTCTATTTGCAGGAAAACCATTCAAGTCAATCTCGTAAGGATCCCTCCTAAAATCAAAGAGTTAGCATCAAGGGTTCCTGGGAATTCTCCATTTACCGAAAGACATGGTCGCATCCTAAACTTGGTTACCTCCAACACTGATGAAGATATGATGAAGGTGCTTTTCCAATTCTTTGATCCTCTACACCATTGCTTCACTTTTCCCGATTATCAACTTGTGCCAACTTTGGAAGAATTCTCACAACTCTTAAGGATTCCTATTCTTAATCAACTACCCTTCAACGGTACGGAAAGAGATCCAAAACCTGAAGAGATTGCTCAAGTCCTACACTTGCAACAATCTGATATCATAACTAATTGGGAAAGAAGGAGTGGTCTCAAAGGTTTCTTAGCCAAGTTCTTGTTTGAGAAAGCTCAAGATCATTGGCATTCCATGGACTTACAAGCTTTTGAAGAAATTGTGGCTCTTCTCATCTATGGGATGGTTTTGTTACCAAATCCTGACCAACTCATAAATGTAAACACCGTCAAAATCTTCATGTCTCGTAACCCGGTGCCTACTTTGTTAGGAGACATCCTACATTATTTTCACTCTCGCACTATGAGGAAGAGAGGTATCCTCATGTGTTGTACTCCTCTCTTGGCAAGATGGTTTATTTCGCATCTTCCCCAATTTTAATTAAAGAATGAGTAAGGTTCAAGGTGGTCCATAGGTTGATGATGCTCAGACATTCAGATATTCATTGGTGTTCCTGGTCTTTGGAGAATGTTACTATCGTTGACTGTTGTGGAGAATTCTCTAGTGTCCCCTTACTTGGCATTAGAGGTGGTATCACTTACAAACCCTGATTGTCCTTACGATAATTTGGTTATGCCCGGAGGGATGGTCCACATGAGATGCTTATCCAAGGAGTGGTATTCGACTACGAGAATGACAATCAAGGTTACCGTCAAAGGTTTATTAGAGATTGAAGGATGTTGAACAAAGTGGATAGCAAGACACTAGGACACAAGAATTCCATTCCCCTCAAGCCTTACCTTAAATGGGTGTGATCTTGTGCTCAGAAAATTGTGATGCCTTATCCTTCCATCTTACCAGTCATCATAGAGCCTGTGGTTGAAGGAGATGTCCCGTATACCATCCTCCATCTCGACACGCCTACCTCTCTCGAAGACTTTCAAAAGGGTTGGATTCAGCTGAAGGAAAAGCGTGATACTTTCAAGGCTCAATTCTATTCTAGTGAGAAGAGGGTCTTGGAGCTTACGAGGCAGCTACAAGAAGAGCAAAGTGTGAACGCCTATCTCGCGCTGAAGAGAATGCGTTCGGTCTTTTTATCTTAGAAAGTTATTTTGTAAGCCCAAGAGGCATGATGTAATCTTTCTTGTTTTGTTTAATGAAAATTGACGTTTGTTCATTCTTTTGTCTATACAAATTTAAATCTCATTAATCCTTGAAATCATTTGCATGTACATATTCCATGCATCATAACATGCCAGGTTTTCACATAACAGGTTTCCTTATCTTTCTGCTATTTATTTCAGCAAGATGGATCTAGAGAAAACTGTGAAGGATCTCCAAGCCCAAAATTCTCAGTTCCATGAAACTCTATTAGCTCTAGACAAGGGGCAGCAAGATATGATGGCTTTACTGGCCGTTAAGAAGAAGCCAAAGAAGAAAGCTCTACTCAACATGGGTAGAAGGTTCAAGGAGACAGTCTGTCAAATCCCAATAGGAGGAGACTCATCTGAAGAGGACGAGAACTAGATTGGTGAGGTCAAGAGTACTCAGGCTGACTGTGTTAATGATCAAGTATCTAATGATGATTATTTTGATGAGCAGTATCCACCCGCCGATATCAAATACAAGCAGTTAGAAGACAGATTGAAAGCTGTTGAAATCCAAGCCGTCCCCGGTTTAGATTTTGATGATTTGGGTTTGATCTCTAGGGTAGTCATCCCTCACAAATTTAAAATACCAATATTTGCAAAATACGGAAGAGTTTCTTGTCCAAAACTCCATCTAAAATCTTATGTGTGCAAGATACAGCCGCACACTGCTGATAAGAAGCTCTGGGTTCACTTTTTCCAAGAGAGCTTGGATGGAACGTAACTTGAATGGTTTTATCAGTTAGATGGTTCCCGTATCAATACTTGGGAGGATTTAGCTACTGCCTTCTACCATCAGTATCAGTATAACATTGACTTGGCGCTAACGAGGGTTCAAGTACAAGATATGACCATGGGAAAGAATGAAGGATTTAAGGTATGCGCAAAAGTGGAGAGACCTCGCCAGTAGGGTTCAACCACCCTTGACTGACAGGGAGCACATCGACATGTTAATGGGCACATTATCTGGTCCCTTCTTTAATCTGTTGGTTGGCTGCTCTTCTTCTGGTTTCACCGAATTAATCTTAACCGGGGAAAGAGTTGAAAGTGGCATCAAAATTGGGAAGATCTCTGTGGCATCTACCTCCACTTCAAATCCTATCAAGAAACCTTTTTCTGCAAAAAAAGGAAGTTAATGTTGTGTACGGGGCAAGGGCCCGTACCAAGAAGAATGATCATCCGTCTATCAATGCCGTCCGAATCTCCAATCCAACTCCTACTCCAAGACCATATGCCAATCATCAATGTTTGAAACTCCAAGAAGACAATTTACAAGGTTAGGCATGTCATTGTCTCAAGCCTTACAACATTTCTCAAGGCTAATTTAGTAACATTGCGCGACCCTCATGCCAACCCTGATACCTCGTCACCAAAGTATAATCTGAATGCTAAATGTGCATACCACTCAAGCAGCCCTAAGCATGAGACTGGCCAGTGTTGGGCATTGAAGAACAAAATCCAGGATTTGATTAATAACAAAACTATTGAGTTTGATCCTCCTCCAACTCTGAATGTAATTACCGCTCCGATGCCGAAGCATGACAAGAGTGTTAATGATGTTGAAGATATAATTTTTGTTGCCTCTGTTGAAGAATTGACTACTCCATTGAATATCATCAAAAGAACCTGTTGAAAGCTGGAATTTTCCTTGGCTGTGTAAAAGACTATGTATGCTATAAAAGACAACTCAATGGATGTGAAGGGCTGAAGAAAGGCATTCAACGCCTAATGAATAGCCACAAAATTCTATTTGAGAAAACCCCACTGGCCAAAAGTTTGATTAACAAATGTGAAGACCTCTCCATTATTACCATCTCAAATAAGCCTCTTAGGATCACCTCCAAAGGTACTATTAGGATTTCAAATGAACCCACTGTTGCTCCCTTAATAATTACCAATTTCGGACCAATTCCATACTCTTCAAATAGAGAGGTACCATGGAATTATGGTGTTGAGGTGTTCTATCATGGGATTAAATAAGACGCCTGGATCGAAGAAGAAAAAGATGACAATGTCGGTAACATAGTTGGCTCAAGCAAAGTAACTAGAACTGGTAGAATATTTTCACCTAATGTCTCACCACCAGTTATTACAAAGGCACCCATCCGCATTACTGCTGCCAAGCCAAGTACCGATACAAGAGGGAAGGAAAAAGTTGTTGAGCCGGTTGTACCTAAAATACCCTCCAAGGACGTTGCTGTGGAAGAACCCTCCGCTCATGAGATGGACGAGATCTTGAAGATAATAAAAATAAGTGACTTCAAGATTATGGAACAGTTGGGGCAAACCCCTTCTAAAATTTCAATGTTGTCATTGCTGCTTTGTTCCGATGCCCATGCTCGGACATTAATCAAGTTCCTGAAAAAGGCTCATGTCCCCCATGAGACAACAATGGACCAATTTGAGAATTGCGTGGCTAGCCTGACAACTGATAATGGCTTGGGATTTTCAAATGCTGACTTAACACCTCTTGGGAAGAATTACAATAACGCTTTACATGTTTCTGTCGAGTGCAAAGGGACTAACCTAGCGCATGTGCTAGTCGACACTGGTTCTTCTCTGAATGTATTACCCAAGGGGGCGTTAGACCGTCTAGACTGTGAAGGTTTAGTCTTGAAGCCAAGTGATATCATTGTAAAGGCGTTCAATGGATCAAAGAGGATTGCTCATGGGGAAGTAGATCTTCCAATCAAAGTTGGCTCCTAAGTCTTCAACTCCACCTTCTATATTATGTGTGATACGGTGGGAGAACTGACTTGAGGTTTTGCGTTTGTTTTCGCAAATGTTTCGGTTGAGCAAGAGTCGCCACCGACTTTTTATTTTATCCTAAGGAAAGGTTAAAAAAGCACAGCAAAAACCTTTGAGATGTTTTCTTGGATTCGGGGAGTAGATTATAGAAAGGGAAGGTATTAGCACCCTTTCTATCCATGGTTATCCATGGGCTCTTAGTTACTTGCTTAGATCAACTTGCCTTGATTTTCAATTGTTTGAAATGGTGCTTTCAATTGTTTGAAATGGTGCTTTGTGTGTGGGTTTGAAAATGTTTTTGAAAAGAGGTCAATGTGGTGGCAACCTTTGTAATGACCCATGTTTGGATGTATACAAAGGTGTATGTCTTTTGAAAAGTTTTCAATGTTTTTGAAAGTGGTTTTGAAAGTGTGTTGTGATGTGTGGTTTGAAAAATAGGCAAGTGCTTTTGTTTTGCAAGTTGGCAAGTAACCAAGAGCTATCTACCCTAAATTTCTCAAAGATCTTTGCTATGTTTTAACCCTTTTAACAATTTTGTTCCACCATTGTATTTGGTGGACAATCTTGTGTTAGGATGTGAAAGGGACGGGCGCGGGTCATCGTTTAGACCATGATTGCAATGGTGCCAAGTATCTTTGGTCAATTTTTCTTTAAGGGACTTGATCATTTTTAGGCAACTTTCGAAAGCGTCATCGAGGGACTATGATCATTTGAATTGTGTTGTTTTGCCCAAAGAGACCTAACATGCAATATGGCCCATTATTGAAGGCAACAAGTGGAATACCCTAGGGGTGCAAGTGTGATTAGTGTTATCCATTTTCATGCTTGTTTATCTTGAAGTTAGGTCAAACTATTTTTGGTTAATTGATTTGCATACAAACCCTAATTCTAACATGGCATATTTAGAAAGCTTTTAAATGCGAAAAATAAAAGGTCCTAAGTTATTACAACACAATATATGGGATGGGGGTACAAATGTTCAAATGGGGATGTTTTAGCAAAAATTAAATCCTAAACTATTACAATCCACATGGAATTTACAAGGTATTTAGTTGCACAATATTCAAATAAAATGAAATAAATATGCAAGATGCAAAAATGATTTTTATATGTATGTGAAAAAGTATTTTTTTTTATGTGTCAAATAAACAAAAATAAAATTAATTAATTTTAGGGATTTTTATGCATTTAGGGCAAAACCCTAATTTTATAAATAAAAAGTATTTATTATATAATATATGTAATATTTATTAATTATGTACAAAAAATAAATGAAAAGAAAATATATGAAAAAAAAGTAATTTTTAAGTTAAATATTAGTAAAAAATAAAATGTATTATTTTATTATGTTTTTAACCTAAATGTATTAATAAATACCTAAATATTTATAATATTCACTAAATATTAAATATATGTATAAAAATAATAATATTTAATATTTACAAAAAAAAATTATTTTTTTATAAAAGTTTTTCAAAGGTAAAATAAAACAAAAGTCAGAAAATAAAAAGTATTTATATTATTTTAGTATTTTAAATAAAAGAGTATTTATGTATTATTTATGTGTACAAATATTAATTTAAACCAATAAATGCCTAATAAATACAAAAATGGTTTGAAAAATATTTTTTATATTTTTAATATTATGAGAAAAAATAAATAAGTCAGAAATAACAAGAAAAAGTCAAAAAATGTTTCAAATAAGCACAATGGGCCAAGGGGGTTCAAAAGTAAACATATGGTGCAAATAAGAAGTCAACTCAGGCCCAGCCCAAGAAGACTTTGTCTTCAACCTCTGAACCTGCTTGAACAACAACAACACGCGTTTTCCTATCTCCAGATTCCCTGATTTTTAGCACAAACTCACAACACAAGAAATGTAGAGCATCAAGCCACGATTCTGGACATATAAAGAACTCATCCTAACTCTCAGAAATGAGAGAGAATTTCTTCCTCCCTAATTCTTAACCTAACTTTTTTATCAATGTTCAGACCTCAAATTCTCATAGCACATGCAAAATAAATGGAAAGTAAAGATATGTATAGCTTCAGGGACATGAGCATGACATTTTTTATTCACAAACTTAGAGCTAATTCTTCCTACATTGAGAGATAGAAGTCCAAAGATTTACCTGTTCAGTTGGAAACGTGTGCAACAATGGAGATGCTTACAAGGCAAGGTAATGATTTATATAGCTTGCTTGATGTCCAAGGATGCTATTCCAATGCTTGGTGTGCTTGGAACCCTACTATATCAAGCTACAGAAGTCTACCTGCAAGAGGAAAAAATGAAAATGGCAAAACTGAATAGAGGTGTTACAGTCTGCTTCCAATGCTTTGGACAGTTTGTATGGATGGTAGGGAAAGTGTTTGAACTAGTTTGGATGAAAGTGCACGATAGAAATGAGCTGTGGGATTCAAACTGCAACCTATGCCCTGTTTTTTTGCAGTTTTATGGTGTTTTGAGGTTTGATGATGTTTGGAACTTGGTTGGCTCGTGTTTCAGCTTGGGTTTGATGTTTAGAATGTGTACAATAACTTTGCTTAAGCTTTCTCTTGCTGGAATGAGAGTTGGTAGTTGTTATGTCAAGTTTCTTCACCTTTAAGCAACAAAATGCCAAGTTGTTTTCTAGACTGATGGAGGCCCCTCTAATGTGCTGCTAAGCTTGCCCTTGATCAGTGGGATTAGCTCAATAACTTGTGCCAAAGAGATTTGTTGTGTACCTCTTGATTTGCAAATTGACATAAAGTTTCACTTTTCAAAAATGGACATAATGCTTTTTCTATTTTAGGACTAAACCTTCATGTAATGCTTAAACACATAATGCAAGGCTTGAACACAAGGGGTTTGCATTAAATTTATGAGTGCAAATGGGATATAGGACCTGTAATCAAGGAATGCAAGCTGAGTTCAAAATTGCCTAAGTGTATGAACATGTAAATTGGCCATAAACAAAGTGACTTTTTCCCAACTTGCCAAATTCGATTCTTCCTAACCATGAGGTTGTTTGATGATTTCTTGGACATTTTGGAAAGCTTGGAATGTGTACTACAATCCATATTTGTAATGCAAATTGAAATTCCAAGTGGAAGTATGTGAAAAGTGGTCTTGAAGTTAGGCAAAAATCTTGCCTAAAATAGGTCAAAATTTCTCTAAGTTAAGAATGGTTTGGTACCCTTGTTCCAAAAATTGTAACTTGAGCTACCAGCCTCTTTTGAGGAAACTTTGTGAATCAAAGTTGTAGATTTTGCAATGGACTACAACTTTAATGTTTTGACTTTTCCTTGAATCCAAATGCATCTTGATGAGAAAGTGGGACAAAGTTAGGAAAAAATTAGGGTTTTTCATAACTTAGAAAAATTCTAAGTTATGAAAAATCTTCATTTCAAACCCTAATTTGTGATTTTTGATTTCTTGATGAACAAGCTTCATGATTTGGCATGTTTTTATGAAAAATGAATCTTGACACTTGATTTTGACCAAAAAGTCAATGTTTGACTTTTCAGTATACAATCAAAATTGATCAATTGACTGGAAAATTCAACTGTCAATCTTGTGCATTTGGGATATTTTGAACTTGTTGAGCATGTCAAGACAATTCCATGGGGTCCTTGAGTCCATATGTGAGCTTGGTTTGCCATTGGGTAGGTCAAACAGTCAAAAATTGCCTTTGTGCAGTCAAAACCCTAAAAATGACCATTTTGCCCTTTTGGTGATCTGATCAAATTTCTTGTGGAATTGTGATCCAAACTTGATCAAATGGTCCATATGAGTTCATAATGTTTATATGGGTCAATTTTTATGAGGTTTGACTGTCAATTGGCCACAGTTGACTTTTTCCCCAATACAGCTGATTTCTAGGTCAACTGTCCAATTGACTGGGCAAAGGTTGGAATCAAGGCTTGAAACTTGGCATTGATAAACTTGGGAGTCCAATATGAAGCATGAAAGTCATCTTAGGCATTTTAGGTCAAATTATCTTTGTGCAAACACAAACCCTAATTTGGGCCAACAGTGCTAGGAGAAGTCTTGCAGAGGAAACCCTAACTGGATCTTGAGCTCCAAGGGCCTTGTGATGAGAAAATGTTGAGAAAATGGGAGGGCAAATTTTGGGGTACAATATTATGGATATTCGTTCTGCCTATTCTTGTCTGTTAGGTCGCCCGTGGATCCATAAATTTAGGGCAGTAACCTCAACTCTCCCTCAGAAACTCAAATATCCAGTCAAGGGAAGAATAGTCACCGTCCGTGGAGAAGAAAAGTTTATGGTAAGCCACCTTAACTCGTTCAAATACGTAAAGATGGATGGAGAATTCATTGAGACCCCGTGTCAAGCCTTTGAGGTTGTACCACCAATGATTGCTGCTACCAAAGGTTCCTCTGATGAGTCTAAAGCTATTAAAGCCGTATCAAAGATGGTCTCAGTCAAAGATGCTTGTACGACAATTGAAGAAGGAAACTGTGATACTTGGGGGAAACTCCTCGACATCCCTTTTAAAGCAGACAAGTTTGGTTTGGGCTTCACCGTCAAAGCTCAGAAGGAAGTAAGGCATGCTCGTGCTGGAGAGCCACCTCTCCGCATTGGAAGCCATGAAGTCAACGCTATGGGTGATTCTGATGAAGAAGTTGCATTTGAAGATTGGGTGTATCCAACTACAACAGAGCTGAAGAATTGGCATGCAAAGGACTTTGTGCCCATCTCCTTCATTGAGGAGTAATCTACTTGTTATTTCTTTTATTTTCAATTCAAGAACTTGTTGTCTGTAGTATTTTAACAATGACTTTTAAGCCATGTGCCTGGCCTGGGGCACTTTGGTCCATTTGTCAAGGGTTTTATTTATGTTCATCTAATCATATGATCATTCAGTACATTTGACTTTTTTGCATTCAAATATTTGTATTCATTGTCTTTCCTTTATTTCAAATACATTTTCAAAAAAATTAGCCATGTATCTTACATGCACACACACACACACACACACACACACACACACACACACACTCTTGCAGGTCCTCATCCACTCTGGATCTTATTGCTAATGACTCTACTATTTCCGACTATGACTTCAAATGTCCAATCAACCAAGCCGAAGACGAAGGCGAGGAAGATTGTGAAATACCGGGAGAACTAGCCAGACTTTTATTACAAGAGGAAAAAGCTATTCAGCCGCACGAAGAGTCAGTTGAAGTCATCAATCTGGATACTGAATCAGATAAGAAGGAAACCAAGATCGGCACTAACTTGGAAAACATTGTCAAGAGCAGGTTGGTTCAGATGTTACATGATTATATGGAAGTATTTGCTTGGTCTTATGAAGATATGCTTGGGTTGGATATCGACATCTTAGTCCATCGTCTACCGACAAAAGAAGATTTCCCTCCCGTCAAACAAAAGGTTCGTCGCATTAGGCCTGATATGTCTAAAAAGATCAAAGCTGAGGTGATGAAACAATTTGATGCAGGGTTCTTAGATGTGACATCCTATCCCCAATGGGTTGCCAATGTGGTACCAGTGCCGAAAAAGAATGGAAAAGTTCGCATGTGCGTAATCTATAGGGATCTAAATAGGGCAAGCCCCAAGGATGACTTCCCTCTACCACACATTGACGTCTTGGTCGATAATACTGCTCATCATAAAGTCTTATTTTTTATGGACGGTTTCTCCGTCTATAATCAGATAAGGATGGATCCCAAAGATATGGAGAAGACTACTTTCGTTACGCAATGGGGCACCTTTGGCTACAAGGTCATGCCGTTCAGATTGAAGAATGCAGGGGCAACGTATCAAAGGGCTATGGTAGCTTTGTTTCATGACATGATACATCATGAAATATAGGTCTATGTGGATGATATGATTTCCATATCACAAATTGAAGACGAACATCTCGATCACTTGTACAAACTATTCGAAAGGCTTAAAAAGTACAAGCTGAGGTTAAACCCTAGCAAGTGCACGTTTGGAGTACAATCTGGAAAGTGTGATCGGTGGAAATAGAACTGACTGTTTTGGAATGCTGGTTCGCGTTTGCGTTTCGCAAAATGTCGCGGTAAGCAAGAGTCGCCACCGTCTTTTATTTTCTCCAACAAGGAAAGGACAAAAGCAAATCAAAATTCCTTTTCGAGATGTTTCTCGGGTTCGGGAGGTAGATTATAGAAAGGGAAGGTATTAGCACCCTTTCTATCTGTGGTTATCCACGGGCTCTTAGGTACTTGCTCACGATGTTTTCAAAAAGTTTTGCTTTTCTTGTGTTTGTGGGTTTTGAAAAAGTTTGTTTGAAAACTTCGATTTAACTCTTGTATCTGTCCTCAAGAGTGTATGAAGTGTTGTTTGAAAACTTTTGTCAGAAAAGTGTGAGTGCGAAAAGTTGTTTTTGTTTTGAAAGAGAAAGTATCTAAGAACCTCTACCTACTCAAAGGAATTAAGCTGTGTAAATGTCCTTTAGACAGTACTATCCCACTATTGAGAAGTAGGCAGCACCGTCGTTGGAGTTATTCGGGTCAATTCGATTATAGGGACATGTGGTCACCAAAGCAATAGTAGGACGCTTTAGAGGTAACCCTAATGTCCTAGATCCTTTTTTATCTGAGGCAACCGTTTCGAAGCAACTTGGATCTTTAGACAAGAGGGCGACCTCTAAAACACCCTATACTCAATGACCACGTCGAGGCAACCAAGTGAGACGTACCTAGGAGTGGCATGTGCGAGTGTGTCAGGATTCAATTAAATTATCTTTGCACATGTTATGGTGAGCTACGTTTTGATTTTATTTTCATACAAGTCTTGTCATGCATAGCAGTTAATAATTGTGCGGAAAGTAAATTGTGGAAAGTAAATCTACGCTATTACAAGGCGTCAGGTATTTACATCGCCAAAAGCAACCCTTGAAAAGTAAATTGCGGAAAATAAATGCAAGAGATAAAAAGTCCTAATTATGCTATTACATTCTCGGAACAATTACATAAATATGATCAAAATAATAATATGCGCGAAAGAAGTTGAATTGGAGAAGTCCTTAGGGTTTTGACCCCTTTTTGAGAAAGAATGAGTTTTTGGTCCTTTTGCATTAAATTAAACCTAAAACTAATTAATTAATTAATTAAAAGAAATATTTTTTTGAGTTTTTTAATGTTTTAATGAAAATAAAATAAAATAAAATAAAGTCAAAAGTTAGTAAAAACCCTAATTCTAATTTATTTTATTTATTATGAAAAAGTCAAAATTAAACCTAATTAAAATAAATTAATTTGTTAATATTTATTTACAAAAATAATAAATAAAAGGTGAAATAAATAATAATAATAATAATTAAATATTTTATTTTTCTGAATTTATTATGAAACTAATTAATTTATGAGTTAATTAAATAATAATAATAATAGTTATTAAAAATAAAATAATTTAAAGGAAAAGAAACTAAAAAGTAATAATAAACCAGGGGGGTGATGGGCCAAAGAGGAGGCAAGTTAGCAATCTTCAAGCCCATTTACACACAGGCCTGTTTGACTTTCTTGATTGTCCAAGGCGTTGGTTGACCGGGAGTTCCATGGTCAGCATCTCATGGCCATTGGATTTGTGGCTGTGGCCACTTGGCGCTTGGATGCCTGGAATGCATGATAGACTACTTTTTGAAGCCTGCATGAGATCATGTTAAGAAAAATAATATAAGCTTTTGGGTGGACCTGGGATTCGAACCCAGGTCCCTATGATCACCAGCCAACGCATCATCCACCAAGCCACTTGCACGCGTTTGTATTTAGAATAACAAGCAATTATAATATATAAAAAATAACAATTATGCTGGAAACAACAAAATCACGCGCGCTATTTTAAACGGACCAATAGCATATCAACAACACATCATCGTCCTCGCTGTGCCTGTAAAAACAAAGTTAGATAGCGGGGGTTTTTAACCCCCACAAACTGCAACGACGAAAAATAGCGATTAGGCGTGTGGTTAATAGAAATATTTCGCGAGGGTGGCTTTGGATTCGTCTGGTCTGACGGTTCCAACCATGGGTCTTAAGAGTCTCAATTTTTCCTGTATTATAAAGCCCCAATTTTAGAGCTCAAGAACCCTAGAATTCATCAATGGCGTTTTACGATTCTGTGCATTATAATCCAATTAGCTTATGCCATCAGCTTCACATGAGTTCAAGCAATACAAAACAAACACAAAATCATGTTAATGATGCATGAAATAAGCAATTCGATTCTAAAAAAAATGCAAACCGTTAAACTGTTCTTGATGATTCTTGTAGCTTTAAGGCTTGGTTTTGATTGCAATACGTTTCTGGGAACCCCTGCAATAGATTAGAATCAATAAAAGCCTTTGAATCACGTTAGAATATGGAAATCAGTTTTCAAATTTCTTGAGTTTTTTTCAAAGTGGTTATGGCTTTCTTGCAGCAGCTTTCACGTATGCATGAATAGGGTTGGCTTGTGTACTTATAGGAGACTGAAATTAGGTTAAATCTTTGACAAAAAATCCATGGAATGATGATGGAATATTTGATTGAAAATCAAATATTTTTGAATCTTTTTGATTGAAGAAAGTTGCCAAACTTGGAGATTTTGATATCCTTGATTGGTACACGAAATTTCCAGCATGATTAGGTCATTCTTGCTTCACAAAAAGATTGAAAAACCATATCTTTATATTTTCCTACAATTAAATGAATTAAATGAATTAATATTGATTAAAAATCCAATTAATTAATAAAAAATAAGAAAATAATTCAATTTAAGCTTAACTGGTCGTGCATAGGCCATGGATAAAGTTTCAAGAAGAAATTTGAGGCCCATTAGCAAAAACAAGGTGTTTTGAGCAAAGTTGACTTTTGCAAATTCACAAAAATTTCCCAACTTCTCCAATGCATATCTTGCTCAATTTTGATCATATGAACATGTTCTTGGACATTTTGGAAAGGTATTGAAGTCCTCTAACCAATGCCTTTGGTACCAAGTCATTTGGATTTACCAATCTCAAGTTATGGTCTTTGACTTAAAGTGCACTTTTGTTGACTTTTGAATTTGACCTATAATGTAGAAATTGATAACTTTTTATGAGAGCATTTCTTGGACTTGGAATGTGAAGATGAGTTGTAGGAAATGTCATCCCCTTCAAAATGAGCATTGGATGGGATTTTTCTGATGAACCATGAAAAAGTTATGCCCTGGTCAAGATACAGTTGACTTTTCTACTGTCCAAAAATAGTAACTTCTTGCATCTTGATGATTTTTGAGCTCTCCTTGTGGAATCATGATCAAGACTTTATCAAATGATGATTGTGTGCTCAAAATAAGATGTTGACCAAAAATTCTGACTTTTGACTGTAAAATGACCATTTTACCCCTGGCAGTTGTCTGTGGATCAAATGGAGCTTTTGACTGTGCAAACTGGCACTGTGAGTCTTGCAACTTGGCATGTAGGTGCTTGAGGATGTTTATAGGCCCATGAGACTTGATTGAGCCATTGAAAATCTCCAATTCCTTGAAGGAACCAAAACCCTAATTTTGACTGGCTTATGAGGTATTTGGACTGTGCAATCCTTGAGCAATCTTGAACCATTTGAAGATGATTCTTGACAAACCTTGAAGAATATGGGAGGGAAAATTTTGGGGTACAACAGTTGCCCCTGTTCAATCTTCTTAAACCTGAGGATGTAGATTGGCTTGCGTGCCTTTCGTGATCCGAAGGTGGAAGATGATTGAACACTAAAGTGCCCAGAAATTTGCAATCGCATAGTGTAATATCAGCAATGTGATGTCGAGAATGGGCTTACAGATGCCATTTGGAGAGATGATGGATAAGAGGACGGGCTTATAGATGCCATCTGGAGATTGTTTGTTGAATTGTAATCTGGTAGGTTGAAAGAAGGAACCTGTGTAGGGCTGCTTCATGATGGTCAAGTAGATAGTTGCCCTGTCTGGTTTCAGGTATTAATCTACAATCCGTCGCTCACAGATATTTCCTGGCTAGATACAGGTGTTGATCCGGAACTTAAAAAAGTTGGTCGAGATAGCTTTCCTGGCTGGATACAGGTGTAGATCTCTGGCCGGAGAAAGAAAGATGGTTTCTTGGCTAGATACATGTGTTGATCTTCAATCTCTTCATGCAGATACTTTCCTGGCTAGATACAGGTATAGATCTACAATCAAACGCTCACAGATATGCCCTGGCTAGATACAGGTATCAAATCTTGAACTTCAAAAGGTTGGTCGAGATAGCTTTCCTGGATGGATACAGGTGTAGACCTCTGACCTGAGAATGAAAGATAATTTCTTGGCCTGTTACATGTGTTGATCTTCAAACTCTTTATGCAGATACTTTCCTGGCTAGATACAGGTATAGATCTACAATCAAACGCTCACATATATGCCCTGGCTAGATACAGGTATCGAATCTAGAACTTCAAAAGGTTGGTCGAGATAGCTTTCCTGGCTGGATACAGGTGTAGACCTCTGACCTGAGAATGAAAGATAATTTCCTGGCCTGTTACAGGTGTTGATCTTCAAACTCTTCATGCAGATACTTTCCTGGCTAGATACAGGTATAGATCTACAATCAAACGCTCACAGATATGCCCTGTCTAGATACAGGTATCGAATCTGGAACTTCAAAAGGTTGGTCGAGATAGCTTTCCTGGCTGGATACAGGTGTAGACCTCTGACCTGAGAAAGAAAGATAATTTCCTGGCCTGTTACAGGTGTTGATCTTCAATCTCTTCATGCAGATACTTTCCTGGCTAGATACAAGTATAGATCTACAATCAATCGCTCACAGATATGCCCTGGCTAGATACAGGTATCGAATCTGGAACTTCAAAAGGTTGGTCGAGATAGCTTTCCTGGCTGGATACAGGTGTAGACCTCTGACTTGAGAAAGAAAGATGGTTTCCTGGCCTGTTACAGGTGTTGATCTTCAATCTCTTCATGCAGATACTTTCCTGGCTAGATACAGGTATAAATCTACAATCAATCGCTCACAGATATGCCCTGGCTAAATACAGGTATCGAATCTGGAACTTCAAAAGTTGATGGTAATATCTTTTGATTGACCTTTTCCTGAAAAGGAAAAACATTAGTTGTATGCAATGTAATGATGTATGAAATGCATGATGTCATGATGTATGATATGCATGATGTCATGATGTTCTCAAAAATAAATGAGATTGTGTCGTATGCACTTTATCATGTATGTGAGCAGGAGGTATGAAATGTGAAATGTTTATGAATGTATTTCCGTCTAGGAAAATAAATCCTTGACGAATGCCGGGAAGTTCATTGAAGAGTAGAGTTCTTTGTTCCCGCTGGGGATGATGAGCAAAGATGTTTGCCAGAATAAACCAGTAGGAGAAGATGACTCCGTTGGAGGATAAACTGGTGGAGATATTACTCTGCGGGGAATTACTCTGTGGGAAGAGAGGCTTCGCTGAGATTTTAATGATAACTCCGCTGGGGATTCCGTAGATAAGCTCTGTTGGGGGTTTTGATGAACTCCGCTGGGGGATAGAAAGAACTTTGCTGAGGACGATCTTTCCGTTGCAACCGGCTGAGGATAACCCAGTTAGGCTCTGGTGGGGGATAAACTTTGAATACGGCTAGGGAGAGATATTTGTACTCTGCAGGGGGACAAGCTTCCAGAACCTTCTGGGGAGATGATTCAACTCTCCTGGGGAAACTTTTGGACTGCACTGGGGAAATGGCTCCACTGGGGTGTCTGTATTCCGCTGGGGAACATTCTTATATTTCTGTGAGGCATATTAAGAACGCCTGGGATGCTTGCTAGGGAACATCTGTATACTCTGCTGGAGAATATTAAGATCTTCTAGGGATACCCAACTTTTCCAGGACTGATGGTAGACCAACTCTGCTCGGGGGAGAGTATTGCTGACTTGCTGGGGATACTGTGCCTTTTTAGGGCTGATGGGAGATCAACTCTGTTTGGGGAGAGTATTGCTGATTCTTGTCTTTCTCTACGGGGAGTGAAGTTATCTTGGTCATGTTCTTCAGCCGAACCTACCTTGGCACCTTGGTGGACAGAGCAACTAAACCACTTAGACAATTCTTATTGCCCCTGTTTCTGATGTCACCTGTAATTAGCCCTTTGTTTCGCATGCAAACATTTATGATCAGCAATTAATGTCAAATGCATATATGAAAAATGAACATTGGACGTTCTTTGCAAAACAAAACAGATAAAGGAAAAACAATTGGCAATTTGTCTGAAAAATGAGCTTGTATTGATTTTGAAATTTGCCTGTAAATAGGCATTTTATATACAAGAGGCTGACGTCCTAGTAAGAGAACGCCGCCGAACAAAATAGAGTTTATACAGTTCGTGAAAAGGAAAACAAAACAGCCATGTTAAAAATAATCCCACTGGGTTCCAACTCTGCTATCGCCTTTATGTCTTCAAGCGTCTCATCACTTTGCTGCTTAGTTGGAGATGAAGCTGATTGATTGGTGCCGTCCGAGCCTGATAGTTGATACCGATGTCTGGATGCAGGGTGATCCAATGATACATAGTATTACGCTTTAATCCCTAACTTTTGCCTGGACTGCCCTTTCGGGTTTTCAGTCCACCGGGATACCTATTTTTGCCCAAGCTTCCTTTTCAGGTTTTCGACTTGCCGGGTGTACAGTTTTTTTTTCATTTTTCATCCCTTATTTTTGCCCGAACCCTTTTGGTTCGCCGGGAAGCCCTTATTTTTGCCTAGGTGTGTCAACCTAGCGGGTCTTTAATCATGCGTAGTATCTTTTTACTATGTCTGCATTGGCGGGGTGAGGAAGGTCGTCACCGTCCATGGTGGTTAGAATCATAGCTCCTCCTGAGAAGATGTTTTTAACCACAAATGGCCCTTCGTACGTAGGGGTCCATTTGCCCCTGGGATCACCTTGAGGTAGAATGATGTGTTTGATTACCAGGTCCCCAACTTGATACTCTTGTCGTCTGACTTTCTTGTTAAATGCCTTGATCATCCGTTTTTGGTACGTCTGACCATGACAAATAGCAGTGAGTCTCTTTTCATCGATTAGGTTTAATTGATCAAGCCGAGTCTGGATCCAGTCATCTTCGCTCAAACCTGTATCCTTCATTATCCGGAGAGAGGGTATTCGGACTTTAATAGGCAAGACTGCCTCCATGCCATAGACCAAGGAAAAGGGAGTTGCCCCTGTTGACGTCCGTGCTGAGGTACGGTACCCATGAAGAGAAAATGGTAACATCTCGTGCCAATCTTTGTAGGTCGCTGTCATATTCTGCATAATCTTCTTGATGTTCTTATTAGCTGCTTCTATAGCCCCATTCATCTTCGGTCAGTAGGGAGAAGAGTTGTGGTGCTGTATCTTGAATTGCTCGCAGAGCTCAGTGATCATCTTGTTGTTAAGATTGGTACCATTGTCCGTAATGATCCTCTCAGGTACACCGTATCGACAGATCAGGTTATGCCGAATGAACCGTGCCACGACGTTCTTGGTTACAATGGCAAAGGAAGCTGCTTCGACCCACTTCGTAAAGTAATCAATCGCTACGAGGATGAAGCGATGCCCGTTGGATGCCGTAGGTCTGATCTCACCGATCATATCAATGCCCCACATTGCAAAAGGCCAAGGTGTCGTCAAGACGTTCAAAGGAACTGGAGGTATGTGCACCTTATCAGCATAGATCTGGCATTTGTGACATGTCCGAGAATGCTGATAACAGTCGGCTACCATTGTGGACCAGTAATATCCTGCCCGAAGGATTTTATTTGCCATGGTATGTCCACTGGAATGCGTTCCGAAGGTACCTTCATGCAGCTCCGCCATGATCCTTTCTGCTTCAATCTTATCCACACAACACAGTAAGGTCGAATCATGGTTACGCTTGTAAAGAATGTCATTGCTGAGGAAGAATTTTTCCGCGAACCTTCTCAGAAACTTCTTGTCATTAACAGATGCACCCTCGGGGTATTCTTGAGCTTCCAAGTACCTCTTTACTTCATGATACCAAGGATTTTCTGTTACCTCTTCAGTCTCAAGATCGCAGCAATGTGCAGGTTCATCCAACTTCCAAATAATGATCCGGGGAGCCTCGTTGTCCCATTTGACTTTGAACATTGAAGACATCGTAGCTAGCGCGTCCTCCAACTGATTTTCCTCTCTTGGGAAGTGTTCAAAGGTTATCTCCTCGAAATGGGGAATCAACGTCAACACATACTCCTTGTAAGGAATAAGGTTTGGGTGTTTCGTATCCCACTCGCCTTTGATCTGACTGATCACGAGAGCGGAATCTCCGAAGACACTCAGAAACTTGATCCTTAGGTCAATTGCAGCTCGAAGACCCATGATGCATGCCTCATACTCCGCCATGTTGTTGGTGCAGTTGAAACATAGCCGGGAGGTAAGTGGAGTATGAGAGCCTTTTGGAGATATGATCATAGCGCCAATACCGTTACCCAAAGCGTTTGAGGCTCCGTCAAAGTGCATAGACCATCGGGATCCTTCCTCAGGTCCTTCATCTGGTCCAGGTACTTCACAATCAGTCACTACCATGATATTCTCGTCTGGAAATTCAAAGTTCATGGATTGGTAGTCGTCCACTGCCTGATATGCCAAATGATCCGCCAACACACTCCCCTTGATTGCTTTTTGAGTCGTGTACTGGATGTCATATTCTGTCAAGATCATCTGCCATCTTGCTATTCTTCCGGATAAGGCAGGCTTTTCGAAGATGTACTTGATTGGATCCATTTTTGAAATCAACAGAGTAGTGTGAGTCAACATATACTGTCTCAGCCGGCGAGCAGCCCATACCAAAGCGCAACAAGTTTTCTTGAGCAGTGAGTATCGGGTCTCACAGTCGGTAAACTTTTTGCTAAGGTAATAAATAGCGTGCTCTTTTCGGCCAGACTCGTCATGCTGCCCCAGCACACACCCCATTGAGTTGTCAAGTACTGTCAAGTATAAGATTAGAGGTCTCCCTTCAACCGGTGGCATAAGAATGGGTGGCTCTTGGAGATACTCTTTGATTCTTTCGAAGGCGGCCTGACATTCATCGTTCCAACGTACTACTTGATCTTTCTTAAATAGCTTGAAGATTGGTTCACAGGTAGCAGTTAGATGTGAGATGAATCGGGCAATGTAGTTCAGCCGTCCTAGAAAGCCTCTGACTTCTTTCTCTATCTTGGGAACTGGCATCTCTTGTATGGCTTTCACTTTGGCAGGGTCCACTTGAATACCTTTGTCGCTCACGATGAAGCCTAGCAGTTTTCCAGATCTCACCCCGAAGGTGCACTTGTTCGGGTTCAACCTCAGCTTGTACAACTTCAACCGGTCAAATAACTTCTGTAGATGGTCAAGGTGTTCTTCCTCAGTTTGGGACCTTGAAATCATATCGTCGACGTATACTTCAATCTCATGATGGATCATGTCATGAAACAAAGCAACCATGGCACGTTGGTAGGTTGCCCCAGCATTTTTCAACCCAAAAGGTATGACCTTATAGCAAAAGGTGCCCCACTGAGTAACAGAGGTAGTCTATTCCATATCTTCAGGAGCCATCTTTATCTGATTATAACCCGAAAAACCATCCATGAAGGAGAATACCTTGTGCTGGGCAGTGTTGTCAACCAGCACGTCAATGTGAGGCAGAGGGAAGTCATCCTTAGGGCTCGCCCTGTTCAAATCCCTGTAATCAACACACATTCTGACCTTACCATCTTTCTTCGGTACCAGAACCACATTGGCAACCCACTGAGGGTAAGAAGTTACTGCTAGAAAACCGACATCAAATTGTTTCATAACCTCAGCTTTGATTTTCTCGGACATCTCTGGGCGCATACGACGAACCTTCTGTTTTACCGGCGGGCAGTCTTCCTTGGTAGGCAGGTGATGAACCACAACATCGGTTTCCAACCCAGGCATGTCTTCGTAAGACCAGGCAAATATTTCTACGTAGTCATGCAGCATATGAATCAACCGTTGTTTCACACTAGACTCCAGATTGGCACCGATCTTGACTTCCTTTCTATTTGTCTCAGTACCCAGATTTACCGTTTCCACCGGCTCCTCATGTGGCTGAATGGCCCTCTCTTCCTGGAGTAGCAGTCTTGCAAGCTCACCAGGCACTTCACAATCATCTTCACCTTCGTCTTCGGCTAAGTTGATCGGATTTTCGAAGTCATAACTGGCAGTAGCAGAGTCGTTACCAGTGAGATCCAGAGTGGATTGGAACCTGTATATGTGAGTGTGTGTAAATATAGCTGTTTTGCAATATATATAATAAAGAAAGACAAGGAGCGCAAAATTTGAAATGCAAAAAAACGTCCAATGCTTTTATTAATGATATATGAAAATGACACACAAAAAGCCCTCACAAATGAAGCCACGGTGCCCCGGGTAGGACACCGGGCCATAAAGTTTCAAATTATTGTCTGTTACAAATTCAAAACAAAGGAGTTCATTACTGAGTGACAAAAGTAATAGGTATGAAGTCTTTCGCAGTCCAGTTGTTCAGTCCACCGTCGGTCGTAGGGTAGATCCAGTTGTCGAATTCAGATTCCTCTACATCATCTTCAATGGCGTTTACTCCCGAGTTGCTGATGAACACCGGAGGTCTTCCAATATTTGCTTTACGAACAGCCCTCTGAGCTTCTGCAGTGAAACCCAAACCAAACTTGTCAGTCTTCAGAGTAAAATTAGGAAGTCGGCCCCAATTTGCACACTCACCCTTCTCAATAGCAGCCCGGGCATCCTTTAAGGAAGCCATCTTCAAAGGAGAATCTTCGATCACAGTCTCTGCTGATGCCAACGTCTGAGGGACCTCTTCAAAGTGCGGGAACGGAGTCTCAATGAATTCCCCATCCATCTCTATGTACCGGAACGAGTTGAGGTGGCTGACCATATACTCTTCCTCCCCCTGCACTGTCACAATCTTCCCTCTGACCGGGTATTTCAGCTTCTGATGTAGTGTGGAGGTCACAGCTCCAGCCTTGTGGATCCAAGGACGACCCAGTAGACAAGAATAGGATGGTCGGATATCCATCACATAGAATTTAGAGTCAAAGACCTGAGAGCCAACCCTGATTGGAATATCGACTTTACCATGCACCATCCTTTTAGACCCGTCAAAGGCCCGGACAACAATGTTACTTGGCTTTAATTCCAACCCCTCGCAATCCAGCCTGTCTAGAGCTTTCTTAGGCAAGACGTTCAATGAGGACCCAGTGTCAACCAACACATGTGCAAGAGTAGTGCCTCTGCATTCAATGGAGACATGCAGGGCATCGTTATGGTTCTTCCCTTTGGCAGTCAGATCAGCGTCGAAGAAACCCAAACCATTATCGGCAGTTAAATTGGCCACACAATCGGTAAATTTATCAGCTGACGTCTCTTGTGGCACGTGGGCCGTCTTCAGGAAGGTAATCAAAGCCTTGGCATGGGCCTCTGAACACAACAACAGTGATAGCATAGAAATTTTAGATGGGGTGTGCCCCAGCTACTCAACTACGTTGAAATCACTCTTCTTGATAATCTTAAGAATCTCTTCCATTTCCTGTTTGGAAGCTTCAACATTGGTTGTCTTTGGTGCCTCCATCTGGGCAAGCACATCAGTAGCGATCCCTTTGCCCGAGCGTCAGATGACTCGGCAGCAGGGGTAGAAATAGGAACTTGGTCAGGAAGGGAAGCAGGCACACTTGCAGGTGTGATGACAAGAGGTCTCTGGATAGCTGGTGGTGCAATATCTGGTGAGAAAAGCCTACCGCTGCAGGTGACTTTGGCAGGCCCGGTGATGTTACTGACGCCAGTACTAGTATCGAACTCTTGTTTAACTCCAAGCACATAAACATCTGCCCCATAGTGCCACGGGACAGCTTTGTCGGATGTATAGGGGATGGGCCCCGGAATAATGATGATTATGGGAGCAACCTTCTGAGTAGGCATAATCTTGACAGGCTTCTTTGAGGGAGCCCTAGGAGAGTTGTTGAAAATAGTAACAATGGACACTTCTTCAGTAGGGATAGCGGGAACAACAATCTTCTCGAACAAGATCCCTTTGTTATCCATCAGGTTTTGGACGCCTGACTTCAACAAAGGACAACCAGCAGGTGAAACAAAACATAGATGGCAACCTTTGCTACATCCCGGAAATAAACTGGCTAGCAACAGGTTCCTCTTGACGGTCAATAGCGGAGTAACAATATCATCCACAGATGCTACGTACAGGTCTTCCTCTACAGCATTCACTCCATGCTTGGGCATGGGAGCGGTCACAACATTGGGCCTTTCGGATGCCTCGAACTCTATTTCTTTAGCATCAATTAGGTCCTGAACCTTATTCCTCAGAGCCCAACAATCATCCGTAGTATGCCCCGGGCTGTCAGAGTGATAAGCGCAGTGGGTGTTGGGATTGTACTTCGGGGATGTGGTGTTCACTACCTTCGGAGCTTCTTTTATAGTTACCAGATTGGTTGTCAGTAGCTGCGGCAATATCTGGGATAAGGTCATACTGAGCCGAGTGAACTGCCTTTTAGGTCTCTCACCCCTTGGTTGGTTATATTGCTGAGGAGCAGCAGCAGGCTTCGAAATTACCACCGCGTTGACAGCTTGGCGGCGTTCCGGTTTATTTTGTCTCCTTGAACCATAACCAACACTAGATTCTTTCTTGAAGGGTTTCTTTTCAGTGCTCGAGGAGGCACCTTTTTGTATCTTTCCAGACTTGATACCAGCTTCTATTCTCTCACCAGTCAAGATCAGATCTGTAAACCCGGCAGAAAAATTCCCAATCAGATGGTTGAAGAACGGACCAGACAGGGTCCCCAAGAACATATCCACAAGTTCACGGTCAGTCAAAGGTGGCTGCACCCTTCCAGCCAAGTCTCTCCACTTTTGAGCGTATTCTTTAAATCCTTCACCTGTCCTTAGTGACATACCCTGGAGTTGGGTACGCGTAGGAGCGAGGTCGGAATTATACTGATACTGCTTATAAAACGCAGTAGCCAAATCCTCCCAGTTATGAATACTGGCTCCATCTAGCTGATAGAACCATTCGAATTGAGTCCCTGAAAGACTATCCTGGAAGAAATGGATCCACAAATTCTTGTCAGCAGTGTAAGGTTGGATCTTCCTTACATACGACCGGAGGTGCAGCTTTGGGCAGGAGGCTCCGTCATATTTGGCAAAGGCAGGCGCCTTGAACTTATGGGGAATCACTACCCCAGAGGATAAGCATAGGTCTCCAAAGTCCAACCCGGCCACATGTTGAATCTCCATAGCACTTAAGCGGTCTTCCAGCTGTTTGTACCTGTCCTCAGCAGGAGGGTACTATTCATCATTATAATCCGTCTCGTTGTCGGAGACCACGGGACTAGGAACCCTTCTCTCTTGGGGACTGTCCTTCCCTACAAAGGAAGTAGTCAGATCAACTTCATTTTGTAGTCCATTCCCAAATCTGCGTCCAGTGTTGAACAGCACAGTCCTCTTCTTCTTCTTCTTCAGAATCAGAGTCTTCAACTCCTGTTGACCCTGAGCTAAGCTCATAACCAACTCTTGGAACTGGGCATTCTGGGCCTGGAGGGCCTTGATAGCTTGTTCAGTAGTAGGTTCGGAAGTCATGATGATTGCTGAAATAAACAGCGGAAGAAGATAAGTGACCTGTAAAAAGAGGGTACCTGTTATGCATATGATGCATGGTATGCTATTTATGCAATGCATTCAAGGGTTCGAAAATTCAAATTCGTTGTAGACAAAAAAAGGAACACACGTTATATTAATAAATAATTTGTTCAACACATCAGTGCCTCATGGGCGAAATATTACAAAATACTTAATGCCAAAAGACACTGCGCACCCTCTTTGGAGCGATGTAAGTGTTGAGGGTCTTTTCCTCGTGAAGTAGGCTGGTGAGCTCCAAGACCTTCTTCTCACTGGCATGTAGACTGGTTTCAAGAGAATTCCGCTCTTCCTTGAGTTGGATCCAGCTCTTTTGCATTTCTTCCCAAGATGTTGGCATGTCAGGATGTAGGATGGTGTACGGGACCTCTCCTTCCATAACTGTCTCTTTGATCACGGGGAGAACGTGAGGATATTGCATCACAAGCTTCTGGGAGCGGGCTTGTATCCACTTGAGGTAAGGCTCAAGGGGGGTGGAATTCTTGTGCCCCGGTGTCTTACTATCCACCTTGTTAGGCATCCTCCAAGCTCTGATGAATCTCTGGAGAAGTCCTTGCGCATCATTATCGAAGTCAAAAACTATGTCAGGAATCAGCATGTCATGAGGGCCATCCCTTCGAGCATATCCAAATTGTCTCAAAGCCAGACAGGGGTTGTAAGTGATGCCTCCTCTAATTCCAAGTAAAGGAACATTAGGAAATTCTCTGCAACGATCAATGATAGTGACATTTTCTCTGGACCGAGAACACCAATGTATATCAGAATGTGTAAGAGTCATTAATTGTTGTGACCATCTCAAACCCCGCTCGTTCTTCAAAACTGATTGTGGAAGGTGCGAAATAAACCACCTTGCCAGGAGAGGAGTGCAGCACATGAGAACACCTCTTTTTCTCATTGTTCGAGTGTAAAATGAGTGGAGGATGTCCCTAAGCAATGTAGGTATGGGATTCCTGGACATAAAAATCTTGACAGCGTTTATATCTATAAGTTGATCCGGATTCGGGAACAACACTAACCCATAGACAAGGAGTGCCACAATCTCTTCAAAGGCTTGTAGGTCGAGAGAATTCCAACATTCTTGTGCCTTCTCAAACAGGAACTTTGCCAAGAATCCTTTGATACCACTTCTGACTTCCCAATGCCCCTTGATGTCAGATGGTTGCAGACGTAGTGCTTGAGCAACCTCTTCAAGTTTTGGTTCCTTTTCCGTACCGTTGTAGGGTAGTTGACTAAGAATAGGAACTTTCAGAAGTTGAGAAAACTCTTCCAAAGTAGGCACCAATTGATAATCCGGGAAAGTAAAACAGTGGTGCAAGGGGTCAAAGAACTGGAAGAGAACTTTTATCATATCTTCTTCAATGTTGGTGTTGACCAAGCTGAGTAGTCTACCATGTCTTTCACTGAAGGGAGAGCTTTCGGAAATCCTGGATGTAAGCTCCTTGAGCTGAGGAGGGACCCTTACAAGGTTGACCTGAATTGTTTTCCTGTGGATAGTCTCCATGTCCTAGAAAACAAGAACAAAGATGAAGATTCGAACCCTTGAAGTGGTTAGCAAATGCACATGATGCTTTATGATGTTATGATGTTATGATAAAGGCACACCACAAGTATTCACAAAAGGCAAACATGGTAAAAGCACACAAGTCACACCAGACAGCCCTTAGAGTTTAGGCCAGCATGAAGTTTAGGTACTACCCTCTTGAAGTTGGTTGGCTCAAAACCTGTCCTATCAAAAGTAACCGGGTTCTAAGGAGCTCAATATCATTGGATTGTTTTCTATGTTCATTGTTTTGATTTAGCCACTTAACTGGCGACCAAAATATTCCAAGAAAACAACCCTCAATGAGTGTAGTATCGAGTATCTACCAACTTCGGACTGCACCAAAGTCGGTCATCTCACTACCCCTAAAGAGGCCAGAATGGTCAAGTAAGGTTCTAAGGTCAGTTGATGCTTCACGACACCACGCGGCGGCCCCGTACTCTCCTTGACTTGACTCAAGGGTTACCGGTACTCACCAAAGTGCCACATCAACGTAGCAACTGCTTCAACCATGTCGGTATACCCCACACAGTTCCCTCACAGTTTGTTGCTACTTCTAAAGGGTATCCCCAGATCCGGGTTAGGATCCATAAAACTCCGATACAAGCCCACAATATTAAAGCATGCAAAGCAATACAATTGAAAACATGAATGATCTAATCCTAAGGTACACCTCACTTATAAGTAATATATCCCCAGCAGAGTCGCCAGTTCTGTGATTGGTGGAAATAGAACTGACTGTTTTGGAATGCTGGTTCGCATTTGCGTTTCGCAAAATGTCGCGGTAAGCAAGAGTCGCCACCGTCTTTTATTTTCTCCAACATGGAAAGGACAAAAGCACAGCAAAATTCCTTTTCGAGATGTTTCTCGGGTTCAGGAGGTAGATTATAGAAAGGGGAGGTATTAGCACTCTTTCTATCCGTGGTTATCCACGGTCTCTTAGGTACTTGCTCACTATGTTTTCAAAAAGTTTTGCTTTTCTTGTGTTTGTGGGTTTTGAAAAAGTTTGTTTGAAAACTTCGATTTAACTCTTGTATCTGTCCTCAAGAGTGTATGAAGTGTTGTTTGAAAACTTTTGTCAGAAAAGTGTGAGTGCGAAAAGTTGTTTTTGTTTTGAAACAGAAAGTATCTAAGAACCTCTACCTACTCAAAGGAATTAAGTTGTGTAAATGTCCTTTAGACAGTACTATCCCACTATTGAGAAGTAGGCAGCACCGTCGTTGGAGTTATTCGGGTCAATTCGATTATAGGGACATGTGGTCACCAAAGCAATAGTAGGACGCTTTAGCGGTAACCCTAATGTCCTAGATCCTTTTTTATCCGAGGCAACCGTTTCGAAGCAACTTGGATCTTTAGACAAGAGGGCGACCTCTAAAACACCCTATACTCAATGACCACGTCGAGGCAACCAAGTGAGGCGTACCCTAGGAGTGGCATGTGCGAGTGTGTCAGGATTCAATTAAATTATCTTTGCACATGTTATGGTGAGCTACGTTTTGATTTTATTTTCATACAAGTCTTTTCATGCATAGCAGTTAATAATTGTGCGGAAAGTAAATTGCGGAAAGTAAATCTACGTTATTACAAGGCATCAGGTATTTACATCGCCAAAAGCAACCCTTGAAAAGTAAATTGCGGAAAATAAATGAAAGCGATAAAAAGTCCTAATTACGCTATTACATTCTCGGAACAATTACATAAATATGATCAAAATAATAATATGCGCGAAAGAAGTTGAATTGGAGAAGTCCTTAGGATTTTGACCCCTTTTTGAGAAAGAATGAGTTTTTGGTCCTTTTGCATTAAATTAAACCTAAAACTAATTAATTAATTAATTAAAAGAAATATTTTTTGAGTTTTTTAATGTTTTAATGAAAATAAAATAAAATAAAATAAAGTCAAAAGTTAGTAAAAACCCTAATTCTAATTTATTTTATTTATTATGAAAAAGTCAAAATTAAACCTAATTAAACTAAATTAATTTGTTAATATTTATTTACAAAAATAATAAATAAAAGGTGAAATAAATAATAATAATAATTAAATATTTTATTTTTCTGAATTTATTATGAAACTAATTAATTTATGAGTTAATTAAATAATAATAATAATAGTTATTAAAAATAAAATAATTTAAAGGAAAAGAAAATAAAAAGTAATAATAAACCAGGGGGGTGATGGGCCAAAGAGGAGGCAAGTTAGCAATCTTCAAGCCCATTTACACACAAGCCTGTTTGACTTTCTTGATTGTCCAGGGCGTTGGTTGACCGGGAGTTCCATGGTCAGCATCTCATGGCCATTGGATTTGTGGTTGTGGCCACTTGGCGCTTGGATGCCTGGAATGCATGATAGACTACTTTTTGAAGCCTGCATGAGATCATGTTAAGAAAAATAATATAAGCTTTTGGGTGGACCTGGGATTCGAACCCAGGTCCCAATGATCACCAGCCAACGCATCATCCACCAAGCCACTTGCACGCGTTTGTATTTAGAATAACAAGCAATTATAATATATAAAAAATAACAATTATGCTGGAAACAACAAAATCACGCGCACTATTTTAAATGGACCAATAGCATATCAACAACACATCATCGTCCTCGCTGTGCCTGTAAAAACAAAGTTAGATAGCGGAGGTTTTTAACCCCCACAAACTGCAACGACGAAAAATAGCGATTAGGCGTGTGGTTAATAGAAATATTTCGCGAGGGTGGCTTTGGATTCGTCTGGTCTGACGGTTCCAACCATGGGTCTTAAGAGTCTCAATTTTTCCTATATTGTAAAGCCCCAATTTTAGAGCTCAAGAACCCTAGAATTCATCAATGGCGTTTTACGATTCTGTGCATTATAATCCAATTAGCTTATGCCATCAGCTTCATATGAGTTCAAGCAATACAAAACAAACACAAAATCATGTTAATGATGCATGAAATAAGCAATTTGATTCTAAAAAAAAACACAAACTGTTAAACTGTTCTTGATGATTCTTGTAGCTTTAAGGCTTGGTTTTGATTGCAATACGTTTCTGGGAACCCCTGCAATAAATTAGAATCAATAAAAGCCTTTGAATCACGTTACAATATGGAAATCAGTTTTCAAATTTCTTGAGTTTTTTTCAAAATGGTTATGGCTTTCTTGCAGCAGCTTTCACGTATGCATGAATAAGGTTGGCTTGTGTACTTGTAGGAGACTGAAATTAGGTTAAATCTTTGACAAAAAATCCATGGAATGATGATGGAATATTTGATTGAAAATCAAATCTTTTTGAATCTTTTTGATTGAAGAAAGTTGCCAAACTTGGAGATTTTGATATCCTTGATTGGTACACGAAATTGCCAGCATGATTAGGTCATTCTTGCTTCACAAAAAGATTGAAAAACCATATCTTTATATTTTCCTACAATTAAATGAATTAAATGAATTAAAATTGATTAAAAATCCAATTAATTAATAAAAAATAAGAAAATAATTCAATTTAAGCTTAATGGGTCGTGCATAGGCCATGGATAAAGTTTCAAGAATAAATTTGAGGCCCATTAGCAAAAACAAGGTGTTTTGAGCAAAGTTGACTTTTGCAAATTCACAAAAATTTCCCAACTTATCCAATGCATATCTTACTCAATTTTGATCATATGAACATGTTATTAGACATTTTGGAAAGGTATTGAAGTCCTCTAACCAATTCCTTTGGTCCCATGTCATTTGGAGTTACCAATCTCAAGTTATAGTCTTTGACTTAAAGTGCACTTTTGTTGACTTTTGAATTTGACCTATAATGTAGAATTGATAACTTTTTATGAGAGCATTTCTTGGACTTGGAATGTGAAGATGAGTTGTAGGAAATGTCATCCCCTTCAAAATGAGCATTGGATGGTATTTTTCTGATGAACCGTGAAAAAGTTATGCCCTGGTCAAGATACAATTGACTTTTCTACTGTCCAAAAATAGTAACTTCTTGCATCTTGATGATTTTTGAGCTCTCCTTGTGGAATCATGATCAAGACTTGATCAAATGATGATTGTGTGCTCAAAATAAGATGTTGACCAAAAATTCTGACTTTTGACTGTAAAATGACCATTTTACCCCTGGCAGTTGTCTGTGGATCAAATGGAGCTTTTGACTGTGCAAACTGGCACTGTGAGTCTTGCAACTTGGCATGTAGGTGCTTGAGGATGTTTATAGGCCCATGAGACTTGATTGAGCCATTGAAAATCTCCAATTCCTTGAAGGAACCAAAACCCTAATTTTGACTGGCTTATGAGGTATTTGGACTGTGCAATCCTTGAGCAATCTTGAACCATTTGAAGATGATTCTTGACAAACCTTGAAGAATATGGGAGGGCAAATTTTGGGGTACAACAGAAAGCTTCTAGGTTTTGTTGTCAATAATAAAGGCATTGAAGTTGATCCTGCCAAGGTAAAGGCCATCTAATAAATGCCAGTCCCTTATTCTGAAAAGGAAGTTAGAGGGTTCTTGGGTCGTCTCAATTACATCGCCCGCTTCATATCTCACTTGACTGCTACTTGTGAGCCAATCTTCAAACTCTTGAAGAAAGATCAGGTAGTCAGATGGAATGATGAATGTTAAGCTGCCTTCGATAAAATCAAAGAATATCTATAAGAACCTTTGATTCTCATGCCTCCAATTGAAGGAAAACCCTTGATCATGTACTTGACAGTACTAGAGAACTCTATGGGGTGTGTTTTGGGCCAACATGATGAGTCTGGCCGAAAAGAGCATGCTATTTATTACCTGAGCAAAAAGTTTACCGACAGTGAAACTAGATATTCACTGCTCGAGAAAACTTGTTGCGCTCTGACATGGGCTTCTCGCCGGCTAAGACAATATATGTTGACTCATACCACTCTATTGATTTCTAATATGGATCCAATCAAGTACATCTTTGAGAAACCTGCCCTTTCTGGACAGATAGCCAGATGGAACATGATCTTGACTAAGTACGACATTCAATACACTATGCAAAAGGCCATCAAAGGAAGCGTACTAGATGATCATTTTGCCCATCAAGCTGTGGATGATTATCAGTCAATGAACTTTGACTTCTCTGATGAGAACATTATGCTGGTAACCGACTGTGCGAAACCTGAACCATATGACGGACCTGAATAAGGATCCCAATGGAATATGGTATTCGATGGGGCTTCCAATGCCTTAGGTAACGAAATTGGTGCTGTGATCATCTCTCCTGAAGGTTGACACACTCCTTTCACTGCTAGACTATGCTTCGATTGTACGAACAATATGGCCGAGTATGAAGCGTGCATCTTGGGGCTGAAAGCTGCCATTGACTTGAGGATTAAGAATTCGAATGTGTTTAGGTATTCCGCTCTAGTGATTAGCCAAGTAAAAGGAGATTGGGACACTAAACACCCTAATCTTATCCCTTACAAGGAAAATTATGATATCCCTAATTCCTTACTTCTAAGAGATCACTTTTGAGCACTTCCCTAGGGAAGAAAATCAGTTGGTTGCCGCTTTGGAAACTATGTCCTTAATGTTCAAGGTCAGATGGGACAACGAAGCCCCTACGATTACAATTGAAAGATTCAATGAACCTGCACATTGTTGTGAGCTTGACATTGACGCGGAAAAGCCATGGTACCATGAGGTGATGAGTTATCTTGAAGCACAAGAGTATCCAGAGGGAGCATCCATCAACAACAGAAAATTCTTACGAAGATTTGCAGCCAGATTCTTCCTAAGAAAAGGAATATTGTACAAGCGCAACCATGACTCCACTCTACTATAATGTGTGGACAAGAAGGAGGCAGAGGAAATCATGGAAGACATGCACGATGGTCTCTTTGGTACTCACTCAAGTGGACATACGATGGCTAAGAAAATCTTAAGAGCTGGCTATTTTTGGTCAACAATGGAGACTGATTGCCATCAACACTCGAGGACTTGTCACAAATGTCAAATCTATGCTGACAACGTCCATGTGCCTCATATCCCTCTGAATGTCATGACAGCCCCGTGGCCATTTGCAATATGGGGCATTGATATGATTGGAGAGATCAAGCCAACCGCTTCCAACATACATCGTTTCATTTTGGTCGCTATTGATTATTTCACCAAGTGGGTCGAAGCCACCTCTTTTTCCTCAGTCACCAAGAATGTGGTAGCCAGATTCATCAGACACAACCTCATTTGCCGCTATGGTATCCCCGAAAGGATTATCACTGACAATGGGACTAACCTCAACAATACTATGATTACTGAGCTTTGCACTCAGTTTAAGATCAAGCATCACAATTCTTCTCCATATAGACTGAAAATGAATGGCGCAGTCGAAGCGGCCAACAAAAATATCAAGAAGATTGTGCAGAAAATGGTGGTAACCTATAGGGATTGGCATGAGATGTTGTCGTTTGCTCTACATGGCTACCACACTTCAGCTAGAACATCAACTGGGGAAACTCCCTTTTCTCTAGTCTATGGCATGGAAGTTGCTTTGCCAATGAAAGTTCAGATTCCCTTGCTGAGGATTATGAATGAAGCAGGCTTAAGCAAAGACAAGTGGATTCAAACAAGATTGGATCAGATGAACTTGATCGACGAAAAACGATTGGCTACTGTTTGTCATGGCCAGACGTACAAAAAACGTATAATCAAGGCTTTCAACAAAAAGATCAAGCCTCTGGTATATCAAGTTGGTGACTTGGTGATAAAACGTATCATTCTACCACATGGCGACCCCAGAGGAAAATGGACTCCCACCTACGAAGGGCCGTTTGTTGTCAAGAGAGTGTTCTCTGGCGGTGCCATGATGCTGACTACCATGGATGGTGAAGACTTCCCACATCCTATAAACACGAACATAGTTAAAAAATACTACGCATAAGAGTCCCGCTAGGTTGACACACCTAGGAAAAATAAAGGCATCCCAGTAAACCAAAAGGTTTGGGAAAAAATTAGGGATATATGCAAAAGATTGTACACCCGGCAAATTAAAAACCCGAAAGGGAGACTTGGGCAAAAATGGGTATCCCAGTGGGCTGAAAACCCCAAAGGGAGGTCCAGGCAAAAGTTAAGGATTGAAAGCGTATGACTATGTCCCGTGGAATCACCACAATCAATTTTATCACCAAGGTCCAAGTTCAAACGTTCCAAGATCAATCCAATCAACTTTTATCAACGGAAAGGGGCATTCGAAGACATTGGGGCAATAGTAGAGTTGGAAGGCAATGAGATCATTTCACATGGCTATTTGTTTTTGTTTTCAATTTTTTTTCCTTTCGATGATTTCCTCTTACTAGGATCTCCGTCTCTTTGAACAAAACGGCCTATTCACGGGCAAAATATCAATACAAATATACTTTGAAATGCAAACTTCTTGTCTTTGTTTTGAATGCAAACTTGTCCAATAACTAAAATTGAATGAACATATGCATATGAACATAATTAAAGCTGTTTGGTACATATGACCTAAGCAGTAACAAGCATCTCTTTAATGAATATTGAACACCCCCACAGAGTCATGTCATCAACATCCTCCTCAACAAAAGTTACTCACAAGGTCTCTTTGCATAGGATAACCTTCAACCAGAGTCTCAATCTCTCAGCAGCTCTCTCTCAAGCTAATTTGAATTTTACAAGTAGAAGCCTCATGGATCTCTTCCTAAAAGGAACTCACCTCTTCAATAGGTTTTATTTCCCCAACAGGGTTTATTTCCCCAACAAACAACGAGTAGCATAAATCCCCAGCCGAGTACAAAGTTCCCCAGCTTTGGTCTATCTTCTCCAACTGAGCCTGTTACCCTCAGCTAAGTATACCTCCCAAGTTGAGTTTGTCCTCCCCGAATGAGTCTACACTCTCCAGCTTGAGTTTTCCTTTGAGATTATTACAAATCATAGGGCCACAACCCCTGATCCCCAGTAAAGTCATCAACAAAACCTTTACTATCCCCAAAAGTTACTATGAAGCCTGGACCCGACCGAATAATAGTCAACTTCTCAAGTCACTATAAAGCCTGGACCCGACCAGATACTTAGTTTGACTTTATCAGTTGCTGAAACCTGGACCCGACTAGATAACAGTTTGAGTTTCTGAAACCTGGACCCGACCAGATAACAGTTAATCTAAGATATTATAAAGCCTGGACCCGACCATATAATAATTTAACTCTTCAAAATATAGAAGAACCTGTACTAAGCCAGACTATGGCTTAACTTCTTCCCCCCAGTAGAGTTTTCCTCTACCCCAACAAGTTGTTGTGAAGCCTGGATCCCACCAGATAGCAGTTTCCTTCATAAGTTCGTTATGAAACCTGCAACCCGGCCAGATAACAGCTAAATTTCAAAACAGTTTATTGTGAAGCCTGGACCCGACCAAATAAAAATTAACCTCATCAACATTAGAAATCTGCAAAGCATGAACCCGACCAGATGTCAGTTTTCAAACAAGTTATTATGAAACCTGGAGCCCAACCAGATAACAGTTAACTATGATCCCCAGAGAGACACTGTGAAGCCTGGACCCGACCAGATAATAGTACAAATTTCCAAAAACATGAAACATGGACCCGACCAGATAGTAGTTACCATTTCAAGTTACTGCGAAGCCTAAATCTGACCAGATAACAGTTAAATTCCTTATCCCCAGCAAGTTGTTGTAAATCCTGGACCCGGCTAGATAATAGTTCAATTCCAAGAAATTTTCTACAAATCCTGGAATCCGACCAGATAACAATTAAATTGTCTCTTCCCCAGTAAGTTGTCGTGAAGCCTGGATACGACCAGATAGCAGTTGACTACTTCATCCTCAACAAATTGTGAAGCCTAGATCTGACTAGATAACAACTGACATTCAAGAGAAATTCCCCAGCAGAAGCATCCTTTCAACAAAGTTTGAAGATATGTATATTCTTCATCCCTAACGGAAATCCGAGATTCAACTTCCCAAAACTCCTCAGCAACAGTCAGGGATTTATTTTCCAGGACAAAAAACATACATATCACATTCATACATCATAGCATGTACATACAAAATGCATTTAGCAAAATACCACATCTAGTGAACATCATGCATACATCTGCATTTTACTAACTCTTTTTCTCACAGGTGAAACATCAAGTTTTAGTATGAATCAACCAAATATTTGCTCTAACACTTCCTCCAGTGTTTACCATCATTCCTCTAAATGGCATATATAAACCCATTCATAATCCATCTTCGAGTGCAAATTTCTGGGCACTTTAATGTTCAATCATCTTTCACCTTCAAGAAGATTGAACAGGGGCAGCTGTTGCACCCCAAAATTTTCCCTCTCATTTATCAAGTAATCTCCCACAAAATCTCCTTTGGTTCAAGACTACATTAGGGTTGATCAACTCAAGATACCTCGTCAAGCACTGATGACTGAAAATTAGGGTTTGAGATTGCATAAGGATAATTGAACTTTTAATGCCTCATATTACTTTCATGTATCATTATGGACCCTCAAGATTGCTCATGTCAAGTTTCAAGTCCTGGATCACATTTTTGCTCAGTCAATTAATCAGTTGACCTAAAAATCAATAGTATTGGAAAAAACTCAACTATGGTCAATTTACAGTCAAACTTCACGATTTTTGATCCATATCAACATTATGAACTCATATATGTCATTTGATCAAGTTTGGACCATAGTCCCTCAAGAAATTTGATCAGATCATCAAAAGGGCAAAATGGTCAAAATTAGGGTTTTGACTGAGGAAATGCAATTTATGATTTTTAACCTAGCAAGTGGTTGATTGGTTAGAGACATGATCTTAAGCATTAAATTGCATCATTTTTGACCTAATGGCATGACTCAAAACATTTCTCAAGGTCAATTGATTGATAGTTGATTTTCAGTCAACTGATCAAAAGTCAACTACACACTGAAAAGTCAAACTTTAACCTTTTGGTCAAAATCAAGTGTCAAAGATCAAAATTCATCAAAACATTTAAAAACATGAAGCTTATTCATCAATAAGTCAAAAAGTCAAGATTTCATTTTGAAAAGTCAAAATTTCTAAACTTAAATATTTTTCTAAGTATTGGAAATTTCATATTTTTTCACAACTTTGAGCAATTTTTTCACCATGATGCAAGATGATTCAAAGGAAACTTTCGACATGAAAGTTGTAGATCTCAATGAGATATAAAACATTGTATAACACAACTTCTCCTATAAATGCAAGGATTTCAAGTTATGATTTTGTGAATACATGTTCATGAAACTTGGAAACTTAGTGAAATTTTTCCCTACTTTAGGCAGGATTTTGACCTAACTTCATGGCAATTTTTCATATAGTTCCAAGGGGAATTTTCAAAAGTGATCAACATAGAGGTTGTATAGGATGTTACAAGCTTTCCAAAATGTCCAAGAACTCATTGAGATCATGCTTTAGCAAAGAGAATCGAAGACAAGAAGTTGGACATTCATTCTTGAATTATAGGTCATTTCCATGATGAACAAGAATTCAAATCCAAGCCTAGGCTGCATAATCTTTGCTTTGCAGACCTCAAACTTGTTTGGCACTCCATAATTAAATGTTTACACAGTTGTTAGAAGCTTTAATCCAAGCATTCAATGCATTGCCCATGCTTAATACCTGTTGTACCCCAAAATTTGCCCTCCCATATTCCTCAAGATTTGTCAAGAATGATCTTCAAGTTGCTCAAGATGACTCAAGAGTTGGACAGTCAAATCACCTCTTAAGGTAGTCAACCTTAAATTAGGGTTTTGTGTTGCATCAAGGTACTTACCTCAAAATGGCCTCAAGTGATTCCCAATGTCTTAATATGTTCTTAAGTTCATCCATGTCAAATTTCAAGCCTTACAAAGAAAGTTTGGTCAGTCAATTGCTCAAGAGACCCAAAAAATCGACTATGCTAGGGCAAAAGTCAACTGTGTCCCAAATACAGTTAAACCTCAAGATTTTTTGTCAACATTCTCATTTTGAAGGATAATTCATCATTTGATAAAGGGTTTATCATGATTCATCAAGGATTGCTCAAGACTCATCAAGATTCAAAAGTTGATAAATTAGGGTTTTGTAGGAAAAGTCAACTCAACTTTGACCAAGCATAACTTTCTCATACTTTATGAGAAATGAACCATCCAAAGCTCATTTTGAAGAGGATGCAATTTCCTACAATCCATCTTCACACTCCAAGATCAAGAAATTCTCTCACAAAAAGTTACAAATTTGGACATTATAGGTCATTTTTGAAAGTCAACAAAAACACCTTTTTTGCCAAAGCTTATAACTTGAGCATGGAACATCAAAATGAGATGAGACCAAAAGGGTTGATTAGAGGACATCTCAAGGTTTCTAAAAAGTCCAAGAACACCTCCAAAAGTTCAAAAATTGAAGAAGTTATGCATTGTTGAAGTTGGTCATTTTTCCAAATTTGGCAAAAGTCAACTATCCTCAAAACTCCAATTTTTGACAAAAGGGCCCACTTTTTTCCACTTGATATAGTCTTGTCATGCCACACACGTGTCCCATCTTTAATTTCATGACCAAATATTTATTTTTCTATTTTATTTAATTTTTATTGATTTAATTCATTTTAAATCTATATTAATTCAAATAAAATCCAAAAATTAATGGAATGAGATTTTTTTGATCATTGCAGATTTCAATTAACAAGATACACCTAATCAAATTCGTATCAGGTCTTATTATGCACAAAAAAAAATCAGATTTGAGGCATTTTTGGAAAGCTTATCAATGGTGATCATATCAAATCCCAAACCATGAATGCATAAAGATTGGAAGCCCAAGATTTGACCTAGTTGCTTGCTTAATACATATACAACCTAAAGCAACCAAGAACATGCACAAAGCTCTGTAGAAACGGCCAGACAAGAATTGAAAAAAGCTTGCAAAAGTGTGAGATCAAAATCTTGGTTAGAGCACGATTCAACCCAAGATCTCAACGCTACTCCCTTTCCTGACATCCAGTGGAGCTAAAGCATTCAAAACCAGGCCTTGAGACCACTTGAAACGCGCTGTAATTCATCCTGAACATAGCCCTGTGCACGAATTCGTAACCTTGGATTCTTGTGTTTTCTTGCAAAAATATTGATATATTTGTGATCCTTGCATAATTTCCAAGCATTCTGCATTGTTTGATTTCATTCTTGTGGCTTATAACCCTGTATCTAAAGCTAGGGTTCGTGTTCTTGCTTTTTAGGTATTTCTTATACAGGCAAAATCAAGACCAACATTGGACATGGTTGGGTTTAGGGAAGAGAGACGAACACATTGATGTTCTTCATTTGCATTTACATGGCCTGTAACTCATGTTAGGATGCCCCTGCAAATTTTGCTACGTACTCAAATCTGCAGGAAACAAACCAGGGATTTATGAAGAAGACGACTACGCGTTCTCTTCCTATTGGCTGGTTTAAACCAGCACGCCATATTTTTTTTATTTCAGGAATAATGATTTATTTTGAATATAATATTATCTATCTATTCCATTAACAAAGAGATGCAGTGGTTGAGTTGGCAAGGGAGGCGTGTCAAAGTCCATTGGGACCTGGGTTCGAATCCCAGGTCCCTCAAAACTTTATGCAATTTTATTTCAGGTACTCATGTGCAGCACCCCAAAGCGTGGATCATCATGCTTCCCATCTCATGAAATGCCAAGTGGCTTCAGGCCAAGATCCATTGGCCAAAGTTGGAGGACCACCATGGGCTAGAGTCAACAAGCATGCGCTGGATTTCAAGGGTCAAAAAGGCTGGTGTTAGTGGGCCAAGAATTGGTGATCATACTCCCTCTTCAGGCCCAAACCCCCATTTTGGTTTATTTCTTTTTCTCTCTATATTTATTTTATTTAATTATTATTATCAAAATTAACCAATTAATATTTTTTCTATAAAATCAGAAAACCCTAAATAAAAAAATATTTTTATTAATTTCACTATTTCCTTATTTTTGTAAATAAACATTAATTAATTTATTTAGTTTAATTAGGAACAACTTTAATATCTTTTGCATTAAATTAAAATTAACATAGAATTAGGGTTTTAATATCTTTTAACCATTCTTATTTTATTTCCTTAAATAATAAAAAAACCAAAAAATATTTTCTTTTCATTAATTAATTCAATTATTAATTTAGACTAATTTTTAATTCAAAAACAACAAAAATATGCTTTATTTAATAAAAAGGGTCAAAACCCTAAAAACATTCCGATTTAATTTTCTCGCGCGCATATAATTTTTGAGCCATATTTCAGTATTGTAACTGCTTCGAGAATGTAATAGTTTTAACTTAGGACTTTATTTATTTATTTACCGCTTTTATTTACTTTTCGCAATTTAATTTTTAAGGGTTTGTCTTTGGCGATGTAAATACCCGACGCCTTGTAATAGCTTAGATTTATTCTCCGCAATTTCCATTCCGCAACTATTAACTGTTAGATGTTTGAATAATAGGCAATGCATGACAAGATCAACTTTTAATTTAAAATCAACAGTAGCTCACCATTAACATGTACAAAGATAATATAACTGAAAAACAATACACTCGCACATGCGCACTCTTAGGGTACACCTCACTTGGTTGCCTCGAGCGTGGTCATTGAGTATAGGAAGTTTTAGAGGTCGCCCTCTTGTCCAAAGATCATAAGTTGCCTCGAAACGGTTGCCTCGAATAAAATGATCCAAGACATTAGGGTTACCACTAAGGCGTCCTAACATCGCTTTAGTGACCACACGTCCCTTAATCGAATTGACCCGAAAACTCCAACAACGATGCTACCTACTCCTCAATAGTGGGATAGCATTGTCTAAAGGACATTTGCACAGTCTAGTTCCTTTTTGAGTAGGTAGATGTTCTTAAGTACTTGCTCCTTTTAAAAACAAAACAAAACTTTTCGCACTTACACCCCTTTCAAACAAAAACTCTTTTCAAACCCACAATCACAAATAAAAGCAAACTTTTGAAAACATAATGAGCAAGTACCTAAGAGCCCGTGGATAACCACGGATAGAAAGGGTGCTAACACCTTCCCTTTCTATAATCTACCTCCCGAACCTGAGAAATATCTCAAAAAGGAATTTTTCTGTGCTTTTGTCCTTTCCTTGTTGGATAAAATAAAAGACGGTGGCGACTCTTGCTTACCGCGACATTTTGCGAAAACAAACGCAAACGCGAACCAGCATTCCAAAACAGTCAGTTCTCATTCCCACCGATCACAATACCATTTTAGGAAGAAAGGCAACATTGCCATTTTGGAAAAGTGGCTTTTATGCACAAAATTAATTCTTGAGATTTGCACTTGTTTTATTCTGATCACACACAATCTAAAAGCCACAAGAAACTTTTCTAAAGCCTCTAACAACTCAGACCATGCTTATACTATGCCTTGAAACTATGTTTTTTTCACTTTTCTTCAAAATCAAGTAACATAGTCATAACTCTATATCTCACACTTCTGACCACCTCAAGTGTTAGGATATTTTTCATATAACTATACAAGTTTATTGCAAGCTAACACCCGATTTCAAGCTTCCTAAAACTCTCCCAAACACCCTTGCTGCACAGAACTGCTCAACTCGACAGTTTTGAGCCAAAACTCTCCATCTCCATTTCCACTCTTGCGTTTTGATTCTTAACCATCCAAACACCTTGCATACATCATATACAAGTGATCCAAGCCCCTGTTTCAAGACTGTAACTCCTCCATCACTATCCACCATTTCTAAAACTGAAGCTTGTAACTTGACTTGAGTTGGGAGTTTCAGCCATCCTCAAAGCAAAGTAGGAGTTGGAACACATTCAAGGAGGTCCAGGCAAGCTACAGAAATAATCAGGTCATCTCAAAGGTTGCTCAAACTCCATACACGACTCCATCTGCAAGAGGTAATTTTTCAAACTTCTATCTCTTTATACAAGCATCATTTGATTCTGATTTGTGAAGGTAAGATGTAGATATCATTACCCTGAAGTTGTACATGTCCTTAGATTTCATTTATATTGATTAAGCTTAGAGAATTTTAGGTTTGAATCTCTAAAAAAAGTTAGGTCAGAATTAGTTACTTTTAGAAATTCTCATTCACCTTTGATTTATAGCTTATGATATTTATATGATTGGATTTGTATGGAAAAATGGAGCAACTTTCATGTTTGCATCTTTCATTTTTGTTGAGAAATGGTGAAGTTACAGGATCCATGGCTAGAGGTTGAAGATGAAGTTGTATTCAGGGCATAACTTGTGTTATATATTTATTGTTGTGCCAGTGTTAACGGATGTACAACCACCCCAGTGGCAAAGGTAGCGTGCATGTATTCATAAGGTCAATGGTTCAACATCCAGTGCTACCTTTTGGTGTTATTTTTCAATTTCTGCTCCTTTTTTTTTGTCAAAAACACACACGCCTGGGCCTCAATACAGCGGGCCTTGGTATTTTGCTAGCTTCTAACCCCCTGCCTTGCTTTAGCACCCTTGGCCCATTATTTCTTTATTTCATTTTATTTTTATTTTAGTTTTATTTTACTTTCATATTTTCATTTTATTATTTTTATTACTAATATTTTTTTATTATTAATATAAAAATCCAAAAATATTTATTTTATTATTTTTACACTCATATTTTTCTTTTCTTTAAAAAAACTAAAAAGAACAAAAACAATTTTCTTTACAAATTAATTTCTTTTTTTAATTAATATTTAGATAATTAGGTTTAATTATTATATTATATTATTTTATGGTAAATTAAAATTAATTTAGAATTTAGGTTTATTTTAATTAAATAATTTTTATATTATTCTTAAAACCTTTTCATAAAAAAACCCTAAAAAATCATTTTTAGTTAATTTCTTTTCTTAATTAGTTTTAGTTAATTTTTCATTAATCATTTTATAAATTAGGTCAAAATTAAAACCTTTCATAAAATGAATCAAAAAAACATTTCTTTTTCCATTTTGCATTCTTGCATTTTAACTTCAATTTTGTACAATATTCAATATGGTTGTAATAATTAATTAGATTTAAGTTTCTTGCAATTCCCCCCATTTATAAATTTGTATACCCCCTCCCCCAATGATGTAATAGCTTAGTATTTTTTATTTTCCGCAATTTAATATTTTATATATAAATGCTAGTAAATTAGGGTTTATATGGAAAGATTAAAATCAACAAGTTAGCAAACCCTAATTCAAGACCAAACAATGTATGTAAATCAACACACTTGCACACTTACACCCTTAGGGTAAATTCACTTTGTTGCCTTATAAAAATGGCCATGTTAAGGAAGGGGGTATCTTAGCAAAAGCAATAAAAAAATACAAGATCATAGTCCCTCGACGACGCTATCAAATGTTGCCTTTCAAAATGATCTTAGTCCCTCAAAGAGAATTGCTAAGATATTTCATAACATTGCTATCATGGCTATACGATGACCCACTCCCGTCTCTTTACATCCAAAGATAGGGCTTCTTACCAAATCAATGGTAAGATAGCAATATCAAAGGAAAGGAAGAAATTAACTAAGACTTTTGAGTAAGTAGATTGTTCCTAGTTGCTTGCTCAATTTCAAATCAAACACTCTTGCTTATTTTCAAAACAAACACCAATACTTTCAAAAACACTTTCAAAAAATCTTCTAAACTTGGAACATTTTAAAAAGATCAACACTTTGTATACGTTCTTACGAACGAGAACTATTACAAAGTTTGCCTAACTGATGGCGCCTTTTCAAAAAACCACACAAAGCACATTTTTAAACAAAAGCAAGTGATCTAACTAAGAGCCCATAGATTACTATGGATGAAAAGGGTGCTAATACCTCCCCTTTTCATAATCTACCCCCGATTTCAAGAAGTAATCTCAAAGGTCTTTCCTATTCTTTTCAGCCTTTCCTTTTGGATAAAATAAAAATCGGTGGCGACTCTTGCTAACCGCAACATTTGCAATAAAACGCAAAACATCCCAAGTCATTTCTCCCACCGTATCACAGACCCCTTCGAAGGAGGCAACCAAAGGCCCATTCAAAGGATATACAAGAGGTCCAATCGAAGGGCATGGACTGAGCCAAAATTGTCAGCATTCATTTAAATTAAAAAAAGAGACAAGTTTCCATGGCTTTGGAAAAGTTACAAAATATCATTCATGGCTTTGAAAATACTTGTTTATGGTTGTTTAAACTTTTGTTTTCTTGTCCCCTCCAGCCCCTCTATATAAAGAATACACTAGCCAGATCAAAGGAGGTTGGACACAACCGGAGGGAGAGTCACACAAAATTGAAAAACACATTCTTGGAGGTTTCATGAGGCTTTTTCAATTATCCCTATCCCTTAAGTAAGTATCCCTATATCCAGGAGTGCCAAATCAAAGAATTCCTTAAACAAGGATACCCACAGATTCATCCATCACCATTGTAAGAATTTGTAAAAAGATCAAACTTACATTTGCATGACATATTAGCATTTGTAGTTTATTTGATCTGTATTCAAGATTAAGGAGTTGGGTTCGACACCCAGGTCTACAATTATTTTGTTGCTAACACTTGCTGCATATATAGCCTGAATAGACCCAACGCGCGCAGGATCGAAGGACCTGGATTTTGATACCCAGGTCCTGCATTTTTGTTTTGCTAGCATATATTTGCAGATTCAGTGGTCTCACAGGTGATTTATCAGGCCATTCCAGCAACGCCCTTTGGATTGAAAGCCACGTCCTGTCACTAGATCAAAGGGTAACACCCTTCACATAATCGAAAGGTAACATCCCATCTGGATCGAAAAGCCCATTTTCCCTCTGGATCGAAAGTCACCTTCTCTAGATCGAAGCCTCCCTTTTTCTCCCTGGATCGAAGGATGCCCTCTTGTATTTTTATTTTTGTTTTCATTGACTTCTTTTTATTTCAACTTTAAATAAAAAATTCACAAAAAAACATTAGGCTAGTATTTTATAATTAAGTTAATTTTGTAAGCAAAATTAATTGATCATTTTAACCTTTCTTGAAATTAAAATTAAATAGACTTAGGTTGTATTTTCTTAAAATAACAAAAACAAACAAAAATATTTCTTTTCCTTAGGATTTAGACGTCCCTTTTTAATTTGTTTGCGCATTTTACTTTCACATTTTTCATCTTATTGTAAATGCTTCCCAGTTTATAATAGTAACTAGGACTTTACTTTTTCGCATTTCTATAATGTACCTCTCATAAAGCCATGTAATATCGTAGGATTTACATTCCCTCACTTTACATTTCTGCACTTTAAATTTCTGTACATATTAACTGCTAGTAACTAGGATTGCATGATAAGACTGAAAAACAAAAACATTAGAAAACCTAATAACGCAAGATAAATAGTTGAATTGAACACAATTGCACATACGCACCTCTAGGGTATCCCACTTCGGTTGCCTTCGGAGAACGGTCACAATTCTGGAAACGTGAGAAGTTTTAGTGGTTGTTCTCTTGTTTGAAAGATCACAAGTCCCTCGATGACCCTCTTGACATTGCCTTGGTTAAAAGTGATCTTAGAACCTTAGGACAGTTACTAAAATTCCTCGCCAAGTTGCCTTCGTGACCGTAACGTCCCTTCGATTGTCCCTCAAACATCCATCGATAGAGCTACCTACTCACTAATAGTAGGATAGCATTGTCTAAAGGATAGGAGGAAAAGAACGGCCCTTTTCGAGTACAAAAGTAGATAGCTGTTAGAAGGTTGCTCAAAAACATCTTTTGCATTCACACAAAACACTACTTTTCAAAGACATTTTCAACACTTTGTATACTTTCTCTACTTTCCCGAGAAACATTATAAAATTCGCCGTACTAAGGCATTTTCAAAACATTTTCAAATACACAAAGCACGAAGGTATTTTAAAATGAGCAAACCTCTAAGAGCCCGTAGATACTACGGATGGAAAGGGTGCTAACACCTTCCCTTTCCATAATCTACCCCTTACTCAGGAATCTCTCGAAAAGGTATTTTTCTGTTATTTTCACCCTTTCCTTAATTTGGATAAAAGAAAAGTCGGTGGCGACTCTTGCTTAGTGCAACATTTGCGAACATAAACGATAAACTAGTATTAAACCGCCGGTTCTGCCACCGTATCACAGAACTGGCGACTCTGCTGGGGATAAATAAGAAAGTGGGGTTACCTTAGAGTTAGTTCATTTTAAAACTGTTTTAATTGCTTACTTTGTATGCTTTATCCTTGGAGGGTTTTGTTTGGGTTACTATAGATCCTGCATCCAAATCTGGGACACCTCTTAGGTAAGTAGCAATAGATCGTGGAAACTGTGTGGGGTATACCGACACGGTTGAAGTGATAGCTACGTTGATGTGACACTTTGGTTCATACCGGCAGCCCTTGAGTAGTCAAGGAGAATACAGGGCCGCTGCATGGTGTCATGAAGCACCAACTGACCTTAGAACCTTCAATTGAACAACTTAGCCATTAGGAAGTAGTGAGATAGCCATATTTGGTGTAGTTCTAAGTCGATTGATACTCGATACTACACTCATTGAGATTTGACTCCCGAGTTTTGTTTGGTGGCAATTCAGTTGTCGATCAGAATGAAACTTGTGGGAAAAATCAGTGATATTAAGATCCCTTAGAACCCGATTACTTTCTAAGACAGGTTGAGCCAACTAAACTTCAAGCGGGTACTTACCTACAAACCCCATGCAAGCCTAAACCTAAGGATTCTTGTGTGACTTGTTTGCTTTCAACTTGAACTATTTACAGGTTTTATTATCTAACAACATGATTGTTTACCTTGGGTTTTGGTAAACAACCGCTGATCCTCCAAATGGTTACTTATTTGGTTACTCGCAGGATCGATCAGATTGATCCTAGGACATAGGTTGATTTTGAGGTTTGATTAAATTGGATAAGGCTTTAATTAAAGAGGTTTCAAGTAAATTGCATGAAGAAAGGACTTGGTAAAATAAACAAGGCTTAAAGTAAAAAGGCTTCGACAGGAATGTAAAGAGGAAAGCAAGTAAATTTCTGGAAAAGTAAATGACTTTGATTAATAAAATTGGTGTTTCACACATACATTTCTCAACAATTCTTTCTCACACGCTGGGTACTCGAATCTATATGAGTGACTTTGTATAGAATTGTGAACACACGCGAGAAACTACATGACTACTATTATTTATACTAAAACATCCCAAGTAACCGTCGGGCAGTTACACTGCTTCGAGATCAATCCACTTGGCACGCTCTCCACGTTCGACGCTCCAGATCCTTGCACGTTTGCACGTGGTAACTGCTGGAAACCGTTTTCCCTCCAAACGCTTGAATTTCAAATTGCTCCACTCTGAACCATCGAACACTTTCGTCAAGAGACATCTTCGACGAGAAACTCCTTCGACGTCAAAGGCAACCAACCTTCTTCCTTGGAAGAAATCTTCTAAGTACTTTGCCATCTTTCGACGGTCATTTCGACAGACTTAGCCAATCGAAAACATCTTTCAGCTTTTAATGGATGACATTAATAAAACAAGAGTGTCGAATTTAGGAGCCAACAAATTGCCCCCCAAGAATGCCTTATTTCGACTCTGACAGAAAAAGGCATTCTTTGAAACGCCATTCGACACTTGTCTTTCCACGCTTAGTCACAAATTAACTTGTGCACTTTTTGTTGTTTTCTACCAACTATTGGCAATCCCAAGAAAACCATCATTGTTCCGTACCTAGGACGTCACTTTCAGTACGGCGTGCAGTACCAAACGTCATTTCAGAATTTGTCATTATGACAATTCCCAAAAACGAGGACGCACGCTGCGTCCCTCTATTTCTGCAGAACGGCTAAAACAACAGGGGGCTGCCACGCGTCCCACTAACTCCTGCAGCACTAAATGGCATTTAATGTCCTCGTTTTTGGGGATTTTTCCCACTACTATAAATAGCAGTAAGTACCCCATTGTGGGACTTTTTACGCCATCTAGCTTTCAAACTTCCCTGTTTTCATACAAGCTTGTTATCTTTGCAGAAACTCTTCCTCTTTCACTTCATCTTCAACCTCATTTCAAACTCAACACTAAACCATGGCATCTGGTTCTACTGCTCCTAGTGCTAACGCACCAACTGAGAATGCTAAACCCAAGGTTTTCGTCACTGCCCCGGTAGTAAATTCTACAGGCAAACGAAGGGTTCCTGAACCCTCGGACATCGCCGTTCGCGATGCCTACTCACGCCACTTGATGATCCCGGTTGGATACTCCAACCAGATCTTTGCAATGTCTGGCCCCATGTATCCAAGTATCTCTGAGGCTCTGAAGATCAAGAGCTATTTCCCGGTGGTTGAGAAACTCAAACCGGTTGCATGCGCCAAGAAAGACGCAGAAGACAATGAGGATCCTACACATGAAAAAATCGATCTCCGCTTCTTCAACAGAGGCGTTAGGGCCTTCAGGTCCTGCCCTAGCCTTACCCCTGATTACGTTGCTTGGCTAGCAAAGATGGAGAAGCACCAAACTTCAATCTGGAAGGATATGGGAATCTTCGACCTAGTGATGTTGTCGAAGACAGGTTTGAACTATTCTCCGGAGATGCTGATAGCTTCTCTGTTGTTCTGGGACTACTCTCATTTTACTTTCCATCTTCCCTGTGGGATGCTAACCCCCACACTCTTCGATGTGGCTGCTATTACTGGCCTTCGACCCACCGGGAATTACTTCGATCCGGAGGAGATGTCGGAGGACCAAATTGGCTTCTCTGAGACCAAACCAACATACACCACTTTCATCAACCATTATCACGACAGGTCGACAGATGCTGTGTCGGATGTCGAACACATAGCGTTTCTAGCCCTATGGCTGACTCGCTTTGTATTTTGCTCGAAGTCTTTACAGGTGACCAAAAAGATGGTCACTCTTGCTACTCAACTGCATCATCGCCAAAATGTCTGTTTGGCAGAACTGATTCTGGCTAGCCTCTATGATTCGATCAGCAATGGGGCCACTCTTCTAAAAATTATCGAGAACAGGGCCAGCTTGCTACTTGCTGGGCCTTTTTGGCTGCTCCAACTGTGGCTCAATGCCACTTTCGAATCTTTCTTGCCTAAGAAGGTTCAGATAAACGAGCAAGCTCCAGCGATAGCGAACAGACGCGTCGAAGGAACCAGGTTGGCTCTGTTGACACCTATGGAAGATGGACTGGAGTTTCAGCAAACCTTCACCAACTTCGTTCTGATGTTTGCTCGAAGGAAGGAGTTTGTTTCAACTATGGCTCCATTTGCTCGACGGCAGGTGGGCCCAGCATGGTTCACAAGGCCACATCCAAGGACGTCGAGTGGTCCCAACGTCGACGAACATACAATACTGTGGGAGGCGTTCCTTACACCAAGGATCATGCCCCTTCGATTCTGGAGTTCTAAGACTCATTTGAGTCTGATTGCATACCAACCAAACCTGGTATCTCGCCAGTTTGGTATTATCCAAACCCTACCTTCTCCGATTTTTCAAAGAGAGAAGTCCATGTTGTACTTCTGCAATGATTACACCGAAGAAGCGGCCATTAAGCATATCGGAAGATATGCTGGTCGAACAATTCTCTCGTTGTTTGACTACCAGCTCAATTTCCTTTGCTCACCATCCTTCGAGGAGTGGTGGAAAAGCTATTATGCTGAGTACTTCTTCGACGAGAAGGACTTCATGGATGAGCTGCAGAAGTCTTTTGTCCTTGTGTTGGACAAAATAAAGAAATGTAAGTTCATGCTCTCACATTGCTTTTTGTCTTTCTATTCGACTGCTAGCCTGTTAACTTTTTATTTGCTTTCAGTTGTTCGAAAGCCTGTAGCCAAGAAGGCTACAGAAGGCCAACAGGGAGGAGGCCCTTCAACAAAACCTCCACCGCCGGCGAAGACTACAGCGCCGGCGAAGACCACAAGCAACCAACAGGGGGAAGGTTCTTCGAAGAAGCCTTCTATATCGGTAACCAGACTTTCATTATTTTTTCCTGGCTTTCGAGTTTTGACTTTCGATGCAATTATTAAATCGAATTCCCATTGGTTTTCTAGGCACCTTCGCCCAAGAAACGGCCAACACTGGTGGTCGAATCTGGGAGCGATGAAGAAAGTGATTCTCCTCCTGCCCCTCTAAAGAGGCGAAAGTTGACGAAGGATGCTTCTGTTCCTGCTCCTGCTCCTGAAGGTCGAACCATCAGAATAAAAGTTGCTGGGAGAAAGCCTAGGCCACCTCCAGTGATCATCGAGGAGCCAACTGAGGAGGAACTAAACATTCTTCTTAACAAGCCTGTCGAAAGCGACAATTCCAGCCCTGGGGCTGAAGCTAATCCACAGGTAATCCCTTAGACCTTTTTATAATTTAGGTATAGATACCCATATTCGATTGTGTCTCTTTCGATCTCTGAAGATTTGTCTTCTTTCCTTTTTCAGGACACTACTGAAAGTTCTCCGCCAAGGACCTCTGAAACGCTGGAATCTGCTGAACTTAGCAGGCCTCAGGAAAAAGGCTTGGGAAATGACGAAGCCCATACTGAGAATGAGGCCAATGCTGAAACGGTAGAAAAACCAACAGAGGAACCTCTGGTGGAGGAACAACAGCCAGAAGCGGTTCAGGTGGTGGATCTGTCAGAAGAGAATCATGAAGAAAGGGACCAAGGTAATGCTGGCGAAGAAAATCAAGGTGCTGCTGACGAAGAGAACCAAGGTGGCACTGGCGAAGGGCACCAGGGTGATGCTAGCGAAGAACGCCAAGGTGACGCTAGCGAAGAACGCCAAGGTGACGCTAGCGAAGAGCACCAAGTCGACGCTGGTGCTGCCCCAGTCCGGGTCGAAGAGCAACAAGTCGAGGCACCTAGCATTCAACAGCCTCAAACCCAAGACAATGCTGTTGCAAGGGTTACCTCAACGAAGCACAGGTCGAAAGAGGCCTTGGAACTCTTGAAACAAACTGACCCTGTTAGCTATCTCAACGCAATCATCGAGAGCAAGAGTTCGTCTGACGCTAGTCAGGAAGTTCCTACCCTGTCGGGGAAGTCTACTGAAACTTCTCCCCTTGATGATGCTTTGGCGAAGGTTAAGGCCCAGTTCTTCAAGAGGGACTTGATGAAGACTTTAGAGGGGGACCCCACTGCTCCATCATGCTTGAAGGATGTCTTGAATGCTGTCGACTTTGAAGCTGTAGCCCCAGAAGTTTCAAGCTTGATCATGGAGTTACACTCTATGATTGATCAAGTCTCAGCAGATTACAGGCGCCAAAGGGGGTTTAACAGTCAGCTTGAGGTGTTGTATGGCAAAAGCTCCTCTGCGTGGACTGCTGTTTCGGATACGACTTCTCGAATTGCGGAGTTGTCGAAGCAAAGAGCATCTACGCAGGAAGAAGTCGATGCCATTGATCGAGAGAACGCTTCCTTCCGGGCACAAATCGAAGAAATAGAGGCGAAGATAAACGCCAATACTGTACGCAAGGAGGAACTTCTTTCGACCATCTCAGACACCGAGAGCCAAACTGAGATCAAACAAGGCCTGGAATTCGCTGAGAGGGCCCAAAGCCTCGACGCTCAGATTGCCAAACTAGTGCAGGAGAACGCCTGGTGCAAGAAAAGGTTGGAGCTGCAGCAAGCCAAGTATCTTCGACTCAAGAACTCTCTTTCCTTTTGATTGATTCTCTTTTGTAACCATATTTTGTAATCCATATTCGACAACAATTGCCATCTTGGCTGAAATTTATAAAATTTCCATTTTGGCATTTTTATGGTTAATTTAGTCTTGTTCTTTTATTATTTTATTTTTATCTCTTGAAGTATAGGTTTGTATTTTTTCAAATATTTACCATTTACTCTCAAGAGCCTTTTATCTCCACCTAACTCTTCGACTTCATAGGCTCCACCAGAAAAAGTTTGGACAACTCTGAAGGGTCCTTCCCATTTGGGTGACCATTTCCCCATGCTTCGATCCCTTCGATCCATGGGAAGAATTACCTTCCAAACTAGTTCTTCAGGCAAAAATACCTTAGGTTTTACCTTTTTATTATAAGAGTCCTCTACTCTTTTCTTCTGAAGCCTGAGTAGGTCGAGAGCGCGTAATCTCTCTTCGTCTAAATCCACCAGTTCGTCTAACATCATGTTCCAATATACTTCAGAAGGAATATCATAATGCCTCTGAACCCTTGCAGATTGAAGACAAATTTCTGCTGGCAACACTGCATCATGGCCAAAAGTTAGCCTATACGGTGTTGTACCAGTGGCTTCTTTTGGGGACGTTCGACAAGCCCATAAAATCTGGTCTAACGTCTTATGCCAATTCTTTGGTTTCTTCCCAACATGTTTCTTTATCAAGCCAATCACCACTTTGTTAGCTGCTTCGACTTGACCATTCGCCTGTGCATAATAAGGCGTGGATGTTAGGAGTTTGAAACCTGTTTCCTGAGCAAATTCCTGCATCTTTCGACCAGTGAAAACTGACCCTTGATCAGTTGTTATCGTCTCAGGGATTCCATACCTAAAGATAATGTTCTTTTGAATAAATTCAATGACATTTTCTTGGTCTACATTGACTAAAGGGATAGCTTCGATCCACTTAGTAAAATAATCAATGCCTACCAATATGTATTTCTGACTCTTTGATGATGCTGGTCGAATCTCTCCAATGAGATCCAACGCCCATCCTCTAAAAGGCCAAGGCTTCACTATCGAGTGAAGTTCGCTTGCTGGCACATGTTGGATGCCTGTATGAACTTGACATTCTTGACAACCCTTGGCGAACTCAACACAATCTTTCAGCATAGTGGGCCAATATAGTCCTTGTCGAAACAACATCCATTTCATCTTATGGCCTGCTTGGTGAGCCCCACATGCTCCAGCATGCGTAGTCGAAAGGGCTATGTATGCTTCAGTTTCACTTAAACATTTCAGCAACACCCCTTCAGGCGTCTTCTTGAATAACTCATTACCCATGAGTACATAACTCAACGCCCTGTATTTTGTTTTTCGTTCTGTCGAAGCTCCTGGATTTTGAAGATAGTCCACAATGGGCTTCCTCCAATCTTGCTCTGACAAATTATCAATGAACGAAATCTCGAAGTTACTGTGATCAGCATATCCTAGTCTCGTCGATTCCAAGTCTGATGGTGATAGACAAGTTGCTTTTATCTTTTCTCGAACTTCGATTGCTCTTTGTAATCTCGTTTTTGAAATCTTATACCCAGATGCAATTTGTGCCAAGTCATTGGCTATTTGATTTTCGACTCTGGGTATGTGTCGAATATTGATCATTTCAAATTTTTTCAATAAACGATTTGCTATCACAAAGTACATAATGAGATTCTCTCTTATGCATTTATATTCCTTTGTGACTTGCTTAATGACTAACTCTGAGTCTCCCATGATTTTGACTCGAGTTGCCCCCAATTCCAACAATATCTCAAGGCCAGTAATTAGAGCTTCATACTCAGCCTCATTGTTCGAACAAGAACCTGATATTTTGTACTTGAATGTTGTTGGAATTTTATCTGGAGAAATAATCAAGACTCCTACCCCTGTTCCATCTTTATGGCTGGAACCATCGAAGTAGAATTTCCAAGGCTCTATCTCCACATAACTAATATCCTCAACTTGAATTGAGTGGTCGACTATAAAGTCTGCCACCACTTGTCCTTTTACTGCCTTAAGAGGCATAAAGGTCAAGGAGTATTCAGTTAATGCTAATGCCCACTTGCCAATTCGACTATGCAAGATAGGTTTCGACAACATATATTTGAAAACATCAAAATGAGACGAAACATAAACATCAACTGGTTTTATATATTGCTTGAGTTTTGTACAAGAGAAATACAGACATAGACACAATTTTTCAACTTCACTATATCTAGTTTCTGCATCATTCAAAACTCTACTGAGATAATAAATGGGTCTTTCGACTCCATTCTCATCCTCTTGGGCTAACATGCTTCCCAGAGTTTTGTCGGATGCAGCTATGTACAATCTCATACTCCTATTGCTACAAGGAGGCACCAAAATAGGTGGCTTAGTGAGGTACCCTTTGATTTTGTCGAAGGCTTCTTGTTGCTCTTTCCCCCATTCGAACCCCTCTTTATTCAGTCGAAGTAAGGGTGAAAAGGCCTGAGCTTTCCCACTTAGATTAGATATAAACCTCCTTAAGAAATTTATCTTGCCTAAGAGAGATTGCAATTCCTTCTTATTCGATGGCGCTTTCGCTTCTAGAATTGCCTTCATCTTGTTCTGGTTGATTTCGATTCCTTTCTTGTGGACAACGAAGCCCAAGAAATCTCCAGCTTTCACACAGAACGCACACTTCAAAGGGTTCATCTTCAGACCATGTTCTCTCATTCTTTCGAATGATTGTCGAAGGTGGTCAATATGATTCTTCCTGGAAACAGATTTTATAACAATATCATCAATATATACTTGCATAAAAGTGTTAATAAAATCATGGAAGATAGTATTCATTGCTCGTTGGTATGTTGCCCCAGCGTTCTTTAGGCCAAAAGGCATCACTACCCATTCGTAAGTGCCTAAGGCCCCAGGGCATCGAAAAGCTGTTTTCGACACATCCTCTTCAGCAATGAATATTTGATTATATCCTGAATAACCATCGAGCATACTCAGGTATTCATAGCCAGCGGTAGAATCGACTAGCATTTCCGCCACAGACATAGGATATTCATCTTTGGGGGTGGCAGCATTCAAATCTCTGAAATCTATGCACACCCTTAACGTACCATTTTTCTTAATTACTGGCACAATATTTGCAATCCATTCGACATACCTTGTAACACAGATGAATTTGCATTTCAGAAGTCTTTCGACCTCCGTTTTGATCTTCGACAGTATTTCTGGAGCGAAGCGCCTTGGATTTTGCTTGATTGGCTTCTTCCCAGGTTTGATTGGCAACTGAAGTTCTACCAATCCTCTGTCGAGACCAGGCATTTCGTCATAATCCCATGCAAAACAGTCTTTAAACTCTTTCAGCAATTGGATTACTTCCAACCTAAGTTCTGGATCGATTTTGGCGCTGATGTAAGTTGGCCTTTTCTATGATCCTTCGCCTAAGTTGATTTCTTCTAAAGGGTCTTGTGCTAACATTTTGATGTTGTTCGCCAAGGGGTCCTTTTCGAAGCCCAAAGGCTCATCGTCATAGATGGCGTCGAGCCTCTGTTCCTGCATTTCTTCTGGCATGATATCAGGAGGTTTTGGATCGAAATCCTTTCCTGGGCCTACAGCAGATAATTGTTGATCATTGGCCTGTGTGGCCATGTACTTTACTTCGGCTTCGAGAGCCGTTATCATCTTGGTTTCGGCTACATAAGCCGAAATTCGCTTCAAAGATTGCGACTCAGTCATTATCACCGAATTCGCTTCCCCAACCAGTTGGTTGGATATCAGTTAACCCACTGAAGTCTATGTGGGACAAGTATTCTCTGTCCCATTGGAAACCATGCTCAGGATGCAGGTATAGGGAACAAAAAGTGTTTGGCGCTGGCGCCATGTCGAAGTCAGGTGTTGGACATGGCCCTATGTGAGCCAAGTTTTTGTCGAAATCTGCCAAACCCAGGTGATTCACTTCGCCAAGGTAATAGCTTTGATCTGCCTCTATGTTTTCGACCATCCCATCTGGACGCCATAGCAGCAGCCTTTGGTGCATTGATGAAGGCACAGCGCCAACACCATGAATCCATTCACGGCCTAACAAAAGATTGTAGTTAGGTTTGGCCGATATGACCATGAACATCGTTGGTCGAAGGATAGAGCCTACTTTGATATCTAGCTGGATCACTCCCATGGTGGTCCCTATGCCGCCCTCATAGTTCGACAAGACCATGTTGTGAGGCTTAATTTCCTCATCCCTTTTGCCAATTTTCCTTAGCATAGAGTGAGGGATAATATTGATGGTTGCCCCACAATCGACCAATATTTTGTTCACAGTAGTTTCTTCGAGTTTAGCCCTTATGAATAAAGGCTTGAGGTGATTTTTCATCGCCTCTGTAGGTGGCTCGAAGAAGCCATTTTGTTCCTCAATAGTGCCATTGTCCATGACAAAATAGCACACTGGCCTATGTTTGGCCATTTCTCGCTCCACTTCCCAGTCACTTGCTTCGACTTCTACCTGTCGATTGAATTCTCTGGGCAGCACTGAAACGATATTCACCATTATGTCCAAAGTATCGTCAGATTCAGCTTCGTCCTTGTCTTCGACTTCACTCTGGTTAGGCCAAACTAGCCTGTTGGTTACTGGCTCTCTCTCTAGAGGCTTCCTTTGTTTCCTTTGAGGAACATTCGAACTAGTTTCTGCCTTAGGTTCGTTGGCAGCCTCCCTTTCAGCTTTTCGTCTCCTTTGATATCTCCTCCATTGAGATCGAGACATAGGATTTTTACCTTTGTAGTTGCTGGACACTTGTGCAACCTTAGGTGCAGCAACTTGAGGCTCTTTCTTTTGAGTCAAGGAGGAACCTCTTGGTACATCGAAAGAATGCCATTTCTCTTCACTTGGCCTTTTCCGGCCAGAGGTTTTGTACCAAGTGTCTACTGGCACATTTGTTGGAGGCCTAAAAGTCAATGGCCTCTTTTCTTGGTTAGAACCTCTTCTGGGATCATGTCGAAGGTCAACATTCTCCCTTCTCTTATTCGCTGCTCTTACGCCTTGAATGTGCTCAGCAGCCTTTTTATCAAAGATCGAACTGCATCTTGGACACAGCATCACCTCTGATTTCTTTTTCTGGCATCTTTGTAGAAAATCTGCCAAGTTTTCATTTTCCCGAGGGAAAGCAGTCTTATTAGCTTGTTCTTGCCTTATGGCCTCTTCTGATGCTTTTGGGTCAGAAAGTTCAACCATGTTGATATTCATTGTATCTTTGTTAGCAAGAGTTAACTGCTTCATTTGTATCTCCAGATTCTCCGTCTGGCCTTGAACAGTGGCCAAGTGGGAACTGGGTTTTGATCCAGTTTTTTGTGCTTCAGCGGTCTCCGACTTCGGGTTTTCGACCGCTTTCTGGACAACTTCAATTGTCTTCCTGGATAAATTTCCAGAAAAACTGCCAAAGATTGGCATGTTGATGTGGTCCTTTGAGACTTCGACCATGGTAATTCCTGGCTTCTTCGACTGGATCCTGGTTGCCTCTATCACGTTCACCTCAGAGGGTTCAGCATAGTGGGCTTCAGCCTTCAATGGATTGGAGTCGACAGCCATGGGGGATTTGTCAGCAAACTTCAATCTCCCTTCTTCAATAGCGTCTTGCACAAGATTCCTGAAAAGAAAACATTGAGAAGTTTTATGGCCCAAAAAATTATGATATTTGCAAAAACCTCTCTTCTTTCTTTGATCAAGAGGAGGCACTTTTACCCCTGGGGGTACTATCATTTGGCCATCTTTAACTAGCAAGTCGAATATTTCATCACATTTTGTGATGTCAAAACTATAAGTCTTTTTTGGGAACCTATCGTTGGTCCTTTCTGGACCAATAGGATTTTTCCCATTTGAGGGGACTAACTGTTTACAAGAGTATGATGGCCCTTGTTTCAGTTTTGCTAAGTCGACTTCTCCTTCTTCGACAGTTAAAGTATCGTCGAAGGATTCTAGATCTTCGTCATCCATCTCAACGTACGCTATCCTCTCTCTCTTGTGAGTTTTCGTTGCCTTAGCTTTTTCAGCTTTGAGGCGTTCTACCTGTCGAACTCTATCGGCCAGTTGGGCCATGTCTCTTAGGTACTGGGTGTCTAGCTTCTTCCTAATGGAATAATCTAAACCGCCTGCGGCTATTTCGACCAACTCATGTTCTGGCACTTGTGTAAAACATCTCGCCTTGAGCAACCTAAACCTATTCAGATATTCGTCTATAGGTTCAGTGAAACGTCTCTTCACACTGGCCAGTTCTTTCAGGCTTATCTTGGTTTGCCCCATGTAGAATTGTTCATGGAACAATCTTTCCAACTGGGTCCAATGATGGATCGAATTGGGGGGGAGAGTTGTAAACCAAGTAAAAGCGTTCTTGGTTAAAGAACTTGGGAAGTACTTGATCCTTAGGTTTTCGTTATTCGAAATGTCTCCTGCTTCGATCAAGTATCTCGCCACGTGCTCGACAGTAGATTCTGTCGTGTCCCCTGAGAACTTAGTAAATTTGGGGACTTTGCATCTAGGAGGTAAGTCTGTTTGTAACACGTATTCTGACAATGGAGATGTAAAGTTGGGCCTTCGAAAGCCCATGTTCATCCCATTCTGAGTCATGATCCTTTCAATCATGGTTGCCAGATTGTTTTCCAAACCCATGTTTTGGTATTGGATATGCTGAACCACTTCGTCAGCATTTTGGTTTCTGTTAACTAACCTTACCTCTGGGGTTATTACCCTAGGTTCCTCGACAGGTTGTTCCAATCGTGCCCTAAGGTTTTCTTCGACAGGCTGTTGAGCCTGGTTAATGGTGGTTTCTTCCTCTAAAAATATCCCCTGGTTTCCCCTTATTTGCGCCCTTTGGGGCTGTCGAATAGGTTGGGGTACTCCAAAGAAGTCAGCCAAACGCGTCATTTGCGCTGTCACTTGCTGATTCGATTGAGTAGTGTTTTGTATTAGAGGGTTTAGCACCGTACTCAAAGTTTGTGCCAACATTTGCACCATATCATGGTTGCTTTCGTCCATTTGTTGCCTCAAGACTGCTGTCGAGGCATTTGTAAGGCCATGGGCTACTTGGGACGTTCCTCCTAAGAGTTGGGTCCTATTTCTATTCGCCATGCCTACTCCAGAGCCTTGGAGTGGCGAAGAGGCACTCACTAAAGGGTCTGAAACGGTGGACGCAGCATTCGTCAGGCTTGCCACTTCAGAAGTTGGCATACCATAGAATGGAATAAATCCTGGGGGAACCAAAGGCCTTGTGCCTAAATTTCCCCTTGGTGGGGGAGTTCCCAAAGGCATCCTGGGGCCTGTTAACGAAGGTATTGGCCCCGTGGTTGTGACCGATACTGCTGGTGTCGAACCAACATTTGTCGCTTCACTTACGGTCGTACTAACCGTTGCTCCCACACTCGTTTGTGGGATTTCGTTAGTGTTTGGCGGATTCGCCATCTCTCCCCTTCTTCTGGCAGTATTGTTATCGTTAGTGTATATTCTACCACTTCTCAATAACATACAACTCGAAAAGATGAGATTATTTTCAACAATCAACACACAGTCCCACTAGGTGTGCCAAATTGTTTACCTTGGGTTTTGGTAAACAACCGCTGATCCTCCAAATGGTTACTTATTTGGTTACTCGCAGGATCAATCTGATCGATCCTGCGAGTAACCAAATAAGTAACCATTTGGAGGATCAGCGGTTGTTTACCAAAACCCAAGGTAAACAAATTCCCACCCCAATTTGTTTACCTTGGGTTTTGGTAAACAACCGCTGATCCTCCAAATGGTTACTTATTTGGTTACTCGCAGGATCGATCAGATTGATCCTAGGACATAGGTTGATTTTGAAGTTTGATTAAATTGGATAAGGCTTTAATTAAAGAGGTTTCAAGTAAATTGCATGAAGAAAGGACTTGGTAAAATAAACAAGGCTTAAAGTAAAAAGGCTTCGACAAGAATGTAAAGAGGAAAGCAAGTAAATTTCTGGAAAAGTAAATGACTTTGATTAATAAAATTGGTGTTTCACACATACATTTCTCAACAATTCTTTCTCACACGCTGGGTACTCGAATCTATATGAGTGACTTTGTATAGAATTGTGAACACACGCGAGAAACTACATGACTACTATTATTTATACTAAAACATCCCAAGTAACCGTCGGGCAGTTACACTGCTTCGAGATCAATCCACTTGGCACGCTCTCCACGTTCGACGCTCCAGATCCTTGCACGTTTGCACGTGGTAACTGCTGGAAACCGTTTTCCCTCCAAACGCTTGAATTTCAAACTGCTCCACTCTGAACCATCGAACACTTTCGTCAAGAGACATCTTCGACGAGAAACTCCTTCGACGTCGAAGGCAACCAGCCTTCTTCCTTGGAAGAAATCTTCTAAGTACTTTGCCATCTTTCGACGGTCATTTCGACAGACTTAGCCAATCGAAAACATCTTTCAGCTTTTAATGGCTGACATTAATAAAACAAGAGTGTCGAATTTAGGAGCCAACAATGATTTCCTTGCAGGATTTGTTTACAACCTGTGATACGGTGGCCATAACCGGGACTATTTTTCCTTTTTTAGGAATTTGCTGGTTTGCGTTTTGCGTTTTTGTTTGCAAAATGTCGCGGTAAGCAAGAGTCGCCACCGTCTTTTATTTTATCCAACAAGGAAAGGAAAAAAGAACAGAAAAATTCCATTTTTGAGATATTTCTGAGTACGGGGGGTAGATTATAGAAAGGGAAGGTATTAGCACCCTTTCTATCCGTATTTATCTACGGGCTCTTAGGTACTTGCTCATCATTTTCAAAATTGTTTTCTTTGTGTTTGCGTGATTTGAAAAGTTTTTGTTTTGACTTCGATTTAACTCTTGCTTCTGTCTTCAAGAGTGTAATAAAGTGTTTTTGAAAACTTTGTTTGTAAAGGAGTGTAAGTGTGAAAAATTTGTTTTGATTGAGCAAGTACTTAAGAACTAATCTACCTACTCGGGAAAAAAATCGTTCTATGTTCGTTTCCTTTAGACAGCGCTATCCCCCTATTAGTGAGTAAGTAGCATCATCGTTGGAGTTTTGAGGGTCAATTCGAAAGGGAGGTACGGTCACTAAAGCAATGTTAGGACGTCTTAGTAATAACCCTAATGTCTTAGATCAATTATTCGAGGCAATAATTCCGACGCAACCATTCTGAGGCAACTTTTCCGAATCGGGACTTTGATCTTTGTTTGGACAAAAGGACGACCACTAAAGCATCCTATACTCAATGACCGTTTACCGAAGGCAACCAAGTGGGAGTGTACCCTAGGAGTGCGTGTTAGAACATAGTTTGATTCTACAACCCTTGATTAGAGTTTTGATGATAACAAAATACAAAGAATAAATTATTTCAAAGATATATAAAAAGAACAATTATGCTCCTTAAAATTATGTTTTGTATATGCAGAAGTTATGATGGAATCAGCATCAGAAGATCAACAACCTGTGCTACACGCTGAAGCTACCAGATTATACGCTGAAGCTTGATGACCAGAATCTGCGCCTAAACTAATACACTCTGACTTTGATCAAAGACATCTTTACCAAGTCATCAACACTCTGAAGCGTTATTAGCATATACAATAAAGAATACTCTTAAGCGTTACTGGTTATTCAAGACATAATTAAATGCTAACGGCTTTCTTCAGACAAAGATCTTCTACAAAAGGAAAGTGCATTATTATCATTAAACCTGCTTTATGGACAACGTATCCTTGCTTTCCTATATAAACAGGTTTGTTGTGAAAAGAAGCACGTACGTACACACTCAAAATTTGCCAAGCTATCCAAACCACGCATATTCAAAGCTTTAGTAAATTCATTTTATTCCAAGCTTATTTTGTGTAATTATCAAAGTTGTGATATACAGTTTTGTAAGAAAACAACAACACACACTTGTTCAATTCTTTTGTAAAAGAAGTTCCTTGAGATTAACCGGATTGTGGTTGTACTCAAGAAGACTTTAACAGTTGTTAAAGTAGCTGTTGTAATCCTTTGAGAATAGTGGAGTAGTTTGAGATCAAACGAACCAGGATAAAAATACTGTGTTATTAAGACTTTTGATTTAAGTTTTACAATTCAACCCCCCCCCCCCCCCTTCTTGTGTTTTTCACATCTTCAATTGGTATCAGAGCGCCTGGTTCTGAGCTTTAACACTTAACTGTGTCAGTACAAGATCCAGCGTCAAAAAAACACAATGGCAAGACCAAGTTAAAACATCAGCAATGACAACAATGAAGAAAGGGACAGATTCAGTGGCAAACCTCCAGTCTTTGATGGAGAAAACTTTGACTACTGGAAAGACAGAATTGAGAGTTTCTTTCTGGCCCATGATGCTGATCTGTGGGACATGGTGACTGATGGATACATGCACCCAGTGGATGGACGTGGTCAGAAGATTGACAGGAAAATGATGTTTGATCAGCAAAAGCGTGAGTTCAGAAATCATCACAAGGCCAGAACAATTCTTCTCAGTGCCATCTCATATTCAGAATATGAGAAAAATATCAAACAGAGAAACTGCCAAGAATATGTTTGATTCTCTGAGAATGACGCGTGAAGGCAACATTCAAGTCAAAGAAACCAAAGCCCTTGCGCTCATTCAGAAGTATGAGGCATTCAAGATGGAAAACAGTGAATCAATAGAAACTGTGTTTTCAAGATTCCAAATTCTTGTTTCTGGTCTAAAAGTTCTTGACAAAGGATATTCCACTGCTGATCACGTCAAAAAGATCATCAGAAGCTTGCCAAAACAGTGGAGGCCAATGGTCACAGCGCTTAAGCTAGCCAAGGATCTCAACAAAATCCATCTGGAGGAACTTGTCAGCTCCCTCAGAAGTTACAAGATAGAGCTAGAAGCAGATGAACCTCAAAAGCAAGGTAAGCCATTGTCTTTAAAATCTAACAGAAAATCTGAATCCAATGTTTTACAGGCTGTGGAAGAAACCTTTGATGGATCCTCCTCAGAAGAAGATGAATTGTCTCTTCTCTCCAGAAGGGTGAACCAACTGTGGAAGCAGAGGCAAAAGGAAGTTCAGGAATCCCAGAAGATCAGAAAATCAGAATGAATCTTCCTCCAGATATAGAAAGTCAGAATCGTCCTCTGGACACAAAAGATCTGAAGGCTCTTCAGGATACAGAAAGCCAAATAAAAAATACATCATCTACTATGAGTGTAACGAGAAAGGGCACTACAAAAGTGATTTCCCAGAGCTTCAGAAGGAGAAGCCCAAAAAGAAGTTTGGCAAGGAAAAGAAGAAAAGTCAACAAAAATACCTTTTTTGTCAAAGCTTCATACATAAACATGGAATACCAAATTGAGATGAGACTAAAAGGGTTGCTTAGAGGACATCTCAAGATTTCTAAAAAGTCCAAGAACACCTTCAAAGAGTCAAAATTGAGGAAGTTAGGCATTGGTGAAGTTGACATTTTTTGCAAAATTGTCAAAAGTCAACTATACCTCAAATTGCAATTTTTTCTAAATGGGCATAACTTTTTGCAATTGTCTTGAGTTGGTAGAATGGTCCACGAGCCCTAGATCTTTCCACTTGTCTTTATCTTATTTTTATTATTTATTTTTGATTTTTATTTGAATTAAATCAATTTTAATCAAAACAAATCATGAAAAAATATAAAACATTAAAACCTCAAGATATTGTGCATGTTTCAGGTCTTATATCCAGTTGGCAAGTGATTGAATTCGTGCAAGGCCTTTGTGTGCACAAAAAGATTGAGTTTGATCTATTTTTGGAAGGATCTTCAAGTGAATCAAATCCATATCAAAGGCAATAATTGGTGAAGATTGAGATCATGTTTACAACCCTAATTCATTCCTCAGTATATAGGGGGCACTTGCAGACCTAAAACAAAAGGTTTTGGAGGCGTGAGAAGGCATAAACAAACTTGAAAAAAAAACCAAATAAAAGTGGTAATTCGTTTTGCTATTTCCAGGCATTTTCAAGACCCTCTAGCCATCTCATTCGATTCCTGGGATTGCAAGGAACCTGTACCAATCAAGAACAAGCACTTTCAGGCGCTAGAACTCACTGTAAGTCAGCCATGACTTTGGTTTATTTTAGAAATCGAATTATATGATCCTGGCATCTATAGCATGAAATAATTATACATTCTTTCTCCTTGAAACATTTCCAAACTATCCATAACATTTAATTGTGTTTTCATGGATTGTATCAAAATTTGCCATTGTTAGGTTTTCTTGGTTCGTTTTGGGGATTTCTCATACAGGTGAAATTGGCCTAAATGGAAGAGGTCATTGTGACCAGCGGGTCAAACTCAGCTGATTCTGGGTTTGATCCCAGGCGTGACCCTCTGGCATTCTTTCCCTTTGTTTTCACCAGATCCAGCGCCTACATCTGCTGGAAGTCGGTTTCTGATTTCACCAACCAGGACCAGATCAAGCCTCCTCTGGGCGTCATCCTCTGAATCCATCAGTCCCAGCCAGATCCAGCGCACCTCATCTTCTGATGGTCATAATCTGCTGGATCCACTAGCCAGGAGCAGGTCCGGTATCACCATCCTCTGGACCATCATCTTCTGGTCACCATCATCTTCTGGATCATCATCCTCTGATCAGAGCCGCTGATACCAGGCCACTTTTTTCTTTTATTCTTTTATATTTTCTTTATTTATTTTATTTGTTTTTTCTTACTAACAACAAAATTAATTCTTTTTTTATTAAAAAATCACAAAAATAATATTTTTCACCCAATTAGATTTAGGATATTTATTTTTATAAATTAATTAATTTAATTAGGATATTTAATTTTAGGTGACTTTAATTATTTTGTAAAATAAATTAAAATAAATTAGAACAATTAGGGTTTTAGCCTAACTTAATTCTATTTTCTTTTTTCTTAAAATAACCAAAAATACAAAAATAGGCCATGTAAATTATTTTCTTTAATTAATTTAATTACTAATTAATTTTGCATTTAATTTAAAAACCTAATTCTTTCTTCTTAAAAATGATTAAAAACAACAAAAACAATTTTTTCTTACAATTAGGTTAGAAGGGGTCAAAACCCTAATTTTCTTATCGTTCTTAATTTCATCGCGCGCGCTTTGTTATTTTATTTTGCCATATTAATGTAATTGCTCACAAGTTGTAATAGATTAATTATGACCTTTTACTTTCATTTATCGTTTTCTTTAAGGGTTTGTTTTTGGCTATGTAAATACCCGAAGCCTTGTAATAGCGTAGCTTATTTTCTGCATTTTAAATTCCACAAATATTAACTGTTAGATGTATGAATATTAGGAATGCATGACAAGAATGTATGATTAACTTTAAAACGGTTAGCTAACCCTAAATGTGCAAAGATAATAACTCAAAATTGAATCACTCGCACATGCGCACTCCTAGGGTATACTCTCACTCCGGTTGCCTTCGGTAAACGGTCATTAGGTATAGGATGATTTAGTGGTCACTCTCTTGTCTAAACAAATATCAAAGTCCCGTTCGGAAAAATTGCCTCGAAAAGATTGCCTCAGATATGTTGCCTCGAATAATTGATCTAAGACATTAGGGTTATTACTAAGACGTCCTAACATTGCTTTAGTGATCGTACGTCCCTTTTGAATTGACCCTCAAAACTCCAACGACGGTGCTACCTACTCACTAATTGTGGGATAGTACTGTCTAAAGGAAACAAACATAGAACAATTCTCTTTTTTCGAGTAGGTAAAATCTTAAGTACTTGCTCAACCCAAACAAACTTTTCCACACTTACACTCTTTTCAAACAAAGCTTTCAAAAACACTTCGTAACACTCTTGAAGATAGAAGCAAGGGTTAAATCGAAGTCGAATTTTTTTTTCAAATCAAACACACACAAGAAAATTTTGAAAATGATGAGCAAGTACCTAAGAGCCCGTGGAAAACCACGGATAGAAAGGGTGCTAATACCTTCCCTTTCTATAATCTACCCCCCGTACTCAAAATCTCGAAAAAGGAATTTTTCTGTGCTTTTTTCCTTTCCAATTGGATAAAATAAAAGTAGGTGGCGACTCTTGCTTATCGCGACATTTTGCAAACACAAACGCAAAACGCAAACCAACATTTCAAAACAGTCTGGTTCTGGCCACCGTATCACAGAACTGGCGACTCTGCTGGGGATAATAAGTGGGGTATACCTTAGGATTAGTTCATCATATTGCTTATATTGTTTGATTTGATTTCTTTATCTTTGTGGGCTTTGTATCGGAGTTACTATAGATCCTAACTCGAATCTAGGGAACATCTTTTAGGTAAGTAGCAATAAACTGTGAGGGAACTGTATGACGTAGACCGATAAGGTTGAAGCAGTAGCTGCGTTGATATGGCACATTAGTTGGTACTGGTATCCCTTGTGGAGCAACAAGGAGAATACGGGGCTGTTATATGGGTCGTTAAGCATCAACTGACCTTAGAACCTATAATTGACCAACTTGGCCATAGGAAGTAGTGAGATAGCCGGCCTCGGCATAGAGCTGGGAACTGGTTGATACTCGATACTACACTCATTGAGACCATACTCTCGAGATAGTTCTGGCCGCATGAAAAGATTACGTGAGTTGAAACCATGACCGATGGAGGATGGTCAGTGATATTGAGAACCTCTAGAACCCGGTTACTATTATTAGGACAGGTTGAACCAACTTAACTTCAAGAGGGTAGTACCTAGACTCCATGCAAGCCTGAAACTTAAGGGCTATTGTGTGACTTGTTTTCCTTTACCATGTTTGTTCCCTACTATACCTGTTGTGTGTTTTGTCATGACATCATGCATTATGACATATCATGCATATTTCACTCGACTAATGTGATCGGTGGAAATAGAACTGACTGTTTTGGAATGCTGGTTCGCGAAATGTCGCGGAAGCAAGAGTCGCCACCGTCTTTTATGTTCTCCAACATGGAAAGGACAAAATCACAACAAAATTCCTTATGAGAATGTTTCTCGGTTCGGGAGGTAGATTTATAGAAAGGGAAGATGTTAGCACCCTTTCTATCCGTGGTTATCCACGGGCTCTTAGGTACTTGCTCTTATGTTTTCAAAAATGTTTGCTTTTCAAATGTGTGTGGGTTTTGAAAAAAAGTTCGTTTGAAAACTTCTAGGTAACTCTTGTATCAGTCCTCAAGAGTGTATGAAGTATTGTTTGAAAACTTTTTGAAAGTGTAATGTGTGAAAAGTATTTTGTTTGTTTTTGAAAAGAGCAAGTACCCATGAGTCATCTACCTACCCTAAGGAATTAAGTTGTGTAAGAGTCCTTTAGATAGTGCTATCCCACCATTGAGAGGTAGGCAGCACCATCGTTGGAGGTATTCGGGTCAATTCGATTATCGGGACAGTGTGGTCACCGAAGCAATGGTAGGACACCTTAGAAGTAACCCTAATGTCCTAGATCCTTTTTATCCGAGGCAACCGTTTCGAGGCAACTGGATCTTTAGACAAAGGGCGACCTCTAAGATGTCCTATACTTGATGACCACGTTTTGAGGCAACGAGTGAAGCGTACCCTAGAAGTGGCATGTGCTTTGTGTGTTGTTTTTCAGTTAATTGTTTTTTGTACATGTTATTTGTGAGCTACGGATTAATTTTATTTACATACATTCTTTCATGCATTTAACAGTTAGGGGTGCGGAAAGTAAATTGCGGAAAGATAAATTCTACGCTATTACAAGGCGCGGGTCTATACATCGCCAATAATATAAAGACCCGTTTTGGTAAATAAGTACGAGAAATTAAATAAAGCAGTAAACCTAATTACTATTACATTCTTGAAGCAGTTACATAATAATCAGAATAAAATAAATGCGCGCGGATAAAAATTAATCGGGAACGTTCTAAGGGTTTTGACCCTTTTAAGAAAAGAAATTGAATTTTTTGTCTTTTTTGTGATTAAATGAAATTAATAACTAATAATTAAAATAATTAATTAATTTATTAAAAGAAAATATTTTTTGTGTTTTTTATGTTTTTAATGAAAATAAAATAAAGGAATTAAAATTCAAAGTTAATAAAACCTAATTCTAAACTTATTTTAATTATAAAAAAAGTTAAAGTTGCCTAATTAAACTATTTTATTTATTTTACAAAAATAAAATGAAATTAATAATATTAGTTCTTTTTTTGATTTTTTATGAAAACATTAATTGGTTAATTGTTAATAAAAAATAAGACAAATAAAATATAAAAAAGAAAAAATGCAAACCCAAGAGGGGGGTTTTGGGCCAAATAGGAGGTGTGTTGAATTTTGGCCCATTAAGAAGCCATGTTTGACTCTCCTTGATTGTCTAGAGCGTGTTTGACTTGGAACATGGTATTCCTCCCTCTCCTGGCCTTTGGATGACTGTCTGAGGACACATGGCATGTTGGATGTGTGAGTCTATGGTGGATTATTTGATGAGACGCTGCACACAAGCATAGGAAGAAAAATAATATGAAATTTGGTGGGGACCTGGGATCGAACCCAGGCCCCAAAGATTGCAAGCCACATCTCCAACCACTGCATCACTTATGCACGTTTGTTATAATAATAAGAAAATAACATAATATAAAACAAACGCACTATATGCTGAAAAAAGGAAAAAGCGCGCGCCCAATTTGAACCTGCCAATCATGTATTGCCACGCCCTTCGTCTTCAACCTTTCCTGTAAAATAAAAACACATAGCAGGGGTTTTAAACCCCCACAAAATGCCAATATTTTAAAAATAGCGATTAGGCGCTCATGCAATATAAATTGGGCGCGAGGTGTGTCTTAGATTCGTCTCATCCTGCTGGGCTTGACCATGTATGTCTTGAGGCTTAATTTTACACTTAGGCAAGAGCCCCAAATCACAAGCTCTGAAAAACCTAGAACTCAACAATGGTATTTCGCGTTTTAAGGCACCATAATCAAATTGAATTATATGGAAAGCTTCGTATGGATCCTGTGAGTACAATGCAATCAATAAAATATATTAAAAACGCATGAATGGATGATTGTAATTTTGAAAAAGAATGTAAATCGTATGACTTGTATAGCACGAGTTCTTGAGGTTTTTGGCTTGTTCTTGGCTGCAAACGATTCCTGGGGATGTAAGGAGTGTGTTTGGATCAAAAGGGAGGTTTGAATTATGCTGCAAAGTGGTTTTCAGTTTCACACTTTTCTCTTGAAAAATTGAAATTGGTTATGCTGCCTTTGAGTTTTCTAGGTCGTGAATTGGATTGGAAAGGCTTGCATATATGTCTAGCAATGAGAATCAATCCAAATAATGAACCTTTAAGCCTTGCAATGAAGTTTGAGATTTTGCCATGACCACCATTAAACAACTTGCCATATTTGCTCCAAATTTGAATTTTATGCTTGAAATAGGATGTACACGAAATTGGTATGTGTTTCATGATGCATCAAGGCTATTCAAACTCAAAGATATCCCTTAATTAACTTCTTTGATTTTTATTTGAATTTTAAAGATTTAAAATGAATTAAATCAAATAAAATTAAATAAAAATGGAAAAATTAATTTTTAATCTTGAAATAAATCATGGGACACGTGGATGGCATGACAAGGATGAATCAAGTGGAAAAAGTGGGCCCTTTTGTTAAAAAATGAAGTTTCAAGGATAGTTGACTTTGGCCATTTCACAAAAATTTCCCAACTTCTCCAATGCATATCTTGCTCAATTTTGATCATATGAACATGTTCTTGGACATTTTGGAAAGGCCTTGAAGTCCTCTAACCAATGCATTTGGTCCCATGTCATTTTGATTTACCAATCTCAAGTTATGGTCTTTGACTTAAAATGCCTTTTTGTTGACTTTTGAAAATGACCTATAATGTTGAAATTGATAACTTTTTGTGAGAGCATTTCTTGGACTTGGAATGTGAAGATGAGTTGTAGGAAATGTCATCCCCTTCAAAATGAGCATTGGATGGGATTTTTCTGATGAACCATGAAAAAGTTATGCCTTGGTCAAGTTACAATTGACTTTTCAGCTGTCCAAAAATAGAAACTTTTGCATCTTGATGATTTTTGAGCCATTCTTGTGGAATCATGGTAAAGACTTGACCAAATGATGATTGTGGCTTCAAAATAAGATGTTGACCAAAATTTTTGACTTTTGACTGCCAAATGACCATTTTGCCCCTACAGTTGACTGTGGAGAAATTAGGGTTTTTGACTGTGCAACTTTACCTTGTGAGCCTTGAAATTGACATGTAGGTGCTTGACAATGTATATGAGCATATGTGACTTGATTGAGCCCTTGAAAACTTCAACTTCCTTGCAAGAACCAAAACCCTAATTTGACTGGCTTAGGAGGGTGTTTGAACTGTGCAACCCTTGAGAGATCTTGAAGCATATTTAGATGATGCTTGTCAAAACTTTGAAGAATATGGGAGGGCAAATTTTGGGGTACAACAGTTGCCCCTGTTCAATCTTCTTAGACCTGAGGATGTAGATTGGCGCGCGTGCCTTTCGTGATCCGAAGGTGGAAGATGATTGAACACTAGAGTGCCCAGAAATTTGCACTCACATAGTAGAGTATCAGTAGTGTGATGGCGGGAATGGGCTTATAGATGCCATCTGGAGGTGTGACAGAACCTTGTCGGGAATGGGCTTATAGATTCCATTTGGAACTGTTGGTAAGTGGATGGGCTTATAGATGCCATCTAAGTGTCGATCGCGTAAGAGATTCCTTAGCGAGAACTTACGTACCTGAGAAAGAAAGATAATTACCTGGCCTGTTACAGGGGTTGATCTTCAAACTCTTCATGCAGACATGCCCTGGCTGGATACAGGTATCGAATCTACAATTGGTTGCTCACAGATGTGCCCTGGATGGATACAGGAATCGAATCTGGAATTAGTCGTCAACAGATATGCCCTGGCTGGATACAGGAATCGAATCTTCAAACTCTTCAGACGTGCCCTGGCTGGATACAGGAATCAAATCTGGAAATAGTCGTCAACAGATATGCCCTGGCTAGATACAGGAATCGAATCTTCAAACTCTTCAGACGTGCCTTGGCTGGATACAGGAATCGAATCTGGAAATAGTTGTCAACAGATATGCCCTGGCTGGATACAGGAATCGAATCTTCAAACTCTTCAGACGTGCCCTGGCTGGATACAGAAATCGAATCTGGAATTAGTCGTCAACAGATATGCCCTGGCTGGATACAGGAATCGAATCTTCAAACTCTTCAGACGTGCCCTGGCTGGATACAGGAATCGAATCTGGAAATAGTCGTCAATAGATATGCCCTGGCTGGATGCAGGAATAGAATCTTCAAACTCTTCAGACGTGCCCTGGCTGGATACAGGAAACAAATCTGGAAATAGTCGTTAACAGATATGCCCTGGCTGGATACAAGAATCGAATCTTCAAACTCTTCAGACGTGCCCTGGCTGGATACAGGAATCGAATCTGGAATTGATCGCTCACAGATATCCCCTGGCTAGATACAGGTATCGAATCTAGAATTGTGACAGTTGATAGTAATTATCTTTGGATTGACCTTTTTCCTGAAAAGGCAAAACGTCAGTTGTATGCAATGTATGAAATGCATGACGTCATGATGCTCTCAACAATATATGAGATTTGTGTTGTATGATGCGTATGCATGCTATAATGTATGAAGATGTGATGTTTATGAATGTATTCTCGTCTAGGAAAATAAATCCTTGACGAATGCCGGGAGCTTGAATCCTGGGCTGATGTTGAAGAGTGAAGTTCTTCATTTCCGCTGGGGATGATGGTTGCAAGAATAAACCGGTAGGAGAAGATGACTCCGTTGGGGAATAAACTTGTTGGAGAGATAGCTCTGCGGGGAATACTCTGTGGGAAGAGATACTTCGCTGAGGTTTGATGATAACTCCGTTGGGGATACCGTTGATGAGTTATGTTGGAAGATCCGATGAACTCCGCCGGGGATAGGAAGAACTTCGCCGAGGACGATCTTTCCGTGGTTCTTAGCTGAGGATAACCCAGTTATAAGCTCTGGTGGAGAATAACCTTTGAATAAAGTCCGGGAGACGTGTTCGTGCTTTGCAGGGGTAAGCTTCCAGAATCTACTGGGGATAAGCTTCCTACTAGGGAGATGGTTCAACTCTCCTGGGGAGACTTTTGAGACTGTACTGGGGAAGTGGCTCCACTGGGATGTCTGTATTCCGCCGAGGAACAATCTTAGAATAAGACTGTCGGGGATGCTTGCTTAGGAATATCTGCATACTCCACTGGGGAATATTGAGATTTTATGGGGATACCTAACTTCCTTGGGGACTGACAGTAGACTAACTCTGCTTGGGGAGAGTGTCGCTGACTTGCTGGAGATACTGTGTCTTTTCAGGGCTGATGGGGAGACCAACTCTGCTCGGAGGAGAGTATTGCTGAAATCTGGTCTTACTCTCGGGGAGTGAAGGTATCTTGGTTAAATTCTTCAGCCGAACCTACCTTGGTACCTTGGTGGACAAAGCAACTAGATCGCTTAGACAACTCATTATTGCCCCTGTTTCTGATGTCACCTGTAATTAATCCTTTGTTTCGTATTCGAATATTTATGAGTTAGCAATTAATGTCAAATGCATATATCAAAAATTGAACATTGGACGCTCTTTACAAAACAAAACAGAAAGAGGAAAAACAATTGGCAATTGGTCTGAAAAGTGAATTTATATTGATTTTTGAATTTGCCTGTAAATAGGCGTTTATGTACAAGAGGCTGACGTCCTAGTAAGAGAACACCGCCGAACAACAGAGTTTATACATTTTATGAAAAGGAAAACAAAAACAGCTATGTGAAAAATAATCCCACTGGGTTCCAACTCTGCTATCGCCTTTATGTCTTCAAATGTCTCATCACTTTGCTGCTTAGTTGAAGATGAAGCTGATTGATTGATGCCGTCTGAACCTCATAGTTGATGCCGAATTCTGGATGCAGGGTGATCCAATGAGACATAGTATTACGCTTTATCCCTAACTTTTGCCTGGACCTCCCTTTCGGGTTTTCAGTCCACCGGGATACCCATTTTTGCCCAAGCCGCCTTTTCAGGTTTTCGACTTACCGGGTGTACAGATTTTTTCATTTCATCCCTTATTTTTGCCCGAACCCTTTTGGTTCGCCGGGAAGCCCTTATTTTTGCCTAGGTGTATCAACCTAGCGGGTCTTTAGTTCATGCGTAGTATCTTTTTACTATGTCTGCATTGGCGGGGTGAGGAAGGTCATCACCGTCCATGTCTCAAAAGAAGCTTGGATCTCAAGTTATGATTTTTGGAACAAGGGTACCTAAAACTTTTAACTTAGAGAAATTTTGCCCTAGTTTAGGCAGGATTTTGACCCATCTTCTTGGCCATTTTTAACATAGTTCCACTTGGAGTTTAAAGTTGCATTTCAAAGATGGATCATAGTACATGTTTCAAGATTTCCAAATTGTCCAAGAACTCCTCAAACACATTTGTGGTTAGGGAGAATCGAATGCTTGAAGTTGGCAAAAACTCACTTTGTATCCATGGCCAATACATGTTCATACAACTTGCATTTTCAAACCAGCGTGCTTTGTACTAGCTTGCAGGCCTCTAAACCATTTTACACTCCTTAATTGAATGCAAATCCACTGAGCTAATGCATTATCTTGGCCATTTGGGCATTGTACACAAAACTAAGCCTTAATTGGAAAAAGGTACATTTCCATTCTTGAAAAGTTATACTTTATGTCAAACCATGATCTTTAAAGCATGGGGGCCATATCTCTGAAGCCAAATCAAATCCACAAATTCCAGTAACCAAGGGAAAAGTATGTAGCATACAAGATAGAGGGTACAAGCCTGTAATCAGAACTAACACATCTTTGCTTCAAAAATAAGAAATTGTCAAAACACTTGCCAACTTGAAAACCAGTCCATGATAGCTTAAACAAAGATTGCAAACACATTTCACATAACCCTTTGAGCCATAAACATGAGCTCTTCACCACTCAGACCTCCTTGTAAACAAAATCTCCATTTTTCTGCAAAACAGGGCAAGCCCTGTAGAACCACTTCCAACTCCACTTTGCCTCGTGCGTTTTGCCTCAAACTTGTTCCAATACCTTCCATTCAACTCACCTAAACTATTCCAGATCCCCATTGCCAACTGTAACTCCATTAACACACATTGCCATTTTTGTTTGGAAGCTTTGCAGGTTGAGTTTTGTAGCACGATTCAGGCTACTTCAAAATAAACTAAGCATTGGGAAAGCTTCAGTGGACATCAGGCAAGCTCAAAAGAACCTCAAGCACCATTGAAAGTTGCTGCATTGTCCAGCTCGAACTCAACTGAAACAGGTATTTCATGAACTTCTATCTCTCTATTTAGGAATAGTTAGACTTAGGTTTGTGAATGAAAGATGTTGTATTCATAGCCCTGAAACCATACATGTGCTTAGTTTTCATTTATATTAATCGTGCTAGGAGAATTTCGTTCATGAACTTTCTGAAAAAACTAGGTTAAAAATTAGGGCCAGAGAAATTCTCTCTGGTCTTTGAGAGTTAGCTTAAGTTTTTTATATGGTTAGATTCGTTGTTTGATGCTCTACAAGTTTCATGTTATGAGTTTTGTCAAAAAAGCACAGAATCAGGAGATAGCATTTTGTACATAGAACGCGCGCGTTTCTGTCTAGAGGAAGAAGATGAAGTTGGTTTTGGGCTGGGCCAGGACATGCTTGCTTTTGGCACCCCCTCTTTTCTTTTTACACCCCCTAGTCCATTGCTTTGTATTTTTATTATTTTTGCATTTTTATTTCATTTCTGATTTTGATATTTTATTTTCTAATATAAAAAATACTGAAAAAATATTTTCATAAATTTTGTATTTATTTGGTATTTATTTTAATTATTTCTAGTATTAATACATTAAATACTTTATATTTATTTTGTTTAAATTTAAAAACAATGTAAAAAACACTTTTATTTTTATTTATTATTTTTATTCACATTTGAAAATATTTTCTTGAAATATATATATTTTTGTTAAATAATTAGAACAAAAAACACAAAAATAATACATTTTTATTTTTATTAATATTTTATACTAAAAATACCTTTTTTTCAATATACTTTTATTTTTGTACAAATTGATGCATTATTGTATATAAATAATAAATAATACTATTTATTTGAGAAATTAGGGTTTTTGCCCTAAAAACAAATATAATTAAAATTGACTTATTATTTCACATTAAAAATACTTTTTACATACATAAAAACTTTTTTGCATAATACATTGTCATCGGTGGAAATAGAACTGACTGTTTTTGTAAGTTGGTTCGCGAAATGTCGCGGTAAGCAAGAGTCGCCACCGTCTTTTATTTTCTCCAACATGGACAAGACAAAAGCACAGCAAAATTCCTTATGAGATAGTTTCTCGGTTCGGGAGGTAGATTTATAGAAATGGAAGGTGTTAGAACCCTTTCTATCCGTGGTTATCCACGGGCTCTTAGATACTTGCTCTTATGTTTTCAAAATGTTTGCTTTTCAAAAATGTGAGTGGGTTTGAAAAAGTTTCTTTGAAAGATTTCTGAATAACTCTTGTATCAGTCCTCAAGAGTGTTTGAAAAATTGTTTTGAAAGCTTTTTGAAAGTGTCGGTGTGAAAAGGTTTTTGTTTTGTTTTTTAAAGAGAGCAAGTATCTATGAGCCATCTACCTACCCTAAGGAATTAGGTTGTGTATAAGTCCTTTAGGTAGTGCCATCCCACCATTGAGAGGTAGGTAGCACCACCGTTGGAGGTGTTCGGGTCAATTCGATTGTAGGGACAGTGTGGTCACCGAAGCAACAGTAAGACACCTTAGAGGCTACCCTTATGTCCTTGATCCTTTTCTAATCCGAGGCAACTGTTTCGAGGCAACTGTTTCGAGGCAACTGTTTCGAGGCAACTATTTCGAGGCAACTGGATCATGGACATAAGGACCGCTAAGACATCCTATACTTGACGACCACGTTTTGAAGGCAACAAGTGAGACGTACCCTAGAAGTGGTGTGTGTATTTGTGTGTTGTATTCAGTTAATGTTTGTCTTGTTAATTAGCGAACTACGAGTTGTTTTTATTTACATACATTCTTTCATGCAAGTTAGCAATTAAGGGGTGCGGAAAGTAAATTGCGGAAACATAAATCCTACGCTATTACAAGGCGCGGGTCTATACATCGCCAAAAATTACAAAGACCCGTTTTTGGTAAATAAGTACGGAAATTAAATAAAGCGATAAACCTATTTAACTATTACATTCTTGAAGGCAATTACATAATAATCAAATAAAGTAAATGCGCGCGAATAAATTAATCGGGAATGTCTAAGGGTGTTGACCCTTTTTTAGAAAAGAAATTGATTTTTTTTGGCTTTTTTATAATTAAAGTGAAATTAAAACTAACTAATGACTAATTAATTAATTTAATTAAAAGAAAATATTTTTTTGTTTTTTTTTATGTTTTTTTATGGAATAAAATAAAAATAAAAAGAAACAAAGTTAAAGGTTAACCTAAATCTAAGTTATTTTAGTTATTAAAAAAGGGGTTAAAATAGCCTAATTAAAAAACTAATTCAATTATTGTTTATTTACCAAAATAAAATAATAATAATAATAATGATGTTAATTCTTTTTTTTTTGGTTTTTTTTTATGAAAATGTGTTAATTGATTAATTTGTTAATAATAATAAAATAAAAAGGTTAGAAATCAAATGGGAAAATAAAAAAATGAAAAGAAAAAATAAACCAAATGGAAGGGGTATTGGGCCAGGAATGGGGGGTGCATTATTGGAATTATGGCCCATTTGTCCTCAGCTCGTTTGACTTTCTTGGATTGCCTATAGCGCGCTTTGACTGAGCACATGGTACTCTTACTTTTTGGGTCTTTAGATCTGCCTCCAATGACACTTGGCTTGCAGAGATGTGAGGTTTATGGTGCGCCTCAGTTTGGAATCTGCACAGGAAAGCGCTTGGAAAAATAACATGGAAATTATAAGGGAACCTGGGAAGAACTTACAGCGCGGTATGAGCCTCAGGACTTGGCAAAGGTTGCTTTGGCTTCAGGGTGTGGCAAGGAATAGAACCACGTGCTTGTTTTGATCTGAAGATGCTCGCAACTATGTTTTAGAACTCTCACTTTTTGAATAATTTTTGGTTTTGCTCTTGGCCGTTTCTGCACACACTCTTTTTTGAATGAGGTTGGGAAGGCTTGTATATATAGTAATGAATGAGAATCAGTCACATGATGAGCCTTTAACCATTGCAATTATGCTTGAGATTTTGCCATAACCTCCATTAAAGCAACTTGCCATTCTTGTCAAAATTTGAATTTTCTTGCTTAGAATAGGCCTTGCACGAATTTGGAATGTGTTTCAAGGTGCATCAAAGCTATTCAACACAAAATATATCCCTCCATTAATTTCTTTGATTTTTATTTGAATTTTAAAGATTTAAAATGAATTAAATCAAATAAAATTAAATAAAAATGGAAAAATTAATTCTAAATCTTGAAATAAGTTGTGGGACACGTGGGAAGCATGGCCAAGCTGAATCAAGTGGAAAAAGTGGGCCCCTTTTTGTCAAAAATGAAATTTCAAGGATAATTGACTTTGGCCATTTCACAAAAATTTCCCAACTTCTCCAATGCATATCTTGCTCAATTTTGAAGCTATGAACATGTTCTTGGACATTTTGGAAAGGTCTTGAAGTCCTCTAACCAATTTATTTGGTCCCATGTCATTTTGATTTACCAATCTCAAGTTATGGTCTTTGACTTAAAGTGCCTTTTTGTTGACTTTTGAAAATGATCTATAATGTTGAAATTGATAACTTTTTGTGAGAGCATTTCTTGGACTTGGAATGTGAATATGAATTGTAGGAAATGTCTTCCCCTTCAAGATGAGCATTGGATGGGATTTTTCTGATGAACCATGAAAAAGTTATGCCTTGGTCAAGTTACAGTTGACTTTTCAGCTGCCCAAAAATATAAACTCTTGACACCTTGATGATTTTTGAGCCATTCTTGTGAAATCATGGTCAAGATTTGGCCAAATGATGATTGTGGCTTCAAAATAAGATGTTGACAAAAAATTTGACTTTTGACTGCCAAATGACCATTTTGCCCCTGCAGTTGACTGTGAGGCAATTAGGGTTTTTGACTGTGCAACTTGACCTTGTGAGCCTTGAAACTTGACATGTAGGTGCTTGACAATGTGTATGAGCATGTGTGACTTGATTGATCCCTTGAAAACCTCAACTTCCTTGTAAGAACCAAAACCCTAATTTGACTGGCTTAGGAAGGTGTTTGGTTGTGTAGCCCTTGAGTAGACTTTGAACCATTTGAGGTGATGCTTGGCAAAACTTTGAAGATTATGGGAGGGAAAATTTTGGGGTACAACATACATTTTATTTAATATTTATTTATTGTACTTATTTAAATATTGTATATTTAATTGTTATGCCTTACACATTCAATATGGTTGTAATAATTTAGAATTTAATTTCTTGTCTAAATAATCCCCTATTCAAAATTGTACCCCCCCCCTCCCTATATCATGTTGTAATAGTGTAGAATTTAAATTCTCGCACCTTTAAATTCTTTCAATTATGCCATGATTAGACTTAGGGTTTGTATGCAAAAATCAAATTAACAAATAGTTTGACCTAATCCAAGATGAAAATGCATGAAAATCTAACACAATGCACACTTGCACCCCTAGGGTTACACTCCACTTGTTGCCTTCAAAAATGGGCCATGATATGCATGTCAAGTACTTTGTCAAAACAAAAACAAAACAAAGATCATAGTCCCTCGAGGACGCTATCTGAGTTGCCTAAACAAAATGATCAAGTCCCTCAAGAAAATTGCCAAAAATACTTGACACAATTGCTTTCATAGTATATACGATGACCCGCGCCTGTCCTGTTTAACATCTTAACACAAGGTTGTTCATCAAACACAATGATGAAACAACATTGTTAAAAGGGTTAAAAACATAAGAAATATCTTTGAGTAAAATAGGGTAGATAACTCTTAGTTACTTGATCAAAACTTGCAAAAAACATCCTTGCTATCTCCAAAACACACTTCACAACACAAATTTCAAAACCCTACTTTCAAACATTCGAATTTTTTCAAAAGACAAAAACACCTTTGTATACATTCAAACAAGAATCATTACAAAGGTTTCCACAATGATGGCCTCTTTTTAAAACATCTTTCAAAACCACACACAAAAGCACCATTTCAAACAATTGAAGAGCACCATTTTAAACAATTGAAAAGCAAAGCAAGTGATCTAAGCAAGTAACTAAGAGGCATGGATAACCATGAATAGAAAGGGTGCTAATACCTTCCCTTTCTATAATCTACTCCCCGAACCCAAGAAAACATCTCAAAGGTCTTTCCTGTGCTTTTTGACCTTTCCTTAGGATAAAATAAAAAGTCGGTGGCGACTCTTGCTAAACCGAAACTTTTGCGAACACAAACACAAAATCCCAAGTCAGTTCTCCCACCGTATCACAGAACTGGCGACTCTGCTGGGGATATACTTTAAAAGTGGAGTAACCTTAGGGCTTAGATCACCCTTTGCATGATTATATTGTTTTCTTTGATTTCTTTTCATTTGGTTCTCTTGTTTGGGCTTGAAATCCTCTACCCGGTTTGGGGAAACATTCATAGGTAAATAGCAATACGTTGTGGAAACTGTGCGGGGTATACCGACATGGTTGAAGCAATAGCTATATTAGTGCGACATATTTGTGAGTACCGGTAGCCTTTGAGTCAATCAAAGAGAATACGGGGCCGCTGAGTGATGTCATAAAGCACTAATTAACTCGTAGAACTTTACTTGACCATCTTGGCCTTTTATTAGGGGTAGTGAGATGACCGGCTTTGGTGCAGTCCGAAGTTGGTAGATACTCGATACTACACTCATTGAGGATTGTTTTCTTGGAATATTTTGGTCGCTAGTTAAGTGGCTAAACCAAAACAATGAACATAGAAAATAATCCGGTGATATTGAGCTCCTTAGAACCCGATTACTATTTATAGGACAAGTTTGAGCCAACTAAACTCAAGAGGGTATTTACCTATGAAACCTCATGCAAGCCTGAAACTAGGGTTTTGTGTGACTTGCTTGTACATGTTCTTGTGCATACATCATGAACATCATAAAGCATCATATGCATCGACTAACCATTTCAAGGGTTTGGATCTTCATCTTTGTTCTTGTTTTGTAGGTCACGGAATCTCTTCGCAGGAAAAAAATTCAAGTCAACCTTGTGAGAATCCCTCCTCAACTTAAGGAGCTTACATCCAGGATTCCAGAGAATTCTCTCTTCAGTGAAAGACATGGTAGACTTCTCAGCTTGGTCAACTCCAACATTAAAGAAGACATGGTGAAAGTTCTCTTCCAGTTCTTTGACCCCCTACACCACTGTTTCACATTCCCTTATTATCAGCTAGTACCTACTTTGGAGGAATTTTCTCAAATCCTGAGAATTCCTATTCTTCATCAACTATCCTACAACGGTATGGAAAAAGAACCAAAGCCTGAAGATGTTGCTCAAGCATTAAACTTGCAACCATCTGACATCAAGGGACATTGGGAAACCAGAAGTGGTGTCAAGGGTTTCTTGGCAAAGTTTCTGTTTGAGAAGGCACAAGACTGTTGGAATTCTCTTGATCTACAAGCCTATGAAGAGATTGTGGCACTCCTTATCTATGGGTTGGTCCTGTTCCCAAACCCTGATCAACTTATAGATCTGAATGCTGTCAATATTTTCATATCTCGGAATCCTATACCTACATTGCTTGGGGACATCCTACACTCATTTTACACACGAGCAATGAGGAAAAGAGGTGTTCTCATGTGCTGTACTCCTCTCCTTGCAAGGTGGTTTATTTCTCACCTCCCACAATCAGTTTTGAAGAATGAGCAGGGTTTAAGGTGGTCACAATGGTTGATGACCCTCACGCATTCTGATGTACATTGGTGTTCTCGGTCCAGAGAAAATGTCATCATCATTGATCGTTGTGGGGAATTCCCTAATGTCCCACTACTTGGCATTATGGGAGGCATTACCTACAACCCCTGTTTAGCTCTAAGACAGTTTGGATATGCTCGGAGGGATGGCCCTCATGACATGCTGATTCCTGACCTAGTTTTTGACTTCGAAAACGATGCGCAAGGACTTCGACAAAGGTTCATCAGAGCTTGGAGGATGCCCAACAAAGTGGATAGTAAGACACTGGGGCACAAGAATTCTATCCCCCCTGAGCCTTATCTCAAGTGGGTACGAACCCGCGCCCAGAATCTTATGATGCCATATCCTCACATTCTCCCCTTGATCAAAGAGCCTGTTATGGAAGGAGAGGTTCCATACACCATCCTACATCCTGACATGCCAACATTATGGGAAGAAATGCAAAAGAGTTGGATCCAACTCAAAGAAGAGCGGAATACTTTTGAAGCCAGCTTCTATGCCAGTGAGAAGAAGGTTTTGGAGCTTACCCGTCGACTTCATGAACAGGAAACTCTCAACACTTACATCGCACCAAAGAGGATGCGTAATGTCTTTTTACATTAAGAATTTTGTAATATTTTGCCCATGGGGCACTTATGTACTAACAATTTCTTCTTAATATGACGTGTGTTCCTTTTGTTTGCAATAAATTTGAATTTCTGAATCCTTGAATGCATTACATGAATAACATATCATTCATCATATGCATAAACAGGTCTTCACACCAGGTTTCCTTATCTTTCTGCTATTTATTTCAGCAAGATGGATTTGGAGCAGACAGTTAAGGATCTGCAAGCACAGAATTCTCAATTCCAGCAACTCCTCATGACCTTAGCAAAGGGTCAAGAGGACCTCAAAGCACTGTTGGAGAAGAATAAAGAGAAAAAGAAGAAGAGGCCTGGAGTAGCCACTTTTGGAAGACGGTTTGAAAGCAATGCTAGAAAAGTTCTCGAGTTCCCCTCAATGTCTGACGAATGGGCTGGTAAAGGAAAAGGGACTGCGGTACCGTCTGAATCTGAAGTTGAAGAGGAGGAAGAGATAGAAGACGAAGACTACTCCGAACAGCAATATCCCCCGGCGGATGATAAATATAAGAATCTTGAGGATAGATTGGCAGCCATGGAGTTGCAGAGGGTACTTGGTTTAGATTTTGAAGAACTAGGGTTGGTTGCTGGGATCGTTATCCCTCCCAAGTTCAAAGTACCAACATTTGCTAAGTATGACGGTCTGTCCTGCCCAAAGATGCATCTGAGATCGTATGTCAGAAAGATCCAACCCCACTCATCTGATAAAGACCTTTGGGTACACTTTTTCCAAGACAGTTTGTCAGGCACGCAACTAGACTGGTTCTATCAACTCGAGAGATCATAAGTTCACAATTGGGAAGACTTAGCTGCTGCTTTTTATCGTCAATATCAATACAATGCTGATTTGGCGCCCACTCGTACTCAACTACAGAGTATGGGGATGGCTTCCAATGAAGGATTTAAAGAGTATGCCCAGAAGTGGCGTGATCTGGCTGGAAGGGTGCAGCCACCATTGTCGGATAAAGAGCTAGTTGACATGTTTATGGGGACCCTGTCTGGCCCTTTCTTCAATCATTTAATTGGGAGCTCTTTCGCGGGATTTACTGAGCTAATTTTGACCAGTGAAAAGGTCAAGGCCGGCATTAAAAGTGGTAAGATTCAGAAATATGCCTCCGCGTCCACCGCTGTTAAGAAGACCTTCCCAGCTAAAAAGGAAGCTTCTGTTGTTTATTCTCAGAAAGGCCAAGGAGGAATGGGGCGCCGACCTACTGTAGGGGTTGTGATGATTCAAAACTCTTCAAATGATTAACCTCGCGGCAATCAGTCAAGACCTAATCAACAACGGGTAGAAAGGCCACAACGGTAGTTCAATCGAATCAGCATGACGCCCGCTCAAGTACTCCCTCATTTGTTAAAGATGAATCTTGCCAGTTTGAAGGAAGCGCCAAAGAACCCTAACACCTCCTCTCCATACTACCACTCCAATGGTAAGTGTGCTTACCACTCTGACAGTGTTAGGCATGATACTAATAATTGTTGGGCACTTAAGAATAAAATCCAAGACCTGATTGACGCCAAGGAAGTAGAATTCGATGCGCCCGAAAAGCCAAATGTGATTTCTGCCCCGATGCCCAAGCACGGTAATAATGTTCATGCCGTTATGGAGGACCTTCATGTTACTGATGTTGCTGACCTTTTGACTCCGTTACTAGTGATTAAAGAGAATTTGATGAGAGCTGGGATCTTTCCTGGTTGTGGAAAAGACTGCTACGTTTGTTTGAACATACAAGATGATTGCCCAATGTTGAAGTCAGGTGTCCAACGCCTGATAGATACCCAAGAGATACTCTTCCAAAAAACCCCTGTTGATACCTTCACTCCTGCTACTTTTGCTACTTCAACCAACGATATTGCAATTATAACCATTTCCGACAATCCTCTCAAGGCTTGTAAAAGGCCTGTCAGGATTACACCCGACGCTAAATCTGTACCATTAAAAATCACCATGCCGGGACCTGTCCCGTATTAATCTAGCAAAAAGATACCATGGAACTATGGAGGAGAAATATTCTATCATGGTATCAAACAGATTGAAGCAGTCCAAGAGAATTCTGAAGAAGAAGACCCTGATATAGGGAACATCGTGGGAACAAGCAAGATAACCCGCTGCGGCCAGATCTTTTCTCCGGAGATTGCTCCCCCCCGAGCAGTTTTCGGACCCTCGAAAGCCTATGCACCTGTTAGGTCGTCTGTGCAAGACCTAATAATTCAAGAATTAGATACTCCTGAAGTTAGACCATCTGATGATACTACCGACAAGGGTAAGGGGATACTAGAAGCGCCTGTCAGGATGAAGGCTCATGCTGTGGTTATCCCTGAAACCACCCAGAAAGAAATGGATGAAATATTGAAAATAATCAGAAAGAGTTACTACGACATCGTGGAACAGTTAGGGCAAACCCCTTCTAAAATTTCAATGTTATCTCTTCTTCTCTGTTCTGAGGCCCATGCTAAGGCCTTAATCAAATTTTTGAAGGCGGCCCACGTACCCCAAGAGACTTCGGCTGACCAGTTTCAGGAGTGTGTGGCCAGTCTTACTGCTGATAATGGCCTCGGCTTTTCTGATGCTGACTTGACTCCCAAAGGAAGGAAACACAATGACGCGCTACATGTTTCAGTTGAATGCAGGGGAACCACCCTCGCCCATGTCTTAGTTGATACTGGTTCTTCCTTGAATGTGCTGCCGAAGAAAGCTTTAGACCGTTTGGATTACGAAGGATTGACCCTGAAACCTAGTAACATCGTTGTTAGGGCCTTTGATGGGTCCAAAAGAATGGTTCATGGAGAGGTTGATATTCCTATCAAAGTAGGCACAGAAGTTTTCAACTCCACCTATTATGTGATGGACATCTGTCCGTCATATTCGTGTTTGTTAGGAAGACTGTGGATCCATTATGCCGGGGCAGTTACCTCCTCTATGCACCAAATGCCGAAATATCCTGTTAAGGGTAAGATTATAACAATGCATGTCGAGGAAGAGTACATGATAAGTCATCTCAATTCCTTCCGCTATGTGAAGTTGGATGGCGAGTTCATCGAAACGCCTTTCAAACATTTTGAGGAAGTTTCTCCTGAGATAGCAGTTGCGAAGACAATGGTTGAGGTACCTATCGTTCCCAAGCATGTGCCTAGGATGGCATCTCTCAAGGACGCAGAGGCGATGATCAAATAAGGGAAGAGTACAATATGGGGGCAATTGCCTGATTTTCCCCATAAGACTGACAAATTTGGACTAGGGTTTACAGCTGCAGGACAAAAAGCTATGTGTCGCTCCAAGACTGGAAGGCCACCTGTAAGGATCACTCACCATGAAGTTAATGCTATTGAAGATGAAGATGAAGAGAACAACTTCTAAGATTGGATCTTCCCAACCGTCGAAGGGGGTCTAAGCAACTGGGAAGCAAAGGATTTTATTCCCATCACCTTTATAAACTAGTAATTTCATCTTTGAACGATTTCTTATTTCGGTCTGTAATAACTAAAACAATTCGTACACTATTTTCACCTCATGCCCTGCCCGGGGCATGTAGGTCCATTTGTAAGGGCTTGATTTACTTAATTATCATATGCCATGTTTTAATGAATCATTGGACGTTTTCATAAAACTGCTGTGTTCATTTTCTTTCCTTTTGCATTTTTGTTTTGTTTAAGGATGGCTATCCCTTACACACACCCACACTCACAAATGCAGGTACCCATCCACTTCGGATTCCATGGGTGACTATTCTGTTTTAGCATTCGATAACTCTGAAGACTTGGTCAATCATGCTGAGTACGAAGTTGACGAATACTGTGAAGTGCCGGGAGAGTTAGCCAGACTTTTGCAACAAGAAGAGAGGGCTATTCTGCCTCATGAAGAGTTGCTAGAAACCATCAACTTGGGAACATAGGGGGACAGGAAAGAAGTAAAAGTGGGTGCCAACTTAGAACCAAGTGTCAAGGAGCGCTTAGTGCAATTGTTGAACGAATATGTTGAAATATTCGCCTGGTCTTATGAAGACATGCCAGGGTTAGACACAAATATTGTGGTTCATCATCTCCCTACAAGAGAAGATTGTCCATCGATCAAGCAAAAGGTCCGCCGAATAAGGCATGACATGTCTGAGAAGATCAAAGCTGGAGTAATGAAGCAATTCAACGCTGGCTTTCTGGCTGTTACTTCCTATCCACAATGGGTTGCTAACATTGTGCCTGTGCCTAAGAAGGACGACAAAGTCAGAATGTGTGTGGACTATCGGGATTTAAACAGGGCTAGCCCTAAGGACGATTTTCCACTGCCACATATCGATATCTTGGTTGACAACACAGCTCAACACAGGGTTTTTTCCTTCATGGATGGATTCTCGGGATACAACCAGATCAAAATGGCCCCCGAGGACATGGAGAAAAATACTTTTGTCATGCAATGGGGTACCTTCTGCTACAAAGTGATGCCATTCAGACTGAAGAATGCAGGGGCAACCTATCAACGCGCCATGGTAGATTTGTTTCATGATATGATACATCATGAGATCGAAGTTTACGTAGACGACATGATAGCTCGATCACAGACAGAAGAAGAACACCTTGATCATTTGCAAAAGCTGTTTACCAGGTTGAAGGAGTATAAGCTCAGACTGAACCCAAGCAAGTGCACTTTTGGAGTTAGGTCTGGTAAACTTTTTGGATTTATTGTCAGCAACAAGGGCATTAAGGTTGATCCAGCTAAGGTAAAGGCTATACAAGAAATGCCTGCCCCCCGCACTGAAAAGGAGGTTAGAGGATTCTTGGGACGCTTAAACTATATCGCGAGGTTCATCTCTCACCTGACATCTACCTGTGAGCCAATTTTCAAACTGCTGAAGAAAGATCAGGTAGTTGAATGGAACAACGATTGTCAAGTTGATTTTGATAAGATCAAGGAGTATTTACTAGAACCTCCTATTCTGATGCCACCCGTCGAAGGAAGGCCGTTGATCATGTATCTGACTGTTTTGGATAACTCAATGGGGTGCGTACTGGGCCAACATGACGAGTCTGGCCGAAAAGAGCATGCCATTTATTACCATAGCAAAAAGTTTACCGACTGTGAGACACGCTACTCACTGCTCGAGAAAACTTGTTGTGCTTTGGTATGGGCTGCTCGCCGGCTAAGGCAGTATATGTTGACTCATACCACTCTGCTGATGTCCAAGATGGATCCGATCAAGTATATCTTCGAGAAGCCTGCTTTATCTGGAAGAATCGCTAGATGGCAGATGATCCTGACTGAGTATGATATCCAGTATACTACCCAAAAAGCTATAAAGAGGAGTGTACTAGCTGACCATCTAGCTCATCAAGCCGTCGAAGATTACCAATCTATGAGATTCGACTTCCCTGGCGAGGACATCATGACATTGGACAACCTTGAAGGTAACAGACCGTATGACGGACCTGAACAAGGATCCCGATGGACCCTGTACTTTGATGGTGCTTCAAATGCACTTGGCAACGGTATCGGTGCGGTACTCATTTCTCCGGAAGGTTGCCATACACCCTTCACTGCCCGACTTTGCTTCAGCTGTACCAACAACATGGCTGAATATGAAGCTTGCATCTTTGGTCTCAAGGCTGCTATAGACTTGGGAATCAAATCTTTGGTCGTATTTGGGGACTCGGATTTTGTTATCAGTCAAGTCAAAGGAGAGTGGGATACCAAACATCCTAATCTTATCCCATACAAAGAACATGTCTTGACATTACTGCCTCATTTCGAGCAGATTACCTTCGAGTATTTCCCGCGAGAAGAAAATCAGTTAGCCGATGCTCTGGCTACAATGTCTTCTATGTTTAAACTCAACTGGGATAACGAGGCTTCCCAAATTACCATCGAGCGAATGGACGAACCTGCACACTGTCACGAGATTCACATCGAAGAAGTAGTGGAACAGCCCTGGTTTCATGAAATCAAAAGGTATCTCCAGACTCGAGAATACCCTGAAGGAGCTTCCGTCAATGACAAAAGTTATTAAGGATATTTGCTGCCAAGTTCTTCCTAAGCAACGACATCCTTTATAAGCGCAACCATGATTGTGTTCTACTTCGTTGTGTGGACAAGGTTAAAGTAGAGTTAATCATGACCGAGATACATAGTGGCACATTTGGCACCCACTTGAGCGGACATACGATGGCTAAGAAGATTCTAAGGGCAGACTGCTACTGGTTTACCATAGAAGCTGATTGTCATCAACATTCCCGTACCTGCCACAAATGCCAAGTCTATGCCGACAAGGTACATATTCCTCATGTTCCTCTCAACGTTATGACAGCTCCTTGGCCATTCGCAATGTGGGGCATTGACATGATTGGAGAGATCAAACCTACAACATCCAATGGACATCGCTTCATCTTGGTCGCTATTGATTATTTTACCAAGTGGGTCGAAGCAGCTTCCTATGCCTCTGTTACAAAGAATGTGGTTTCCCGCTTCATCAAGCAAAACCTCATATGTCGGTATGGTATCCCCTACAGGATTATCACAGACAACGGTACGAATTTGAACAACATTATGATCACCGCTCTATGCGAACAGTTCAAGATTTATCATCACAATTCATCTCCCTATCGGCCGAAGATGAACGGTGTTGTTGAAGCTGCGAAAAAAAATATCAAGAAGATCATTCAAAAGATGACAGTCACCTACAAGGACTGGCATGAGATGTTACCGTTTGCTCTGCATGGATATCGTACCATGACACGTACTTCAACAGGGGTAACCCCTTTCTCTCTAGTATATGGCATGGAAGTTGTTCTACCCATGGAAGTTCAAATTCCTTCCTTGAGGATTATGAAGGATGCCGGTTTGAGTGAAGACGATTTGATTCAGACCCGGCTTGACCAACTTAATTTGATCGACAAGAAACGACTTACTGCTATTTGTCATGGTCAGACGTACCAAAAACGAATGATCAAGGCTTTCAACAAGAAAGTCAGGCGTCAAGTATATCAAGTCGGAGATCTTGTAATCAAGCGGATCATCTTACAGCAAAGTGATCCCAGGGGCAAGTGGACTCCTACTTACGAAGGACCATTTGTGATCAAAAGCATCTTTTCTGGCGGAGCAATGATTCTGACCACCATGGACGGCAACGATTTACCGCACCCTACGAACGCAGACATAGTCAAAAGATACTACGCATAAATGACCCGACAAGTTGAAAACCCGAAAGGGCGACTTGGGCAAAAATGGGTATCCCGGTGAATCGAAAACCCGAAAGGGCAGTTCAGGCAAAAATTAGGGATAAAATAAAAAAAATCTGTACACCCGGAAAGTTGAAAACCCGAAAGGGAGACTTGGGCAAAAAGGGTTTCCCGGTGGATCGAAAACCCGAAAGGGCGGTCCAGGCAAAAGTTATGGAATCAAAGCGTATGACTATGTCTCGTCGGATCACCTTAAGAACAATCTCTTCACCAACAAGCTCCAAGCTACTGATCAATCCAATCATCGATGGATGAAGCAGCGAATGGATAAGATACTCAGAGTTGTGAAGGCTATAGCAGAATGGGAATCCCATGGAATTATTACACATAGCCATCTTTCTCTTATATAAAATTTTTCTCAATTTTTACGACAACATTCTCTTACTAGGCTGTCTGTCTCCTTTGTACAAAGATACTTACAAAAATTAATACAAAAATACTTCAAAGTGCAGAAATTTGCTTACCTTTCTTTTCTTTTTACACTTATGTTTTATTTGAAAACGTCTAAATTTTGTTAAATAGGCATATGCATTTGAATATAATCACTGCTTACAAATAAAATGAAATTGAGAAAGGATAATTACTGATAGGTTGAAGGTGTAGGAAGATATCTTTGTGCTATTCCAGAAGAAATCCCCTGCAATACTTTGTTCAGATCCTCAACAAAGCTAAAAATTTGGAGTATCATTTCCCCAGTGGAGTTAAGCTTCAAGATCCTCAGCAAAGCCAATGCATTCTAAACTTGATTCCCCAGCTGAGTTAAGTTTCAAATTTCCCATCAGAATTCAAACTCCCGACCCCCAGTGGAGCCCAGAAACCTTGAAATACCCATCCCCAGCGGAGCCAGAGTATTATAAACCTTCTTCCCCAGCGAAGTCAAGTTTCCAACTATCAACCCCCGGTGGGAACTGTTCAACTTCCCCCAATTTCCCCAGCAGGCTATCTTAAAAGTATGAAAACCAAGCAGATAACAGTTAACCTCTTGGTTGTTTCCCCAGTAGTTTGACATACAACCCAAAGCTCCTGATTTCACCGGCCGAGCAAACATTCTCCCCACTGAGTTATCTCCCAGCAAGATCGAAGATTCTCTGTCTCATTTCTCCAAGCAGAAGCCTCCCAGGTTTTAATTCCCCAGTAGAGATTTTCAGAGTTTTCCTATTTCCCAGGAAAGTCATGAAGGATTCTCATTCCCTACAGAAGTTTTCAAAGGCCTTGTTAATCCCCACAAATCGCCGAGGATTCTCAATCTCCAGCACTGGTCCCAGGATTTCTCATTTCTCAAACAATCAGAGATTCTTTAATCATCAAGCAGTCAGCAAGGATTTCTCCTCTTCAGCAATCAAAGATTTTTGAATCCTCAGCATTGGTCAAAGATTCACTTTCCCCGGCAGCAATCAAGGATTTTATTGTCTCCAGTCATCAAGGATTTATTTTCCTCAACAAGACAGCTACTCAGCTTACATGCATAACCATTACATCCATATATCATGAACATTGATGAAACACAACTCATTGCATCATACATATCATGCAACATAACTTTGTGTTTCAGCTAACATTTTACCCTTTTAAGGATAAGATTAAAAGCTATCTCTAACAACTATGCAAAGATTTCAGATACAGTACGGATACACTCCAAGACATGGAAGTCATTCTGCTACTCATTCGGATCTCTTGTTCAGATACATTATGGATACACCCCAGACGCGGAGGTCATTCTAATTACTCATTCAGAATTTCAAGTCAAGATACAGTACGGATACACCCCAGACACGGAGGTCATTCTACTACTCATTCAGACTTCAGCAATCCGATACAGACTAGGTATGCTCCAGACACGGCAGCCATTCTATCTCGCATTCAGATTCAACTATCAACTACAAGTTCAGATACGCTCCAAACACGGATGCCATTCTGACCTTTACACCAGCAGTTTGATTCTCTCCAGTGCAGTCGCCACGGAAGTCATTCTGTCACTTATTCATATCCCAGTTACAGTCTCAGATACACTCCAAACACGGAAGTCATTCTGCTACTCATACAGATCTCAACTTCAGATACAGTCCAGATATGCTCCAGACACGGTTGCCATTCTATCACTCATTCAGAATTTAATACTAGCCCAGAGATGCTCCATACACAGATGTTTCTCTGTCGCCTATTCAGAATTCAGATACAATACAGGTACACTCCAGACACGGCAGTCATTATGATATTCATTCAAATTTCAAATACGGTTGCAGCTCAGATACACTCCAGACACGAACGCCATTCTTTTGCTCATACAGACTCAGTCTCCAGATACAGTTCAAATGCATTCCAGACACAGATACCATTTTGATGCTTATTCTTCTGACCTACAACATTGCAATTCAACAAACATTCTTGGATGGCATCTTTAAGCCCATCTCCAGCAAGATTCTACCATCTCCAAATGGCATCTTTAAGCCCATTTCCTCAGCTATATTTTGACGAGTGCAAATTTACGGGCACTCTAGTGTCCAATCCTCTTTTACCTTCGAGTCGCGAAAGGCAAACTTGCCAATCTAACTCTTCAGGTTCAAGAAGATTGAACAGGGGCAATTGTTGTACCACAAAATTTTCCCTCTCATTTCATCAACATTTTTTCATCACAGGACTCTTGGAGCTCAAGATCAAGCTAGGGTTTGCTCTGCTCAAGACACCTCCTTGCATTGTTGACCTAAATTAGGGTTTGCGTTTTCACAAGGATGTTTTGACCTACAATGCCCAATATGACTTTCATACTTCATGTTGGACTCACAAGTTTGTCCATACCAAGTTTCAAGCCTTGATTCAAATTTTTGCCCAGTCAATTGGACAGTTGACCTAGAAATCAGCTATATTGGGGGAAAAGTCAACTGTGGCCAATTGACAGTCAAACCACATGGATTTTGACCCACATCAACATCATGAACTCATATGAACCATTTGATCAAGTTTGGATCATAATTCCACAAGAAATTGGATCAGATCACCAAAAGGGCAAAATGGTCATTTTTAGGGTTTTGACTGTATAAAGGAAATTTTTGACTGTTTGACCTAGCCAATGGCAAATCAAGCTCAACCATAGACTCAAGGACTCAATGACATTGTCTTGACCCATTCAACAAGTTCAAAAGATCTCAAATGCATAGGATTGACAGATGAATTTTTCAGTCAACTGATCAAAATTTGACTATACACTGAAAAGTCAAACTTTGACTTTTTGGTCAAAATCAAGTTCCAAGGGTCATTTTTCATCAAGACATGTCAAATTATGAAACTTGTTCATCAAGAAACCCAAAATTGCAAATTAGGGTTTAAAATGAAAATATTTCATAACTTAGAAATTTTCTAAGTTATAAAATTTTCTTATTTTTTCCTAACTTTGTCCCATTTTTTCACCAAGATGCAAATGGATTCTGTGATACGGTGGGAGAACTGACTTGGGATTTCGCGTTTGTGTTCGCAAATGTTTCAGTTTAGCAAGAGTCGCCACCGACTTTTTATTTTATCCTAAGGAAAGGTCAAAAAGCACAGGAAAGACCTTTGAGATGTTTTCTTGGGTTCGGGGAGTAGATTATAGAAAGGGAAGGTATTAGCATCCTTTCTATCCATGGTTATCCATGGGCTCTTAGTTACTTGCTTAGATCACTTGCTTTGCTTTTCAATTGTTTGAAATGGTGCTTTGTGTGTGATTTTGAAAGATGTTTTGAAAAGAGGCCATCGTTGTGGCAACCTTTGTAATGATTCTTGTTTGAATGTATACAAAGGTATTTTTGTCTTTTGAAAAGTTTTCAATGTTTGAAAGTAGGGTTTTGAAATTGTGTGGTGAAATGTGTTTTGAAGATAGCAAGGATTTTTTTGCAAGCTTTTGATCAAGTAACTAAGAGTTGTCTACCCTATTTTACTCAAAGATCTTTCTTATGTTTTTAACCCTTTTAACAGTGTTGTTTCACCATTGTATTTGGTGAACAACCTTGTGTTAGGATGTTGAACGGGACGGGCGCGGGGCATCGTATAGACCATGATAGCAACTGCGTCAAGTATTTTTGGCAATTTTCTTGAGGGACTTGATCATTTTGTTTAGGAAACTCAGATAGCGTCATCGAGGGACTATGATCTTTTGTTTTGTTTTTGTTTTGCCAAAGTACTTGACATGCATACCATGGCCCATTTTTGAAGGCAACAAGTGGATTGTAAGTGTGCATTGTGTTTGTTTTTCATGCATTTTTATCTTTGATTAGGTCAAACTATTTGTTGGTTTTGATTTTGCATACAAACCCTAAGTCTAATCATGGCATAATTGAAATCATTTAAAGGTGCGAGAATTTAAATCCTACACTATTACAACATGATATAGGGAGGGGGGTACAAATTTGAATTGGAATTATTTTGCAAGAAATATAAAACCCTAATTACTATTACATCCAAATTGAATTTGCAAGGCATAATATTTAAATGTACATTATTTAAATAAAATACAATAAATAAATATTAAATAAAATGTATTATGCAAAAAGAAAAGTTTTTATGTATGTACAAAGTATTTTTAATGTGAAATGTAAATAAATAAATAAAAGTCAATTTTAATTATTTTTGTTTTATTAGGGAAAAAACCCTAATTTCTTAAATGAATAGTATTATTTATTATTTATATACAATAATACATCAATTTGTACAAAAATAAAGTATATTAAAAAAAGGGTATTTTTAGTATAAAATATTAATAAAAATAAAAATGTATTATTTTTGTGTTTTTTGTTCTAATTATTTAATAAAATATAGTATATATGTATATATATGCATTAAATATATTAAATGTGTATAAAAATAAAATAAATTATTTACAAAAATGTGTATATTTCAAGAAAATATTTTCAAATGTGTATAAAAATAATAAATAAAAATAAAAAGCATTATTTGTATTATTTTTTATTTTAAACAAAATGATATAAAAACATACAAACATTTTTATACTATAAAATAAAAATAAATGCCAAATAAATGTAAAAAAGTGTAAAAATATTTTTTGATCATTTTTCATGTTTGAAAATAAAATATCAAAGTCAGAAATAAAATAAAAATGCAAAAATGACAAATATTCAAGAAATGGTCCAGGGGGTCTAAAAGAAAAGGGGGGGGGGGGGGGGTGCCAAAAGCAAGCCTGTACAGGCCCAACCCAAATCCAACTTCATCTTCTTCCTCTAGACAGAAACGCGCGCGTGCTATGTTCAAAATGCTATCTCCTGATTCTGTGCTTTTTTGACAAAACTCATAACATGAAACTTGTAGAGCATCAAATAACGAATCTAACCATATAAAAAACTTAAGCTAACTCTCAAAGACCAGAGAGAATTTCTCTGGCCCTAATTTTTACCCTAGTTTTTTCAGAAAGTTCATGAACGAAATTCTCATAGCATGATTAATATAAATGAAAACTAAGCATATGTATGGTTTCAGGGCTATGAATACAACATCTTTCATTCACAAACCTAAGTCTAACTATTCCTAAATAGAGAGATAGAAGTTCATGAAATACCTGTTTCAGTTGAGTTCGAGCTGGACAATGTAGCAACTTTCAATGGGTTTTGAGGTTCTTTTGAGCTTGCCTGATGTCCACTGAAGCTTTTCCAATGCTTGGTTTGTTTTGAAGTAGCCTGAATCGTGCTATAGAACTCAACCTGCAAAGCTTCCAAACAAAAATGGCAATGTGTGTTAATGGAGTTACAGTAACTTGTGAATGATGTGGATAGCTCAGGTAGGTTGATTGGAATGTGTTTGAAGTAGTTTTGGACAAAACGCACGAGGGAATTTGAATGTGGCTTGCAATATGCAGAACTGGCCCTGTTTTGCAAGAAAATGGGGATTCTGTGCACAAGGAGGTTTTAGTGGTCAAGAGCTCATGTTTCTGGCTTGTTAGGGTCTCAGATACTTGTTTGACAACTTTGTTTTTGTTGGTTTTATCAGATGTGTGAGATGCCTTGTGTTTGACAAGTTTTCTTGTTTTTGAAGCAAGAAAGTGGAAGTGAGGTTATAGGCTTGTACAGGCCATCTTATCACCCTGCATACAACCCTCTTGGCCCCTCTAATTAGTGAATTTGGTTTGCAGCATAAGATATGGTTCAAGGCTCTAGGATGCTGTTTTGACATAAAGCAAAATTCAAGCAAAAATGGCAATGTAGCTTTTTCCATTTAAGGATAAAACTAGTGTACAATACCCTAATGACCAAGACAATGAATTGGCTCAATGGATTTGCATTACATTATGGAGTGCAAACTGGTTTAGAGGCCTGTAATTGTGAACTATGCTAGCTTGGTCAGATTTGCAAGTGGTATGAACATGTATTGGCCATGGTTGCAACATGAGTTTTTGTCAACTTCAAGCATTCGATTCTCCCTAACCACAAAGGTGTTTGAGGAGTTCTTGGACAATTTGGAAAGCTTGCAACATTTACTATAATCCATCTTTGAAATGAAACTTGAAACTCCAAGTGGAACTATGTGAAAAATATCCAAGAAGATGGGTCAAAATCCTGCCTAAACTAGGGCAAAATTTCTCTAAGTTAAAAGTTTTAGGTACCCTTGTTCCAAAAATCATAACTTGAGATACAAGCTTCTTCTGAGAAAACTTTGTGAATCAAAGTTGTAGACTTTGTGATGGACTACAACTTTCATGTTGTAATTTTTGTTTTAATCCATTTGCATCTTGGTGAAGAAATGGGACAAAGTTAGGAAAAAATAAGAAAATTTCATAACTTAGAAAATCTCTAAGTTATGGAATTTTTCCATTTTAAACCCTAATTTGCATTTTTGGGTTTCTTGATGAACAAGTTTCATAATTTGACATGTCTTGATGAAAAATGAATCTTGGCATTTGATTTTGACCAAAAAGTCAAAGTTTGACTTTTCAGTATAGAGTCAAATTTTGATCAGTTGACTGAAAAATTCATCTGTCAATCCTCTGCATTTGAGATCTTTTGATCTTGTTGAATAGGTCAAGACAATGTCATTGAGTCCTTGTGTCCATGGTTGAGCTTGATTTGCCATTGGCTAGGTCCAACAGTCAAAAATTGCCTTTGTACAGTCAAAACCCTAAAAATGACCATTTAGCCCTTTTGGTGATCTGATCAAATTTCTTGTGGAATTGTGATCCAAACTTGATCAAATGGTTCATGTGAGTTCATAATGTTGATGTGGGTCAAAATTCATGAGATTTGACTGTCAATTGGCCACAATTGACTTTTTCCCCAATACAATTGATTTCTAGGTCAACTGTCCAATTGACTGGGCAAAAATTTGATTCAAGGCTTGAAACTTGGTATGGACAAACTTGTGAGTCCAACATGAAACATGAAAGTCATTTTTGGCATTGTAGGTTAAAACATCCCTGTGCAAACTCAAACCCTAATTTAGGTCAACAGTGCAAGGAGGGATCTTGAGCAGAGCAAACCCTAGCTTGATCTTGAGTTCCAAGAGTCTTGTTGGTGAGAAAATGTTGATGAAATGAGAGGGAAAATTTTGGGGTACAATAGATTCAAACAAAACATAACATGAAATTTGTAGTCCATCACAAAGTCTACAACTTTGATTCACAAATTTTTCTCAAAAGAAGCTTGGATCTCAAGTTATGATTTTTGGAACAAGGGTACCTAAAACTTTTAACTTAGAGAAATCTTGCCCTAGTTTAGGCAGGATTTTGACCCATCTTCTTGGCCATTTTTCACATAGTTCCACTTGGAGTTTCAAGTTGCATTTCAAATATGGATTATAGTACATGTTGCAAGCTTTCTAAATTATCCAAGAACTCCTCAAACACATTTGTGGTTAGGGAGAATCGAATGCTTGAAGTTGGCAAAAACTCACTTTGTATCCTTGGCCAATACATGTTCGTACAACTTGCATTTTCAAGCCAGCATGCTTTGTACTTGATTGCAGGCCTCTAAACCATTTTACACTCCTTAATTGAATGCAAATCCACTGAGCTAATGCATTATCTTGGCCATTTGGGCATTGTACACAAAACTAAGCCTTAATTGGAAAAAGGTACATTTCCATTCTTGAAAAGTTATACTTTATGTCAAACCATGATCTTTGAAGCATGGGGGACATATCTCTGAAGCCAAATCAAATCCACAAATTCCAGTAACCAAGGGCAAAGTATGCAGCATACAAGATAGATGCTACAGGCCTGTAATCAGAACTAACACATCTTTGCTTCAAAAATAAGAAATTGTCAAAACACTTGCCAACTTGAAAACCAGTCCATGATAGCTTAAACAAAGATTGAAAACACATTTCACACAACCCTTTGAGCCATAAACACGAGCTCTTCACCACTCAAACCTCCTTGTACACAAAATCTCCATTTTTCTGCAAAACAGGGCAAGCCCTGCAGAACCACTTCCATCTCCACTTTGTCTCGTGCGTTTTGCCTTAAACTTGTTCCAATACCTTCCATTAAACTCACCTAAACTATTCCAGGCCCCCATTGCCAACTGTAACTCCATTAACACACATTGCCATTTTTGTTTGGAAGCTTTGCAGGTTGAGTTCTGTAGCACGATTCAGGCTACTTCAAAACAAACTAAGCATTGGGAAAGCTTCAGTGGACATCAGGCAAGCTCAAAAGAACCTCATGCACCATTAAAAGTTGCTGCATTGTCCAGCTCGAACTCAACTGAAACAGGTATTTCATGAACTTTTATCTCTCTGTTTAGGAATAGTTAGACTTAGGTTTGTGAATGAAAGATGTTGTATTCATAGCCCTGAAACCATACATGTGCTTAGTTTTCATTTATATTAATCGTGCTAGGAGAATTTAGTTCATGAACTTTCTGAAAAAACTAGGTTAAAAATTAGGGCCAGAGAAATTCTCTCTGGTCTTTGAGAGTTAGCTTAAGTTTTTTATATGGTTAGATTCGTTGTTTGATGCTCTACAAGTTTCATGTTATGAGTTTTGTCAAAAAAGCACAGAATCAGGAGATAGCATTTTGTACACATAACGCGCGCGTTTCTGTCTAGAGGAAGAAGATGAAGTTGATTTTGGGCTGGGCCTGGACAGGCTTGCTTTTGGCACCCCCCCCCCCCCTCTTTTCTTTTTACACCCCCTAGCCCATTGCTTTGTATTTTTATTATTTTTGCATTTTTATTTCATTTCTAATTTTGATATTTTATTTTCTAATATAAAAAATACTTAAAAAATATTTTCATAAATTTTTGTATTTATTTGATATTTATTTTAAGTATTTCTAGTATTAATACATTAAATACTTTATATTTATTTTGTTTAAATTTAAAAACAATGTAAAAAACACTTTTATTTTTATTTTTTATTTTTATTCACATTTAAAAATATTTTCTTGAAATATATATATTTTTGTAAATAATTTATTTTATCTTTCACACACTTATTTTATTTTTTATTTTTATTAAATAATTAGAACAAAAAACACAAAAATAATACATTTTTATTTTTATTAATATTTTATACTAAAAATACATTTTTTTTCAATATACTTTTATTTTTGTACAAATTGATGCATTATTGTATATAAATAATAAATAATACTATTTATTTGAGAAATTAGGGTTTTTGCCCTAAAAACAAAAATAATTAAAATTGACTTATTATTTCACATTAAAAATACTTTTTACATACATAAAAACTTTTTTGCATAATACATTTTATTTAATATTTATTTATTGTATTTATTTTAATATTGTACATTTAATTGTTATGCCTTACACATTCAATTTGATTGTAATAATTTAGAATTTAATTTCTTGTCTAAATAATCCCCTATTCAAAATTGTACCCCCTCCCTATATCATGTTGTAATAGTGTAGAATTTAAATTCTCGCACCTTTAAATGCTTTCAATTATGCCATGATTAGACTTAGGGTTTGTATGCAAAAATCAAATTAACAAATAGTTTGACCTAATCTAAGATAAAAATGCATGAAAATCTAACACAATGCACACTTGCACCCCTAGGGTTACACTCCACTTGTTGCCTTCAAAAATGGGCCATGATATGCATGTCAAGTACTTTGGCAAAACAAAAACAAAACAAAGATCATAGTCCCTCGATGACGCTATCTGAGTTGCCTAAATAAAATGATCAAGTCCCTCAAGAAAATTGCCAAAAATACTTGACACAATTGCTATCATGGTCTATACGATGACTCGCGCCTGTCCCGTTTAACATTCTAACACAAGGTTGTTCATCAAACACAATGATGAAACAACACTGTTAAAAGGTTTAAAAACATAAGAAAGATCTTTGAGTAAAATAGGGTAGATAACTCTTAGTTACTTGATCAAAACTTGCAAAAAACATCCTTGCTATCTTCAAAACACACTTCACAACACAAATTTCAAAACCCTACTTTCAAACATTGGAAATTTTTCAAAAGACAAAAACACCTTTGTATACATTCAAACAAGAATCATTACAAAGGTTGCCACAACGATGGCCTCTTTTCAAAACATCTTTCAAAACCACACACAAAAGCACCATTTGAAACAATTGAAGAGCACCATTTCAAACAATTGAAAAGCAAAGCAAGTAACTAAGAGACCATGGATAACCATGGATAGAAAGGGTGCTAATACCTTCCCTTTCTATAATCTACTCCCCGAACCCAAGAAAACATCTCAAAGGTCTTTCCTGTGCTTTTTGACCTTTCCTTAGGATAAAATAAAAAGTCGGTGGCGACTCTTGCTAAACTGAAACATTTGCGAACACAAACGCAAAATCCCAAGCCAGTTCTCCCACCGTATCACAGTAGCAATCGTCAAATATTCCTTCATTATCTTTTGAGGTAGCAATCGTCAAAGATTCCTTCATTATTTGTTGAGGTAGCAATCATCAAATATTCCTTCATTATATGTTAAGGTAGAAATCGTCCAAGATTCCTTCATTATCTGTTGAGGTAGAAATCTTCCAAGATTCCTTCATTATCTATTGAGGTAGCAATCATCAAAGATTACTCCGTATAACTCTCCAGAGGCAGTTCAACATGGACTCATCCTGAAACAGCCTTACGTAGGCTCTTTCTAGTACATTTTCAGGTAACGATTAATTCCATTATCCCCAGAAAGTTACTGTCAAGCTTGGATTTCAACCATAAAACAATAAAATTTCATCTCTCCAGTCAAGAGATAGCTTCCCCAGTAGAGTAATAGATAACTGAAGTTCCTAGACTCTAGAAACCCAGAAATCCAGAAATCCACATTCCCTAAAGGACTCCTCCTCAGACAGCAGGGACAGGAACCCCCCAAAGGGACCATGTGTGAAATTAACATCTACTTTGGATGGCATCTTTAAGCCCATCTTCGACGACTCTCTGTCATCTTATCCAAATGGAATATGTAAGCCCATTCCCGACACCATCAACCATCAGTGTTATTTCATGCGAGTGCAAATTTCTGGGCACTATAGTGTTCAATCATCTCCACCTTCAGATCACGAAAGGCAGACAAGCCAATCTACATCTTCAGGTTTAAGAAGATTGAACAGGGGCAGCTGTTGTACCCCAAAATTTTCCCTCTCATGTTTCCCAATGTTTGTTTTACATGGTTGGTTACAAACACCTGCCTAAAGAAAATGAATTTTTTTGAAGGATGTTTAAGTATCCTTCGATTGGCATATCAACAATATCTTTCAACTGGCAGGTGAACAAAAGGGTCTTTGATTGGCATATCAACAATATCCTTCAATGGGCATATGGATAAGGAGTTTTGGATGGGCTTCTAAAACCCTTCGACCAAGCATTAGCCCATCAGCTTCGATTGCGCGTTGGTTCCCCTTCGAGAAAGCCTTAGTCCGAATTTTCATTTAGGCGAGACCCCCCTGCAAGTTCCCTTTGACCCACCAGCAATGGCCTCCTGCACACGTCATCTTACTACACCATTGGTTTTACATGCTTGTTTGATTCACAATGCAATAGCTACCTGCATGCAAGCTTAATTCCTGCTTCGATTGGGCATTTGATTTCTTTGGGAATTTGGTTTCTTTGGAGCAAGCTTAATCCCTGCTTCGTTTGGGAATTTGATTTATTTGGAGCAAGCTTGATTTCTGCTTCGACTAGGTAAATACTCCCTCTTCAGCTTGCCTTCAACGCACAAGGCAAAAGGCTTATTTCGACTTGCCTTTGATGCAAAAGGCAAGAACCCCCTACAAGTGTGTTTTGATTCATCATGCCAAAAGCCCCTTCATGCTTGCCTTGGATTCACTAAGACAAAGACTTCCTTTGTGCTTACCTTCAATGCACAAGGCCAAGACTCCTCAGCACAGTTTCTGCACTATAGCACACAATATGACCCCTTCAAAAGAACACACACATTGATCAAAACAAAGAATACACAGAGGGGCCATTCAAAGGACACTTTGATGGGAAACACATATTGTTGTCTAAAAAGGGGGACTAGTCGAAGGATGGATCTAGTTGGTCAAAACGAAAGAAAATTATTCAAAGATGCTGGTTGGCCCAAAATCCCACATATTTCCATACTCAAGTTTCCTGCACAAGCATTCTGAAGGAAGCTTCGATTAGCCTAGAAAGAGTTTTTTATTGGGGCTCAATCAAAGAGGCCCCAAGGATGAGATTTGAGCCATTCGAAGGACACACCTTGGTGGCCCATTCGAAGAGGGCACAAAGCATACATATGAAAGACACTCAAAAAGTCCATTCGAAGGGGGCAACCAAAGGCCCATTCGAAGGGTACATAAATGGTCCATTCAAAAGACCCCTTCGAAGGAGGCAACCAAAGGCCTATTCGAAGGATATACAAGAGGTTTAATCGAAGGGCAGGGACTTAGCCAAAATTGTCCATATTCATTCAAATTCAAACTAGAAACAAGTTTTCATGACTTTGGCAAAGTTACAAAACATCATTCATGGCTTTGAAAACACTTATTTATGGTTGTTTAAACCTTTGTTTTCTTGTCCCCTCCACCCCCTCTATATAAAAAACACACTAGCCATATCAAAGGAGGCTGGACACAACCGGAGGGAGAGTCACACAAAATTAAAAAACACATTCTTGGAGGTTTCCTGAGGCTTTTTCAATCATCCCCAACCCTTAAGCAAGTATCCCCATATCCAGGAGTGCCAAATCGAAGCAATCCTTAAACAAGGATACCCACGCCTGAAGCCACAGATTCAGCCATCACCATTGGTAAGAATTGGTAAAAAGATCAAACTTACATTTTCATGACATATTAGCATTTCTATTTTATTCAATATGTATTCAAGATTAAGAACCTGGGTTCGACACCCAGGTCTACATTTGTTTTGTTGCTAACACTTACTGCAGATATAGCCTGAATAGACCCAACGTGTGCAGTATCGAAGGACCTGAGTTTTGATACCCAGGTCCTTCATTTTTGTTTTGCTAGCATATCTTTTCAGATTCAGTGACCTCACAGGTGATCCATCAAGCCCTTCCAGCAATGCCCTCTGGATCGAAAGCCACGTCCTGTCACTTGATCAAAGGGTAACACCCTTCACAGAATCGAAAGGAAACATCCCATATGGATCGAAAAGTCCATTTTTTCCTCTGGATTGAAAGGCACATTCTCTAGATCGAAACCTCCCTTTTTCTCCCTGGATCAAAGGATGCCCCCTTGTGTTTTTATTTTTGTTTTCATTGACTTCTTTTTATTTCAATTTTAAATAAAAAAAATCACAAAAAAACATTAGGCTAGTATTTTTCTAATTAAGTTAATTTTGTAAACAAAATTAACTGATCATTTTAACCTTTCTTGAAATTAAAATTAAATAGACTTAGGTTGTTTTTCTTAAAATAAAAAAACAAACAAAAAAATTTCTTTTCCTTAGGATTTAGACATCCCTTTTTAATTTGTTTGCGCATTTTACTTTCGCATTTTTCATCTTATTGTAACTGCTTCCCAGTTTGTAATAGTAACTAGGACTTTACTTTTTCGCATTTCTATAATGTACCTCTCACAAAGCCATATAATAGTGTAGGATTTACATTCCCGCACTTTACATTTCTGCACTTTAAATTTTTGTACATATTAACTGCTAGTAACTAGGATTGCATGATAAGACTTAAAAAAACGTTAGCAAACCTAATAACGCTAGATAAGTAGTTGAATTGAACACAATTGCACATAAACACCTCTAGGGTATCCCACTTCGGTTGCCTTTGGAAAACGGTCACAATTCTCAAAACGTGAGAAGTTTTAGTGGTTGTTCTCTAGTTTGAAAGATCACAAGTCCCTCGATGACCCTCTCGACGTTGCCTTGGTTAAAAGTGATCTTAGAACTTTAGGACAATTACTAAAATTCCTCGCCAAGTTGCCTTCGTGAACGTAACGTCCCTTCGATTGTCCCTCAAACATCCAACGATAGAGCTACCTACTCACTAATAGTAGGATAGCACTGTCTAAAGGATAGAAGGAAAAGAACGATCTTTTTCGAGTACAAAAGTAGATAGTTGTTAGAAGGTTGCTCAAAAACATCTTTTGCATTCACACAAAAACTACTTTTCAAAGACATTTTCAACACTTTGTATACTTTCTCTACTTTCCCGAGAAACATTACAAAGTTCGCCGTACTAAGTCATTTTCAAAACATTTTCAAACACACAAAGCACAAAGGTATTTTAAAATGAGAAAACCTCTAAGAGCCGGTAGATAACTACAGATGGAAATGGTGCTAACACCTTCCCTTTCCATAATCTACCCCCCTTACTTAAAAATCTCGAAAAGGTCTTTTAATTTTCTTTTCACCCTTTCCTTAATTTGGATAAAAGAAAAGTCAGTGGTGACTCTTGCTTACCGCAACATTTGCAAACACAAACGCAAAAACCAGTATTAAACCATCGGTTCTACCACCGTATTATAACAACCTTCAATCCAAGGTAAGGATGGGGTTCTGACTATATAATTGGGTATATGATGCATGTTACGTGGGAATTGGGTTGTGTAAAATTGTTATTGTGTGTGACGGTTGTATGAACAAATTGTTGTTTGGTATCCGTGATAATTATGCTAACATTGCAGTGATTCAATCGATGAATCGAGTGTTAGAAATTATCATGTATTGATGTGGGTGTAGTTGTTATGTTGATGTGAATAAGTGTAGTTTTGGTTTGAGATCAAGGGAAGGTAAGGAACCGTTAATCGCAGGAAAGTTACAGAACAGGAAGAATGATGGACGGTGTACCGAGTGATACATGCATAATGGTGGAGGGTGCCGATCAGGACCATGTTTTGTTCCGAGGGGCATGGTTGAGTCTCTACCGAGGGGCACAAACCCCATTACAGTATCTTCTTTTAATTGTTTGTGTCTGTTATGTGCGTCTGTTACCCTAGTATTTCATTACAGAATGGTATGTAGAAGGACTAGAGAGGAATGAATAATAGAAGAGGCTATTTATTAGTAACAGAAGTGAACAATTGTAGGTTAGTATAGTATAGCAGGTGAGATTAATAATGTACAGAATTAACAACTAGTATGGTTTTTAGTTGTAAAGATAGCAGAAAATAACAGAAAAGCTGTTATAAATTAAAATAGAAATAGAGATAATTTAAGTAGTAGGGAAATAATAGCTTCATTAATTTAGTAGAAAACTATTAATAAGGCTTATCAGCAGAATAATTTAGTAGAAGCATTTTAGTAGGACCGTGTTGATTACAGTATTGATACATATAAGTTTCTATGATGTTATTATTATTAATTGCTGAAATTGCAGGTGATAAATTTTGTTGTGTTGCCTCTATAATTGGCAATTGTTAAGTTGTAGGCTTAAGCCAAAGTCGTTATATGTTGATGTTGTTGTTGCTGTTAATCATGTTGTCACATACATAGCATATCAAGTTGGTATGGATTGGCAAATATAAAGTTGAAGGCTTATGTCTTGTTGTCGCCTCTATTAATTGGCAAGTTACTAAGTTGGGAGTTCTGCTCCATTGGTACCACATGCATGTGCATAAAAACGAGTTGCATTTCACGTTGCATATTTGAGTTGTTGTGTTGATGAATTAATCGTTATATTTTGTTGATATTTTGTCGCGATTGCTGTTGTTTATAAGTTGTGAAGCCGTGATTTTGCATGAACTGATTCTAATATAATGTTTATCATATGTTCAATTATATTTTTAGATATGTCACCCATTCTGTTTGAATGTTACCCTGATGTTGGTAACGTGCAGGTAATCCATAGTGAAGGCGGTTTACCTTTAGTAGTTCGAGTCAGTGTCATTTCTCTGATACGTAACACTCGGGGGGATGAACGCTTGCTTTTTATTGTTATTATTATTTCAGTTGATTAAACTTTAAGTTATTTGTTCGTTAATTACTTGTTATTTGAAGTTGTTCCAGTTGATAAACATGATATATTCTTTTAAGTTGAATATTTAATTCCACTGCGTAGTCATGAAAGTTGTTAGTTTTAAAAGATTAATTTGTGTTGCTGTTGGCTCATCCGAGTTTAATGTGTTATGTATCTGTAATGAATGTTGTTGTTTTAAGTTGTAATTGTAGTATTCTGATTTAGGTGTCGAAATTTTATAAAAATGGTTTCTATAATAATTGTCGGGTAAAATTGGGGTGTTACACGCGACATGCATATTCTTCAAACTATTAGACCTCCATGTGTCTTCTGGATAAGATAAAAAATACTTGAACTTCGAATTCTTCTATTCGGGGAGAGCGCCAAAACTTCAAAAAGATTATTCGAATTCAAACTTTAAATACTTCGAACTCTTCAACACATAGGCTTCTTTACGTATCTGATCTTTGACCGTCCACTTAGAAATACTTATCTGAACCACTTAGCAAACCTTCAACCGAAATCTCCACCAATCATCTTTTCTCACAAATAACTTAGTCTTCTACTTTTGATCTTTTACATCCTATTATCGAAACATCTGAAGAAATGGACAATTTTTTAATACCTTTCAATTTAAATAAAAAAACTATCTCATGATGACCGTTTACTTTTCTGACGTCATAGTCATAATGACAATTTTCCTCAAACATCCCATCGAGATGTGCACTGATACAGATTCACCATTACCATACTAATGTAGGCATAAATCGTGGCTTCTCAAAAAGTAACCACTTTCTTGGCTTATAGGAAGCTAACACATATCCCACTACTCTTCATATAAAATAATGAAAACTAAAACTTTTTCCTTATAAATACTCCCTTTCAACCTAAAAAACACTTTTTCAACTTCCATTAGTTTTCTCTTCTCAAGAAAAAACTTCTAAACGCTTCTTCTTTCTTCTCCAAATCATCAACAATCTCTGAACTTTTTCATCAATGGCGCCCACAAAGAAAAGCACCAAAGCTAACAAGGATGTGAAGATCCACATATATGTTGCTTCCAAGCCCATTGGACATGCATCAAAACCCATTATGGTTGGAAATCAAGAATTTATGCCAACACCAGTACTTTCTGCAGAACAAAAAGCAATCTATGTGTCACAGGTAGTTATCACCTTTACTCTTGCTGATAAGACCTTAGTGTTGTACCCCAAAATTTTCCCTCTCAATTATCAAGGCCTTTCTCACAAGGATTCTCAAGGTTCAAGCTTGAACAAGTGCATTGGAATTTTCCAGTACCAAAATTAAAAGGAAACTGTCAAAAATGGAGAAAACAGATAAAAATATTATTTTGACAAAAATTGGAGAAACACAAGTGTTCTTCGTTTCAGCTCTTTCGATTGGCCTTTAGGCCTCTTTCGATCAGCATCCTTCGATTGAATCTTGGCCTCCTTCGATTTCTCAAAGTGGCTGCTAGCGTGCCTCTTTCGCCTGGGCATGTGACTTCTTGTTGCAGGTTTCGTTTGTGTCTTTTGCTGCCTGCATGCTTGCAATCGAAGGCCATGACCTACTGGTCACATGTACCCCCTGCAAGGCAAGTCTTCGTTTGGGCACTCACCTTGTGTGTGTCTGGATGAAAACTTCAGTTGAGCAAGAGCCTCCTTCGAATGCAACTTGGATTACATCCTTCGTTCTGTGCAACAGCTTCCTTCGAGTTAACTTGTTTCGACCACAAGCTTCGACTGAAGCAAAGACTTCCTTCAATTTCAAGGCAAAAAGCTCCCTTTTGATGTCCTTCGATCCAGGAGGAAAAAGCCTCTCTTTTTCCCTCTTTCGATCACACATTCTGCCCTTGCACGCCTTTTTTCGTTTGGGGGAGTGACTTCTCAAGCGTTGCAAGCTTCGATTGAGCCTTCCATCCCAAGAGCATTAATTTGGCCCATTCGAAGGATTGTCTAGGGAAGTCATTCGAACGTCACTTCGATTGAAAAAAGGAGATGGTTACTGAAATTCTGGTCGAAAGGTGAGTCTAGGGAGTCAAGACAAAAGGACGAGAGGCCAAAGTCATTTGTTGACAAAGTCTCATGTGCTGTCAGGCTCGGGCCTGATTCACTGGCCATAAAACTCCAAAACTACTGCACAGCAGTCCTGCACTGCCCAATTCCTTGCACCAAAATGGCAATAAAACACTGTTCCTCGAAAGCTACAAATACAGCATACCCCTTTTGTTTGAATTTTTTGTTTTCCCTCACAAAGCATCAGCCTAAGCCATCTACAAATATGAGCCTCCACCATACATGTTAGGGGGACCTTTTGGCCAGGCGAACGAATCTTCAGAAAATTCTCAAAAACACCATAAAAATTCTCAAACACTTGAACACCCATCCAACCCATATCCAGAATCCGAACCATATCCAGAATCCAAACACTTATCCCCTTAGAATCCGAAACGCCCCCATACCTTGTTACCCTTCGAATCCATTAAGAAGAACCCCACACTTGTTCTTCTCTTTCGAATCCAGTATCAAAGACATAACCCCTGGTTCCTCCCTTCGAATCCAGAAGCATTCAAGGAAACCACTTAAAGGTCCAACACACGTTCCAGCCTCAAGCATGGTAAGTCGTTCTTAACCTTGAACCCTTCATTTCTAGCATAACATGTAAATAAACTTCCTTTTCATTTCAAATATATACATAGCGTTTGTTACCTTTTCGTTTGTTTTTATTGTCTCTCCTTTTGGTTTTGCTCTTTGGTTTATTACAAATGCTTTAAGAACTAACTTGGCCCTGAGGTAATGATAGCATGGCCTTAGGCCATGTTGCTATTTAATATCTCAAACGAAATAAACAGGAAACATGAATATGAAATGAAGCCTCAGGCTTCCTCACTGACTCCATGCCCAATCGAAGGAGGCAGAAAGGCAGATTGCATCTTATACTGGTTCCAGGCCCAGTCGAAAGGCACAACATGCTGTCCTGCTGGTCCCAATCGAAAGGCATAACATGCTGACCGTGAGAACTCAGTCGAAAGTCATGCCTTCACCCTTTTCAGGCCAAATCAAAGAGAGCCAGAAAGTGCAGAATCGAAGAGTGCTGCTGCCTGGGTCGAAATACCCTCATTTTTCTTGCTTTTTTTAAATTTTTTCCTTTATATTTCCATGCAATTCAATATGGTTGTAATAGCGTAGGATTTTATCTTTATGTGCTTTATTACTTTTATATGCTTGCTAGTAAATAGGGTGTGTATGGAAAGATAAAACCAACAAGTAGACAACCCCTAATCAAAGATAAATGCATGCAACAAAACACACTTTGCACACATGCACCCTTAGGGTAACTCCACTTGTTGCCTCGAAAAATGCAATCATGTCCCTCGAGTATGAGACACTCTAGCAAATGTCCCTTCGATAAACAAAGATCGTAGTCCCTCGATGACCCTCGATGTTGCCTTCGATAAAACAATCTCGTCCCTTACGAAATTGCTAGAGCGTCTCACAAGTTACCTTCAATGATTGCATACGACGTCTCGCGCCCGTCCCGTTCAACATTCTAACGCAAGGTTGTTCACCAAATACAATGGTGAAACAACACTGTTAAAAGGGTTAAAAAGCATAAGAAAGATCTTTGAGTAAAATAGGGTAGACAACTCTTAGTTACTTGATCAAACTTGCAAAACATCCTTGCCATTTTTAAAACACACATCACAACACAACTTCAAAACAACTTTCAAAAAAACATTGAAACATCTTTTCAAAAAGACAAACACCTTTGTAAAACATTCAAACGAATTGTTACAAAGGTTGCCTAGATAAGGCATCTTTTTTCAAAACATTTTCAAAAACCACACACACGAAGCATCATTTTCAAACAATTGAAAAGCAAAGGCAAGTGATCTAAAACAAGTAACTAAGAGCCCATGGATAACCATGGATGAAATGGGTGCTAGCACCTTCCCTTTTCATAATCTACCCCCCGAACCCACGAAAACATCTCAAAGGTCTTTCCTGTGCTTTTTGACCTTTCCTTAGGATAAAATAAAAAGTCGGTGGAGACTCTTGCTAAACCGAACATTTGCGAACACAAACGCAAATCCCAAGTCAGTTCTCCCACCGTATCACAGAACTGGCGACTCTGCTGGGGAATCTTCTAAAAGTGGGGTTACCTTAGGGTTTTAGATCACCTTTACATGCTTGCTTTGATTGCTTTACTTTTTGGGTTACTTGTTTGGGTTTGTTGTAAATCCTACACCCGAATTTGGGGGCACCTATTTTTAGGTAAGTAGCAATAAACTGTGAGGGATCTGTCCAGCGTAAACCGACACGGATGAAGCAGTAGCTACGTTGGTGTGACACCTTGGTCTGTACCGATATCCCTTGTGTTGAAACGAGGAGAATATGGGTCTTCTAAGGAGTCATTAAGCACCAAATGACCTTTAGAACCTTAAATTGACCAACTTGGCCATAGAACAGTAGCAGTATGCTACACTCATTGAGACTAAACTCTCGCGATGGTTCCGACCGCAAGAAAAAGTTGCTAAACTGGAATTATCACCGATTGAGGGTAGTCAGTGATATTGAGATCCTCTAGAACCCGGTTACTATTTCTAGGACAGGTTTGAGCCAACTAAACTCAAGAGGGTACTTACCTACAAACCCCATGCAAGCCTAAACCTAAGGACTTGTTTGCTTTGTGTGAATATGATTACCTGTATATACACTTGCTTACTTTTGCATACATGTACATAACATCATAACATCATACCATAGCATTTTCAATAACCATTTCAAGGATCTCGAGGGTCTTTCGATCCAGGGTCACGTTGAACCAGATGTCTACCAAGGGGCAAGAGGGTTATCCTCTAAACAAACACCGTCAAAAATCAAGTGCAACAACTTGAATCAGGGGTTATGACCCACTTGACATGGTGAGCTTGATTCTCGTGGAAAAGACATCCACCGATACAAAGTTCTCCAATCAAAGATGTTGATCGAAGTTCAACCTCTAACATTTTCTTGTGTTTACCCCGCGAGATCCTTGGAAACATGCATCCACATATCATGCATTGTATCATGACAGGTTTCTACCATACAGGTCTTCTTATCTTCCTACTGTTTATTTCAGTAAGATGGATATGGAACAAACAGTGAAAGATCTCCAAGCTCAAAACGCTCAGTTCCAACAAATGCTTCTGGCTATGGCTAAGGGGCAAGAGGATCTGAAAGCTCTCCTTCTCAAAGATAAGAAGAAGAAGTCCAAGAAGGCAGCGGGCATCCTGAACTTGAGAGGAAGACCTGGAGGACCAGTCAGGAGAGCTCTAGATATTTCAACTCCATCCAACATAGGGGATAGTCTTGAAGAAGACCATAATTTGGAGATTGATGAAGTTGAAGCTAACTACTCCGAGGAACAATATCCTCCCACTGATGACAAGTACAATTAGTTGGAGGATCGCCTCAGTGCTATGGAGATTCAACAGATGCCTGGCTTGGATTTAGGAGACATGGGTTTAGTTTTTGGATTAGTCATCCCTCCAAAGTTCAAAGTCCCTACCTTTGCCCTATACGATGGAGTCTCTTGCCCTAAGATGCACCTAAAGTCTTATGTCTGCAAGATTCAACCATACACAACTGATCCAAAGCTTTGGATCCATTTCTTCCAAGAAAGCCTAGTAGGGACTCAACTCAAATGGTTCTATCAATTGGAGAGTTCTCGCATCCACACCTGGGAGGATTTAGCTGCTGCTTTCTATAGGAAGTATCAGTACAACGCTGATCTTGCACCAAGTCGTGTGCAATTGCAGAACATGACCATGGGTTCCAACGAGAGCTTCAAAGGATATGCCCAAAAGTGGAGAGATCTGGCTGGTAGGGTACAACCTCCTTTAACTGACAGAGAGCTAATTGACATCTTCATGGGAACTTTGACAGGGCCTTTCTTCAAACACTTGATCGGAAGCTCTTCATCCGGATTCACCGAGCTAATACTGACCGGCGAAAGGGTCGAAGCTGGCATCAAAAGTGGAAAGATTCAAGAAGAAACACCTTCTGATGCTCAGAAAAATCCCTACAATGGGAAGAAAGAGTCCAATGTTGTGTATGGTCAAAAGAGTCGTCATGACCAACACGTAGGAGAAATCTTGATCTCTAATCCTACGCCTTCTCAACAAAGACAGGGGCATCAGCGTAAGGAGGTCGCGCCTAAAATACATTTCACTAAGATCAACAAGTCACTGACTCAAGCGCTACAACGCATGTTGGAGGCAGAGCTGATTACATTAAAGGCTCCTCTCTAGAACCCAAATACTTCCGCTCCTACCTATCATCCCAATGAAAGGTGTGCATACCACTCTGACAGTCCAGGACATGACACAAACAACTGTTGGGCTCTGAAGAACAAGGTCCAAGACATGATTGATGCCAAGGAGATCGAGTTTGACCCTCCGGAGACTCCAAACATAATCACTGCTCCTATGACGAATCATTAAAAGCTTTTGTTCATTTGAATTTTCAAGTTGTAATCTCTTTGTTATTCAAACAATTACCTATTAATGTCAAACTCTGTTTCATTAATGCATTGCATATGTTTGTCTTGAATTCATCCATTCGTTTTCATTATAATTATGCTTTCTACTTTTGATATTTAACTATTGATAAAAAGCTACAAGCCTTTAGAGGGAGGATGACGAAACAATACCGTAATCTCATACAGTATGCTTTTGAAGAGACCTTGCTAACGATGTACAGGCATTTCTTTCAAATCCTAAACACTGGAGTTATAAGGAAGATAATCCCTAGTCAACCCCTTCGAGCCAAAGAAGTAGGAGTTTTCTGTTTTAAACACAAATTGAAACCTTTAATTTAAACATGGGGCAGGGTAGTCTCTCAGTTAATTCAAAAAAAGATGTGCATTGAAGTCGCAAACTCTCAGTTCATAATACAACGAATGACATCAAAAACATTCCTCTGGAATCAAAAGACAGTGGTGGTTCTTTATCTCATAGGCAGTCAATCTCTCAAAAGAGAAAAGCCCACTAAGTCAAAACCTACAAAGGAGAAAACTGGGGCATCCCGCTGACTGTAATCTCGAAAACAGGAACAGTCAGGCAAAAGTTAGGGATAACAAATCAAAAGAACGAGGTCGCTACAAATCCTCAACAACATGAAAAAATGTTGAAAAAATGACTGCCTTCCAATAAATTCAACTTGTGTGAACCATCACCAAAAACGTCGTTCCAGACTCATTTGGAGTTCAAATGCACAATTAACTGAGCTTAGGATTGAAGAACATCACGAAGAGCGGGTGGATACAAATATACTTTGAGCCTTTATCCTTTGTTTCTTAAACTGTGAACCAAGCCACGTTACAACCCTTCAAAAGTCCTAACTTTAGCATGGGTTAGTTCGAAAGCATACTGTTACAAAAGGTATCCTGACTCCTGTAAGGCTTAGCCCTAAATATTATGTTGAATTTGTCTTATAAAAAGTTTTCTGCTAAAAAACGCATTTTTCAAAACTTCAAGACAAACATAAACTTTGCATCACTTGAATATCATTGTTTTCATTTGACTATTTGTTTGACAGCGGAGAAATTCACACAACGAATATCCGATGAACGAAAGCTCTCCCAATGAACAAAATCACTTCAAGAAGGATGACACTTCCATCGACAAATCTCCTATCAACAAGGGGGTATGACATGTCACTATCCAGCACACCTGGGGCAGTCCAGTCAAGATTCCAGGAAATCTCTCAAAGAAGTGCAGAGTAACCAGGGGCAGGTCTCCATCTCCGACACTTGGGGCATTGAATGTCAACCCCGACAAAGGGTTACATACAATCAAACTTTTTGGCAATGCCACAAACATTCGCTACCATGGGCAATGACAAGTCTCCCCAAATTCCTTCTCATAGGATGACTCCCAGCAAGGGTTTAATCTCTGAAAACCTTTCCCTAGCTGAATCAACCTCAAGAATCCTCGAGGACTTCCCCCAACGAAGATGTCACCTCTCCAGCAGACTGACGACAGGGTTTATTTCCCCAACAACACCAGGATTCCCCGGCTTGAGTTTGCCTCTCCGACTACTACAAATCAAAGGACCACAACTCCTCTTCCCCAGTAGACTACTCTACAATCCCCAACAAGTTACTGCGAAACCTGGACCCGACCAGATATCAGTTCAACTTTGACTCCCCAGTAGAGAAACGGATGACTAAGACTCCTAAACTCTTTTCCTAAGCAGAAATAAGCATACTCCCCACAGAGTTGTCAATATCCCCCAGCGGAGTTCTCCTCAAACAACAAAGCAGGGGTCCCCGGTGGAAACATTTTGAGCAAAGTCCAAGACAAAATTACACTTCAACAACATTCATAACATATGCATAAAAAATACATATGACACAAATCTCATTTTATTTTGAGAACATCATTACACAATGCATACATCATGACATTGCATACAACTAACTCTTTACCTTTTCAGGAAAGATCAATCAACAGGAAAAGATCATCATCTTCCGAGATCCCTTCTAGAGACAGTTCAGATGCGATCCAGATGTGGCTGACATTTTGATACTTATTCAGATTCCTTCTAGAGACAGTTCAGATGCGATCCAGATATGGTTGACATTCTGATACTCATTCCAGATTCCTTCTAGAGACAGTTCAGATGCGATCCAGATATGGCTGACATTCTGATACTTATTCCAGATTCCTTCTAGAGACAGTTCAGATTCGATCCAGATATGGCTGACATTCTGATACTTATTCCAGATTCCTTCTAGAGACAGTTCAGATGCGATCCAGATATGGCTGACATTCTGATACTTGTTCCAGATTCCTTCTAGAGACAGTTTAGATGCAATCAAGATATGGCTGACATTCTGATACTTATTCCAGATTCCTTCTAGAGACAGTTCAGATGCGATCCAGATATGGCTGACATTCTGATACTTATTCCAGATTCCTTCTAGAGACAATTCAGATACGATCCAGATATGGTTGACATTCTGATACTTATTTCAGATTCCTTCTAGAGACAGTTCAGATGCGATCCATATATGGCTGACATTCTGATACTTATTCTAAATTCCTTCAAAATACAGTCCAGATACGATCCAGATTCGGATGTCATTCTGTCACTCATTCAAAATACAGTCCAGATACGATCCAGATTCGGATGTCATTCTGTAATTCATTCAAAATACAGTCCAGATACGATCCAAATTCGGATGTCATTCTGTCACTCATTCAAAATAAAGTCCAGATACGATCCATATTCGGATGCCATTCTGTCACTCATTCAAAATACAGTCCAGATACGATCTAGATTCGGATGTCATTTTGTCACTCATTCAAAATACAGTCCAGATACGATCCAAATTCGGATGTCATTCTGTCACTCATTCAAATACATTTCAGATATGCTCCAGATTCAGGCGCCATTCTTTGGCCCATATAGACTCAGTCTCCAGATACAGTTCAAATGCATTCCAGACATGGATACCATTTTGATGCTCATTCTTCTGACCTACAACATTGCACTTACAACAAACATTCTCGGATGGCATCTATAAGCCCATCCTCCTACCAACAATCTCCAAATGGCATCTGTAAGCCCATTCCCGACATCACAATGCTGATACTACACCATGCGAGTGCAAATTTTTGGGCACTCTAGTGTTCAATTATCTTCCACCTTCGGATCACGAAAGACTCGAAAGCCAATCTATATCCTCAGGTTTAAGAAAATTAAACAGGGGCAACTGTTGTACCCAAAAATTTGCCCTCTCAATTATTAAGGCCTTTCTCACAAGGATTCTCAAGGTTCAAGCTTGAACAAGTGCATTGGAATTTTCCAGTACCAAAATTAAAAGGAAACTGTCAAAAATGGAGAAAACAGATAAAAATATTATTTTGACAAAAATTGGAGAAATACAAGTGTTCTTCGTTTTAGCTCTTTCGATTGGCCTTTAGGCCTCTTTCGATCAACATCCTTTGATTGACTCTTGGCCTCCTTCGATTTCTCAAAGTGGCTGCTAGCGTGCCTCTTTCGCCTGGGTATGTGACTTCTTGTTGCAGGTTTCGTTTGTGTCTTTTGCTGCCTGCATGCTTGCAATCGAAGGCCATGACCTACTGGTCACATGTTCCCCCTGCAAGGCAAGTCTTCGTTTGGGCACTCACCTTCTGTGTGCCTGGATGAAAACTTCAGTTGAGCAAGAGCCTCCTTCGAATGCAACTTGGATTACATCCTTCGTTCTATGCAACGACTTCCTTCGAGTTAACTTGTTTCGACCACAAGCTTCGACTGAAGCAAAGACTTCCTTTGATTTCAAGGCAAAAAGCTCCCTTTTGATGTACTTCGATCCAGGAGGAAAAAGCCTCTCTTTTGCCCTCTTTCGATCACACATCATGCCCTTGCACGCCTTTTTTCGTTTGGGGGAGTGACTTCTCAAGCGTTGCAAGCTTCGATTGAGCCTTCCATCCCAAGAGCATTAATTTGGCCCATTCGAAGGATTGTCTAGGGAAGTCATTCGAACGTCACTTCGATTGAAAAAAGGAGATGGTTACTGAAAGTCTGGTCGAAAGGTGAGTCTAGGGAGTCAAGACAAAAGGACAAGAGGCCAAAGGCATTTGTTGACCAAGTCTCATGCGCTGTCAGGCTCGGGCCTGATTCACTGGCCATAAAACTCTAAAACTGCTGCACAACAGTCCTGCACTGTCCAATTCCTTGCACCAAAATGGCAATAAAACACTGTCCCTCGATAGCTACAAATACAGCATACCCCTTTTGTTTGAATTTTTTGTTTTCCCTCCCAAAGCATCAGCCTAAGCCATCTATAAATATGAGCCTCCACCACACATGTTAGGGGGACCTTTTGGCCAGGCGAACGAATCTTCAGAGAATTCTCAAAAACACCATAAAAATTCTCAAACACTTGAACACTCATCCAACCCATATCCAGAATCCGAACCATATCCAGAATCCAAACACATATCCAGAATCCAAACACTTATCCCCTTAGAATCTGAAACGTCCCCATACCTTGTTACCCTTTGAATCCAGTAAGAAGAACCCCATACTTGTTCTTCTCTTTCGAATCCAGTATCAAAGACATAACCCCTGGTTTCTCCCTTCGAATCCAGAAGCATTCAAGGAAACCACTTAAAGGCCCAACACACATTCCAGCCTCAAGCAAGGTAAGTCGTTCTTAACCTTGAACCCTTCATTTCTAGCATAACATGTAAATAAACTTCCTTTTTGTTTCAAATATATACATAGCGTTTGTTACCTTTTCGTTTGTTTTTATTGTCTCTCCTTTTGGTTTTGCTCTTTGGTTTATTACAAATGCTTTAAGAACTAACCTGGCCCTGAGGTAATGATAGCATGGCATTAGGCCATGTTGCTATTTAATATCTCAAACGAAATAAACAGGAAACAGGAATATGAAACGAAGCCTCAGGCTTCCTCACTGACTCCAGGCCCAATCGAAGGAGGCAGAAAGGCAGATTACATCTTATACTGGTTCCAGGCCCAGTCGAAAGGCACAACATGTTGTCCTGCTGGTCCCAATCGAAAGGCACAACATGCTGACCGTGAGGCCTCAGTCGAAAGTCATGCCTTCACCCTTTTCAGGCCAAATCGAAGAGAGCCAGAAAGTGCAGAATCGAAGAGTGCTGCTGCCTGGGTCGAAAGACCCTCATTTTTCTTGATTTTGTTTTATTTTTGCCTTTATATTTCCATGCAATTCAATATGGTTGTAATAGCGTAGGATTTTATCTTTATGCGCTTTATTACTTTTATATGCTTGCTAGTAAATAGGGTGTGTATGGAAAGATAAAACCAACAAGTAGACAACCCCTAATCAAAGATAAATGCATGCAACAAAACACACTTTGCACACATGCACCCTTAGGGTAACTCCACTTGTTGCCTCGAAAAATGCAATCATGTCCCTCGAGTATGAGACACTCTAGCAAATGTCCCTTCGATAAACAAAGATCGTAATCCCTCGATAACCCTCGATGTTGCCTTTGATAAAACAATCTCGTCCCTTACGAAATTGCTAGAGCGTCTCACAAGTTGCCTTCAATGATTGCATACGACGTCCCGCGCCCGTCCCGTTCAACATCCTAACGCAAGGTTGTTCACCAAATACAATGGTGAAACAACACTGTTAAAAGGGTTAAAAAGCATAAGAAAGATCTTTGAGTAAAATAGGGTAGACAACTCTTAGTTACTTGATCAAACTTGCAAAACATCCTTGCCGTTTTTCAAACATACATCACAACACAACTTCAAAACAACTTTCAAAAAAACATTGAAACATCTTTTCAAAAAGACAAACACCTTTGTAAAACATTCAAACAAATTGTTACAAAGGTTGCCTAGACAAGGCATCTTTTTTCAAAACATTTTCAAAAACCACACACACGAAGCATCATTTTCAAACAATTGAAAAGCAAAGGCAAGTGATCTAAAATAAGTAACTAAGAGCCCATGGATAACCATGGATGAAAAGTGTGCTAGCACCTTCCCTTTTCATAATCTACCCCCCGAACCCACAAAAACATCTCAAAGGTCTTTCCTGTGCTTTTTGACCTTTCCTTAGGATAAAATAAAAAGTCGGTGGCCACTCTTGCTAAACCGAACATTTGCGAACACAAACGCAAATCCCAAGTCAGTTCTCCCACCATATCACACTTAGCATATATGGGTCCTCTATTTCATGCTGATGATTTAGAAAATCTTGAGTTTTTCCCTACATATCACAAAACTAGTCCCATAGCTAGTAAACTTAGACCTAAAAAGAACGTAGATGACAATGTCGATAAAGATTCAAATGAATCTAACACAAAAGTTCCACAAGAAGGAACTTCTTCAGGTTCTACTGATAAAGAAAAACCCTTTCACCTGAATTACATGATTGATATTTTTAAGCCATTTAAACATTATCCAACAAAAGATAGTAAGCAATACCTTGACTGGTTAGCTAAAATTGAAAAATAGAAATCCCAATACTGGAAAGACATTGGCATCTTCGATTTAATCCAAATTGTCGAAGGTTGGTCGTAGCTATTTCCAACACATGTTGATGGCATCTCTATATTTATGGGACAACACTTATAACACCTTTCACCTTCCTTGTGTAATGGTTACCCCCATTCTATTTGATGTGGCTGCAATCACTGAGCTTCGACCCACTGGGGAAGCTTTTGACCCCTCTGTACAATATGAAAATACCATTGACTTTAAAGTTGAACATGATGGCTTCACCAAGTATATTAATCATTATCATATTGAAGGAAGTGAAGTATCATATGTCGAACACATAGCCTTTCTCGCCCTATGGTTATCTATGCGTATTTTTTGCAGCAAATCCCTCCAAGTTGCCAAGAGATTCTTAACTTTAGCCAATCAACTCCACTCATGCCGAAATACATGCCTTAGTGAATTAATTTTGGCTGGATTATATGATTGACTGGGATAAGAAACCACATCTTTAAAAGAATACCAAGCAAGCACCAATCTTTTGCTAGTTGGCCCATATTGGCTTATCCAATTATGTCTAAACTCCACATTTGAGCCCTCTCTCTCCACTTCTGGAACAATGGATGAAACATATTCTGAAATTTGCAATCGAACTATTGAAGGAACCAGGTTACTTCGACTGACACCCAATGATGATGGAAAAAACTTAGAGGAGTGTTTCATAAAATATGCTATGATGTTCGTAAAACATCATAACTTTACTCCTTCCATGGTTCCTGTTGTACCCCAAAATTTTCCCTCTCATATTTCTCAAAACATGGTAAGAAAAATCTCCAAGTGGCTCAAGGTTTTCTCAAGAGTGGATCAGACAAGTCATCTCCTAAGGCAGTCTTCCCCAAATTATGGTTTTGTGTTGCATCAATATCCTTGAGTCCCAATGACCTCAAGTGCTCCCTAATGTCCTAATATGTCCGCAAGATCATCCATGTCAAATTTCAAGCCTTGCAGAGGAAGTTTGCTCAGTCAATTGCTCAAAGGGTCCAAAAATTGATTGTGCTAGGGCAAAAGTCAACTGTGACCCAAATACACTCAAACTTCAAGATTTTTTTTGTCAAAATTCTCATTTTGAAGGATATTTCATCATCTGATCAAGGTTTGATCATGATTCATCAAGGATTTCTCAAAATTCATCAAGACTCAAAAGTTGCTAAATTAGGGTTTTGTAGGAAAAGTCAACTCAACTTTGACCAAGCATAACTTTCTCATACTTTATGAGAAATGACCCATCCAAATCTCATCTTTAAGAGGATTCAATTTCCTACAATCCATCTTCATGCCCCAAGATCTAAAAATGCACTCACAAGAAGTTATAAATTTGGACATTATAAGTCATTTTTGAAAGTCAACAAAAACACCTTTTTTGCCAAAGCTTATAACTTGAGCATGGAACATCAAAATGAGATAAGACCAAAATTGTTAGTTAGAGTACATCTCAAGCTTTCTAAAAAGTCAGGGAACAGTTCCAAAAGTTCAAAATTGAAGAAGTTATGCATTGTTGAAGTTGGGCATTTTTGCAAAATTGCCAAAAGTCAACCATCCCCAAAACTTCAAATTTTGTCAAATGGGCCCATTCTTTTCTACTTGATTTGAGCTTGCATCATTGCACACGTGTCCTAGCTTCAGCCATGAGCTCATATTTTATTTTTATGATTTTATTTGATTTTTTATTGAATTTATTCATTTTTAATCAAATAAAATCATATAAAATCCCAAACTTTGATTACATGGGATCTTTTTGCTATTTCAGGTCTTGATTATCATCATTAACATCATCAAAATTCGTATCAAGAAATCCATGTACAAAAAGATTGAAAATTGGCAAATTTGGAAGGTTTAGTAATGGAGAATCAAATCAAATTGGCAATCATTATTGGAGCAAAATTTGAATCAAGTTTGTTACCCTAATACATTCCACACTACATAAACAAGCCAAAGGGACGTGAATAAGGGTTGGAGGCTGCAGATAGAGGCAATACAAAAGTTGAAAAATTCACTAAAAAGTGTGGAATCGAATTCATAGCTAGAGACATTTTTAGGACTTGGTAAGCATCCCAATCCCTTTCTGGACGTTCACTGAAGCGAAACCAATCCAAAGCAAGCTCCCTCACACACCATAACACGTTGTAAGTGTCATAATAAACGCCCCTGTTCTTGAAATCGTAGTTCATCATTCTTGCATCATTTGAACAAATTGCTTGCATATTTGTAATCCTCACAACGTTTCTAAGCTTTTTGCATTATTCAATTTTATTTATCTAACATGTAACGTAAAGCGCCATAGTTAGGGTTCTTGGAATAATTTTTGGGGTTTCTCTTTTCAGGTGAAATTAGACTACAAGAGGGACATGGTTGTGACTGGGAGAGAAGGACGAGTACAACCATGTCTTTAGAACTCATTTTTTGTGGCCTGGAATGAATTTTGGAGCAAGCCTACGCATTTAGCTGCAGATTCAAATCCGCAGGTAATATTATTACAGGCCTGAGGACAGGGATGAGTGTGTGTCATCCTCCGGTTGGCCCATTCAAATGTTTTTTTGCGCATTTTATTTTTTTGGTCAATAATTGCAGTTTTGTTATATTATTATTATCATGTAATATGTTAACAAATAAAGCAATTTAGCGTAGTGGCAAGGCAGGTGTCCAATATCCATCAGGACCTGGGTTCGAATCCCATGTCCTCCACTTCTTTGATATTTTTCTGTTTCAGATGATCACATGCCTATCTCAAGCTTGCAGCTCACCGTGCACCATAGCCCATTCAGTAGCCAGATGGCCATTGGCCAGATCTGGTGGCCAAGATTTGAAGGTCCACCATGGAGTCAAGTCCACGCATGCACACCAAGTCCAAAAAAGTCAACAGGGCCAACGTTTTTTGGGCCACATAATTGTTGTTCAAACACCCTATTTCAGGCCCAACCCCTCTTCTCTTATTTTATTTATTTTGTTTTAGTTAATTGTTTTATTGTTTTATTTAATTTACTAACCATTTAAAATTCAGTATTTTTATAAAATAAAATCACCAAAAATATTTTCATTCAATAAAATTTTAATTTTAATTTTTTAATAAACACTAATTAAATTAACTTAGGTTTTAATTAGAATAACTTTAACATATTTTTGTAAATAATTAAAATTAAATTAGATTTAATTAGGTTTTTACTAATTCAATTAATTTTATTTTTCTTTCTTAAAATAACAAAAAACCAAAAAAATAATTTATTTTTATTAATTTATTTATTTGTTAATTTAGTAATTAATTTAGGTTAATTTCTTTCTTAAAATAAAAATAACAAAAAAATCTTTTCTTTAACAAAAAGGGTCAAAACCCTAATCTTGCGCTCGATTTAATTTCCCGCACACGATTTATTTATCCAATATTGTACTTGCCTCTGGATTGTAATAGTAAATAGGGATTTTATTTATTTTTATCGCTTTATTTATTTTTAAAGGGTTTGTCTTTGGCGATGTAAATACCCGACGCCTTGTAATTTAATTTCCGCACTTTTATTTTCCGCAAATTATAATTGTTAGATGTTTGATAATAGGATGGCATGACAAGACTGAATGTTTTAACCTAAAATCAACTTAGATCACCCTTAACATGTACAAAGATAAAATAAACTGAAAACGACACACTCGCACATGCGCACTCTTAGGGTACACCCCACTTGGTTGCCTTCGTACGTGGTCATTAAGTATAGGTTGTTTTAGAGGTCGCCCTCTTGTCCAAAGATAATAGTCGCCTCGAAATGGTTTCCTCGGATATTGTTGCCTCAAACAAATGATCTAAGACATTAGGGTTACCGCTAAGGCGTCCTAACATTGCTTTAGTGACTGCACGTCCCTCATTCGAATTGACCCTCAAACTCCAACGACGATGCTACCTACTCACTAATAGTGGGATAGCATTGTCTAAAGGAAATTAGCATAGAACAATTCCTTTTTCGAGTAGGTAGATAGTTCTTAGATACTTGCTCATCCAAAACAAAACTTTTTTCACACTTACACTCCTTTACAAACAAGTTTTCAAAAACACTTCATTACACTCTTGAAGACAGACGCAAGAGTTAAATCGAAGTTAAAACAAAAACTTTTCAAAACCCACAAACATAAAGAAAACAATTTTGAAAATGATGAGCAAGTACCTAAGAGCCCGTGGATAACCACGGATAGAAAGGGTGCTAATACATTACCTTTCTATAATCTACCCCCCGAACCCGAGAAATATCTCAAAAAAGGAATTTTTCTGTGCTTTTTTCCTTTCCTTGTTGGATAAAACAAAAGTCGATGGCGACTCTTGCTTACCGCGACATTTTGCGAAAACAAACACAAAACGCAAACCAGCATTCCTAAAAATAGTCAGTTCTTCCCACCGTATCACAGTTCCTTTTTCTAAATGAACCCAAGGCCCAACATGGTCTATGAAACCCATTTTTGATGTTGTATCTGCTCAAGAAACAGAAACTCTGGACATCTGGAAAGCCTTTTTGTTTCCAAGGTTAATTGTCACAAGAATCATGCCAACCAAAAGCCACATTACTATGCTTGGTTACCAACCAAACTTCGTTTCTATCCAATTTGGGCTTTTCCAAGTGATTCATGAACCTCTTTTTGAAAAGAAAAAAGTTTGTTTGTATCAAAGGAATGAACTTTTCGCTCCTTGACCGAGACACACATATGGCTCATTATGCCACCTTTGACGAGTTTACTTTAATCCATTTTCAACCAACTTTCTACTGCAGACAAGAATTTGATTCTAAGTGGAAGGAGTATTATTCTGGGAATATGCTCAATGCTATTCTTCTCCACCAAAATCTAACAATAGCTTTCGCCTCTGTGCAGGATCGTGTGAAGAAAGGTATGAAGACCCGCATAAAAGAGATCAAGACATTCCAAAAGTACTTTGAATTTGTCTATGCCCAAACTAATCTTAGTTGAACCATTCAAAATTCAGCAAAAACTCTAAATGAGAAATTTACAAAAAAAAAAAGCTTCCTCATTTAAGTATTCATGCATGTGTCAAACCTGAAGACAGGTATGGCTTAGCTTTTAAGCTTGAACCACCAAAATTCCCAAAATTACCCAATGCTGACTTTAGCCTGGAATTTTATCCTCCTTACCCAGATTGGTTTGTCTGTGGGAATTACTATAATTTTTTAAAACAACAATATAAAAAACCTGATGAATAAGTGGTTACGACTAAGCATACCTTGGACAATTTCAAAGGCTTCCTTCACTATGATTTAGAACATGTCACAATGATTTCTCCAGAACGTTAAGGTGTGGAACCAAAGGATCCTTTGAATACTTCAATTTTTTTATTCCTTTTCATTTTTTATGCTAACATCTATCATTTCACAATGTTATTCTAACTGTTGAAAAGAAACAAGCAAAGAAGGAAAAACTTACTTCCATGACAGGATCGACAGATGCACCCAAACAAACAACAACTTCATCGAAGAGCGTTGTTTTGACCACTGAGAAACTAAAAACAACAAAAAAGGTATATGGTTTGGCATGTCTTCTTCTCTTATTATGTTACTTTTACTAATTCTTTCGTCTTTTCAGGCTAATCGAAAACCTCCTCTTACTTCGAAGAAACGACCATCGACCGTGGAGATCCCAGCAACAATAGGAGATGATGAATATGTATCTCCCATTCCTTTAAGGTACAAGAAGATAAGAAAGAAGAAAGCTCCAAATTTTGACGCAACTTCTTCCAAACCACCAAAACCTGTTGAAGTTGAAACACTGTCTCTTGCGCCTAAAAAGACTGACAATTCACAGCCATTTGACAATGTCATCTTGGAAAAGATTGAAAGTGATAATTCGAGTCTTGGATCCGAAATACCTAATGTGAGATTCCAAAATTATTCTCTTCAATAATCCATTTTTCAATATGATTTTTACTCTGTTTCTTTGCAGGATGTTCAACCAGCTTTGACTGAATCACCAATTGTGTACGAAGTTCCACCCAATAGTGGCACTGCTTCCTATCATCCCTTGTCCACCAACAAAGATTCGAACAAAGGTTCCTCCACTAATGTGAACCAACTTGATTATATTGTATAACTTACAAAAGAACCTTCACCATGATCTGATACTAATCAGGAGGAACAATAAACTGGCACTAAAAGGAAACCTGTTGATAAAAGGCAAGATGATGACATCCCCAGTGATTCTTCTCCGAAGAGAACGAAGCATAATGATGACTTTCTTGATGAAGAGGAACATCTTTCTGATGATATCGAATGTTATTTCCAAGAATAAGATGAAGAAGAGGTGACTGTACATACTGAATCCAAGGATAACATCAAATCTTCCGCTCAAACTGACAACAACAAACCTCCACCACAACTTTCACTAGAAGAGTTGGATGCTTTGAAAAGGAACACTACGCCAAAAACGAGTTTTGGCACCGCTACATAGACAGCGCTTATGCAAAAGCGCTGCTGTAAGTATCCAAAAAAAAAATACTTTAGACAGCGCTTATTAAAAGCGCTGCTATAGGCCTTATCAAAGGCAGCGCTTTTTCTCCCTAAGCGCTGCTATAGGGTTTTAAAAAAAATAAAAATTAAAAAATTAATAAAAGCGCTGCTAAAGGGTATGCTTTAGACAGCGCTTTCAAAAAGCGCTGCTAAAGGTGTAAGTCTAAAAGCGCTGCTAAAGGGGGGTAAACCTAAAGCGCTGCTAAAGGGGGGTACCTTTAGCAGCGCTTCTTGAAAGCGCTGCCTTTGTGTAAATCTAAAAGCGCTGCTAAAGGGGGGGTAAGCCTAAAGCGCTGCTAAATTTGACGGAGCTGTAAATTCTTATGGAAATGAAATTGGGGCAATCATCGTCACTCCCCGAGGTACTCATATCCCGTTCACGGCGAGATTGAAGTTTGACTGCACGAACAACATGGTTGAGTATGAGGCATGTATTATGGGTCTCGAAGAAGCAGTGGATCTAAGGATTAAGATTCTTGATATTTACGGAGATTCGGCTTTGGTAATTAATCAAATCAAAGGAGAATGGGAGACTTGTCATCCTGGTTTGATCCCTTACAGAGACTATGCTAGAAGATTGTTAACTTTCTTCAACAAAGTGGAATTACATCATATCCCTAGAGATGAAAACCAAATGGCTGATGCTTTAGCTACTTTGTCTTCAATGTTTCAAGTGAATGGTTGGAACGATGTGCCTACAATCTGGGTTATGCGCCTCGATAGACCTGCTCATGTATTCTCAGTAGAAGAGGTCATCGATGACAAACCGTGGTTCTATGACATTAAACGTGTTCTTCAAACTCAAGAGTACCCGCCTGGGGCATCCAATAAAGATAGGAAGACATTGAGAAGATTAGCAAGCAGTGTCTTCCTCAATGAAGAAGTTTTGTATAAGAGGAATTACGACATGGTCTTGCTCAGATGTGTAGACAGACATGAAGCAGACATGCTGATGCAAGAAGTACATGAAAGGATCCTTTGGCACTCATGCCAACGGACATGCGATAGCTAAAAAGATGTTGAGAGCTGGTTACTATTGGATGACAATGGAATCTGATTGCTGCAAATATGTGAAGAAATGTCATAAATGCCAGATTTATGCGGACAAGATACATGTGCCACCGACCCTCCTCAATGTTATCTCTTCACCGTGGCCTTTCTCTATGTGGGGCATTGATATGATTGGAATGATTGAACCCAAAGCTTCAAATGGTCATCGTTTCATCTTGGTAGCAATCGATTATTTTACTAAATGGGTGGAAGCAGCATCTTATGCTAATGTAACCAGACAGGTGGTAGTCAGATTTATCAAGAATCAGATCATTTGTCGATACGGTATCCCGAGCAAGATCATCACTGATAATGGTTCGAATTTGAATAACAAGATGATGAAAGAGCTTTGTGAAGAGTTCAAGATCGAACATCATAATTCTTCTCCTTACAGACCGAAGATGAATGGGGCTGTTGAAGCTGCTAACAAGAATATCAAAAAGATTGTCCAGAAGATGGTGGTAACTTATAAAGATTGGCATGAAATGCTTCCGTTTGCTTTACATGGATACCGTACTTTAGTTCGAACTTCAACAGGCGCAACCCCATTTTCCCTAGTTTATGGTATGGAAGCAGTACTCCCCGTGGAGGTTGAGATTCCGTCTCTGAGAGTGTTGATGGAAGCTAAACTTTCTGAGGCTGAATGGTGTCAAAGTAGATATGATCAGTTGAATTTAATTGAAGAAAAGAGATTGACAGCTTTATGTCACGGTCAATTATATCAGCAGAGAATGAAGAAGGCTTTTGATAAGAAGGTTCGACCGCGCGAGTTCAGAGAAGGTGACCTTGTGCTCAAGAAGATATTATCTTTCCAACCTGATTCTAGGGGCAAGTGGGCTCCGAATTATGAAGGACCGTATGTCGTTAAGAAAGTTTTCTCTGGAGGTGCCTTGATTCTCACCAATATGGACGGTGAAGAGCTCCCGCGCTCCATGAACGCCGATGCAGTCAAGAAGTATTTCACTTAAGTTTGAGTTGACAGTTCGCTAAGTTGAAAACCCGAAGGGGCGGCTTAGGCAAGCTTTTGGTCAGACCAGTCTTGGCATTTGAACACATTTCGGAATTCTAAGTTGTTAGGGAGAATAGTGATCATTGTTTTTGTGTAACCTTTTCCTTTCATGTACTATTTCCCAAACTTTTGTAAACCGTTGGAGTCGCATTGTTAGCGAACTACCATCTTATTAATGAAATGTGAGCACTTACCTTTTGTGGGCAAAATTTTAATTTTTACGGAAATATTCGAAACAAAGTTATTTAAAGTATTCTTATTTAAAATGTGTCGTGAATAATGAAAGGAATATTAACAGTTGCTCCGAGAATGGTCAAGCCATAAAATGCAAAACAGTACAGTAATTTATCCTTGCATGATGAACATGTTTCATTGCAAAATCGTCATGAGGTGTTGGTCGTGTTAAACTTGCGTTTCTCGTGGTACTAAGCTTGGTGACTCCCCAGCATTTCCAGTTAAGCGTTGTTTTGGTTATCCTTATTTGAGAAGATTTATGTGGTGTGGTACGCTTTGTCTCATTCCAGTAGTCTATTGGTGTCAGAAGATTGGATTTGAATACTTTTCTCCTCAGAAGACTTGAGCCTTGTAGCGTGATACGCTCTGACGTTGCTTTGTGTTTCCAGTTCCAGTTATCTTCCGTCTTTTTTAAGATTGGCCGAGTATCTATCTTGTCGTGACATCTTATCGTCTTCAAGATATTCCATCTGTTTGTTTTGTCAGCATAACATTCATTTACTCATTTACACTTATATCACGCATGCATATTCACATTTGCGGTTGATTTTGGGTTGTTTTACTTTGTTTTAATACAATTTACAGTTTCTTTCCAAGTAGAAGGTTAGCTTAGGCAGAAAATGTGCTTCCTTTCTAAATTCCCCAACTGAGCTAATCCTCGTGGATGATTTTTGATTCAGCCTACCTTGTCCATTTCTGGATAGGATGAATTCCCCAATCGAGTTACTTTCTCATTGGGTGGAGTCTTGTTTGACTGTTTTCTCTCTAGTTTATTCCTGGACGAAGTTGTTGCCTCTTGCATAGGCTATCTCATGATTTTTTCCCAGTGAAGTCGCGACCTAGATGAATGGTGCATTTATTTTGCACCTTTAAGTATGTGATCTCCTCGGGAAGGATTGATTCATGGTTCTCTTTGACGAAGATTTTATTCTCTGCCAGTGTCATCGCAATTTCCTTCTGAATTATTTTTGGAAAACGACAAGCGGCGGTCTCTTCATGAGCAACTTGTACGTTATAGACATCGTTGGAAAACGACAAGCGGCAGCTCTTCACGAGCAACTTGTACGTTATTATTTTGGAAAACGACAAGTGGCGGTCTCTTCATGAGCAACTTGTACGTTATTATTTTGGAAAACGACAAGCGGCGGTCTCTTCATGAGCAACTTGTATGTTATTATTTTGGAAAACAACAAGCGGTGGTCTCTTCATGAGCAACTTGTACGTTATTATTTTGGAAAACGACAAGCGGCGGTCTCTTCATGAGCAACTTGTACGTTATTATTTTGGAAAACGACAAGCGGCGGTCTCTTCATGAGCAACTTGTACGTTATTATTTTGGAAAACGACAAGCGGCGGTCTCTTCATGAGCAACTTGTGCGTTATTATTTTGGAAAACGGCAAGCGGCAATCTCTTTATTTGAGCAACTTGTACGTTATTATTTTTATGGAATACAGCAAGCGGCAGCTTCTTTATTTGAGCAGCTTGTATGTTATTGGCATAGTATTTTTGGAAGACAGCAAGCGGCGGCTTCTTTATTTTAGCAGCTTGTATGTTATTGACACCCCTGGACGACAGCAAGTGGCAGCCTCTTTATTTGAGCAGCTTGTATGTCATAATATTTTTGGGAAGACAGCAAGTGGCAGCTTCTTTATTTGAGGCAACTTGCGTATCTACAATCTTATTATTATTTCAGCATTAATGAGTATATCTCCGGAAATCTCGCAGAGAAAGTTTATTATGAATCTTTACCTTCAGAAGTTGGTAGTCCATCATCAGCAAATTTGATACTTTCTGTCTATCTTTGACCTCGAGTTGTGAACTCACTGTTTTTGGGTCAATAATCTGTTTTTATGGCCTATGCAAGATGCCTTCTTTGTTAGGGTCAGAGGTCGTATTCCCTCAATTTTATTCCCGTCAAGAGTCTGTCATTTGAAGGCAATGGCTCGGTTCCCCAGTAGTGTATAATCCTTGTCCCTGTGTTTTGTGGGTGTTTGATTTCTCCAGCATTGTCTTGTCTCATACAATATCTTTCTCTGTGAATTCAATCACTACATTCATATCAAACATAATGGCGGTATCTTAGGGCAAAAATTTGCGTATTATGTATTTAAGTACCTTCAATCTCGTCGAGACGAAGATTTTAATCTTCATATCTCCGGATAGAAGAAACTTAAATAGGGGCAGCTGTTGTACCCCAAATTTTGACCTAAGATACCATCTTCCATCTGCATCATTACATTGCAAGTGTTTTGACCTATCTTTATCAATTTTCAAAACAGATTTTAAATTCATAACTTTTTCAAGTCAAGAGCTGTTTATTTTTTAACGCTAAATTTATTAATTGATCAATGCTAAAACAATGTTTATTAATTATTTATTATCTTAAATTTAAATAATTGGAATTTATTTTCAGTTATTATATAATTTAAAGATTTATAAATAATAAAGTAAATATTTGAAAAGAAGTTTATTAATTGATCAGACAATGTTTATTAATTATTTATTATCTTAAATTTAAATAATTGGAATTTATTTTCAGTTATTATATAATTTAAAGATTTAAATAATAAAATAAATATTTGAAAAGATTTTATTAATTGAACAACAATGTTTATCTAATTATTTATTATTCTAAGTTTAAATAGTTGAAATTTTATTTTCAGTTATTACAATTTAGAGAATTATAAATAATGAAGTAAATAATTGAAGAGAAGTTAATTGATCAATGATAGTTATTTAATTATTTATCATTCTAAATTTAAATAATTGGAATTGATTTTCAGTTATTATATAATTTAAAGAATTATAAATGATAAAATAAATAATTGCAAAGAAGAAAAGAATTAATTGATAAAATATTGGAGTTTTATTCATTTTATTCTAATTGTTACAATTGTTGTTTAAATACCGTATTTATTTACAACGTATTTACAATGATAATTTTTACAATGTTTAAAATGAAATAAAAGCTATCCTAATTTTTTCTAAGTTCTAAATCTTCATCTTCTATCCAATGCTTCTTTGATGATCATTTGATTTTACCTGCAAAAAATAAAAGAAAAAAGTCAGAAATGAATATAATTAAAAGCAGACGATTAATTTTAGCGTTCATCATTAAAAGCAAACGGCTGGAATCAGTTTTTACCCTCTTTGCAAATCACGGGATTTCTCCCGGTTCACAAAAAGGGATGAATTTTTATTAACAAATATGAATGCACAAGTTAAAAACATGCACAAATTCATTTTTTGTCAAAACTGCATTTTTCAAAATAAACTGCATGGTTAAAAACCAATTGCACAAATTCTTTTTTTGTCAAAACTGCATTGTCAAAAGCATAGTTCAACAGCATATACAAATTCCAAGTCAAGTTACATGTTCAAAGCCAATATGCAACGTAAACTACCCAAGGCATGTGGGAAGAAATCAAAACACAAGGCTCCATGCTGTAACAATAGAGATGACAAAGAGAAGTGTGCAGTTTTAAAACCATATATGCAAGCAATATATTCCTATTTTACATCATTTTCCAGCTTATGCTTTTTCAGAACTTAAAAGTACATACAACATTTTAGTGTTTCAACTGTACTTAGGAGAGAGAAGAGAGAAAGAGTGTGGGTTTTACAGGTTTTGGCTTAGGCAGAAAAGAGATACAAAACAAATCAGCAGTAACACAATAAGAAAAGGAAAGCATGGAAAAAGAATATGGACAAACTGAATGAAGCAGTAGAGTGCAGAGGTCAAAGACAAAAATATAGTAAAAGTATTCAGAACCTGTAACATAACCTCAAGGCCAACTAACTGTTATAACAACAACAAACCCCTTCAAAAAAAGAGAGAGAGTTCAACCTGTGGGAAAACCTTCAAAAAAAACTCAAAAACTGTCAAACAAAATACAAAAACGAATTCTCAAAGTCTCAAAGCAAAAACCTCCAGAACCTGCTGTATCGAGCCAAAAACCAGAACCTGTAACACCAAAAACCTTATAGCCCCTTAACCATGTCAAACCTGTCCAGCCCTAAAGCTTAAGCCTAAAAACCATAAAACCAGTTCACCCTGTTTCCATAACCTGATAAACCAGTAAAGTCTCACCAAAACACAACCAATATGGCCTAAAAACCATAAAACCAATTCAACCTATTTCCATCAACCAGCATAAACCATCACCAAACATGTACCATCCTAAATAAAACCTGTTCAAGCCTTACCAAAGCCTTGGTCCAAAACCAGTAAATTCACCTAAGCAAACCCAGCCAAAAACACCATAAACCCTCAGATTCAAACCATACAGCAACCAACACAAGGCAACCATAAGAAAAGAAAGAAAATCAAACGTGTTCAAAGCCATTTCCAGCATACCATCATCAAAATCATCGAGGCAACATGAATTCTCAGATAGAAGCATCATAGGATAGCAAACACATCAAGCTAGTCAAAATAAATATTTCAACAATAGCAGTCAAGCATACAAACAAAGGCAACTCATTCAAGAATCAAGCCCACAGAAGAAGAGGGAAAAGAAATGTGTATAAGCAAAGCAAGGCAGGGTCAACAGAAGAAGAAGAAATATCACATAGGGTTTTCAACAACATCATCAAACCACTAAACAAAAGAAGTAAGATACAAACCCGGATACCAAGCAAAGCTCACAGCCTCACTGTCTTCCCCGCCGCCTTGGCCTCATACGCACACGCCCAACCTTCCTCCTCTGTCTCCAAAGGTAACATTTCTCCTTCTCTTTCTTTCAAAATACCTCAAATAACCATTAATAATTCGAAGTCAGAAGCAAAAATGGATGAAAGATCACAACATGCAGTAACAAAAACCCCAACGAAATAAAATTGAAAAGCTACCTTGAATCTGTCGCCCTGGTATTCTCGTTGGAGGGAAGAGGAATGTTGAGGATGTTGGTGGCCATGGGCAAGGAATCCAGAAGCTTAGGCAAAAGGAGGCGAAGAAGATGAAATGAACGAACGGCGCAAAACCTTAACCCTAATCCCTTTTTCTCCAAACTAAGACAATGTTTAACCCTAAAACAAATTATGAAATATGAATGGACCTCAACCCGTTTCATCCACCAAAGCCCAACGTTTTACTTAAACACCCCCCATTTCTGCTTTGTTTGGGCCCCTTAAAAACTATTTGGCCCATTTTTTGTTTTCTTTTCATTTTGTTTTAACATTCATAAACCAAATTTAATTTACCTTTTTTCTAATTTTAAATAATAAACCTTTTTTTTCATATATAGTTTAATTAAATATATTACTCTTATTTATATTGATTACTAATGAACAATACCTTGTTATATATTAATTAGGACCTTATATAAAAAAATTAGTTAAAATACTTAAATTAGCTTAAGACATTAAGTCATTTTATAATACTTATATTAATACTAAAAAACATATAAAAAATAGAAACATAAAAAACATAAAAAATTAAAAACATGTTATTTTCTTTAATTAATTCCATCGCTTTAATTAATAGTAAACAAAAATACAAAAATGCATGTTCACACCATTTAGTCTGTTATTTAATTGTTATGGTTGTATATCACTTATCTGCATAATTTTCTGTTTAATTATTTCATCTTTACATGGTTATTCTGTTTACTTCTTAATCCAAGAGAAAAAATGATTAAACTGGTTGACTTCATGTCTTCAAGTCCAATCACGCGAACATCTGCATTTCATTAAAACTTAAGACAATTTTCCCCCAAATATTCAATCTTTTCAAAATTTATACCTTTTAAGCCAAAACTTCGACATTAGGTCGTCGTACCTTCAAAAACCCGTCCGTACCCCTTTTCGGCCAAAACAATTTATTTTAATCAAACGAACAATTTTAATAAACAGATATTTCAAAAGGTTCCTATAGAGTACTATAGATACATTGGGTGCTAATACCTTCCCACTGTATAACCAACCCCCGAACCATAGATCTCTTTTCAAAAACGCCTTGTATTTTTATTACTTTTAGAAAGTATTATTTAACATTGCATATTTAGGGTTTTATTTCGCTCTTTCCCCTTTTCCCTTGGAAATAATAAAGCGCGGTGGCGACTCTTGCTTTTGTGAGACGAATTAATCAATAATTCGATCTCCGATTTACCCCGCTACATTTTTTATCGCTACACATTACTCCCTTTGTTCCATCATCTCTCAAACCCTCCTCTCAACCGCTTCATCTTCATTGTTACCAACCACCACCATCAATTGTCAACCGTCTCCATCCTTCATCCCTTCGTCGTCCTCTAACCATTACCCTCCCACGGTAGAACCTTGCAAAGACACCGTTCACATATCTCTCCTCGGCGCCACTATTCACTCTCTTGTCATTGCATTTTTACACCCTTAGCTTCTGTTTGTTTTCATCATTGAAGGTAAGAGCTTATTCATCTTCTCTGATTCAGTTTGTTTAGGTTATTCATGCTAATTCCATCTCTAATTTGCTTATACATGTTATGTTATGATATTGCAGGCTCAGAATATGGATGGTTTCCGTGTAATGACTTGTTAATCCTGCAACTTTGTTGGAGAACCTTTCGAATCAGATGGCTTCTTCTTCTGCAGTAGCTGCGGAGAGAAAAATCAGGATGCTTTTGATAATGGTGCCAAAGAGGAAGAAGCCTTCGGTACCGCGGTGGTATCTACCTGCCCAGTCACCAACGTCGGGCATATGCTCATTCCGAAGCAATTGATGTTCCCCCCATCTCATAATATGATCCATTATCCCAATCCAATTTACTTTCCAGCATTGGCTTAATTGAAGTCAAACAAGAGAAAGTTGACCTATCTCACTCCCATTTTAGTCCCTCAACTCCTGCTGATTTTGGAGGCTCCAATGTTCCTAGCTCTGAGGATTACCACAATGAGATAAGGCTGCGTTATGTGTTTGGGTTGCAAATTATGATTGAGCTTCAATGTGAAGCTCTGGTGAAAGAGTTTAAGGTTACCCCTTTGATATGTGGCTTGGTTTGACCAATTTGGTTGAGATTTGTCGCCAAGACTGGTGTTTTCGACGAAGACTGGGCTAATAAAGTACTTCATGACTCTGAGATGCAGAAAGAAGGTAATGATATGAAGTTTAGTTTTTCCGTTTATATTTCTGAATTTACTTGTATCACTATTCGTTTTTATGTGAATAAATCATTTTCTCAATATAAGTTTCAACTTTTAATGCATATTCTTGATTTGGATTGATGGAGCATGATTTCCCGATTATTTATTTTGTTTATTTTCTTGCAACATATGTAGGGATATGGTCTTATTCATGTGAGGTTTTCATTGCATTGTTTCTATTGAATTTTCAAGAAATCTGATATTTAACTGAAAGTTTAACTCTCACTAGCATCTTTCATCTGATTAGGTGCATCTTACCTTGGCATTTATTAAGTAAGCTTGGATTTGTGCCCTTAGTTATTTAATTTAGGGTAAGAACAATAAGATGAGAGGAGGAACTTGATAATTTTTCATGTTAATCAAATGTCTAATGTAGTTTCTTTACGCACCCAGAAGATGTTTGATTTATTTTCAAGTGTATATTATAATTTGTTAAATTTCTTGCTTTCATGTTCTCAGGAGATCCAGAAGATTATAATTCACGCGGTAAATACAAATCAGAACCTCGCATCAACGGCACAATCACCAACACCATTTATGTTTTTCCTAAGTGAGGATAACTCTGCCAATGACATTGATGCAAACTCCACAGGTATGTCTTCTTTGAGTTATTATCACAAACTGAATATTTTATATTTCTAAACAGGATTTAGTCTTAAATTTCTGTTGAATATATATTTAATGAAATTAATTCATGACCAGCACACTGTCACAAATGCTTCCTACACAGAGGATGTTTGAGCCACCTCACTCTCTCATGATTGTTTTATCATTGGTATTACTCCAGGTCCACTGTTTAGTGAAGATGATGCTGGAACTATAAAAGAAAGGGAAGTGTTTATTAACAAGAAGTTTTCTACTGAGAAATCTAATGTTATTTCTGAAAAGAAACCCCTATCAGCAGATATACAGTCCGCTTTTGTCGTACAAATAAAATCAGTATTTAAGTGCAGGCTATGTCCTCGGATTATTTGTTTGACTGAGGACACTTTGCGGAATCATCTTCAATCAAAGGTACTACACTTTTTTCTCTGGTTGCGCAATATCCTTATGCATCATCCGTCTTTACTATTTGTGCTACTATAGCTTGAGAAGAAAGTCATAAACTATTAACTATTCTTCCCCAAAAGATCAATTACTACATTTTATGTATTCGCTGGTGGGAAGTTTAGTAACTGGTTTGAACTGGGAAATTCAAGGAAGATCCAATCATTATGTCTGCGACTATTTAGGTATTCTGGGATAGTAGTTGCGTCGCAAACTTCAGGTTGTTCTAATCTCTGTTTATGGAGATCCCTTTTTTAACAAATGATAGAGCTTGAATCAATATTTTCGTCCGTCTTTTGCATCTTGATGAAATGTCAAAATTTTACTTGCCGTCAATGTTGATCTATGACTTTGTTATTACTATAGAGACATGCTCGATCTGAAAAGCTACACAGGGAAGGCAGACTGAAGGTCATGCTCAATAGCGATGGTGAAATAGAGAACCAAGAGGATTCAGACAAAGAAACCGAAGATACCGAGGTTGGTTCTTCAACAGTTTGACTGCATTTTCAACTCGGTTAAATGAAAATATTAGACCTATCAGATTGAAGAAACCAATTTATTAATACATCCATGTTTGTGTATGGAATTGAGACTTGACCATTGTTTGCTGATTTTGTTGTACAGGAGCTACTAAAGCCACTTAAAAATGTGGTCCCTTGGTTACAAGAAATATTCACATGGGAAAGACCAATACATACTCTTGCTGTTCTTGCTGCATCCCTAATAATCACTTATATGTAAGTTCTTATTTTATACACTATATTATGTATCTATCAAATGGTGTTGTTACATTGTTTATGATTGAGTTTTGCAATGCAGGGAATGGGTTTGAAAGGGAGCTGCAGCATTCTTGGTATGGGTGATAGTAAAGATGCTTGAGGCAAGAGAGAAAAAGCTTAATGAGCAATGCAATGAGATAGTAGTCAGTAGATATGATATGGCTTCTGATCAATCTACGATGGATAACATTGTCTCAGCCCAACATGGATTTTACATTGTTCATGAGATGACGCAGATAGCAAACATAGCAATGTTAAAGATATGGTCCATACTTATTTCAAAGGCAGACAAGGTAGAATCTCTTGGTGAAAATTGAAACACTTTTATGTAATGTCCATAGCAAAACATAGCAACTCTTTTTGATAAACACAATTTGTTGTTTGTATGGCAGCATGCAAAGACAGTGATGGTGGCAATAGGGGGATTAGCATTCTTATTAGCAGTAATACCATTCAAGTTCTTCCTAATGGGTCTCATTGTGCAAAGTTTCACCATGGCGTTCAAGACAAGCAAGTCTTCAGGAACTGGGAATAGAAGGTTGAAGTAATGGTGGGACTCAATACCAGTAGTCCCTATCCGTGTAGTAGACAATGTTCCTAACTCTCAACATGCTAAATAGTTCTTTTTGTGTATCCCCTCAAAAAGAATGTTGCTTGTGTGTGTATAAAGGGAAGGGAAGTGATAGTGTACATGACAACAGAAGACTTTAAAGATGGGTGTGTAAAGTTGTTTTATTGCATTTCTTGCTTCAACTGTTTCAATAAGAAATTTCTTGGTTGTACAAGAATTCTTTTTGTTTTGTCCAGCAAAAGGGTTGCAGAAATAAAAATACGCATATAAGAAATATGTAAGTATAGACATAGATAATATAGAAAGTGTTATTTTAAAGTTTGTCTTCTTGATATTAGTAAAGAAAAAACTAATACTAAATTAGTAAAATACGCATGTATAATGTATTCATGTACTTTTCATGAAAGCGCTGTCTAAAGTGATTGAAAAAAAAAATTAAAAAAAAATGAGGAAAAGCGCTGCTAAAGGGGGGGTAATAGACAGCGCTTTTCATGAAAGCGCTGTCTAAAGTGATTAAAAAAATTATTAAAAAAAATGAGGAAATGCGCTGCTAAAGGGGGGTAATAGACAGCGCTTTTCATGAAAGCGCTGTCTAAAGTGATTGAAAAAAAAAATTTAAAAAAATGAGGAAAAGCGCTGCTAAAGGGGGGGGTAATAGACAACGTTTTTCATGAAAAGCGCTGTCTAAAGTGATTGAAAAAAAATTTTTTTTTAAAAATGAGGAAAAGCGCTGCTAAAGAGGGGTAATAGACAACGCTTTTACCAAGCGCTATCTAAAGTGATTGAAAAAAAAGCGCTGTCTATACCTTTAGCAGCGGAGGTTTTAGCAGCGCTTTTAAGCGCTGTTAAAGGCCTAAAAAAGCGCTGTCTAATCCCTTGTTTGGCATAGTGGAACAATCCACTCGAATATGTTAGTGCAATGTAGAACAGACAAATTTCTGCTTTAGACGAAATTCATTCAAGCCCTTCAACAACTTCTAGTGGAGACCCTGGGAATTCCACCTTCGATCATCTTCTCCAGAAGGTTAAAGAAAAAATATTCAATGTAGATTTGTTTGATATTTTGAAGAAAGATGCCACTGTCTATTATGGTTTGAAGAGGCTAATCAACCAAATTAACATAGTTATTTTCCCCTCCAAAGTGGATGAAGTGTTGATTGACATAGGAAATCTTATAGACCAAGTCAGTGCAGATTTCAATCGAGAGCGTGATACCTTGTCTAAGCTTCACAAAGTACAAGCTGCTGAATAGGGGCAAGTTACTCTTACTTCCAACAATGCTGAAGAAATGGGGAAAGCTTACAAGACAACCCAGGAAGATTTTAATGTTTATACGCGATCTATATCTCTCTGGAGAAAAAAAAGTCAAGAAACTTGAAGAAAAAATTGCTCAAGCAGAAGCTTATCAAAAAGAGATCAAGAACCAAGATCGTACTAAGATTGATGAGAAGATTTCCTTAAGAGTCCAACATGTTGAAAAGGATAAAGAACTGGAAGACGAAGCTACTACACTCAAAGTTGCACAATCCTCTATTGATTATCAATTAAGGTTGGCACAAATCAAATATGACCAAACAAAAACAAAGTTACCCTTCTTATTTGATGATATTTTCAAGTTGCTTTTTTATGTAAGTCTTGTTATGTAATTTCCTTTGAAACACAACCATTTTGGCATTACTTGCTTTATGAATACCATATTGGCTTTGAGTGTTGCGTGCAAATTACTCTTGTGTTATTTTAATTTCTTGAAGTGTTGGCTTATATTTCTTCAAATATTTTCCATTCACCTTCAAGATTCTTTTATCTTTGTTTAACTCTTCAATTTTGTACGCGCCATTAGAAAAAACTTAGATAAGTTGGAAAGGGGCTTCCCACTTAGGGGACCATTTTTCCAATGTTCTATCCTTTCGATCCATGGGTAGAATTACTTTCCAAACTAAATCATCAATCGAAAATGATTTAACTTTCACCTTCTTGTTATAAGATTTTCCACCCTTTTTTTCTGCCTTCTTAGTAATTCTAAGGCAATTAGTCTTTATTCGTCGAGTTCAACTAATTCATCCAACATCATATTTCAATACATCTCAGATGGAATATCATGTTGTCTCTGAATCCTAGTTGATTGTAGGTAAATTTCAATTGGAAATATTGCATCATGATCATATGTAAGTCGAAAAGGTGTAGCATTTATTGCCTCTTTAGGGGAAGTTTGACAAGCCCATAAAATTTGGTCCAATGGCTTATGCTAATTCTTTGCATTTTCCCATATGTTTCTTAATCAATCCATTAACTACCTTATTTACTAATTCGACCTGGTCGTTTTCCTTGGCGTAATAAGGCGTTGATGTCAGTAACATGAATCCCATTTTGTTAGCAAACTCCTAAACTTTTTGACCAGTAAAAACTGGTCATTGGTCAATTGTAATAGTTTTTGGTATTCCAAACCTATAGATGATATGCTTTTGGATGAATTCGATCACAGCTTCTTGATCAATGTTCGCCAATGGTATCGCTTCGACCTATTTGGTGAAATAATCAATACCTACCAAAATATACCTTTTTATTTTTTGATGACGCTAGTTGAATCTCTCCAACCATGTCTAAAGCCCATCCTCTAAAAGGCAGGGTTTCACAATGGAACATAATTCACTTGTAGGAACATGTTGTATGCTTGCGTGTATCTGGCATCCTTTAGTGAACTCCACACAATCTTTAAGCATGGTGGGTGTTGTACCCCAAAATTTTCCCTCCCATTTTTCAAGACAAGTTGGTTCAAGATATCTTCTCATGCTCATAAGGTTCTCAAGTACTCAAGACTATTCAAGAATGATCAGATGAATCCTCCTCATATAACTAGGGTTTTAGTTTTCTCAAAGAAAATAGGACTTCTAATGCTTCAAGTGGATTTCATAGCTTCTCATATGCTTCAAAGTGTCCTCATGCCAAATTTCAAGCCTTGCAGCACAAATTGGCCTAATCAATTGCTCAGATGATTGAAAATCCACTGTATTGGGCAAAAAGTCAACTTTGACCAATTTACAGTCAAACTTCAAGATTTTTGGTCAACATAAAGATTTTTAACTCAAATTCATCATTTAATCAAGGGTTGATCACGATTCATCAAGAAAACTCAAGATTTATCAAAAGTAAAAAGTTACTAAATTAAGGGTTTCTTTAAGAGAAGTCAACTGAACTTTGACCAAGCATAACTTTCACTTGCTTCATCAAATTTTTTTCGACCAAATCCTATTTTGATGGAAATTCAATTCTCTAAAACTTTTTCTCTCTAAGCTCAAGGCCAAAAAAGTGCTTCATTTGAGAGATATGAGTCAAAACATTACAGGTCATTTTAAAAGTCAACAAAAAGACACTTTTTGTCAAAGCAATTTACATCAAGTTAAAATCTTCAAATGTAAAAATGATCAACATGAAGATTGTAGGAGACATCTTTGAGCTTTCCAAAAATTCCAAGATCAACTTCATATGACAAAAATTGAGTAAGTTATGAGTTGCACAAGTTGGACAATTTTGAGAAAATGCATGAACTCCAAATTGAGCAAATTTGTAATTTTGGGTTATTGGACCTAAGTTTTTAGGTCCAAACGTGTTCATAACACATTAGACAACCTCTAGACCCATTCTTATTTTTTTATGATTTTTATTTCTTTTATTATGATTTTATTCAATTTAAATCAAAATAAATTAAATGAAATATCCATTAAATCATGAGAGGTGCATGGATATACTTTTGGATCAAATCATGAGTCAAAAATCATATATATGAGCTGTCAAAACCGTGTGAAACTCTTTGAATCAAATATTGGCCAAAATAGCAAGTTTCATACAATTTTCAAATCAAATATTTTCACAATTAATTGTCAAGATTTTTCTCACTTTTGATGACCTATTCTCCTCTCCTATAAATACCTAACACATTCATACACTAATGCCACGAATGACTGCCTCCAAGAGCTGGTCAAAAGTCTCAAAATTTCTCAAGAGCTAGGGCAGATTCAGAATCCTACTTGCAGCCTTGATCAATCAACTTCAAGCATCACATCAGCTGTAAAATCAAGCTTCTCAAATGAACTTTTGTTTTGATGAAGACAAACCTTGATTTACAAAGAAGGCAAAGATTTTTAATCAAGCTCAAGGCATCTATGGACAAAGTCTTCAGTTCAAGCTCTTAGCAACTTTCAAGGTATAATGATAATACTTACTTTGAACTTAAGACATAGATGCTCAATGGTGAAAAGGAATGTTTTATAAATCCTTACTCAATTTTTTGTAAGTTAAAATTCATTTTTCACTTGAGTGCAATTAATTTGCATATTAGTGCAATCGATTGCATGCTTCAAATTTTCAGATCTTTTGCTTCTGTTCTCAGTGCAATCGATTTACATTGCTTGTGTAATGGATTGCATGCTTAAAATTTTCAAAACGTTTACTACTGTTTCTCAGTGCAATCGATTGCACTCAATCATTTTTGGCTACTGACTTCATATGCAATCAATTTACACTCTTGTGCAATCGATTGCACACTTAAAACTTTTGAAAATATAGCTGTTGAAACCCCGTGCAATCGATTTAAACAAAGGGTGCAATCGATTGCATGCTGCACGATTTTGAAAAACAGCAGCTTTGCACATTCCTGTTCATAATACCTTTTCATGGAAACCTTTCACTCAATCTTGGAAATTGTTCATGATTCATTTACAGAACTTTATGATGTTTCAAAAATGTGTTATGAACATATAAATATTCATTTTCAAAATCATTTTCAACACCTCTTCCAAATATATTTTCTGAATTTTCAAAATACAAACTCAAGATTTTCTTCACTTTCATACATAAGTTTTCTGCACACTTTCATATATTGTTAACCAGAAAACTTTGAGCATTTATATCTTGAGTCATTGTACATTATTATTATTGGAAGAGAAGATCATTCATTGTTAAATTACTCTAAGTGATCAATACTACTCAACTCACTCAAAATCAAATATTGATAGATACTTACTTATTTTTCCAGGATTGTTGGAAATAAGTTTAAGTGGTTTTATAAATCTTGTCTTTCCAGGATTTTTGGATACAAGTGTAGTCACTTTGAGAGGATTATTCTCATTGTTGACATAGTGAAAATCCAAGAGGATTGTTCTTGGTCCAAGAGGATTGTTCTTGGCTTTTTGGTAGTTCTTATTTAAGTTTTCCACAATAAGGAAATCTCTTTCGTGTTGAAAGGGGATTGGAGTACTCTCGGACTGTGAGGGGAACCAGGATATATCGCTCGTGTCTCTTTATTTTTTTGCACTTTACTATTTCCTAAATTCACCATTAACCAGAAAAATAATATCCATCATCACTAAAACTAGAATTTTATAAAGTACCTAATTCACCCCCCCCCCCTCTTAGGTGTACTTCGTACTCACAATTGGTATCAGAGCAGGTTATAGGTAACATGTTCCTAAAAGATCCAGAACGGCTTCCATAAATTAAAATCTCGTTTTCAGAGATGGTGGTAGTAACAACAAGCCTCCTCTATCTTGTGGTGAATATTTTGACTTTTGCAAAATACGCATGAAGGCACATCTAGAAGCACAAGGAGAAGAAATATGGGATGCCGTCGAGAATGGCCCATTTATCCCTATAACAGTAATCAATGGTGCTGGCTCATCAAAGCCTAAAAGTGCATGGGACGAAGATGATAAGAAGAAGGTTCTCTATGATAAAAAGGCAATAAACTTCTTCAAGGTGCACTTAGCATGGATGAATTCTTCCGTGTCTCGACATGCAAAACAGCAAAAGAAATATGGGATACCTTGGTACAAACTCGTGAAGGAACTGTTGAAGTTAAAAGACAAGACTAAATACCCTGAGTCAAGAATACTAATTATTTCGAATGCAGCCCGGAGAAACCATTATTGAGCTATAAAAGAGATTTGTGCACTTGACAAATCATCTAAGTGCTCTTGGTAAGACCTTGACGAATGATGAACTAAATCTAAAAGTACTTAGGTCCTTAACTAGGGAATGGCAACCAAAGGTAACGACAATTTCAGAAAAGAAAAGTCTCTCCTCCATGACATCCGCAACATTGTTTGGGAAACTTCAAGAATATAAAACGGGACTCGGAAGACTTGAAAAACATGAAAATCAAGAGAAGAAATCCAAGAATATTGCTTTGAAGATAGATTCCAAGGAAGTTGAAAAGGAAGACAGTCTGGAAGAAGATGAAAATTTCATGCTTCTTGTTAAAAGGCTTGGTAAGTTCTTTGGTAGAAATGACAAATCCTTTTCTCATTCAAAAGGAAAGAAACAATTCAAGAAAAAGGAAGCTTCCACATCAACACAAGAAGTCACATGTTATGAATGTGGTAAGCAAGGTCATATCAAGCCGGATTTTCCAAAACTCTCCAAGAAAGGTGGCTTCAAAAGAAAAAAGGGATTCAAGAACAAAAAGGCCTATGTTGCATGGGAGGATAATGAGATAAGTTCCTCATTCGATTTCGATAGTGATGAAAGTGCAAATCTAGCATTGATGGCCTCACACCATTCTGATGATGAAGACAATGAGGTTAGTAATGAATTTTCTCTTTTTGATAGTGATGCACACGGTGCTATAGATGAACTATTGAATGAATGCAAAATTTTGTATAAAACTATTTCATCACAAAAGAAACAAATTTCATCCTTAGAAGAAAAATGTGAATCTATGGAAAAAGATTTCAAAGAAGAAAAACAAAAATTAAGTGATGAACAAAACCAGAATTTTGTATGCAAAAATTGTGAATCACTCTCTTTCCGAATTATCCAATTAAAAAGAGTCATTGAAAGATATGAAAAAGGCCAAATTGGTTTGGAAGGTGTTCTTAGCCAACAAAGATACTCCAATGACAAAAGTGGTCTTGGATATTCAAAGTTTTCAAAACCAAGTTCTAATAAAACTATCTTTGTTAAGGCTAGTGATCAATCATCCAAAGAGAAAGTGAACAAACCTAAAATAGTTCATCACTATCCTAAAAGGAAAACATTTCCTAAGAAGAAATCTTATCCTTCTAGATATAGAAGTAACTTTGAACCTACTTGTTTTTATTGTGGTATTAAAGGCCATACACCTAATGCTTGCTATGTTAGAACCTTTAGTGTGGAAAGTGGGCATTATGTGTGGGTAAAGAAAGGCACTAATTACGAAGGACCCAAAGCAACTTGGCTACCTAACAAAACCTAATTTGTTTTGCAGGTATGCTTGAAGACCACATGCAATCTTTGGTATCTTGATAGTGGTTGTTCAAAGCATATGACGGGAGACATAAACCAATTTTCAAATCTAGTGCTAAAGGCCAAGGGTTTTATCACTTATGGAGACAATAATAAGGGAAGAATCCTTGGCAAAGGCAAAGTTGGTGCTCCACCTTTCACATCCGTTGAAGATGTTCTTTATGTTAAAGGACTAAAGCTCAATCTTCTTAGTATTATCCAACTTTGTGACAAAGGCTTCAAGATCAAGTTCACCAAGGATGAATGCTTGATAGAAGATAAAGTCACACACGAGGTTATACTTAAAGGTAAAAGAATCAATAATATATTCATGATTTCCCTTGATGATCCATCTTTGAAGGTAAAATGTCTCATGGCGAACAACGACGATTCATGGTTGTGGCACAAAAGAATTGCTCATATTCACATGGAACACTTGAATAAACTAATCAAGCATGATCTTGTCATTGGGTTGCCTAAGAGAAATTTCGTCAAAGATAGACTCTGCGATGCTTGTCAAAAAGGGAAACAAAAAAAATTAACTTTCAAATCTAATAATGTGGTGTCTACTACAAGGCCACTACAATTGTTACATATGGACTTATTTGGTCCATCAAGAACAAGAAGTTTCGGAGGTAATGTATATGCTTTATTTATTGATGACGATTTCTCTAGATATACTTGGACATTCTTTTTATTGTAGAAAAGTAATGCATTCAAGGCATTCAAGAAGTATGCTAAACAAATTCAAAATGAGAAGTCTCTAACAATTGCCTCCATAAGAAGTGATCATGGCGGAGAATTTCAAAATGCTCTATTTGAAGAATTTTATGGAGAACATGGAATATCTCACAACTTCTCAGCACCAAGGACTCCTCAACAAAATGGAGTGGTAGAAATAAAGAATAGGTCTCTTGTGGAACTTGCTAGAACAATGCTTAGCGGCTTAAATCTTCCAAAATATTTTTGGGCGGATGCGGTGAGCACAACATGTTTTGTTAGAAATAGAGTTAACATAAGACCGATCTTGAAGAAAACTCCATATGAACTCTTTAAATGGAGGAAACCAAACATTGCTTTCTTTCACATTTTCGGATGCAAATGCTTTGTCTTAAACAACGACAAAGATAACCTTGGTAAGTTTGATGAAAAATCCGATGAAGGTATTTTTCTTGGCTACTCTCTTTCTAGTAAGGCATATAGAATCTACAATAAAAGAACTTTAGCAATTGAAGAATCAATGCATGTATCTTTTGATGAATCTAACCCCTCCAAGGAGGATAATATTGTTTATGATAATGATGATGAAATACTAGAAGGTCCTCAAGAAAATACTTCCAAAGATCAACCAATTCAACATGAAGAATCACCCCAACAAGAATCAAATCTCAATGATCTACCAAAAGAATGGAGAACTCATAGAGATCATCCTATCGATAAAGTAATTGGTGATCTAAGTCAAGGTGTGTCAACAAGATTAAATCTCAAAGATGCTTGCCTAAAAATGGCGTTTGTCTCTCAAATTGAACCTTCCAAAGTTGATGAAGCCTTAGGCGACGATCAATGGATTATCGCTATGTAAGAAGAATTAAGTCAATTTGAAAGGAATCAAGTTTGGGAACTTGTCCATAGGCCAAGCAACAAACACATTATTGGAACAAGATGGGTGTTTAAAAACAAACTTGACGAGAATGGAATAATTGTTCGTAACAAAGCAAGGTTGGTAGCACAAGGCTACAATCAAGAAGAAGGAATAGATTTTGAAGAAACTTTCGCTCTGGTTGCAAGGTTAGAAGCTATTCGTCTCTTACTTGCCTGTGCTTGCTCATTAAATTTTCATCTTTTCCAAATGGATGTCAAAAGCGCATTCTTGAATGGATATATCACTAAAGAAGTCTACGTTAAGAAACCCCCGGGGTTCGAAGATTTCAAGAATCCATCTCATGTGTTTAAATTGAGAAAAGCTCTCTATGGATTGAAACAAGCACCAAGGGAATGGTATGATCGTTTAAGCAACTTCTTATGCGAAAAAGGTTTTGAAAAGGGCAAAGTTGACAAGACTCTGTTTATTAAGAAAATCAAATATGACACTTTGCTAGCTCAAGTCTATGTTGACGATATCATTTTTGGATCTTCAAACCAAGAAATGTGTGAAGAATTTTCAGCAATGATGCAAGGAGAATTTGAGATGTCCATGATGGGTAAAATGAATTATTTTCTTGGACTTCAAATCAAACAATTAAAAGATGGCATCTTCATCCCAATCCAAATATTGCAAGGAACTCTTGAAAAGATTTGACATGGATAACCGTAAGGCAATGTCTACACCAATGGGTTCTGGTACATATGTTGATCAAGATGAATTAGGTGTTTCCATCGACATTACAAAGTATCGAGGTATGATTGGCTCCTTATTATATTTGACGGTAAGCCGTCCTGACATAATGTTTAGTGTTTGTCTCTGTGCTCGCTTTTAAGCAAATCCAAAGAAATCTCATCTCACGGCGGTAAAGAGGATCATGAAGTATCTCAAAGGAACAATAAATGTCGGATTATGGTATCCTAAAGGTAGTATTTGCAATTTAGTTGGTTATTCTGACGCAGATTATGCAGGTTGTAAAATTGATAGAAAAAGCACAAGTGGTACTCGTCACATCCTTAGAAATGCATTAGTATCATGGGCCTTCAAGAAACAAGCATGCGTTGCTCTTAGCATGACCGAAGCAGAATATATTGCAGCGGGTAGTAGTTTCACTCAAATTTTGTGGCTCAAACAACAACTTCGTGACTACGGACTCGATCTAGGATGCATTCCTCTACGGTGCGATAATACAAGTGCAATAAACATTACGAAGAATCCAGTCATGCATTCAAGAACTAAAAACATAGACATACGACATCATTTCCTTCGTGATCATGTTCTTCAAGGAGATGTCAAGGTAACCTTTGTAGATACTCATAATCAACTTGTCGATATCTTCACTAAACCTTTGGCAAGAGAACCGTTCTACAAGATTTGACGAGAGCTTGGCATACTTGGAGAACACGACATATAAGGTGCCTTCTATCCTTGTTATAATTTTATATATATGTTTTTAACCATGCTATATGTGAATATATATGTTGAGTTGTGTTTAAATTTAAGAAATATTTGTTTTGGGGCATTTTTGGTTGATGCAAATCGATTGCACAATAGTGTAAATCGATTGCTCACTGAGTGTTTTTAATTATAACCTTTCTGTTTCAAGTGCAAATTGATTGCACCATAAATGCAAATCGATTGCACTATGTGCATTTCAGTTTTATTTTGATTCTGTTTTATGTCCAAATCGATTGCACCTGTATGCAAATCGATTGCACCTTCTGTAACTTGCTTTTATGACAGAAATATTTGTTGGTCAGAATTCCTCTCTCTCTCATATTCCCAAGCCAAATAAACTTTAATACAACCCACACATTCTTATCTACTCAAATCATATCCAAATTTCAGCTCTCAAACACCTTTCTCTCTCAAAAAACCTAAAATCCTCAAAACCCTAAAATACCTTACCCATGGCTTCAAGACAAAAAAGAAAGGTGCCAGCTTCAGACAAAGGGAAGAAAAAGGTTGATCCATCCTATAATCCATTACTTTCATCTCTCACTGAAGAACAAGAAGCCAGATTCATAAAGGACTTTCAAAGGAAAATAGTGTCCAAATTCTAAATATGGTACGCTATCATCCTTTCCCCAAGAATGTTTCACTTTTCAAAATGATTTAGCTGCTTATGGTCTAGAACCATTAATTTCATCTTTTGGTCCATATTATCTGGATTTGGTATGAGTGTTTTTCAGCAATTTAACTCCCCAAAAAGGAAAAATGGTGACATATGTGTTGGGTACTCGTATCTCTCTAACTCCTGAGGTTGTTGGTGAGATTCTTCATATTCCTTACACTGGAAGTTCTCTGTATGGCTCTGAAAACGAGGCATGGGATGACTACCGGAAAAAGGATTTCTATTACAGCATTGGGAGATCAAGTGAAGCTGAATTTCGTGCCAAACGGATTCATGGTCTAGGCGGAGTAATTCCATCCAGAGACTCCTGGAGTGCAGGTAACTTTTATATAGACGATCTACTATTTCATTACTTTATGGTCTATATTATGTTTCCAAGAGCTGGAAACCACTGCACCATGACCGACCTGGAAATGCAGCTGATTTATGCAAGAAAGAAAGGAATATGTGTTAACTTGGCAAGACTTATCATGGTGCATATGCTGAGAGTCGATGCAAAATCCAAATTTCTTCCATATGCTTATTTTTTTACTTTAATTATGGAGGAATTTGGAGTGGATTTTGCTGGGTTTGAAAAAGTCAATATGGATCCAAATCTGCACAAGATTTCCATCAAGAATGTTGACTCAAGAATGGGCGTGCATTACAATCCGGAAACAAAAACTATCACTTACATTGGTGAAGATGTGGTTAGTGATGAAGGGAACGATCAAGAAGTCGAAGGAGGTGAAGCTGTACCTCCTCCACCTATTGCTCCCTCTGGACCAAGCAATCATGAGCTTATGGATTTCATGTCTCAACAATTTGCTTCCATGAACACCAACATCAACAACCAATGGAATGCGATCAATGATTCTACAACAACCCAGATTAATGACTTCCGCATAGATGTGAATCAACAATTTTCTTACCTTTACTCTCATCTTCACATTGCACCATATGATCCAAAAAATCTAGCTGCACCTCCACAACATTACACAGAACCTCCTCTTCAACAACAATTTCCAAATCAAGGATCTTGGTCCTATAACCACCAGGACATGCGTCAACCTTGAAGTTTTGGCCAACTCTATTTTCTGTTATGTCCTTGTTCTGTTATTCTATGTTGTGTTTGTTAAATTTCTGTGTAATCGTTAGACAATTTGTGTTGCATGTTTAATTACATTTTTCTCAATATATTTATTTATTACTGTTTTTTTTCATCTTTCCCTTCTTTTTTGATAATGTCAAAGGGGGAGAAAGATGTGGTACTTTATGCTTGTATATTTCATTGTCTTAATTTTTTAAGGTACTCTCCAACCAAGATGAACAAATACAAAGGATTCCAACCTTCTCATACATAGGGGGAGTTATGCATCTTAGGGGGAGAAGCTCTTTCCAGAAATTACAACGCATAAAGCAAGATTGTTTATCATCATCAAAAAGGGGGAGAATGTAAAATCAAGCTTCTCAAATGAACTTTTGTTTTGATGAAGACAAACCTTGATTGACAAAGAAGGCAAATATTTTTAATCAAGCTCAAGGAATCTATGGACAAAGTCTTCAGTTCAAGCTCTTAGCAACTTTCAAGGTATAATGATAATACTTACTTTGAACTTAAGACATAGATGCTCAATGGTGAAAAGGAATGTTTTATAAATCCTTACTCAAGTTTTTCTAAGTTAAAACTCATTTTTCACTTGAGTGCAATCGATTTGCATATTAGTGCAATCGATTGCATGCTTCAAATTTTCAGATCTTTTCTTTCTGTTTCTCAGTGTAATAGATTTATATTGCTTGTGCAATTGATTGCATGCTTAAAATTTTCAAAATGTTTGCTATTGTTTCTCAGTGCAATCAATTTACATTGCTTGTGCAATCGATTGCTCTTAATCATTTTTGGCTACTGACTTCACATGCAATCGATTTACACTCTTGTGCAATCGATTGCACACTTAAAACTTTTGAAACCCCGTGCAATTGATTTACACAAAGGGTGCAATCGATTGCATGTTGCACGATTTTGAAAAACAGCAGCTTTGCACATGCCTGTTCATAATACCTTTTCATGGAAACCTTTCACTCAATCTTGGCAATTGTTCATGATTCATTTACATAACTTTATGATGTTTCAAAAAGATGTTATGAACATATAAATATTCTTTTTCAAAATCATTTTCAACACCTCTTCCAAATATATTTTCTGAATTTTCAAAATACAAACTCAAGCTTTTCTTCACTTTCATACATAAGTTTTCTGCACACTTTCATATACTGTTAACCAGAAAACTTTGAGCATTTATACCTTGAGTCATTGTACATTATTATCATTGGAAGTGAAGATCATTCATTGTTAAATCACTCTAAGTGATCAATACTACTCAACTCACTCAAAATCAAATATTGATATATACTTACTTATTTTTCCAGGATTGTTGGAAATAAGTTTAAGTGGTTTTATAAATCTTGTCTTTCCAGGATTATTGGATACAAGTGTAGTCACTTTAAGAGGATTGTTCTCATTGTTGACATAGTGAAACTCCAAGAGGATTGTTCTTGGTCCAAGAGGATTGTTCTTGGCTTTTTGGTAGTTCTTGTTTAAGTTTGCCACAATAATGAAATCTCTTTCATGTTGAAAGGGGACTGGAGTACTCTTGGTCTGTGAGGGGAACCAGGATATATCGCTCGTGTCTCTTTATTTTTCTGCACTTTACTCTTTCCTAAACTCACCATTAACCAGAAAAATAATATCCATCATCACTAAAACCAGAATTTCATAAAGTACCTAATTCACCCCCCCCCCCCCTCTTAGGCGCACTTCGTACTTACATCAGCTTCCTGAAGTTCCCAGGATCCCGTTCCAATCCTTACTCACGCTCAAGCGATCCTAGGACGTTCCTACCAAGTGGCTTCGGCTTGGTAATGTTCTTCAATCTCAAACTTTTTATCCATGCTATATAAATTAATTCTAAGCATATAAACATGTTAATAGTGATGACTGGAATTATTTTGAACCATTATTTGTGAGCTTTAGCATAAGTACTGAGTTTTTCCATTGCTAGGGAACAAAGCTCTCAAAGCTTCGAAACCCTAGCTACAAGCGTTTTTATGCCACACTGACCACACCATTGAACATGCAGCTGACCATTTATACAATTTGGTTTGTTTTTTTTTTTTGATCAATTCACACAGGTTTCAAAATTGGAGTAATCAGAGAAGACGACCAGAGTTTGACTCTGGCGTCTCTGACATTGGTTGACTCCGGTAGGGGCTGGCGTGGCACAATGAAGATTCATGATTGGCTCTCTCTTAATAACAGGGCCCCACTTGTGCTGACTTACTTTTGAATTCAAATTAAAGCTGTTGTTTATTATATAATAATATGTTTATGTTCCAGTAATAGATAAATAACATGATTCAGATGACAAAGGCGAAGTCTGGTAAAGGGAAAGGCGTGGGTTCAAGCCCCAGCGCCTGCAACTTTTATTTTACTTATTTCTTAACCCTTTTAGTATTTTTTTTATTTTTGTTTTATTTTATTTCTTAATTAATTTGCTTTTCTTTTAATTAAGATTTAATCCAGGAAAATCATAAAAAATATAATAGAATCATATTTAGGTTTTTAATAGATTAATTTAATTTTAGACAATTTTTTTAATAAATTAGGTTTAAGTTTTTTTTAATCAATAATTAATTTTTGACATTATTTTTTATTTATTAATTAATTAATCAACCTTTTTTTTTCTTAAATATTAAAATCAATTAGAATTTAGGTATTAATTACTATTATAATTCAAATTATTTTCACAATAAATACAAAACATTCAAACTTATTTTTTCTAACATTATTTTCTTTTGCATTAAAATTCCTAGAAACAATTGTATAGATTTGTTGTACCCCAAAATTTTCCCTCTCTTTTCTCAAGACATTTCTCACAAGATCTCCAATGGCTCAAGTTTGCACAAATGTTGACTAGGTTAAACCACCTCCTAAACATTGATGCCTCAAATTACGGTTTTGATTTTCACAAGGACAATTGGAATTCTAATGCCTCAAATGATCTTAATGGATCATTATAAGTTTCCAAGAGTGCTCATTCCAAGTTTCAAGTTTTGCATCACAAGTTTACTCAGTCAATTGCTCAAATGACTAAAAATCAACTGTATTGGATAAAAAGTCAAATGTGGTCAACCTACAGTCAAACTTCATGATTTTTGGCCAACATCAACATTTTAAAGTCCTATTCATAATTTTATGAAATATTGATCATAATCCCTCAAGAAAAGCACTCAATTTCCCAAAAGGGCAAAATGGTCAAAATTAGGGTTTTGACTGTAAATTGACGGATCACTGACTTTTGACCTAATACATGATCCAATGGATTTAAGCATAATATCACGGATTCAAATACAACATGTTGACCTAATCTCATGTCTTAAATCATCTTTCAATATCAATGGATTGATAGTTGAATTTTGGGTCAACTGATGAAAAGTCAACTGATGCACAAAAAGTCAAACTTTGACTTTTTGATCAAGATTTGATTTAAAAGATCAAAATTCATAAATACATTCAAAAATATGAAGCTTGATCATCAAGAAATCAAGAAAGTCAAAAGTCAAACTTTTCATGACTTAGAAATTTTTCTAAGTGTTTTGAACCTTATTATTTCCTAACTTATGCAAATTTTTCACCAAGATGCAAGATGATTCAAAGAAAACTTTCAACATGAAAATTGTAGATCTTGATTAAATCTACATCTATGTATTTTAGGGTTCATGTCCAAAAAATGCTTAGATTTTGAGTTATAGGCCCACGAAGTCATGCACTTTTTCTTAAACACTTAGTGAAATTTTAACCCAGTTTGGTCAGGATTTTGACCTAACTTCTCGGCCAAGTTTCACCTAGTTCCAAATTGATTTAGAAAAAATGGACAACATTAAATTTGTAGATAATGTTTCAATATTTCCAAAATTTCCAAGAACGTGAAGAGATCATGTTTGAGCTAGGAGATTCAAAGACATGGAGTTGGGCATCCATTCTTAAATTATAGGTTATTTTGTGATGAACAAGAATTCAAATCTTCATGCCATGCTGTATAATCTTGTTTTGTAGGCCTCTAATCCTCTAAATCTATCCACAATCAGTTGACTTCACATAATTTTGAGCCATTGTCCATTTAATTCAAGCATTGTCCAACATATCTTGCCATTTTGGGAAGAAAGGCAAGACTTCCATTTTGGAAAAGTGACTTCAATCACAAAGTCAATGTATTGAGCTCCTAACTTGTTTCATTTGAACACAAGCAAAGTCAAAACCAAAAGCAACATGCCTAAAGCCTCTACCAACTTCAGGCCATGCTTGTACAACACATTTGAGACTTGTCTTCTCACTTTTCTTCAAAAGCAAGTCATAGAGCCAAAAGTCTAGAACTTAGAAATCCTTTGTGCAAATCATCTCAAATCTTTTCTATACAAATATACAAGTCTATTGCAAGCAAAGACAAGAATTGAAGCCCTCTAAAACCTCCCAAGTATTCTACAACACATAATTGGCCATAACTTGACATTTTTGAGCTTCAAACCACCAAATCAAAAACCACTCGTGTGTTTTCAAATCTAATCATCCATACACTCTCCATACATCATATCAAAGTGATCCAGGTCTCTGTTTATGGATTGTAACTCCATTTCTGTTATCCACCATTTTCAAAACTCAAGCTTGCAACTTGACTTTAGTAGGGAGTTTCAGCCATCCTCAAAGCAAAGTAGGAGTTGGAATACACTCAAGGAGGTCCATGCAAGCTAAACATATCATTAGGATACCTCAAAGGTTTATCAAACTACATGCATGAATATCACTTGCAAGGTAAGTTTTCTAAATTGTGATATCTTGATTTAAGCATCTTTTGTACATACATTCTGAAGCAAAAATGTAGACATCATTGCCCTAAAGCTAACATTGTTCTTAGTTCGCATTATATTTGCTTGTGTGTGAAGAATTTTGTTTCTGACCAGTTAGGGCACTCTTTTGGTATCAAACAAAATTAAACTTGGTCTTTGATTTATAGCTTAAATGAATTATATGTCTGGATTCATGGTGAAAAAACAAGCAAGTTTCATGTTTACACTTTTACATTTGGTTGAGAAATGAGTGAGATACGAAATTCAAAAATGGTGGCTTTGTTACTGGCGCGAGGAAGAAGATGAAATTCCATCCTTGACTTGTTTTATAATATATATTTATGGTTGTGCACAAGTTAACAGATGTATCACCACCCCAGTGGTTAAAGCACGCGCCTTTCACTTTAGGGAACTGGGTTCAAGCCCCAGTGGTACCCTTTTATTGTTTTTTTCTTCATTTTTCTGTTTCAGGATCTTGTACAAGCAAGCCAGGCGTGTGTATGATGCACCTCTCATCCTCAACCCTTTGATCTTCATCAACACAAATCCAGCACTCCAGCATGCCATACCATGATGGATCTCCCTCAAGCCACCACACTGGATTCTCCAGCAGGCGCCTGGGTCCTTCTTGTAATGGGCCTGGGATTTGTCATTTTTCCCACCCCTTTTTTTCTTGTTCACATCCTGGCCCATTTCATTTTTTAATTATTTTTATTTATTTGTTTTTGTTTAAACATTCTTATTTTATCAAAATAAAATCATAAAATTACAAAAATGTTAGATCTAGGTTTTTACTTAATTAAACTAATTTTTGACATTAAGAATTAGTTTATTTTAATTACCCTTTTGTTTTATTTTTATTAATTAACTTGTAAACTAGGGTTTTCATTATTTTTATTTACACATTAAAAACATTTTCCTAAACTAAAAATCCAAAAATAATACTTTTCTAAAATACTTAAATCATCTTAGGTTTTGTTAATTAAATTATTTTCATAATAAATTAATTAATTTTCTTCACATTTATTTTATTTTCTAAATAAATTAGAATTATGGTTTACTCCTAATTTATTTCATTTCAAAATTCAAACTTCTTTTTCTCAGGAAAAAACAAACAAAAAACGTTTCTTCCTTAAAATATTTAGAACTCTTTTAGGGTTTACACTTAACCCTTTTTCCCATCTCTGTACATTATTTACTTTTTTGCATTACTTTTACAATTATGAAATTATACAATAATTTGTAATAGTAATTTAGGGTTTATTTCTTTTATCCCCCCATTTATAAACTTGTACCCCCATCCCCTAAAGCGTTATAATAGCGTAGGACATTTAATTTCTGAAATTTACCGCTTTCCATTATTTCTAGTAATTAGGGTTTGTATGGAAACCCTAATTTCAAAGACAAAAATACATGCAATCAAAACACATTTCACACATGTACCTCTAGGTTATACCCCACTTGTTGCCTCGAATGTAAACAGTCATATCCCTCGAACATGGGATACTTTAGAAAATACCCTTGATTAAAAGATCATAGTCCCTCAAATGACCCTTCAATGTTGCCTTCGGTAAATGATCTTAGTCCCTTATGGCAATTGCTAAAGTATCCTACAAGTTGCTTTCTATGACTGTACGATGACCCACGCCCGTCCCTTCGCATCCAATGGTAAAGCTTCTTACCAATCAATGGTAAGATAGCAATGTCTAAAGGAGGAGGAAAAGAACTGAGACTTTTTGAGTAGGTAGAACGCTCATATTCGCTTACTCACAAACATTTCAAACAAAAAATCTTTCAAAAAAAACACCAACACTTTCAATGAAATATTTTCAAAAGTCAACACTTTGTATACATTCTTATAGAGACAGGAATCATTACAAAGTTTGCCTAAACAAAGGCATTTTTCAAAAATACTTTCAAGCAATCACAAACACATTTACAAAGAATTTTCAAAGTGAGCTAGCAACTAAGAGCCCATAGATAACTACAGATGAAAAGAGTGCTAACACCTTCCCTTTTCATAACCTACCCCCCGAACTCAAAAAAATTCTCAAAAGGTCTTTCTGTTCTTTTCACCCTTTCCTTTATTGGATAAAAGAAAAGTCGGTGGCGACTCTTGCTATCCACAACAATTTCAATAAAACACAAAACACCCAAGTCAGTTCCCCCACCGTATTACAAGGTCGCACGAGTTTTTTGTAATAAGTAGATTTATCTTCTCACAGTTTTTACTATTGTACCTGCCCCAAAGCCTTGTAATAGTAATTAGGGTTTTACTTCTCTGTATCTTTACTTTCTGCTCCTATATTATGCTTGCCTGTATATATTTAACTGTTAGTAATAGGCTTGTATGGCAAGATCTAAAACAAGATGTTAGAAAACCCTAATTCAATATAATATAATTGAACTGAATCACCTTTTCTCACTTTGCACCTATAGGGTAACCTCTCTCCAATGCCTTCGAAAATAATGGTGATGTCCCTCAAAAGTAGGGATGCTTTAGAAAAAGGCCCTCGAATAAAGATCATAGTCCCTCGATGACCCTTTGAAGTTTCCTACAAAAATGATCTAGTCCCTCAGATATAAATTGCTAAGGTATTCCTACATGTTTCCTTCAATGACCTTTCGATAACCCTACGTCTGTCCCTTCACATCCAATAGATAGGGCTACCTACCAACTAATGGTATGAATAACACTATCTCTAAAGGATAAGGAAAAGAATAAGAATGACCTTTAGTGGGTAAGGAACTCTTAATCGCTTGCTCACAACTCTTTTCTAAAATAAACATTTTTACACATCACTTTCAAACAAGTATTTTTAAAACACTTTGTACGCATTCTTGAGGACTGATACAAGAGTCATTACAAAGTCTGGCTTACATTGGCAATTTCAAAATATTTTCAAATCACATACACAAAGCAAGTTTTTTTCCAAGTGAGCTAGCAATTAAGAGCCCGCAGATAAATACGGATGAAAAGGGTGCTAACACCTTCCCTTTTTATAACTTACCCCCCAAACTCAAAATGTATCAAGGTCTTTCCTGTTATTTTCACTTTTCCTAAATATTGGATAAAAGAAAAGTCGGTGGTGACTCTTGCTATCCATACATTTGGATAAAACCAAAAAAGTCATTTCTCCCACCGTATTACAGAACTAGCGACTCTGTTGGAGATTACTTAAAAAAGGAGGGGTTATCTTAGGGTTAGATCACTTTATTTTTTTTAATTGTTTGCTTTGCTTGTTTTATTTTAAGGGTTTTGTTTGGGTTTAAATTTCTTGTAAGATCCTACACCCGGATCTAGGGATACCTTAGGTAAGTAGCAATAGATCATCGAGACTATATTACATAGATCGATATGGTTAAAATGATGGCTACGGTTAGTGAGACACTTTGGTTTGTACTGATGTTCCTTGATTCAGTCAAGGATAACATTAGGCTTTCGAGTGGTGTCATTAGCACTAACTTACTTTTAGAACCTTAATTGACCCATCTTGGCCATTAAAAGGTAGTGAGATGGCCGACTTTGGTGAAATCCAAGGTTGGTTGACACTCGATGCTACACTCATTGAGATTAGACTTTCGGGATGTTTTGGTGGCAAGCCAGTTCCTGTGCTAAAATAAAGCCTGTGAGAAAGATCGGTGATATGAGATTCCTAGAACCCGATTACTATTTTTAGGACAAATTGAGCCAACTTAACTTTAAATTAGGAAGGGTACTTACCTTTGGACTTCATGCAAGCCTTTAAACCTAAGGTTCTTGTGTGAATTGTTTGTGTTTGCTTATTTAAACATGACATCATCACATCATATCATCATGACATGGCATTTTTACTAACCATTTCAAGGATCTTAGTGATATTTGGTGCAAGATTATCATAAGCAAGGGGAAAAAAGATTTATTTTCCTCTAACCAGATGCCTTCAAGATAAAAGTACATTCTCTTGAGCCAAAGGCTATGACCCACTTAATATGGTGCGCTTGATTCTTATAGAAGAACGTTCAAATATAAAGAATGTTTTTCAAGACAAAGCGGCGACCAGATTCATTTTCTAATTTAAAACCCATAAGATCCTTTAAAAAATTGCATATGCATATACATGTCATGCATATAATTACATAGCAGGTGTTCTCAAGACAGGTTTTCTCATCTTGTTGCTGCTTATTTCAGCAGAAAAAAAAGGCTCTTGAACAAACAGTCAAAGACCTCCAAGCTCAGAATGCCCAATTCCAATATATGTTTCTAAACTTAGCCAAGGGGCATGAAGAATTGAAGGCACGTGTCACCAATAAGAAGAAGAAGACAAAGAAACAAATTAGCATCCTTAACATGGGGAGAAGGCTCAGAGGTCCAGGCAAGCAGGCTCAAGATCTTAATATCCCATCAGATGAAGATGACAAACAGGAAGAAGATGGCAAGAGTGTGAAAACTGAAAGAAGCAGTCATGGTTCTAACAAATTTCCTGATGAAGAGGAAGATGATTATTTGGATGAGCAATATCCCCATGCTGATGAGAAGTATAAGCTGCTGGAAGAGCATTTGAGAGCTATGGAAATCCAGAAGGTACCTGGATTGAAATTTGATGATTTAGGTTTAGTTTCAGGAGTTGTCATTCCTCCTAAATTCAAAACTCCTATCTTTTCTAAGTATGGTGGTGTTTCCTGCCCTAAGTTGCACTTGAGGTCATATGTTTTGAAAATTCAACCACATACTACTGACAATAAGTTGTGACTGCATTTATTTTAAGAGAGTCTGTCTGAAACACAACTGGAATAGTATTATCAACTTTAAGGTGCCAATATTCACACTTAGGAATATTTGATTGCAACTTTCTACAAATAATATCAATATAATTCTGATTTGGCACCAATCCGCATGCAATTATAGAGTATGTCCATCGGTTATGAGGAAGGCTTCAAGGAGTATGTGCATAAATGGAGAGATCTTGCAGGAAGAGTTCAACCTCCTATGGCTGACAGTGAATTGGTTGACATTTTCATGAGCATGCTAACTGGTTCCTTCTATAATCATCTGCTAGGAAGTTCTTCAGTTGGCTTCACTGAACTGATTTTGACAGGGGAACATGTTAAAAATGGAATCAAAAGCGGTAAAATTCAGGTGGCTACATATTCAAATACTTTGAAGAATCCTTATAATGGTAAGAGAGAATCCAATGTTGTGTACGGATAGAAGGTTCGTAATAAGAGTGATTGTAACCAATCTGTGGGGGCAGTGTTGATCTCTAATCCTGCACCAGTGCAACAACAACAACAACAGAATAACTAGCATAGGCATGATGCACCCAGGAGATAGTTCATAAAAATAAACATGTCGTTGGCTCAAGAATTGTAACACATGTTGAAGGCATGGTTGATTACATTGAGAGAACCTCCTCAAACCACAATACTTCCTCTCCCCGCTATAATCTCAATGTAAGGTGTGCATACCACTCTGACAATCCCAGGAATGACACTAGCAACTGTTGGACCCAGAAGAATAAAATCCAAGACATGATTGACGATAAGGAAATTGAATTTGATCCTCCTGATACTCCTAATGTGATTATTTCACCTATACCCAATCATGACAAGGGCGTTAATGCTATTGAAGATGTTTCTCATGTTTCTATTGTGAGTGACTTAACTACTTCTCTGATGATCGTTAAGAAGAAGCTGCTGCAAGCTGGTTTATTTCTGGGTTGTACCAAAGACTGCTACTACTGTGCATCCCAATCCAATGGTTGTTCATTGCTGAAAGAAGGTATTCAATGTTTGATGGATGACCGTGTGATTCTATTTGAGAAAATTCCTCTTGAGAAGACTCCTTCAGTGGAGAGTATGTCCCAAGACCTGAAGCTTGAAGACGTGTCTACAATTTTCGGTACTCCTATAAGGATCACTTCTAAGGGTCATATGAAGATTACTACTGAACCTAGAGTTGCTCCTCTAATCATTACTGCACCTGGGCCAATTCCATATTCCTCTTATAAGGCTATCCCTTTGAATTATGGAGTTGATGTCTACTACCATGGCGTCAAGCAATAATATTTGATTGAAAATACTGAAGTCATTGATCCCGATGTTGTCAATATTGTTGGGACTAGTAAGGTTACCGGAAGTGGAAGGGTTTTCTCTCCAGAGAACTCTCTGAAGGCTGTTACTACACCAGTTCGTATCACAACTACTGAATCAAATACTAAAATTTGAGGTAAAAAACATATGACTGAGCCTGCCTAGACTGAGGTACCAAAAGAGGTCACTATTGAAGACACCTCCGAGCAAGAAATGGAGGAAATACTGAAGATTATTCGAAAGAGTGACTATATGATTGTTGAACAGTTGGGGAAGAAACCCACCAAAATATCTATGTTATCCCTGTTATTGTTCTCTGAAGCCCATGCTCAGGCTTTGGTGAAATTTCTGAAATCTGCTCATGTACCGCAGGAAATCTATGTTGATCAGTTCAAAAATTGTGTTGCTAACCTGACAACCAATAATAGGATAGGCTTTTCTGATGTTGATTTGACTCCCGCAGGAAGGAACCATAATAAGGCCTTGTATGTTTCGATTGAGTGTAGGGGCGCCACCTTATCTCATGTGTTGGTATACACAGGTTCCTCATTAAACGTATTGCCGAAGGCGGCTTTAGACAAACTTGACTGTGAATGGATTGTGCTAAAACCCAGTGACATTGTGGTGAGATCTTTTGATGGTTCAAAGAGAATGGTGCACGATGAGGTTAATCTTTTGGTCAAAGTGGGTTCCCAGGTCTTTCACTCTACTTTCTATGTGATGGACATTCATCCAGCCTATTCTTGTTTGGTTGGACGCCCTTGGATTCATGGTTCAGGCGCTGTTACTTCTACTTTACACCAAAAGTTGAAGTATCTCGTCAAGGGAAAGATTGTTACAATTTACAGTGAGGAAGAATACACGGTGAGCCATTTGAAGACCCCTTGCCAGACCTTTGAAGTTGTTGATAACACTGCTCTTGTTTTTCCTAAGACCCCATAAAAATTACTTCTCTAAAAGATGCTAGGGCGGTGGTTGAAGAAGGTGGTTTCACTATTTGGGGTCAGCTCCCCGATATTCCTTATAAATCTGACAAATTTGGTTTGCGTTTCACCCCACAAGCTCAGAGGGCTATCCGTCATACTCATTCCAATTCTAGGAGAGTGCCTTTCTGCATCAACAATAATGGAGTTCACAACAATCAAGTCAACACTGTGGAAGATACTAATAGTGACTATGACATAGACAGTTGGATCTTCCCTACCACCAACAGTGGGCTCAATAATTGGAAGACTGAAGACTTTATACCAATCTCATTTAGTCAGGAGTAAATGCTATTTTCTGTTTTCTTACTTTCAAGTTTTTTTGTTATGTAATTTAAACAATAAACTTTAAGCCTTGTGCCTTACCCGGGGCACAATGGTCCATTTGTTAGGGTTATCATTATTCATCAACATGTTTCCAGTTAATAAATTATTATACGTTTTCATTCAAATTTTGTGCTCTCTATTTTTCTTTTACTTTGTTGTTTTCAAAATAGCTATGTATTCTTACACACACCCACACAACACATTGCAGATCCATATCCACCCTGGATCCCATTAACAACAATTCTACTATTGCCAATTATGACATCAAAAATCCGATCTACCAAGCCGAGGAAGAAGGTAAGAAAGATTGTGAAATACCTGGAGAGCTTTCTAGGTTGTTAATGCAAGAAGAAAGAGCCATACGACCACATGAAGAGCCAGTAGAAGTTGTGAACTTGGGTACTGAAGAGGACAAGAAAGAAGTCAAGATAGGTGCCAACCTATAAGATAGTGTCTGTGATATGGTGGCCAGAACCGGGACGTGTTTCCCTATTTTTTAAGGAATTTGCTGGTTTGCGTTTTGCGTTTGTGTTCGCAAAATGTCGCGGTAAGCAAGAGTTGCCATCGTCTTTTATTTTATCCAACAAGGAAAGGAAAAAAGCACAAAAAAATTCCTTTTTCGAGATATTTATGAGTACGGGGGGTAGATTATAGAAAGGGAAGGTATTAGCACCCTTTATATCCGTAGTTATCTACGGGCTCTTAGGTACTTGCTCATCATTTACAAAATTGTTTTCTTTGTGTTTGTGTGCTTTGAAAAAAATGTGTTTCGACTTCGATTTAACTCTTGCTTCTGTCTTCAAGAGTGTAATGAAGTGTTTTGAAAACTTTGTTTGTAAAGGAGTGTAAGTGTGAAAAAAAAATTATTTTGTTTGAGCAAGTACTTAAGAACTAATCTACCTACTCAAAAAAAGAATCGTTTTATGTTCGTTTCCTTTAGACAGCGCTATCCCACTATTAGTGAGTAGATAGCACCGTCGTTGGAGTTTTGAGGGTCAATTCGAAAGGGACGTATGGTCACTAAAGCAATGTTAGGACGTCTTAGTAATAACCCTAATGTCTTAGATTAATTATTCGAGCCAACAATTTTGAGGCAACCATTCTGAGGCAACTTTCCGAATCAGGACTTTGATCTTTGTTTAGACAAAAGGACGACCACTAAAGTATCCTATACTCAATGACCGTTTACCGAAGGCAACCAAGTGAGAGTGTACCCTAGGAGTGCGCATGTGTGAGTGATTCGATTTCAGATTATTTATCTTTGCACATTTAGGGTTATCTAAATGTTTTAAAATTAATCATACATTCTTGTCATGCATCCTAATATCATACATCTAACAGTTAATAATTTGCGGAATTTAAAATGCGGAAATTAAACTACGCTATTACAAGGCTTCGGGTATTTACATAGCCAAAAATAAACCCTTGAAAAGTAAAGCGGTAAATGCGAATAAAGTCCTAATTTAAACTATTACAACTTGTAGGCAGTTACATCAATATGAATAAAAATAGTAATAAAGTGCGCGATGAAAATTAGATCGACGAGAAATTAGGGTTTTTACCCTTCTATCCTAATTAAAAGAAAAATTGTTTTTTTTTTTGTTTTTAATAAAAGAAATAAGTTTTCTAAATTAAATATGCAATTAATTAGTTAATTAAATTAATTAATAAAAATAATTACATGACTTATTTTTGTGTTTTTGATTATTTTTAAGAAAAGAAAATAATTAAATTAGAAATAAAACCTATTTGTTCTAATTAATTTTAATTATGTACAAAAAAGGAAATTAAAGTTATCTAAATTAACAAGCCTAATTAATAAATAATTTTTTAATAAAAATAAATACCTTAAATTTAATTTATGAAAAGTAATATTTTTTGTGATTTTTTTGATAAAAAGAAAGTAATTTGATTGGTTAGTAAATAAGTAAATTAAATTAAATGAAATAAATATAATAAAAAAAAGTAGAGAAAGAGATTGGGCCTGAGAAGCAATCTGAAGGGGGGTGCAAATAGTAAGCCTTGGCCCAAAACAAAGGAGGTCCGTTTTGACTTCATGTGATCCCATGCAATGCATTGACTGATCCTCATGGTGTTCTTTCAGTGATGGCCCTTGGATCTGGCCTTAGGACACTTGGCAAGCTGGATTGTGAGGTCACGTGATGGACCTTGGTTCTTGGTGCGCATCTAAATCTGAAAAGAAAAAATACATGAAATATTTGGGGGACCTAGGATTCGAACCCAGGTCCTGAAGCAATTTCCACGCTACGCTCACCACTGCACCACTTGTGTTCGTTTATACAAATAATGAATAATAATAATGTATAAAAACAAGAATTAGTGGAGGATGTCAAAAAACATGCGCCAGAGTTTGAATGCTCCAACAGGAATGTGACACGCAGGTCATCCCTGACCTTGTTCCGTTGGTAAAAGTGGAACACTTTTACCTACGGACGTTTTTCCGTCGCTATAGCCCCTGCCATTCTTAAAATCAAATACAAACATGATAAATAGAAACCAAAGACATGGTTATATTCGTCTGGACCTGCTGAGTTTATTGGTGGCCCTTTCATGGCCCAATTTTGCCTGGATTCAAAAACCCCAAAGCGAGCTATGAAACCCTAACAATGGCACATTCCAATACAGGCTATATAAATGAAATTAAACAACACAGAAAGCTTGCATATGTCTTAAGGATCATGAATATACCATTAGTTCATGCTATCAATGCCTAAATCATGGAATTCAATTTCAAGAAAAGTTAGGTATCGTGACTGACTAACAACGTAATATAGGGCTTGAAAATGCTTTGCTTCGATTGCTTTCGCTTGCTGGGAGTCTCAGGAAGTGATTGAGATAGCTAGGATGCCTTGAGGATGCCTGGAACACTGAATTCGATCTTGCACTTTTTCTTGATTTTTCAAGTTTGTGTTCTTGATGTTGCGCCTCTTTCTAACCTAGCTTTTGATCTGCATTGCTTCTATATGTATTGAGGATTGAATTAGGTTTGAAAACCTGGCCTCAATCTTCCTCCATCAATGTCCTTGATCTTGATTTGATTCACCTTAAAATCTTTCCAAAAATGATCCAAATCCAATCTTTTTGTGCACACATGCCTTTACACGAGTTTGATTTGATGCTAGCTGTATAATAAAACCTCAAACAAGCACAAAATCTTTTGTTTTCAATATTTTGGATTTTATATGATTTGTTTTAATTTAAATTGAATTAATTCAAATAAAAATCAAAATAAATAATAAAAACATGATAATGACAAGTGGAAAGGGCTAGAGCTCGTGGACAATGTTGCCAACTTAAAACAAGTGAAAAAGATTGGGCCCATTTTGTAAAAATTGAAATTTTAGGCATCATTGACTTTTGGCAATTTTGCAAAAAGGGTCAACTTCATAAATGCATAACTTCCTTAATTTTGACTCTTTGAAGGTGTTTTTGGACTTTTTAGAAAGCTTGGGATGTCCTCTAATCAACCCGTTTGGTCTCATCTCAATTTGATAATCCATACTCATGTATGAAGCTTTGACAAAAAAGGTGTTTTTGTTGACTTTTCAAAATGACCTATAATGTCCAAATTCATAACTTCTTGTGAGTGCATATTTTGAACTTGGGAGCTGAAGATGGATTATAGGGAATTGAGTCCTATTCAAAATGATCTTTGGATGAATCATTTATCTTAAAGTATGAGAAAATTATGGTTGGTCAAAGTTGAGTTGAATTTTCCTACAAAACCCTAATTTAGCAACTTTTGAGTCTTGATGAATTATGAGCAATCCTTGATGAATCATGATCAACCCTTGATCAAATGATGAAATATACTTCAAAATGAGGATGTTGACCCAAAATCTTGAAGTTTGACTGTATGTGGGCCACAGTTGACTTTTGCCCTAGCACAGTCGATTTTTAGGCTTTTGAGCAATTGACTGAGCAAATTTCCTCTGTAGGGCTTGAAACTTGACATGGATGATCTTGAGAACATATTAGTACAATTTTGAGCATTTGGGATCCCTTGGACTCAAGTATCTTGATGCAACATGAAACCCTAATTTGAGGTAGACTTCCTTAGGAGAGAGCTTGTTTGGCTAACCCTTGGACTACCCTAAGCAACTTGAGTATCATTCTTGAAATGTTTTGAGAAATATGAGAGGGAAAATTTTGGGGTACAACAGCTTCCCCTGTTCAATCTTCTTAAACCTGAGGATGTAGATTGGCTTTCATGCCTTTCGTGATCCGAAGGTGGAAGAGGATTGAACACTAGAGTGCCCAAAAATTTGCACTCGCATGAAGTGGTGTCCATCTTGCGATATCGGGAATGGGCTTACAGATGCCATTTGGAAGTTGATAACGGGAGATGGGCTTAAAGATGCCATCCGAAGGAGTGTCGATCGCATAAGAGATTCCTTAGCGAGAGCTTGTATACCTGTCATTGAGGAAGATTCCGCTGGGGAAGGCTGATCTCTATTGAGAGAAGTAGAATTTTAGGTGCTTCGGTCGTCCGTTATTGGTGAGTCATCTCTGTTTAAATTTTAGGAACTTCGGTCGTCCGTTATTCTATCGGGAAATCATCTCTGTTGAATTTTAGGAACTTTGGTCGTCCGTATTCGACTGAGGAATCATCTCTGTTCAATTTTAGGAACTTCGGTCGTCCGTATTCGAATGAGGAAACATCTTTGTTGAATTTTAGGAACTCCGGTCGTCCGTATTCTACTGAGGAATCATCTCTGTTGAATTTTAGGAACACCCATCGTCCGTATTCTACTGAGGAAACATCTCTGTTGAATTTTAGGAACTTCAGTCTTTCGTATTCTACCGAGGAAACATCTCTGTTGAATTTTAGGAACTCCGATCGTCCGTATTCTACCAAGGAAACATCTCTGTTGAATTTTAGGAACTTTGGTCATCCGTATTCTACCGAGGAAACATCTCTGTTGAAGTTTAGGAACTTCGATCGTCCGTATTCGACTGAGGAAAAATCTCTGTTGAATTTTAGGAACTTCGGTCGTCCGTATTCTATTGAGGAATCATCTTTGTTGAATTTTAGGAACTCCGATCGTCCGTATTCTATTGAGGAATCATCTCTGTTGAATCTTAGGAACTTCGGTCGTCCGTATTCGACTGAGGAATCATCTCTGTTGAATTTTAGGAACTTCGGTCGTCCGTATTCGACTGAGGAATCATCTCTGTTGAATTTTAGGAACTTCGGTCGTCTGTATTCGACTGAGGGAACATCTCTGTTGAAGAGGAAAGTTGAATTTTAGGAGCTATGGTCTTTCGTTATTCAACTGGGGATTAGACTATTATCCAGTCGTACCCGGGCTTTACAGCTTGTATTTTGTGAGAATTTGACTGTATCCTTCCTGAAAGGTAAAGGTTAGCTGTATGTAATGCATGATATGTATCAAGCAATGATGTTTTCAACATAAATGAGATTGTGTTGTATGATGCACATGCATGTCCTGATGTATGGAAATGTGATGTTTTTAGCTGGGGAAAATAAATCTCGGATTGTTGTTGGAGAAAAGAGTTGAATTATTTTTTCCTGCTGAGGATAGTGGATGAAGATGATTGTGAGAATAAACCTACAGGAGAGGATAACTCCGCTGGGGAATAAACTGGTGAGGAAATGACTATGTGGGGAGGACAAACTCTGCTAGGGAACCTGTCGGTTTGGAGAAATAACCTTGGCTGGGGATGAGTCATCATTATCAGCGATGATAACCTCTGTTGGGGATTGAGTTTCTGTTTATAAAAAAAGGAATGAACTCCGCTAGGGATGATTTTCGAGTTGCGACTTCATGGGGAATAATCTTTTAGACTCTACTGGGGATAATTTTTCAAACTCCACTGGGGATAATCTTCCAGTGCTGGTGATAGATAAACTCTGCTTGGGGGAGAATATCGCCGACTCATTCTCGGTTGTGAGCTTCAGCTGGGGAGAATTAACACCATTATCTTTATCTTACTCTGCGGGTAGTGAATGTACTTTCAATCGTTTTCTCCAACTAGGTCTATCCCTATACTTGGTGGATAGAGCAACTGTACGATTTGGGCATTTCTTATTTGCCCATGTTTCTGATATTACGAGCAATTGTCTTTTGTTTCACATGTAAATATTCATGAGCAGCAATTAATGTCAAATGCATATATCAAAAAATGAACACTGGACGTTCTTGCAAAACAAAACAGAAAAAGAAAACAATTTGAAATTTCTTTGTGAAAATGAATTGTATTAACTTTGAAATTAGCCTGTAAATAGGCGTTTTTGTACAAGAGGCTAACGTCCTAGTAAGATAACACCGCCAAAAAATAGAATTTATACAATTTGTGAAAAACAAAGAAAAACAGCTATGTGAATAATCCCACTAGGTTCCAACTCTGCTATTGCCCTTATGTCCTCGAGCATCTCATCACTTTGCTACTCGGTTGAAGGTAGATCAGATTGATTAGTGTCGTCCGAGCTTGATAGTCAATACCGAAGTCTGGTTGCAAGGTGATCCAATGAGACACAGTGTTACGCTTTGAGACCTAATTTTTGCCTGGACCGCCCTTTCGGGTTTTCAATCCACCGGGATACCCTTTTTTTCCCAAGCCGCCTTTTCAGTTTTTCGACTTGCCGGGTGTACAAATTTTTTTCATTTTCATCCCTTATTTTTGCCCGAACCCTTTTGGTTCGCCGGGAAGCCCTTATTTTTGCCTAGGCCAGTCAACCTAGCGGGTCTTTGATTATGCGTAGTATTTTTTCACTATGTCTGCATTGACGGGGTGAGGAAGGTCGTCACCATCCATGGTGGTTAGAATCATAGCTCCTCCTGAGAAAATGTTCTTAACCACTAATGGCCCTTCGTACATAGGGGTCCATTTTCCCCTGGGATCACCTTGAGGTAATATGATGCGTTTGATCACCAGATCCCCAACTTGATACTCTTGTCATCTAACTTTCTTGTTAAATGCCTTGATCATCCGTTTTTGATACGTTTGACCATGACAAATAGCAGTAAGTCTCTTCTCGTCAATTAAGTTCAGCTGATCAAGCCGAGTCTGAATCCAGTCATCTTCGCTCAAACCTGTGTCCTTCATGATCGGAAGAGAGGGTATCTGAACCTCAATGGGCAAGACGACCTCCATGCCATATACCAAGGAATAGGGTGTTGCCCCTGTTGACGTTCGCGCTGAGGTACGGTACCCATGAAGAGAAAATGGTAACATCTCGTGCCAATCTTTGTATGTCACCGTCATCTTCTGCACAATTTTCTTGATATTCTTATTAGCCGCTTCAACAGCCCCATTCATCTTCGGCCGGTAAGGAGAAGAGTTATGATGTTGTATCTTGAACTGCTTGCAGAGCTCGGTGATCATCGTATTGTTGATATTTGTACCGTTGTCCGTAATGATCCTCTCCGGTACACCATATCGACATATCAGATTGTGCCGAATAAACCGTGCCACGACGTTCTTGGTTATAGTAGCAAAGGAAGCTGCTTCAACCCACTTTGTAAAGTAATCAATCGCTACTAATATGAAATGATGCCCGTTGGACGCAGTAGGTCTGATCTCACCAATCATATCGATGCCCCACATTGCGAAAGGCCAAGGAGATGTCAAGACATTCAGAGGTACTGGAGGTATGTTCACCTTATCAGCATAGACTTGGCACTTATGACAGGTTCGAGAATGTAGATAACAGTCGGCTTCCATAGTGGACCAATAATATCCTGCCCGAAGGGTCTTCTTTGCCATGGTGTGCCCACTGCAATGAGTTCCGAAAGTACCTTCATGTAAATCTACCATAATCCTTTCTTCCTCGTTCTTATCCACATAACGCAGTAAGGTCAAATCATGGTTACGCTTGTAAAGGATACCATTACTGGTGAAGAACTTCGCCGCGAACCTTCTCTGAAACTTCTTATCATTAACAGATGCACCCTCAGGGTATTCTTGAGCCTCAAGATACCCTTTTACCTCGTGAAACCAGGGTTTATCTGCTACCTCTTCAGTATCAATGTCACGGCAATGTGCAGGTTCGTCCAACCTCTCAATGGTGATATGGGGAGCCTCATTGTCCCATCTGACCTTGAACATAGAAGACATCGTAGCTAGCGCGTTCGCCAACTGATTCTCCTCTCTGGGGAAGTGTTCAAAGGTTATCTCCTCGAAGTGTGGAAGCAACGTCAACACATACTCTTTGTAAGGAATAAGATTTAGGTGCTTCGTATCCCACTCGCCTTTGATCTGATTGATTACGAGAGTGGAATCTCCGAATACACTTAAGAACTTAATCCTTAGGTCAATAGCTGCTCGAACACCCATGATGCACGCTTCATACTCCGCCATGTTGTTGGTGCAGTTAAAACATAATCGGGAGGTGAACAGAGTATGACAGCCTTCAGGAGATATGATCATGGCGCCAATGCCATTACTCAAAGCGTTTGAAGCTCCATCTAAATACATAGACCATCGGGATCCTTCCTCAGGTCCTTCATCCGGTCCAGGTGTTTCACAGTCAGTCACCAACATGATGTTCTCATCCGAGAATTTGAAGTTCATAGACTGGTAATCGTCCACTGCCTGATATGTCAAATGATTTGCCAACACACTTCCCTTGATTGCTTTTTAGGTCGTGTATTAGATGTCATACTCGGTCAAGATCATCTGCCATCTTGCTATTCTTCTGGACAAGGCAGGCTTTTTGAAGATATACTTGATTGGATCCATCTTCGATATTAATAAAGTAGTGTGAGTCAGCATATACTATCTTAGCCGGCGAGCAGCCCATGCCAAAGTGTAACAAGTTTTCTCAAGCAACGAGTATCAGGTCTCGCAGTCGGTAAACTTTTTGCTAAGGTAGTAAATGGTATGCTCTTTTCGGCCAGACTCGTCATGCTGCCCCAGCACGCACCCCATCGAATTATCGAGTACTGTCAAGTATAAGATCAAAGGTCTTCCTTCAACTGGAGGCATCAGAATAGGTGGCTCTTGGAGATATTCTTTGATCCTTTCGAAAGCGGACTGACATTCATTGTTCCATCTTACCACTTGATCTTTCTTCGGTAACTTGAAGATTGGCTCACAAGTAGCAGTCAGATGTGAAATGAATCGGGCAATGTAATTCAGACGTCCCAAAAAGCCTTTGACTTCTTTTTCTGTTCGGGGAGATGGCATTTCCTGTATAGCCTTCACCTTTTCAGGATCCACCTGAATACCTTTATCACTAACGACAAAACCCAACAGTTTACCAGACCTCACCCCGAAGGTGCACTTATTTAAATTTAACCTCGGCTTGTACAACCTCAACCTGTCAAATAACTTTTGGAGATGGTCAAGATGTTCCTCTTCAGTCTGGGACCTTGCAATCATGTCGTCAACGTATACCTCAATCTCATGGTGAATCATGTCGTGGAACAAAGCGACCATGGCGCGCTGATACGTTGCCCCAGCATTCTTCAATCCGAACGACATGACCTTGTAGAAAAAGGTACCCCATTGAGTAACAAAGGTTGTCTTTTCCATATCCTCGGGAGCCATCTTAATCTGATTGTAACCGGAGAAACCATCCATATAGGAGAAGACCTTATGTTGTGCGGTGTTGTCAACCAGAACATCGATATGAGGCAGAGGGAAATCGTCCTTGGGGCTTGCCCTATTCAGATTCCTATAGTCAACACACATCTGTACTTTACCATCTTTCTTCGGCACTAGAACCACGTTGGCAACCCACTGCGGGTAAGAAGTAACTGCTAGAAAACTGGCATCAAACTGTTTCATCACCTCAGCCTTGATTTTCTCAGACATCTCTAGGCGTATTCGGCGAACTTTTTGTTTCACTGGAGGACAATCTTCCTTAGTTGGCAAGCGGTGAACCACAATATTGGTATCCAACCCAGGAATATCTTCATAAGACCAGGCAAAGATCTCAACATAGTCATGCAGCATCTGAATCAACCGTTGCTTGACACTAGGCTCCAAATTTGCACCGATCTTGACCTCTTTCTTGTCTTCCTCGGTACCCAGATTTACTGTTTCCACTGGCTCTTCATGCGGCTGTATAGCCCTCTCTTCCTGAAGTAACAGTCTAGCAAGCTCCCCAGGCACTTCAGAATCATCCTCACCTTCATCCTCGGCTTGGTTGATCGGACTTTCGAAGTCATAACTGGCAGTAGCAGACTCGTTATCAGTGGGATCCAGAGTGGATGTAGACCTGTATATGTGAGTGTGTGTAAGACAAATAGCTATTTTGCAAGATAGAAAAGAAAAACAAGGAGTGCAAAATTCGTAATGCAAGAAAACATCCAATGCTTTATTGATGATATATGGAAATGACAAATATAAAGCCCTCACAAACAAAGCCACGGAGTCTCGGGCAAGGCACCGGACCGTAAAGTTTTAAACTGTTTGTTACAAATCTCAAAACAAAAGTCTTTTACTGTGTAATAAAAGAAATGGGCACGAAGTCCTTTTTCGTCCAATTGCTTAATCCGCCATCGGTAGTCGGGTAAATCCAGTTGTCAAAATCTGACTCTTCATCATCATCTCCAATAGCATTTACTCCCGTGTCATGTTTTGGCATAGGAGCCGTTATGACATTAGGCTTTTCCGGCGCGTCAAACTCAATCTCCTTAGCATCAACCAGATCCTGCACTTTATTCTTCAAAGCCCAACAGTTATTGGTATCATGCCCCGGGCTATCAGAGTGATAAGCATAGCGGGCGTTCGGATTATACAGCGGTGATGTAGTATTGGGATTCTTTGGAGCCTCCTTTAGAATCACCAAGTTGGTTTTTAACAGTTGCGGCAAAATTTGAGATAGATTCATACTGAGTCGAGTATACTGCCTTTGCAGTATCTATACTCTTTGTTGATTGTTGCGTTGTGGGGCAACAGCAGGTCTTGATATTACTACCGCATTAACCGCTTGGCGGCGCTCAGGTCGGTTTTGGCTCCTCGAGCTGTAAACTGCACTAGATTCCTTCTTGAAAGGCTTCTTCTCTGTACTTGACGAAGCACATTTCTATATCTTGCCACTTTTAATACCAGCTTCAACTCTCTCCCCAGTCATAATCAATTCAGTAAACCCGGATGATGAATTACCGATCAAATGATTGAAGTATGGACCAGACAAAGTCCCAAGAAACATATCCACCAACTCCCTATCAGCAAGAGGGGGTTGTACTCTTCCAGCAAGATCTCTTCACTTCTGAGCGTAGTCCTTAAAACCTTCACTCGCAACCCATAGACATACCCTGAAGTTGGGTATGCATGGGAGCAAGGTCGGCATTATACTGGTATTGCTTGTAAAAAGCGGCAGCAAGGTCCTCCCAGTTGCGGACATTAGCTCCTTCTAGTTGATAGAACCATTCAAGTTGAGTCCTTGACAGACTATCTTGAAAGAAATGAACCCAGAGGTTCCAATCAGCAGTATATGGTTGAATCTTTCTGACATACGAGCGGAGGTGTAAATTTGGGCATGAGACCCCATCGTACTTAGCAAAGACAGGATCTTTAAACTTGTGCGGGATTACCACCCCAGATGCCAAACCTAAATCTTCGAAGTCCAACCCAGGTATCTTATCGATCTCCATTGCGCTCAATCGGTCTTCGAGTTGCTTATACTTATCCTCGGCAGGAGGATACTGGTCTTCATCAAAGTCAGTGTCATTGTCAGAAACAATAGGGCTAGGAGCCTTCCTTTCCTCTTGATTCTCTCCTCCTCCAGATGAATGAGACAAATCCACTTCTTCTCACAATCTATTGCCAAACCTGTGACCCATATTCAGGAGGACCACCTTCTTCTTCTTCTTCTTCTTCTTGTCCTTCAAGATAAGAGTCTTCAAATCTTGTTGACTCTTGGCCAAGTTCATGAACATCTCTTGGAACTGATAATTCTGAGCTTGCAGAGCCTTGATGGCTTGATCAGTAGGTGTTTCAGAAGACATGATGTGCTGAAATAAACAGTGAAGAAGATGAGAAACCTGTAAGGGTACCTGTAATGAGGTGCATGGTAATGGAATGTGTATGAAATGATTTCAAGGACTTTGGGAGATTTAAATTTGTAAACCAAAATAAAACACACTTTATTAGATTAAAACTTGAAACAATGTTTAACAAATGCCTCTAAGGAGTTACAAAAGAAATACTGAAAAGCAAATCTAAACTAGAAATAGTAAAAGACATCAGAATTCCCATGATCATTTTCCCTTCGTGCTGACATAATCGTTGATTGTCCTCTCGTTCTCCAGCTGCCTTGTAAGCTTCAGGATCTTCCTCTCCTGCTCATGATATTTCTCTTTGTAAGTATCCCTTTCTTCCCTTAGCTGGATCCAAGATCTCTTCAATTCCCCAATATCAGTAGGCATATATGGATGGATGACTGTATAAGGAACCCCTTCTTCATCAGCATGCTCTACAATCACCGGCAAAACGGCTTCATATGGCATCCCCAGCTTTTAAGCACGGGCTCGAACCCACTGGAGGTATGGTTGCATCGGGAGAGAAGTCTTTATTCCTAGCTCATGTGGATCAGACATGTTAACCTTATCCCAAGCTCGTATGAACCTGCGGCAATGTCCCTCAACATCCCCCTTGAAGTCAAAGACAATGCCTGTAAGCAGCAGCTCATGAGGACCATCCCTTCGAGCTCGTCCAAACTGTCGTAAGGCCAAACAAGGATTATAGGTTATTCCTCCTCTAATTCCAAGCAACTGAACATTGAGGTATTCCCCACACCGATCAATGACAGTTACCTTTTCCATATCCTTAGTACTCCAAAGGATGTCCGTATGAGCAAGGGACATGATTTTGTAAGCCCAACCCATACCTTCCTCATTCTTCAATACAGATTTGGGGAGGTGAGAAATAAACCACCTCGCCAGCAGCGGTGCATAACACATGAGAGTTCCCCTTCTCTGAACAGTACGGGTATAGAGAGCATGTAGAATGTCACCTAAGAGAGTAGGCGCTAGGTTACGAGACATGAAGATCTTGACTGCATTCACATCGATGAAAGAATCAGGATTTTAGAACAGAACCAAGCCGTAGATGAGGAGAGACAGGATGTCTTCAAAAGCTTGAAAGTCTAAGTTGTCCCAGAACTATTGAGCTTGATCGATCAAGAACTTAGCCAAGAAACCTTTAACCCCACTCTGAATCTCCCAATTAGATACTACATCAGCCATTTTCAGATGCAGGGATGAAGCAATATCCTCTGGCCTAGGAGCTATCTCCAAACTTGTAAAGGGTGTCTGCTCTATAATAGATATGCCAAGTAAATCAGAAAACTCCTCCAAAGTAGGGACTAAGTGATAGTCCGGGAAGGTGAAACAGTGATACAACGGGTCAAAGAACTGGAACAGGACACTCATAATTTACTCATCCAACGTTGAAGTGACCAAGCTAAGGAGGTGACCATGTCTTCTAACAAAGGAAGAAGTGTTAGGAACCTTTGAAACCAACTCTCTGAGTTGAGCAGGGATTTGCACGAAACTGACTCGAATAGTATTTTTGCGCATAGAAGCCATGATCTGCAAAATAGAACAAAGATGAATCCCCTCGGTCTTTGAAATGGTTAGTCTAATGAAATATGCATGCGATGTCATGATGCATGATATCATGATAAAAACACACCACAAGTATCACAGATAGCAAACATGGTAAGGGCAAACAAGTCACACAATAGCCCTTAAATTTCAGGCTGGCATGGAGTTTAGGTATTACCCTCTTTCAGTTTAGTTGGTTCAACCTGTCCTAGTAATAGTAATCGGGTTCTAGAGGTTCTCAATATCACTTACCATCCTCCATCGGTCATATTTCTAGACACGCAATCTTTTCTCATGGCCAGAACCATCTCGAGAGTATGGTCTCAATGAGTGTAACGTACTGCTACTTTCTATGGTCAAGTTGGTCAATTATAGGTTCTAAGGTCAGTTGATGCTTAATGACCCATTAGCAACCCCATACTCTCCTTGTTCCTCCACAAGGGATATCGGTACCAACTAATGTGTCACACCAATGTAGCTACTGCTACAACCGTATCGGTCTACGCCGTACAGTTCCCTCACAGTCTATTGCTACTTACCTAAAAGGTGTTCCCCAGATCCGGGTTAGGATCTATAGTAACTTCGATACAAAGCCCACAAAAATAAAGCAATCAAATCAAACAATAGAAAACAATATGATGAATTAATCCTAAGGTACACCCACTTATTCTTTCCCCAGCAGAGTCGCCAGTTCTGTGATACGATGGCCAGAACCGAGACGTGTTTCCCTATTTTTTTTAAAGGAATTTGCTGGTTTGCATTTGTGTTTGCAAAATGTCGCGATAAGCAAGAGTCGCCACCATCTTTTATTTTATCCAACAAGAAAAGGAAAAAAGCACAGAAAAATTCCTTTTTCGAGATATTTCTGAGTACGGGGGGTAGATTATAGAAAGGGAAGGTATTAGCACCCTTTCTATCTATAGTTATCTATGGGCTCTTAGGTACTTGCTCATCATTTCCAAAATTGTTTTCTTTGTGTTTGTGTGCTTTGAAAAAATTTTGTTTTGACTTCGATTTAACTCTTGCTTCTGTCTTCAAGAGTGTAATGAAGTGTTTTGAAAACTTTGTTTGTAAAGGAGTGTAAGTGTGAAAAAAATTTATTTTGTTTAAGCAAGTACTTAAGAACTAATCTACCTACTCAAAAAAAGAATCGTTCTATGTTTGTTTCCTTTAGACAGCCTTATCCCACTATTAGTGAGTAGGTAGCACCGTCGTTGGAGTTTTGAGGGTCAATTCAAAAGGGACGTACGGTCACTAAAGCAATGTTAGGACATCTTAGTAATAACCCTAATGTCTTAGATCAATTATTCGAGGCAACAACTACGAGGCAACCATTCCGAGGCAACTTTCTGAATCGGGACTTTGATCTTTGTTTAGACAAAAGGACGGCCACTAAAGCATCCTATACTCAATGATCGTTTATCAAAGGCAACCAAGTGAGAGTGTACCCTAGGAGTGCGCATGTGCGAGTGATTCGATTTCAGATTATTTATCTTTGCACATTTAGGGTTATCTAACTGTTTTAAAATTAATCATACATTCTTGTCATGCATCCTAATATCATACATCTAACAGTTAATAATTTGCGGAATTTAAAATGCGGAAATTAAACTACGCTATTACAAGGCTTCAGGTATTTACATAGCCAAAACAAACCCTTGAAAAGTAAAGCGGTAAATGCGAATAAAGTCCTAATTTAAACTATTACAACTTGTAGGCAGTTATATCAATATGAATAAAAATAGTAATAAAGCGCGCGATGAAAATTAGATCGACAAGAAATTAGGGTTTTGACCCTTCTATCCTAATTAAAAGAAAAATTGTTTTTTTTTATTGTTTTTAATCAAAGAAATAAGTTTTCTAAATTAAATATGCAATTAATTAGTTAATTAAATTAATTAATAAAAATAATTACATTACCTATTTTTGTGTTTTTGATTATTTTTAAGAAAAGAAAATAATTAAATTAGAAATAAAACCTATTTGTTCTAATTAATTTTAATTATGTACAAAAAAGGAAATTAAAGTTATCTAAATTAACAAGACTAATTAATTAATAATTTTTTAATAAAAATAAATACCTTAAATTTAATTTATGAAAAGTAATATTTTTTGTGATTTTTTTGATAAAAAGAAAATAATTTGATTGGTTAGTAAATAAGTAAATTAAATTAAATTAAATAAATATAATTAAAAAAAAGTAGAGAAATAGATTGGGCCTGAGAAGCAATCTGAAGGGGGTGCAAATAGTAAGCCTTGGCCCAAAACAAAGGAGGTCCGTTTTGATTCATGTGATCCCATGCAATGCATTGACTGAGCCTCATGGTGTTCTTCCAGTGATGGCCCTTGGATCTGGCCTTAGGACACTTGGCAAGCTGGATTGTGAGGTCACATGAAAGACCTTGGTTCTTGGTGTGCATCTGAATCTGAAAAGAAAAAATACATGAAATATTTGGGGGACCTGGGATTCGAACCCAGGTCCTGAAGCAATTTCCACGCTATGCTCACCACTGCACCACTTGTGTTTGTTTGTACAAATAATGAATAATAGTAATATATAAAAACAAGAATTAGTGGAGGATGTCAAAAAACGCGCGCCAGAGTTTGATTTCTCCAACAGGAATGTGACACGCAGGTCATCCATGACCTTGTTCCGTTGGTAAAAATGGAACACTTTTACCTACAGACGTTTGTCCTTCGCTATAGCCCCTGCCATTATTAAAATCAAATACAAACATGATAAATAGAAACCAAAGCCATGGTTAGATTCGTCTGGACCTGCTGAGTTTATTGGTGGCCCTTTCATGGCCCAAATTTTCCTGGATTTAAAAAACCCCAAAGCGAGCTATGAAACCCTAACAATGGCACATTCCAATACAGGCTATATAAATGAAATTAAACAACACAGAAATCTTGCATATGTCTTAAGGATCATGAATATACCATTAGTTCATGCTATCAATGCCTAAATCATGGAATTCGATTTCAAGAAAAGTTAGGTATTGTGACTGACTTAAAGCGCAATATAAGGCTTGAAAATGCTTGGCTTCGATTGCTTTCGCTTGCTGGGAGTCTCAGGAAGTGATTGAGATAGCTAGGATGTGTTGAGGATGCCTGGAACACTGAATTAGATCTTACACTTTTTCTTGATTTTTCAAGTTAGTGTTCTTGATGTTGTGCCTCTTTCAAACCTAGCTTTTGATCTGCATTGCTTCTATATGTATTGAGGATTGAATTAGGTTTGAAAACCTGGCCTCAATCTTCCTCCATCAATGTCCTTGATCTTGATTTGATTCACCTTAAAAATTTTCCAAAAATGATCCAAATCCAATATTTTTGTGCACACATGCCTTTACACGAGTTTGATTTGATGCTAGCTGTATAATAAAACCTCAAACAAGCACAAAATCTTTTGTTTTCAATATTTTGGATTTTATATGATTTGTTTTAATTTAAATTGAATTAATTCAAATCAAAATCAAAATAAATAATAAAAGCTTGATAATGACAAGTGGCAAGGGATAGAGCTCGTGGACCATGTTGCCAACTTAAAACAAGTGAAAAAGATTGGGCCCATTTGGCAAATATTGAAGTTTTAGGCATAGTTGACTTTTGGCAATTTTGCAAAAAGGGTCAACTTCACCAAAGCATAACTTCCTCAATTTTGACTCTTTGAAGGTGTTTTTGGACTTTTTATAAAGCTTGGGACGTCCTATAATCAACCCTTTTGGTATCATCTCAATTTGATATTCCATGATCATTTATGAAGCTTTGACAAAAAAAGGTGTTTTTGTTGACTTTTCAAAATGACCTATAATGTCCAAATTCATAACTTCTTGTGAGTGCATATTTTGAACTTGGGAGATGAAGATGGATTATAGGGAATTGCATCCTCTTAAAAATGATCTTTGGATGGGTCATTTCTCATAAAGTATGGGAAAGTTATGCTTGGTAAAAGTTGAGTTAACTTTTCCTGCAAAACCCTAATTTAGCAACTTTTGAGTCTTGATGAATTATGAGAAATCCTTGATGAATCATGATCAACCCTTGATCAAATTATGAAATATACTTAAATATGAGGATGTTGACCCAAAATATTGAAGTTTGACTGTATGTGGGCCACAGTTTACTTTTTCCCTAGCACAGTCGATTTGCAGGCCTTTGAGCAATTGACTGAGCAAATTTCCTCTGTAGGGCTTGAAACTTGACATGAATGATCTTGAGAACATATTAGGACAATGTTGATCATTTGGTATCCCTTGGACTCAAGCATCTTGATGCAACATGAAACCCTAATTTGAGGTAGACTGCCTTAGGAGAGAGCTTGTCTGGCTAACCCTTGGACTACCCTGAGCAACTTGAGTATCATTCTTGAAATGTTTTGAGAAATATGGGAGGGAAAATTTTGGGGTACAACAGTGTCAAAAAGAGATTAATCCAGATGTTACGTGACTATGTTGAGATCTTTGCTTGGTCGTACAAAGACATGCCAGGGCTTGATACTAATATTGTGGTTCACCGTCTACCGATGAAGGAAGGTTTGTTAGAACATAGTTTGATTCTACAACCCTTGATTAGAGTTTTGATGATAACAAATACAAAGAACAAATATGCACCCTAAAAATTATGTTATTTTGTATGCAGAAGTCCTGACCAAAGCAGCATCAGAAGATAAGCTATAGAAACTACACACTGAAAGTAATCAGAATTTACATTGAAGAATGATGATTAGAACCTGCGCTTAAGTGAAGTAAACTCTGATTCTGAACAGAAGGAATATAATCTAAGGCATCAATGTTCTGAAGCATCAACAGAAGGCAAGGATATAAGATTCTGAAGCGTTACTTTACAATCAAGACATCATCAATTACAACGGCTTCTTTCAGACAGGATCTTCTCAAAATGGAAACTGCGTTAATGACCATTATCACGCTTAAATTTGGACAGAATTCTATTGCCTATTGTTGTACCCCAAAATTTGCCCTCCCATATTCTTCAAGAAATTGCCAAGCCAAGTCACAAAATTCCCCAAGGGTTGTGCAGTGCAACTGTCTCCTATACAGTCAAAACTAGGGTTTGTGTTCTGATCAAGAAAAGGAAGTTTCCAAAGGCCCAATCAAGTCTCACATGCTTACAAAGATGGTCAAGTATCCTCATATCAAGTTTCAAGGCATTCAGCTCAAAATTGCACAGTCAAAACCCTAGATTGCACTACAGTCAACTGTAGGGGCAAAATGGTCATTTGACAGTCAAAAGTTCAAATTTTTGGTCAACATATCATTTTGAAGCCACAAACATCATTTGATCAATGCTTGATCATGATTCTCAAAATTTGGCTCAGAAATCATCAAAGATGCAAAAGTTACTATATTTAGACAGCTGAAAAAGTCAACTGAAATTGACCAGGGCATAACTTTCACATGGATTATCAGAAAAATTCCATCCAAAGCTCATTTTGAAGAGAAAGACATTTCCTACAATTCATCTTCATATTCCAAGTCCAAGAAATGCTCTCACAAAAAGTTATCAATTTCAACATTATAGGTCATTTTCAAAAGTCAACAAAAAGGGACTTTAAGTCAAAGGCCATAACTTGAGATTGGTAAATCAAAATGACATGGGACCAAAGACATTGGTTAAAGGACTCAAAGACCTTTCCAAAATGTCCAAGAACATGAGAAAAGCTTAAATATTGAGCAAGTTATGCCTTGTGGAAGTTGGGGAATTTTTGGATATTTTGAAAAGTCAACTTTGATCCAAATGACCTAAAATTGCTAATGGGCCTATTTTTCTTCCATGATTCATCATTCCAAGCATATGCACGACCAATTGGCCCAAAGGGAAGTATTTTCTCAATTTTTATTTATTTACTTGAATTTATATTAATATTAATTCATTTAAATTATTTAAATATGTGAAAAATATCTACTTTGACCTAAAAAATCTTTTTATGCATGTTTTGCTTTCAAAATCTCGTGCACATCCCAAACATGGAAAGAATTGGACTAATTGATCATAATTGATACAAAATGCACATGAAAAGATATGGAAAAGATCTTAAGGAAATCAAATATTGAAAACCATTATGGCCATGGATTTGATTGAGTTTTGTTGCCCTAATACATTCACTACAAAGGCCTGAACCTAAACCTAATCCTTAGGAACACTGAAAGCTGCGCTCAAGAATACCTTACAAACTTTGAAATTTTGTCAAATAAAGGAATTCTGAAAACGTGGTTAGAGAAGGATTCAGGTCTTAATTCTTGTTTCAAAGGCTTCCTCAAGGCTCCCTGAAGCGATTCCAATCGTTAGCATCCATTCAGACTCCAATAATTGGTAGAATGAACATGAACTGCATAGAAAAATATTGATCATCGTGTTTCATATTTTAAGCATTTTTTTAACATTTGACTCATGGATTCTTGTTCCTCATAATGTTCTGATGCTAACCATGCCAACTAATTTCGTTTTTGTGCAATATATGTGATTTGGCCATTGATGCCGTCTAGGGTTTGCAGAGCTCCCAATTAGGGGTTTCTTAATCACGTAAAATCCAACCACCACAGTGCCATGGATGGGTTCAGGAAGCTTAGACGAAGAGATCTTGACCCTCGCGATCAATTTATTGACATCATAGCGCTAGTCGCTATTTTCTTGAAGCTAGCCTAAGACCATGCGTTCAAAACCGTTTCCATAGGCTTTTGTTTCAGAAAAAAATAAAAACAATGAAGAAGACGATGTGTTGTCCATCAACGATAGGCTGGTTTTAAATTTCGCGCGTTTAACCACTAATGCGTTTGTTTTTCTTTTTGTTATTTGTTTGTTATTAATATATCAAAGGTGTTCAACAGCTCAGCTGGCAAGCGTTGGTAGCATTCACATCCAAGACCTGGGTTCGAGTCCCAGGTCTGAACAAATTCAATATTATTTTGCTATAATAATTCCCATGCAGTTTCAGTGCTATGGTTCACCATACGCCACCATCATCAAGCCAGCCACGTTCATCTGGAGATTTAATCCAAGGCCAAGAATCTGAAGAACACGTATACTCAGGTCAACGCATCCACACGCTAGGCAAAAAGTCAAAAAGGCCACTGCTTGTTGGGCCAGATTCCTCATAATTTGACCTCACAATTTGGGACTACACCCCCACCCTGGTTTGCAAGTGTTTTTATTTTTCTCATATCTTTTTCTTAATTATTATTTTTATTTGTTTTATTGTTTTAATTTAATTCATTATTTTTACAATACATAAAAAATACAGAAAAATCAGAAAAAGATAAAAATATAATAAATTATTTTATTTTAATATTCTCATAAATAAATTAATATGTAATTATTTAGTTTAATTAGGTTACAATTTTAATTTCTTTTAATAACAAAAAATGCAAAAATATAGAAGTTAGGTTTAATTGTTAATTTTATTCCTTTTAATTTCCTTTTTTTACAATAATAATATTTATTTTATTTATTTTCATAAATTAAAAAAATGCATGTAAATTAACTTAGGTTTAAATTAGTTAAAATTTTAATATTTTCATAATAAATCTAAAAAACACTAGAATTAGGGTTTACATTTCAAATTTCATTCTAATAAATTCTTCTTCTTTTAAATCTAAAAAAACATAAAATACTAAAAAACATTTTCTTTTCAAATTTTAATTTCAACCCTTCATTAACTTTGAATTTTTTGCAAAAGGGTTCAACGCCCATGTTCGTAATTTATTTAATTTCGCGCATTTATTTTATGTCGTTTATTATAATTATGTAACTCTCTCAAAGCGTTGTAACGATTTTATTTCTCGCACTTTTAATTTGCTTTATTTATTTTTCGTCAAATCGGGTCCGGTTTAATTTTGGCGATGTGGACCCGCGCCATTTGTAATAGCCTTAGAATTTACTTTCCTCGCAAATTTTTAACTGTTAAATAAGCATGCAAGAATGAATGGACTTAAAATAAAATCAAGCGTAGATCACTTTAACATGACAAGACAAATATCAATGAAAACGACACACAATTCGCACACACCACCCCTAGGGTACGCCTCACTGTTGCCTTTCGAAAGGTGATCGTCGAGTAGAGGATGTCTTAGTAAGTCCTCATGATCCGGGAACCTGGCATGAGGGTAGCTTCTAAGGTGTCTTCCCATTGCTCTGGTGATCACCATGTCCCTAAAACTCGAATTGACCCGAACACCTCCAACAGTGGTGCTACCTACCTCTCAATGGTAGGATGGCACTACTTTTAAGGACATTTACACAGACGAATTCCTTAGGGTAGGTAGGTTCTCAAGGATACTTGCTCTAAACTTCAAAAACAAACAAAAATCTTTTCACCAACACTTTTCAAAAGCTTTCAAAACAAACTTTTCAAACACTCTGACGTACGAGTCGAACTGAAATTTTTCAAAAGAAACTTTTAAAACCCACATTGAAAAGCAAACAAACAATTTTGAAAACACAAATGAGCAAGTATCTAAGAGCCCATGGATAACCATGGATAGAAAGGATGCTAATACCTTCCCTTTCTATAACCTACCTCCCGAACCGAGAGCAATCTCTTTAAGGAATTTTTCTGTGCTTTTGTCCTTTCCATTTGGAGAAAAAAAAGACGGTGGCGACTCTTGCTTCCGCGACATTTCGCGAACCAGCGTTAAACAGTCAGTTCCAAATCCACCGATCACACCTATAAATACAAGCTTAGAGATCAAATCATTAACGATTTGCCAACACTACTGCAATACAATTAAAAATGCTGCAAGCTTACTCATCTTTATTCCACGGTCTAAATTTGTGTAAAGTATCACAGTTGTGATAACTGTTTTTATAACGAAAAACAACTATACACAATACTCTTGTATCTTTGATTAAGAACAGTTTTTCCTTGAGATTAACTGGATTGTGGTTGTACTCAAGAAGACTTTGACAATTTTCAAAGTAGTGAATGTAATCTGTTTGAGATTAGTGGATTAATACCTCGTTGGAGAGTGGAGAAATCACCTTGACGAGTGGACTGGAGTAGTTTGAGATCAAACGAACCAGGATAAAAATATTGTGTCTTTGTGCATTTGATTTCAATTTTACAATTCAACCCCCCCCCCCTTCTTGTGTTCTTCCCTTCTTCAATTGGCATCAGAGCGCCTGGTTCTGAGCTCATACACTTAACTGTGTCAGTACAAGATCCAAGCTTCATAAAAACACTATGGTGGGACCAAGTCAAAACATCAGCAATGACTATCATGAAGACAAAGACAGAATCAGTGGCAAACCTCCAGTCTTTGATGGAGAAAACTTTGACTACTGGAAAGACAGAGTTGAGAGCTTCTTTCTGGCCCATGATGCTGATTTATGGGACATGGTAACTGATGGATACACACATCCAGTGGATGAAAGGGGTCAAAATATAGACAAAAAATGGTGTCTGACCAGCAAAAATGTGACTTCAGAAATCATCATAAGGCCAGAACAATACTCCTCAGTGCAATTTCATATTCAGAATATGAGAAAATCTCAAACAGAGAGACAACCAAAAATATGTTTGACTCTTTGAGAATGACGCATGAAGGAAAAATTCAAGTCAAAGAAACCAAAGCCCTTGCGCTTATTCAGAAGTATGAGGCATTTAAGATGGAAGATATTGAATCCATAGAAACAATGTTCTCAAGAATCCAGATCCTTGTTGTTGGGTTGAAGGTTCTTGACAAAGGATATTCTATTGCTGATCACGTAAACAAGATCATCAGAAGTTTACCCAAGCAATGGAGGCCAATGGTCACAGCACTTAAGCTAGCCAAAGATCTCAACAAGATATCTTTGGAGGAACTTGTCAGCTCCCTCAAAAGTCACGAGATAGAGCTAGAAGAAGATGAGCCTCAAAAGCAAGGTAAGCCACTAGCTTTAAAATCTAAGAGAAAATATGACTCTAAGGTTTTGCAGGCTATGGAAGAAACCTCTGATGGATCCTCATCAGAAGAAGATGAATTGTCTCTCCTCTCCAGAAGGGTGAATCAACTATGGAAGCAGAGACAAAGGAAATTCAGAAATCCTAGAAGATCAAAAAATCAAAATGAATCCTCTTCCAGATACAGAAAGTCAGAGTCTTCCTCTAAACATAGAAGATCTGAAGGCTCTTCAGGACACATAAAGTCAAATAACAAGGACATCATCTGCTATGAGTGCAATGAGAAAGGGCACTACAAAAGTGATTGTCCTAAGCTTCAGAAGGAGAAGCCCAAAAAGAAGTTCTTCAAGGAGAAGAAGAAAAGCCTCATGGCAACATTGGATGATTCAGACACTTCTGATGTTGACTCAGAGTCAGATGATGAAAGAGAAAACATAACTCTCATGGCAAACGTGTCAGAATACAGTGAAGCTTCTAGTTCAGACTCAGAATCAGACACTGAAGAGGTATTCCCCAACTTTGCTATTAATTTCACTAAAGCTGAACTTGTAGAAAGTCTAAATGAAATTCTGGAAAGGTATCAGCAAATCAGAGTCAAATTCAAGAACCTGAAAAAGGAACTTGTCTCTAACTCTGAAAAGACTAAGAGTCTCAGATTAGAAAATTCTGAGTTAAAAGAAAAAGTTTCAAAATTAGAAAATGATTTACAAAACTCTCAGAAGGAAATAATGTCAGAGACTCCCCGTAATGCTGATGAGATCATCAAAGAATATGATCACAGCTTTCAGAAGTTTCTAGCTAAAAGCATAGATAGAAGCATGATGGCTTCAATGATCTATGGAGTTAGCAGAAATGGCAGAAAAGGGATAGGATATCAAGGTAAGGTATCTACACTTAAACAGGCCATGGACTTAGTCATAAAACGCACACCACTTAAATCACATTTTATATATGGGCACACACATGACATAAAATACACTAGTAGTGATTACTCTGTCAAACCAAAATTCAACCAAAATTTTGGTAAAGTTAACAAACCAGGACCCAAAAAGATATGGGTGCCTAAGGATAAAATTATATATGTAGCAGATATCTTTAGCAGCAAGGCTAAAACACCAGTCATGGTACCTGGACTCTGGCTGCTCTCGACACATGACGGAAAGAAGGCATATGTTCCAAAGCCTGGAACTTAAACCTAGAGGCTACGTGGGCTTTGGAGGCAACTGAAGAGGAAAGATCATTGGCTCTGGAACAGTAGGTAACGGAAATCTTCCCTCTATAAATAATGTACTGCTAGTTGATGGATTAATGCATAACCTGTTATCCATAAGTCAATTAAGTGATAACGGTTATGATATAATCTTTAATCAAAATTCATGTAAAGCAGTTAGTCAGAAAGATGGAACTATCCTGTTTAATGGAAAGAGGAAAAACAATATTTATAAGATAAAACTTTCTGAACTAAAGAGTCAGAATGTAAAATGCCTTCTTTCTGTTAACAATGAGCAATGGGTCTAGCACAGAAGATTAGGGCATGTTAGTATGAGAAGAATATCTCAGATTAATAAACTCAATATGGTCAGAGGACTTCCTAATTTGAAGTTCAGCTCAGATGCTCTGTGTGAAGCATGTCAGAAAGGCAAATTTTCAAAACCTGCTTTTAAATCTAAAAACGTTGTTTCCACCTCTAAGCCATTAGAACTTCTGCACATAGACCTATTTGGACCAGTAAAAACTGCGTCTGTTAGTGGCAAGAAGTATGCGTTAGTGATCGTAGATGACTATAGCTGATGGACATGGGTAAAGTTCTTAAGACACAAGGACGAGTCACACTCTGTGTTCTTTGCATTTTGTAACCAAGTTCAGAATGAAAAGGATCTTAGAATTGTCAAAGTCATAAGTGATCATGGTGGAGAATTTGAAAATAAATATTTTGAATCTTTTTTTAATGAAAAAGGCATCTTGCATGACTTATCTTGTCCTAGAACTCCCCAACTAAATGAAGTTGTAGAATGACAGAACAAAATATTGCAAGAAATGGTCAGAACCATGATCAATGAGACTAACGTTGCTAAGATCTTCTGGCAAAAGCAATTAACACAACGTGCTACATTCAGAATAGAATCTCTATAAGACCTATTTTGGAAAAGACTCCAGATGAATTATGGAAGAGGCCCAACATTTCCTATTTCCATCTGTTTGGATGCACTTGCTTTATTCTAAATACAAAAAATTATCTGAATAAGTTTGACTGTAAAGCACAAAAGTGTATTATGTTAGGATACTCTGAATGCTCAAGAGGGTACAGAGTATACAATACAGAAACAAAGATTGTTGAAGAGCCAATCAGTGTTAGATTTGATGAAAAGCTTGACTCTTAAAAGTCAAAGCAGAATGAATTCCTTGCAGATATAGAATTTGAATTCACAGGTACTGAAGACAAATCATCAGAAGATCTCAACAGAGATGCTCCAACAACGTCAGAAAGAAATGCTACAAGCAATCCAACACCTTCAGTTGATCAACTTCAGAAAAGGCTATCCAGAAGCAGCATAGCTCACCCAGAAGATAAAATAGTGGGAAAGAAGGATGATCCAATAAGAACAAGATCAACACTATGAAACTCTGAAGAATCCCTCATGGGACTGGTCTCTCTGATTGTACCAACAACAATTGATGAAGCGCTTCTGGACAATGACTGGATTCTGGCAATGCAGGAGGAATTAAATCAGTTCAACAGAAATAACGTGTGGGATCTGGTTCCCAAACCAAAAGGATTCAACGTCATTGGAACAAAGTGGGTGTTCAGAAACAAATTGAATGAACAAGGAGAAGTCATCAGAAACAAAGCACGACTGGTGGCACAAGGTAATAGTCAGCAAGAGGGGATAGACTATACAGAAACCTTTGCTCCAATCGCCAGGTTAGAATCTATCAGACTCTTAATTTCATTTGCTGTAAACAATGGCATCACTTTGTATCAGATGGATGTCAAAAGTGCATTCCTAAATGGCTATATAGATGAAGAGGTATACGTGCACCAACCCCCTGGGTTTGAGAATTCTAAACACCCAAAATATGTTTTCAAACTAAAGAAGTCACTCTATGGTCTGAAACAAGCTCCCAGAGCTTGGTATGAAAGACTAAGTAACTTCTTGTTAGAAAAGGAATTCACCAGAGGGAAAGTGGACACAACCTTGTTCTGTAAGTCATTTAAGAATGGCATTTTAGTGTGTCAGATTTAAGTAGATGACATTATCTTTGGATCCACTAAACCATCTCTGGGAAGAGAGTTTGCTAAGTGCATGCAGGCATAGTTTGAGATGAGCTTAATGGGGGAACTCAAATTCTTTCTGGGCATTCAGATAAACCAAAATCCAGAAGGAACTTACATTCATCGGAGCAAATATGTCAGAGAACTTCTGAAGAAATTTGATCTCTCAGAATATAATCCCTCAAAGACTCCAATGCACCCCACGTGCATTCTGGAAAAGGAAGAGGTAAGTAAAAAGGTAGAACAGAAAGTATACAGAGGTATGATTGGTTCTCTCCTTTATTTGACGGCTTCAAGGCCTGACATTTTATTTAGTGTTTTCTTATGTGCTAGATTCCAATCAGATCCTAGAGAATCTCACTTAACAGTAGTTAAGCGAATTTTCAAGTATCTTAAAGGTACTACTAATCTGGTTTGTTTTATATAAAATCCAATGAATACAGCTTAATAGGATACTGTGACGCTGATTTTGCTGGAGACAGAGTAAAGCGTAAAAGCACTTCTGGAAGCTACCAGTTTCTGGGAGAGAATCTGATACATGGACCAGCAAGAGACAATCCACAATAGCATTATCAACAGCAGAAGCTGAATACATAGCAGCTGCTGGATGTAGCACTCAAATGCTCTGGATGAAAAGTCAACTTGAAGACTTCAATATATTTGAGAGTAACATTCATATCTTCTGTGATAACACTTCAGCTATATGTCTCAGTAAGAATCCTATTTTGCATTCTAGGGCTAAGCATATAGAAATAAAACATCACTTTATTAGGGACTATATTCAGAAAGGAATCCTCACTTTAAAATTCATTGTCACAGACCATCAACGGGCTGATGTATTTACAAAACCTCTTTCTGAAGATAGATTCAATTTCATTCTGAAACATCTCAGTATGAAGTTATGCCCAGAATAAAATGGTTTATTTATATATCTTAACCCTCAGAACTTTATTATTTTTTGTGAATAACTGATCAACCTGTCTTCAGAGTTTAGAAGTACAGATTTCCTCAGAATCTATCCATGAAGATCTGAACGTTTCATTTCAAGGATAGAGGCGTGCAGTTCACATCATCAAACACTTGTCATCCTCTCACCAGCTACCTTCTGAGGTTGAACACGCGTTCAATTTATGAAGGGTCCAAGGCTCTGATTGGATGCATTGAGACACTTGTCAGTGGTAAACCGTTCAAATATCTTTCTGAATCCCCTAATCTCAGGTTTCATTAATGCATATAATCATTACATTATTTTCTTACTTACTGCTTACGTTTTCAAAAAACCTATTTAAAATCAATTTCACTATTTCATTCATTCACTTTTACTATCTTCTCTATTCACTCTTGTTTCAAGTTTCATTTTCAAAAACCCTTTCATCTTCTCCAACAAATCTGTGTGAACAATGGCTTCTTCATTAAACCTCAAAAATCTCAGTGCTCCTGATTCTGCATCAACGAAACAGTATGAAGAACCCATCAGGATGCTTCTCACTCTTGTTGATAACCTGGAAGTTCTCTCAGAACTGATCATTGATTTTGAGAGTCTAAAAGAAAATGGGTTCAATCTCTATGAAGACGTGAATGCTCAAAGTTGGAATAGGTATTTTGACCGGCTGGTGGGTCCAACGTTTCCCATTCTCGTCAAATAATTCTGGATTCATGCTATATCCTCCAACCACTAAGTTACTTCTTATGTTATGGGAAAGAAAATCGTGATTACAGAAGATCTTATTGGGAAGCTTATTGGATACAATGGTGGCGGAGTAAGATGCATAGACATGGCAGAAAGATGCTCTGACCTAAAAACAATTGCCAAGGAAATTTTCACTTCTAGTCAACCATCAAGCAAAATTAGAGATTTGAAGGATCATCACAGAATCTGGGCCAGAATCACTCGGGGATGTATCAACCACAGGAAGCCCACAAGCTCTCCTGATTACATCAACATTGATCAACAATTTCTGATCTATTTCATTGCAAAGAAGACAAAGATTAATCTTCCACACTTTCTCTTCAACCATCTCAGAACGAGTGTGAAAGAGACCAGAGAAAAAGAAAGAACTAAGAGGGATTGGATTCCCTTAGGAAGACTGATATCAGATATTCTAACAGAAAATAGGCTGATAGAATACCTGATAGAGGCTCAAGAAATAAGCACGTTAGAAGCAACTGTTGGGAAGCCTCTGAATGCAAAGAATCTGAAGAAAATGAAGATCATTGAGAATATTCAGAAGGAACCAACTATTTCTTCTCATGATACCATTACTTCAAGGAGGATACCACTAAAGGATTTTCCTCTATTCTCTGAGATAGACAGTAACCCAGAAGTCATAGTCAGATACCTTGAAGCTTACAAGGCTGATGGGACTACTCCAGAAATAAACATTCAAGATCTGCACAGGCTAGCTCCAGAGGTTGTGCTAAAGAAATCCAAGAAGAGGAAAGCAGCAGGAGAAGGATCCTCTCAGAAGGCACCTAAAGCTGCGAAAAAGAAAGGTAATCCATCTTCTGTTTTTGTTATAAAATCAATTTCCGTTACAACATCTGAAATCAATCCCCCTCAACCTATAGAAAATACTTCACCACAAACTTTTGAAGATTTTGACATAGAGTTTGATCCATTTCTAACTCTAGAAAATTTTGTGAATGAAGCTCACTCCCCCAATCAAAATCCAAACCCAAAACCTCATCAACCAGAACTTGCAAAAGTTCTATCTGACATTGAACTATTTGATTCAAACTTTCAATCTCCACTCCAAGAAAATCCAAACTCTCAACAACTCCTATAAAATCCAAACTCCTAACAACAATCAGATAATCCTCAACCACACTCTCCAGATCATCTAAATCCCAACTCACCACAACCAGAAAATAGACACTCTCTCTCTCCACCTTCTGAAAACCCATCCTCTGTAATTCCTGAACCTGAAACCCAAAAAACCTCCACAAACCAATCTGAAGACTCTCCTTCAGACTCTGATACCACAATCCAAATTCCTGGAATAACAGAACCTCTTGCAGTTAGCATGCCTCTCACTATTCATGACATTCCAGAAATTCCTTCATCTCTTGAATCCACACCACCAAACTCCCCTAACAGACCAATTCTAATTCGTGACTCTCCCACTCCTTCACCCATCAACCATCCAGCTGACAACCTCAAAATTGTCATTGATCCACTAGTGCTGGACAGACTAGCTTCCATCTCTCGCAAAATTTCCATTCCCAAACCTAAACCAAAATCAGATGTTGGTAAGAGTCTGTTGATTTTTGAAACAGAAATGCAGGCATGGATCAATTCTTTGAAGCAAGCAAGCCTAGAGATTTCTAATCCTGCTGCTTCTAACTTTCTCTAGGAAAGATTCAGAAAATGGCTTAACGCTGAAACTCTGAAGCTGAAGGAATTGGGTTATGAAAGGGCTCAGCAGAACTTTAGTGATCAGCTGAAAGCCTTTCAAGATCAAGTTCTGAGTCAATGGTGCAGGAAAGAAATTCTTCCACTGGATAATGCTCCCTGGAAAGAGCACCATCCTTCAGAAGTTGCTAAACCAGATTCAGATAGTCTCTCCCTCACTACTGCTCCAAAAGACATTATTGTAGCAGAAGAAGTGGTTCATTCAAAAGAAGCTGCAGAATGTTTTGAACAACATGCAACCCCTGAAGAGACACCAGCTTCCTCTCTAGTCATGAAAACTCTAGAAGAGTTGAAGAAAGAGAATGCTCTAATCCATGCAAGACTGGACAAGCAAGAGGATATGAACAAAGAGATTAAAGGAATTCTGGATAAACAAGAAGATAATATAAAGGAAATCAAAGATATTCTGGGAAAGCAAGAAGAATCAAGCACTCAGATCAAGACCTTGTTGGAAGCGTTGTTCACACGCCTTCCCCCTCCTTCTTAGATTTTAAAAAAAAAAACTATTTATCTGTAATTTTTATCTTTACCTCCTTGTTTCTGAAACTTGTCATTGCATTATGTTTTTAATATAATTCATCTTTTTTACTCTGATTATATTGCTTTTTTGATACTTGACAAAAATGGGGAGAAAGCAAGATATTTTCAATATTGGTATACCAGGACAAAAGTCTCAAACATTCTGAATTATTTAACCTCTACTTTCTGAAAAGTTTGAACAGGAACAAATTATGATAGGAGATGCAACAAAAGCTCTGATGAGAAGGAACTTCAGGGAAGTAATCAACTCAGGGGGAGTCTCTCTTAAACTTTTTGTTCTTTATTTTTCATTGAAAATTCTAGTTTTTGTCATCATCGAAAAGGGGGAGATTGTTAGAACATAGTTTGATTCTACAACCCTTGATTAGAGTTTTGATGATAACAAATACAAAGAACAAATATGCACCCTAAAAATTATGTTATTTTGTATGCAGAAGTTCTGACCAAAGCAGCATCAGAAGATAAGCTATAGAAACTACACGCTGAAAGTAATCAGAATTTGCGCTGAAGAATGATGATTAAAACCTGCGCTTAAGTGAAGTAAACTCTGATTCTGAACAGAAGGAATATAACCTAAGGCATCAATGTTCTGAAGCATCAACAGCAGGCAAGGATATAAGATTCTGAAGCGTTACTTTACAATCAAGACATCATCAATTACAACAGCTTCTTTCAGACAGGATCTTCTCAAAATGGAAACTACATTAATGATCATTATCACGCTTAAAGTTGGACAGAATTCCATTTCCTATAAATAAAAGCTTAGAGATAAAATCGTTAATGATTTGCCAACACTACTGCAATATAATTAAAAACGCTGCAAGCTTACTCATCTCTATTCCACGCTCTAAATTTGTGTAAAGTATCACAATTGTGATAACTGTTTTTGTAACGAAAAACAACTATACACAATACTCTTGTATCTTTAATTAATAACAGTTTTTCCTTGAGATTAATCGGATTGTGGTTGTACTCTGTGATACGGTGGGAGAACTGACTTGAGGTTTTGCGTTTGTTTTCGCAAATGTGCGGTTGAGCAAGAGTCGCCACCGACTTTTTATTTTATCCTAAGGAAAGGTTTAAAAAGCACAGCAAAATACCTTTGAGATGTTTTCTTGGGTTCGGGGAGTAGATTATAGAAAGGGAAGGTATTAGCACCCTTTCTATCCATGGTTATCCATGGGCTCTTAGTTACTTGCTTAGATCACTTGCCTTTTTCAATTGTTTGAAATGGTGTTTGTGTGTGTGGGTTTGAAAATGTTTTGAAAAGAGGCCAATGTTGTGGCAACCTTTGTAATGATCCATGTGGGGATGTATACCAAGGTGTATGTCTTTTGAAAAAGTTTTCATTTGTTTTTGAAAGTTGTTTTGAAAGTGTAGTGATGTGTGATTTTGAAATTAGGCAAGCGTTTTGTTTTGCAAGTTTGATTCAAGTAACTAAGAGGTTGTCTACTCCTAAATTCCTCAAAAGATTATTGCTATGTTTTAACCCTTTTAACAAGTTTGTTCCACCATTGTATTTGGTGGACAATCTTGTGTTAGGATGTGAGAGGGACAGGCGCGGGTCATCGTTTAGACCATAATTGCAATGGTGCCAAGTATCTTTGGGCATTTTCCTTAAGGGACTTGATCATTTTTAGGCAACTTTCGAAAGCGTCATCGAAGGACTATGATCATTTGAATTGTGTTTGTTTTGCCCAAAGAGACCTAACATGCAATATGGCCCAATTTTGAAAGGCAACAAGTGGATATAACCCTAGGGGTGTTAGTGTGCAAGTGTGTTTTATTGCATACAAGAGTTTTTCTTTGGATTAGGTTTTTCTATTTCATTGATTTTATCTTGTCATACACGTCCTAATTACTAGCAATAAGAAGCAGAAATGTAAAATCCTACGCTATTACAACAATTAGGGGAGGGGGATACACATTTGTACATGGGGGGTTCAACGAGAAAAATAGACAAAAAAGAAAATAGAGAAAAACAAGATATATAGAGAGAGAGAGAGGGAGTCTGCGCGCTGTTGGGAGGCCATCAGAAGTTCTGACCCAGATCCGCTGTCAGATGATCAACCTGTTGGTGAAACTGGATGAGTCAGAACTTCTGACTCTAGAACCTGCAAAACAGAACCTTGTTAGTGGGGAAATCAGAAGTTCTGATTTCCCTGCGCTGCAAGACAGAAGTTTGTTAGTGGAGAACCCAGAAGTTCTGATTCTGCTGAAAAGGCAATAACTCTCAGAGGTTCTGATGTCATTGACAGCAAGACAGGCTTCAGATGTGCTAACGTCAAAGTCAGCACTTGGCTTTTTCCTGTACTAATCAGAACATCTGCAATCCTGTTGTTACTCCACAAAACAGGAAACATATTTGGAACAGATCCAGCAAAATAGCAAAAATGTTTCAGAGGTCAGAGTCACCAAGGTCACAGGCAAGTCCTATACTGGCTCAGAACGTTCTGAGGTATGAGAATCCTCAGAACATAAACAGCAATAACATGAATATTTACATTATGTTACTTGAATATGCACAGCTGATGATGCTTAACAGTGTGGTGAGGGTCAGCAGGTGCTTACCTGACTGTCTGGAAAATGGTGGGTGAAAGTTAGCTTTTGGTTCTGGTGGTGTTCTGGATAGATTTGGAAAAGGGGAAGTGAAGGTGTATACGTGTATAGGGTCAGAAGTTTGGAAAGAGCGTTTTTGGTTTACAGAAAAGAGCTGGATGTTTTATGAAGTTGAAGATGAGAAACTTAAAGTTATGAAACAAAGCTGGAGATTTTGGCAGAGTTTCAGAATGTTACGTTGCTAGGAGTTTCGTTTCTCTCTTAGCAATTTTTCTGTTTTTTCTTGAACGTCTTTTGCAGTGGTGAAAGCTCTCTATTTATAGGCAAAGTTCTTGTGGATGTCTTGAACATTTAAGGCGCCAACAGAGTTTGAATTTGTTCTTTGACAGAAATTCCTGGGAAGTTGTGATAACAGCTATCTTTCAGCCTAGGTAGCAGCAGCAGGCGTAGATTGGGGGAAGTGACCTCTGAAGTGGGCGGTGGCGTGAAGACCCATGCCAGAATCTGTGCAAAAGCATTTTCCAAGCCACACGTGAATGCTCAGGAGTGGTTGGAAGCATTAATGGGCATTAAATGGTGACAAGACCTGTCAATACCAACATTCTGGTAAGGGAAACCAGCGTTGAATCAGCAGCGTAAACCATGCTCTGGCCTTGGCTACCTGTTGTCTTAGCAAACTCTGGAGATTCTCCTGGTTTTCTGGTACGTTCCTTGGATCCACTTCTGGACAATCTGGACTTAGAGATTCTGTATCAATGTGACACCTATCCTTCTGACCTTTCATCTTCTGATTTCAACCTGTTCTGAAGGAGCCTTCATACTTTCCTGTTTCTCTTGCATTCCTTTAGCAAGTTCTGACTGAGCTTGTGTAACTGCTGAAGGGGTATGTTCTGTTTGAGGCTTACACTCTGAACCACGTTTACAACTTCTGATTGAACTGATGTAGCTGCTGAAGAGCCAACTTCTGACCACGCTGAGCCAAGCTTGCAACTTCTGACCGTCTTCATCTGGAATGGGTCCAGAAGTTCTGAAGCGCTGATTTTTCTAAAAACACTTATTTTAAAGAAGCACTTAGAATTTGATTTTCCTCAAGATGAAAGCGTTGTTTCCGGAGTTTGTGAGATCATCTTGCTCTTGTAAGTGACTTGCTTGGGCAAAAGGATAACCCAGGACTTGGATTTGTTTCAGGGGACTTTGAAAAATCTAAGATGGTTTCCTGAAGAATAGGGAGGGCAAATTTTGGGGTACAACAGTTGCCCCTGTTCAATCTTCTTTGACCTGAAGAGTTAGATTGGCAAGTTTGCCTTTCGCGACTTGAAGGTAAAAGGAGATTGGACACTAATGTGCCCAGAAAATTTGCGCTCGTCGATGTGATGGTGGAGGTGAATGGGCTTAAAGATGCCATTTGGTGATGGGCTTAAAGATGCCATCTTGTGCGGTAGAATTTTGTCGGGGGATGGGCTTAGAGATGCCATCTGAGAATGGGCTTAAAGATGCCATTCGGCGATTGCTGGTAGGAGGATGGGCTTATAGATGCCATCTGGACATGTTGAACTGTATGTCAAAAGTGAGTGGATAAGTGTCAGAAAGGCATCCCTGTTTTGGAACATCTCTGAATTAGGGGTCTGAACAAGCAAAAGATTGACGTCCATGTCTGGAGAATCTGTAAACTACTTCAAGAGTTGAGATTGGATAAGCGATAGAGCAACATACGTTGTTGGGAAGCGTCCGTAAACTATTTTCAAAAATTGAGAAGAGTCTGAATCGGTTGGTAGATTGACATCCGTTGTAGGGAAGAATCCGTGAACTATCTTCAAAAGTTGAGAAGAGTCTGAATCATTTGGTAGATTGGCATCCGTTGTAGGGAAGAATCCGTAAACTGTTTCAAAAGTCTTGAAGTGTCTGAACAAGTTGGTAGATTGACATCCGTTGTAGGGAAGAATCCGTAAACTGTTTCAGAAGTTGTGAAGTTGAAGAGGAACCAGTGTAGGGTTTCCTGATAATGCGTCTGAATGAATCTGGAATAAGTATCAGAATGTTGCTGTGTCTGGGTCACATCTGAACTATTTCTGGATGAATCTCGGGAGATGATCTGTGTCTGTCGACTGATCTTACCTGAAAAGGCAAAGGGTTAGTTGTATGCAATGTTATGATGCATGACGCAATGCCTGTGACATTAATATTTATGAATGTGATGGATGCGCATGTAAGCTGATGAGCTAATCTTGCTGAGGATAAATGAATCCGAGATGGCTGAAGATAAAAACATCTTGACTGCTGCTGGGGAAAATAAATCCTTGGCTGTCGCTGGGGAAGAGAACTCCTGATGACCTCTATTGGGGAGTTCCAAACTAGTAGGCTCATGCTGGGAAGACCAGATTTGAGAATCGTCAGCTTGATGGGAAGTAACTCTGGAGACTTCACTGGGGAACTCAAGATTTGCCTTCCCAAAACTCTGTGGGGAGAAGGTTCAATGGTCTGGCTCTGCTGGGGATACCGAAGCTTAAACTCTGAAGGGAATTGAATTCCGGAGGATTCTCTGGCTGGGGATTTGCAAAGATAAGTTACTGTTGGGGAATTTTGATGAACTCCGCTGGGGATGGGAAGAATTTTGGCGAGCGTGATCTTCCGTGGTGGTTAGCTTGAGAAGAATCTGAACAAGCGATAGGTTAACATCCGTTACTTGGAGAACCCGTGAACTATTTTCATAAATCTTAAAGTTGAATCAGCAATAGAGCCGCATCCGTTGTTGGGAAGCGTCCGTAAACTAATTTCAAAGGTTGAGAAGAGCCTGAACAAGTTGGTAGATTGACTTCCGTTGTTGGGAAGAATCCGTAAACTATTTTCAGAAATTGTGAAGAGTCTGAACAAATCGGTAGATTGACATCCGTTGTTGGGAAGAATCCGTAAATTTGTTTCAGAAGTCTTGAAGAGGAACCGGTGTAGGGCTCCCTGATGATGAGTTTGTGTAAAACTGCATCTGTTTTGAACACTTTTGACATTCGAATGCCCCAAGTGGTGACGTAGATAAATCCTGGCTTATTACAGGTGTTGGTCTACAATCGGTCGTTCACAGATGTTTCCTGGGTCGTTACAGGTGTTGATCTGGAATTCTTCAGACATGCCCTGGCTGGATACAGGAATCGAATCTGGAAAGGTGATAGTTGACAGATATGCCCTGGCTGGATACAGGAATCGAATCTTCGAACTCTTCAGACGTGCCCTGGCTAGATACAGGAGTCGAGTCTGGAAAATGTGGTCAACAGATATGCCCTGGCTGGATACAGGAGTCGAGTCTGGAAATGTGGTCAACAGATATGCCCTGGCTGGATACAGGAGTCGAATCTGGAAATAGTCGTCAACAGATATGCCCTGGCTGGATACAGGAATCGAATCTTCGAACTCTTCAGACGTGCCCTGGCTAGATACAGGAGTCGAGTCTGGAAATGTTGTAAACAGATATGCCCTGGCTGGATACAGGAATCGAATCTGGGAATAATGTAGTTGATTTGTTGAACACTTTTGACATTCGAATGCCCCAAGTGGTGATGAAGGAATCTTGAATCAGATTACTCTGCATATTGAGAGATTTCTTGAAATCTTGACTGGACTGCCCCAGGTTAACTGAACTTTGAAAGATCTGTTGGACCTTGACTGGACTGCCCCAGGTTAATTAGATTGTGACATGTCCTGCCCCTTTGTTGATAAGGGATTTGATGGAAGTGTTATCCTCTTGAAGTTATTTTGACTTACTGAGAGAGTTTTTCGTTCCTCCGAACATTCGCTGTATGAACTTCTTCGCTGTCAAACAAAAAGGTCAAATGCAGACAGTGATATTCGAATAATGCAAAGTTTATGTTTGTCTCGAAGTTTTGAAAAATGCGTTTTTTAGCAGAAAACTTTTCATAAGACAAGTTAACACAAGATTTAGAGCAAAGCCCTACAGGAGTCAGGATACCTTTTGTAACAGTATGCTCTCGAACTAACCCATGCTTCAATTAGGACTTTTAAAGGGTTGTAACGTGGCCTGGTTCACGGTTTAAGAAACAAAGGATAAAGGCTCAAAGTATATTTGTACCCACCCGCTCTTCGTGATGTTCTTCAACCTAAGCTCAGTTAACTGTGTGTCACACTCTGTTTTGAGTTTGGAACGACTTTTGGGCGATGGTTCACCAGTTAAGAAACAAAGGATAAAGGCTCAAAGTATATTTGTACCCACCCGCTCTTCGTGATGTTCTTCAACCTAAGCTCAGTTAACTGTGCGTCACACTCTGTTTTGAGTTTGGAACGACTTTTGGGCGATGGTTCACCAGTTTGAATTTGGGAGACAGTCATCGTCTCCTTTTTTCTTTTCCAACACTTTTCATGTTGTTGAGGATTTTGTAATGACCTCACTATTTTGATTTTGATTTGTTATCCCTAACTTTTGCCTGACTGTTACCGTTTTCGGGATTACTGTCAGCGGGATGCCCCAGCTTTCTTAAGCCTCCTTTATAGGTTCTGGCTTGGTGGGCTTTTCTCTTTTGAGATATTGACTGTCTATGTGATAGGGAACCACCCTTGTCTTTTGATTCCAAAGGAACGCTTTCTTTTTCGATGTTGTTCGTTGTGTTACGAACTGAGAGTTTGCGACTTCAATGCGCATTTTCTTTTGAATTAACTGAGATACTACCCTGCCCCGGGTTTATATCAAAAGGTTTCGATTGTTTAGAACAGGAAACTCCTACTTCTTTGGCTCGAAGGGGTTGACTAGGGATTAACTTCCTTATAACTCCAGTGTTTGGGAATTGAAAGAAATGCATGTACATCATCAGCAAGGTCTGTTCAAAAGCATACTGTATGAGATTATGGTATTGTTTCGTCATCCTCCCTCTAAAGGCTTGCAGCTTTTTATCAAGAGTCAAATATCATAAATAAAAGCATAAGAGTAGTGAAACGAATGGATGAATTCAAGACAAACATATGCAATGCATTAATGAAAACAGAGTTTAACATCAACAGATAATTGTTTGACAGCAAAAGAAATTACAACTTTGAAAATTCAAAAAGAAGCAAAAGTCTTTCAATTCGAGCTTCGTCACTTCAAGCGGAGAACCCTTTAACGGAAGATTTTCATCTCGCCGTCCGGCATGAATTCCAGCACCCCAATGTCGATCAGATCTTGAATCTTATTCTTCAAGGCCCAACAGTCGTTGGTACTGTGTCCCAGGCTGCAGGAGTGATAAACACAGAATGCGTCGGGATTAAAGTGAGGAGAGGAGATATTAAGCTTCTGAGGAGGGTCCTTTACGGTGAGCAAGTTGACCTCAAACAGGCGCTTCAGTATGAAGAATGATGGTATTTCAGTCTCCGTGAACTGTCTTCCCGACTTTTCTTGTTTACGCCGATCCCCCCGTTGACGCTGGCGAGGTTGTTGATGGGATTGTGACCCTGAAGCTAGCAAAGGAGCTTTCCCCTTGTCTTCTTGAGTTGATGGAGGTTGAGCGGTGATTTGCTCTTTAACTTCAGATGTTTGCCCCAGTTGGTTGTTTGGAAGCAGTTGGCGGACAAGAACTCTGAGTTCCTCTTGTCTTTGAGATAGGTCTTGGATGAGAGCCATCTGGCCCACCAACTGTCCCATTATTTGAGTCCTCAGTGTTGTCAGATCAAACTGCAGCTCCGCAATCTGATCACTCCTGGCATTGTTGTTATTCCCCAAGCCTTTGGTGAGGAGAGCTTTCATCTCTTCTTGCCCCAGAGACAAGTTCAGGAACATCTCCTGCAGTTGAGCAGTCTGGTCTTGGATGTCTTTGACAGACCTCTCTAGAGCCATCTCTTGCTGACATAAACAGCAGGAGAGTAAGGAAACCTGAAAAAGGAACGATTGTGAAAATGCAATGCATGATATGTGGATGCATGCTTTCAAGGATCTCTCGGGGTAAACACAAGAAAATGTTAGAGGTTGAACCCTGCTCTTGGATTGGAGATCTCTGCACCGATGGATGTCCTTCCACGAGAATCAAGCTCACCATGTCGAGTGGGTCATAGCCACTGATTCAAGTTGTTGTACTTGAACTTTGACTGGATTGGTTAGAGGAGAAACCTCTTGCCCCTTGATAGTCGTCTGGCTCAACGTAATCCTGCATCAACAGAACCCTCGAGATCCTTGAAATGGTTATTGAAAATGCTAAAATGCTATGGTATGATGTCATGATGTTATGTACATGTATGCACAAGCAAGTAAGTGTATATACAGGCAAACAATATTCACACAAAGCACACAAGGCCTTAGGTTTAGGCTTGCATGAGGTTCAGGTACTACCCTCTTTCAGTTTGTTGGTTAAAACCTGTCCTACCAAAAGTAACCGGGTTCTAGAGGTCCCAACGTCACTGGATTGCTTTCATTGTTCATCGTTTCGATTTAGCCACTGAACTGGCGACCGAAATATTCCAGGAAAGCAACCCTCAATTGAGTGTAGTATCGAGTATCAACCAACCTCGGACTGCACCAAAGTCAGTTATCTCACTACCCCTAAAAGGCCAAGATGGTTCAATTAAGGTTCCTAAGGTCAGTTGATGCTTCGCGACACCACGCGGCGGCCCCGTACTCTCCTTGACTGAACTCAAGGGTTACCGGTACACACCAAAGTGCCACATCAACGTAGCAGACTGCTTCAACCATGTCGGTATACCCCGCACAGTTCCCTCACAGCCTTGTTGCTACTTTCTAAGAAGGTATCCCCAGATCCGGGTTAGGATCTATAAAACTCCGATACAAGGCCCACAAATGTAAAAGCAAACAAGACAATCAATTGAAAACAAAGGTGATCTAAGCCCTAAGGTTACTCCACTTTTTAAAAAAATAGTCCCCAGCAGAGTCGCCAGTTCTGTGATACGGTGGGAGAACTGACTTGAGGTTTTGCGTTTGTTTTCGCAAATGTGCGGTTGAGCAAGAGTCACCACCGACTTTTTATTTTATCCTAAGGAAAGGTTTAAAAAGCACAGCAAAAAACCTTTGAGATGTTTTCTTGGGTTCGGGGAGTAGATTATAGAAAGGGAAGGTATTAGCACCCTTTCTATCCATGGTTATCCATGGGCTCTTAGTTACTTGCTTAGATCACTTGCCTTTTTCAATTGTTTGAAATGGTGTTTGTGTGTGTGGGTTTGAAAATGTTTTGAAAAGAGGCCAATGTTGTGGCAACCTTTGTAATGATCCATGTGGGGATGTATACCAAGGTGTATGTCTTTTGAAAAAGTTTTCATTTGTTTTTGAAAGTTGTTTTGAAAGTGTAGTGATGTGTGATTTTGAAATTAGGCAAGCGTTTTGTTTTGCAAGTTTGATTCAAGTAACTAAGAGGTTGTCTACTCCTAAATTCCTCAAAAGATTATTGCTATGTTTTAACCCTTTTAACAAGTTTGTTCCACCATTGTATTTGGTGGACAATCTTGTGTTAGGATGTGAGAGGGACAGGCGCGGGTCATCGTTTAGACCATAATTGCAATGGTGCCAAGTATCTTTGGGCATTTTCCTTAAGGGACTTGATCATTTTTAGGCAACTTTCGAAAGCGTCATCGAAGGACTATGATCATTTGAATTGTGTTTGTTTTGCCCAAAGAGACCTAACATGCAATATGGCCCAATTTTGAAAGGCAACAAGTGGATATAACCCTAGGGGTGTTAGTGTGCAAGTGTGTTTTATTGCATACAAGAGTTTTTCTTTGGATTAGGTTTTTCTATTTCATTGATTTTATCTTGTCATACACGTCCTAATTACTAGCAATAAGAAGCGGAAATGTAAAATCCTACGCTATTACAACAATTAGGGGAGGGGGATACACATTTGTACATGGGGGGTTCAACGAGAAAAATAGACAAAAAAGAAAATAGCGAAAAACAAGATATATATAGAGAGAGAGGGAGCCTGCGCGCTGTTGGGAGGCCATCAGAAGTTCTGACCCAGATCCGCTGTCAGATGATCAACCTGTTGGTGAAACTGGATGAGTCAGAACTTCTGACTCTAGAACCTGCAAAACAGAACCTTGTTAGTGGGGAAATCAGAAGTTCTGATTTCCCTGCGCTGCAAGACAGAAGTTTGTTAGTGGAGAACCCAGAAGTTCTGATTCTGCTGAAAAGGCAATAACTCTCAGAGGTTCTGATGTCATTGACAGCAAGACAGGCTTCAGATGTGCTAACGTCAAAGTCAGCACTTGGCTTTTTCCTGTACTAATCAGAACATCTGCAATCCTGTTGTTACTCCACAAAACAGGAAACATATTTGGAACAGATCCAGCAAAATAGCAAAAATGTCTCAGAGGTCAGAGTCACCAAGGTCACAGGCAAGTCCTATACTGGCTCAGAACGTTCTGAGGTATGAGAATCCTCAGAACATAAACAGCAATAACATGAATATTTACATTATGTTACTTGAATATGCACAGCTGATGATGCTTAACAGTGTGGTGAGGGTTAGCAGGTGCTTACCTGACTGTCTGGAAAATGGTGGGTGAAAGTTAGCTTTTGGTTCTGGTGGTGTTCTGGATAGATTTGGAAAAGGGGAAGTGAAGGTGTATACGTGTATAGGGTCAGAAGTTTGGAAAGAGCATTTTTGGTTTACAGAAAAGAGATGGATGTTTTATGAAGTTGAAGATGAGAAACTTAAAGTTATGAAACAAAGCTGGAGATTTTGGCAGAGTTTCAGAATGTTACGTTGCTAGGAGTTTCGTTTCTCTCTTAGCAATTTTTCTGTTTTTTCTTGAACGTCTTTTGCAGTGGTGAAAGCTCTCTATTTATAGGCAAAGTTCTTGTGGATGTCTTGAACATTTAAGGCGCCAACAGAGTTTGAATTTGTTCTTTGACAGAAATTCCTGGGAAGTTGTGATAACAGCTATCTTTCAGCCTAGGTAGCAGCAGCAGGCGTAGATTGGGGGAAGTGACCTCTGAAGTGGGCGGTGGCGTGAAGACCCATGCCAGAATCTGTGCAAAAGCATTTTCCAAGCCACACGTGAATGCTCAGGAGTGGTTGGAAGCATTAATGGGCATTAAATGGTGACAAGACCTGTCAATACCAACATTCTGGTAAGGGAAACCAGCGTTGAATCAGCAGCGTAAACCATGCTCTGGACTTGGCTACCTGTTGTCTTAGCAAACTCTGGAGATTCTCCTGGTTTTCTGGTACGTTCCTTGGATCTACTTCTGGACAATCTGGACTTAGAGATTCTGTATCAATGTGACACCTATCCTTCTGACCTTTCATCTTCTGATTTCAACCTGTTCTGAAGGAGCCTTCATACTTTCCTGTTTCTCTTGCATTCCTTTAGCAAGTTCTGACTGAGCTTGTGTAACTGCTGAAGGGGTATGTTCTGTTTGAGGCTTACACTCTGAACCACGTTTACAACTTCTGATTGAACTGATGTAGCTGCTGAAGAGCCAACTTCTGACCACGCTGAGCCAAGCTTGCAACTTCTGACCGTCTTCATCTGGAATGGGTCCAGAAGTTCTGAAGCGCTGATTTTTCTAAAAACACTTATTTTAAAGAAGCACTTAGAATTTGATTTTCCTCAAGATGAAAGCGTTGTTTCCGGAGTTTGTGAGATCATCTTGCTCTTGTAAGTGACTTGCTTGGGCAAAAGGATAACCCAGGACTTGGATTTGTTTCAGGGGACTTTGAAAAATCTAAGATGGTTTCCTGAAGAATAGGGAGGGCAAATTTTGGGGTACAACAGTTGCCCCTGTTCAATCTTCTTTGACCTGAAGAGTTAGATTGGCAAGTTTGCCTTTCGCGACTTGAAGGTAAAAGGAGATTGGACACTAATGTGCCCAGAAAATTTGCGCTCGTCGATGTGATGGTGGAGGTGAATGGGCTTAAAGATGCCATTTGGTGATGGGCTTAAAGATGCCATCTTGTGCGGTAGAATTTTGTCGGGGGATGGGCTTAGAGATGCCATCTGAGAATGGGCTTAAAGATGCCATTCGGCGATTGCTGGTAGGAGGATGGGCTTATAGATGCCATCTGGACATGTTGAACTGTATGTCAAAAGTGAGTGGATAAGTGTCAGAAAGGCATCCCTGTTTTGGAACATCTCTGAATTAGGGGTCTGAACAAGCAAAAGATTGACGTCCATGTCTGGAGAATCTGTAAACTACTTCAAGAGTTGAGATTGGATAAGCGATAGAGCAACATACGTTGTTGGGAAGCGTCCGTAAACTATTTTCAAAAATTGAGAAGAGTCTGAATCGGTTGGTAGATTGACATCCGTTGTAGGGAAGAATCCGTGAACTATCTTCAAAAGTTGAGAAGAGTCTGAATCATTTGGTAGATTGGCATCCGTTGTAGGGAAGAATCCGTAAACTGTTTCAAAAGTCTTGAAGTGTCTGAACAAGTTGGTAGATTGACATCCGTTGTAGGGAAGAATCCGTAAACTGTTTCAGAAGTTGTGAAGTTGAAGAGGAACCAGTGTAGGGTTTCCTGATAATGCGTCTGAATGAATCTGGAATAAGTATCAGAATGTTGCTGTGTCTGGGTCACATCTGAACTATTTCTGGATGAATCTCGGGAGATGATCTGTGTCTGTCGACTGATCTTACCTGAAAAGGCAAAGGGCTAGTTGTATGCAATGTTATGATGCATGACGCAATGCCTGTGACATTAATATTTATGAATGTGATGGATGCGCATGTAAGCTGATGAGCTAATCTTGCTGAGGATAAATGAATCCGAGATGGCTGAAGATAAAAACATCTTGACTGCTGCTGGGGAAAATAAATCCTTGGCTGTCGCTGGGGAAGAGAACTCCTGATGACCTCTATTGGGGAGTTCCAAACTAGTAGGCTCATGCTGGGAAGACCAGATTTGAGAATCGTCAGCTTGATGGGAAGTAACTCTGGAGACTTCACTGGGGAACTCAAGATTTGCCTTCCCAAAACTCTGTGGGGAGAAGGTTCAATGGTCTGGCTCTGCTGGGGATACCAAAGCTTAAACTCTGAAGGGAATTGAATTCCGGAGGATTCTCTGGCTGGGGATTTGCAAAGATAAGTTACTGTTGGGGAATTTTGATGAACTCCGCTGGGGATGGGAAGAATTTTGGCGAGCGTGATCTTCCGTGGTGGTTAGCTTGAGAAGAATCTGAACAAGCGATAGGTTAACATCCGTTACTTGGAGAACCCGTGAACTATTTTCAGAAATCTTAAAGTTGAATCAGCAATAGAGCCGCATCCGTTGTTGGGAAGCGTCCGTAAACTAATTTCAAAGGTTGAGAAGAGCCTGAACAAGTTGGTAGATTGACTTCCGTTGTTGGGAAGAATCCGTAAACTATTTTCAGAAATTGTGAAGAGTCTGAACAAATCGGTAGATTGACATCCGTTGTTGGGAAGAATCCGTAAATTTGTTTCAGAAGTCTTGAAGAGGAACCGGTGTAGGGCTCCCTGATGATGAGTTTGTGTAGAACTGCATCTGTTTTGAACACTTTTGACATTCGAATGCCCCAAGTGGTGACGTAGATAAATCCTGGCTTATTACAGGTGTTGGTCTACAATCGGTCGTTCACAGATGTTTCCTGGGTCGTTACAGGTGTTGATCTGGAATTCTTCAGACATGCCCTGGCTGGATACAGGAATCGAATCTGGAAAGGTGATAGTTGACAGATATGCCCTGGCTGGATACAGGAATCGAATCTTCGAACTCTTCAGACGTGCCCTGGCTAGATACAGGAGTCGAGTCTGGAAAATGTGGTCAACAGATATGCCCTGGCTGGATACAGGAGTCGAGTCTGGAAATGTGGTCAACAGATATGCCCTGGCTGGATACAGGAGTCGAATCTGGAAATAGTCGTCAACAGATATGCCCTGGCTGGATACAGGAATCGAATCTTCGAACTCTTCAGACGTGCCCTGGCTAGATACAGGAGTCGAGTCTGGAAATGTTGTAAACAGATATGCCCTGGCTGGATACAGGAATCGAATCTGGGAATAATGTAGTTGATTTGTTGAACACTTTTGACATTCGAATGCCCCAAGTGGTGATGAAGGAATCTTGAATCAGATTACTCTGCATATTGAGAGATTTCTTGAAATCTTGACTGGACTGCCCCAGGTTAACTGAACTTTGAAAGATCTGTTGGACCTTGACTGGACTGCCCCAGGTTAATTAGATTGTGACATGTCCTGCCCCTTTGTTGATAAGGGATTTGATGGAAGTGTTATCCTCTTGAAGTTATTTTGACTTACTGAGAGAGTTTTTCGTTCCTCCGAACATTCGCTGTATGAACTTCTTCGCTGTCAAACAAAAAGGTCAAATGCAGGCAGTGATATTCGAATAATGCAAAGTTTATGTTTGTCTCGAAGTTTTGAAAAATGCGTTTTTTAGCAGAAAACTTTTCATAAGACAAGTTAACACAAGATTTAGAGCAAAGCCCTACAGGAGTCAGGATACCTTTTGTAACAGTATGCTCTCGAACTAACCCATGCTTCAATTAGGACTTTTAAAGGGTTGTAACGTGGCCTGGTTCACGGTTTAAGAAACAAAGGATAAAGGCTCAAAGTATATTTGTACCCACCCGCTCTTCGTGATGTTCTTCAACCTAAGCTCAGTTAACTGTGTGTCACACTCTGTTTTGAGTTTGGAACGACTTTTGGGCGATGGTTCACCAGTTAAGAAACAAAGGATAAAGGCTCAAAGTATATTTGTACCCACCCGCTCTTCGTGATGTTCTTCAACCTAAGCTCAGTTAACTGTGCGTCACACTCTGTTTTGAGTTTGGAACGACTTTTGGGCGATGGTTCACCAGTTTGAATTTGGGAGACAGTCATCGTCTCCTTTTTTCTTTTCCAACACTTTTCATGTTGTTGAGGATTTTGTAATGACCTCACTATTTTGATTTTGATTTGTTATCCCTAACTTTTGCCTGACTGTTACCGTTTTCGGGATTACTGTCAGCGGGATGCCCCAGCTTTCTTAAGCCTCCTTTATAGGTTCTGGCTTGGTGGGCTTTTCTCTTTTGAGATATTGACTGTCTATGTGATAGGGAACCACCCTTGTCTTTTGATTCCAAAGGAACGCTTTCTTTTTCGATGTTGTTCGTTGTGTTACGAACTGAGAGTTTGCGACTTCAATGCGCATTTTCTTTTGAATTAACTGAGATACTACCCTGCCCCGGGTTTATATCAAAAGGTTTCGATTGTTTAGAACAGGAAACTCCTACTTCTTTGGCTCGAAGGGGTTGACTAGGGATTAACTTCCTTATAACTCCAGTGTTTGGGAATTGAAAGAAATGCATGTACATCATCAGCAAGGTCTGTTCAAAAGCATACTGTATGAGATTATGGTATTGTTTCGTCATCCTCCCTCTAAAGGCTTGCAGCTTTTTATCAAGAGTCAAATATCATAAATAAAAGCATAAGAGTAGTGAAACGAATGGATGAATTCAAGACAAACATATGCAATGCATTAATGAAAACAGAGTTTAACATCAACAGATAATTGTTTGACAGCAAAAGAAATTACAACTTTGAAAATTCAAAAAGAAGCAAAAGTCTTTCAATTCGAGCTTCGTCACTTCAAGCGGAGAACCCTTTAACGGAAGATTTTCATCTCGCCGTCCGGCATGAATTCCAGCACCCCAATGTCGATCAGATCTTGAATCTTATTCTTCAAGGCCCAACAGTCGTTGGTACTGTGTCCCAGGCTGCAGGAGTGATAAACACAGAATGCGTCGGGATTAAAGTGAGGAGAGGAGATATTAAGCTTCTGAGGAGGGTCCTTTACGGTGAGCAAGTTGACCTCAAACAGGCGCTTCAGTATGAAGAATGATGGTATTTCAGTCTCCGTGAACTGTCTTCCCGACTTTTCTTGTTTACGCCGATCCCCCCGTTGACGCTGGCGAGGTTGTTGATGGGATTGTGACCCTGAAGCTAGCAAAAGAGCTTTCCCCTTGTCTTCTTGAGTTGATGGAGGTTGAGCGGTGATTTGCTCTTTAACTTCAGATGTTTGCCCCAGTTGGTTGTTTGGAAGCAGTTGGCGGACAAGAACTCTGAGTTCCTCTTGTCTTTGAGATAGGTCTTGGATGAGAGCCATCTGGCCCACCAACTGTCCCATTATTTGAGTCCTCAGTGTTGTTAGATCAAACTGCAGCTCCGCAATCTGATCACTCCTGGCATTGTTGGAATTCCCCAAGCCTTTGGTGAGGAGAGCTTTCATCTCTTCTTGCCCCAGAGACAAGTTCAGGAACATCTCCTGCAGCTGAGCAGTCTGGTCTTGGATGTCTTTGACAGACCTCTCTAGAGCCATCTCTTGCTGACATAAACAGCAGGAGAGTAAGGAAACCTGAAAAAGGAACGATTGTCAAAATGCAATGCATGATATGTGGATGCATGCTTTCAAGGATCTCTCGGGGTAAACACAAGAAAATGTTAGAGGTTGAACCCTGCTCTTGGATTGGAGATCTCTGCACCGATGGATGTCCTTCCACGAGAATCAAGCTCACCATGTCGAGTGGGTCATAGCCACTGATTCAAGTTGTTGTACTTGAACTTTGACTGGATTGGTTAGAGGAGAAACCTCTTGCCCCTTGATAGTCGTCTGGCTCAATGTAATCCTGCATCAACAGAACCCTCGAGATCCTTGAAATGGTTATTGAAAATGCTAAAATGCTATGGTATGATGTCATGATGTTATGTACATGTATGCACAAGCAAGTAAGTGTATATACAGGCAAACAATATTCACACAAAGCACACAAGGCCTTAGGTTTAGGCTTGCATGAGGTTCAGGTACTACCCTCTTTCAGTTTGTTGGTTAAAACCTGTCCTACCAAAAGTAACCGGGTTCTAGAGGTCCCAACGTCACTGGATTGCTTTCATTGTTCATCGTTTCGATTTAGCCACTGAACTGGCGACCGAAATATTCCAGGAAAGCAACCCTCAATTGAGTGTAGTATCGAGTATCAACCAACCTCGGACTGCACCAAAGTCAGTTATCTCACTACCCCTAAAAGGCCAAGATGGTTCAATTAAGGTTCCTAAGGTCAGTTGATGCTTCGCGACACCACGCGGCGGCCCCGTACTCTCCTTGACTGAACTCAAGGGTTACCGGTACACACCAAAGTGCCACATCAACGTAGCAGACTGCTTCAACCATGTCGGTATACCCCGCACAGTTCCCTCACAGCCTTGTTGCTACTTTCTAAGAAGGTATCCCCAGATCCGGGTTAGGATCTATAAAACTCCGATACAAGGCCCACAAATGTAAAAGCAAACAAGACAATCAATTGAAAACAAAGGTGATCTAAGCCCTAAGGTTACTCCACTTTTTAAAAAAATAGTCCCCAGCAGAGTCGCCAGTTCTGTGATACGGTGGGAGAACTGACTTGAGGTTTTGCGTTTGTTTTCGCAAATGTGCGGTTGAGCAAGAGTCGCCACCGACTTTTTATTTTATCCTAAGGAAAGGTTTAAAAAGCACAGCAAAAAACCTTTGAGATGTTTTCTTGGGTTCGGGGAGTAGATTATAGAAAGGGAAGGTATTAGCACCCTTTCTATCCATGGTTATCCATGGGCTCTTAGTTACTTGCTTAGATCACTTGCCTTTTTCAATTGTTTGAAATGGTGTTTGTGTGTGTGGGTTTGAAAATGTTTTGAAAAGAGGCCAATGTTGTGGCAACCTTTGTAATGATCCATGTGGGGATGTATACCAAGGTGTATGTCTTTTGAAAAAGTTTTCATTTGTTTTTGAAAGTTGTTTTGAAAGTGTAGTGATGTGTGATTTTGAAATTAGGCAAGCGTTTTGTTTTGCAAGTTTGATTCAAGTAACTAAGAGGTTGTCTACTCCTAAATTCCTCAAAAGATTATTGCTATGTTTTAACCCTTTTAACAAGTTTGTTCCACCATTGTATTTGGTGGACAATCTTGTGTTAGGATGTGAGAGGGACAGGCGCGGGTCATCGTTTAGACCATAATTGCAATGGTGCCAAGTATCTTTGGGCATTTTCCTTAAGGGACTTGATCATTTTTAGGCAACTTTCGAAAGCGTCATCGAAGGACTATGATCATTTGAATTGTGTTTGTTTTGCCCAAAGAGACCTAACATGCAATATGGCCCAATTTTGAAAGGCAACAAGTGGATATAACCCTAGGGGTGTTAGTGTGCAAGTGTGTTTTATTGCATACAAGAGTTTTTCTTTGGATTAGGTTTTTCTATTTCATTGATTTTATCTTGTCATACACGTCCTAATTACTAGCAATAAGAAGCGGAAATGTAAAATCCTACGCTATTACAACAATTAGGGGAGGGGGATACACATTTGTACATGGGGGGTTCAACGAGAAAAATAGACAAAAAAGAAAATAGCGAAAAACAAGATATATAGAGAGAGAGAGGGAGCCTGCGCGCTGTTGGGAGGCCATCAGAAGTTCTGACCCAGATCCGTTGTCAGATGATCAACCTGTTGGTGAAACTGGATGAGTCAGAACTTCTGACTCTAGAACCTGCAAAACAGAACCTTGTTAGTGGGGAAATCAGAAGTTCTGATTTCCCTGCGCTGCAAGACAGAAGTTTGTTAGTGGAGAACCCAGAAGTTCTGATTCTGCTGAAAAGGCAATAACTCTCAGAGGTTCTGATGTCATTGACAGCAAGACAGGCTTCAGATGTGCTAACGTCAAAGTCAGCACTTGGCTTTTTCCTGTACTAATCAGAACATCTGCAATCCTGTTGTTACTCCACAAAACAGGAAACATATTTGGAACAGATCCAGCAAAATAGCAAAAATGTCTCAGAGGTCAGAGTCACCAAGGTCACAGGCAAGTCCTATACTGGCTCAGAACGTTCTGAGGTATGAGAATCCTCAGAACATAAACAGCAATAACATGAATATTTACATTATGTTACTTGAATATGCACAGCTGATGATGCTTAACAGTGTGGTGAGGGTTAGCAGGTGCTTACCTGACTGTCTGGAAAATGGTGGGTGAAAGTTAGCTTTTGGTTCTGGTGGTGTTCTGGATAGATTTGGAAAAGGGGAAGTGAAGGTGTATACGTGTATAGGGTCAGAAGTTTGGAAAGAGCATTTTTGGTTTACAGAAAAGAGATGGATGTTTTATGAAGTTGAAGATGAGAAACTTAAAGTTATGAAACAAAGCTGGAGATTTTGGCAGAGTTTCAGAATGTTACGTTGCTAGGAGTTTCGTTTCTCTCTTAGCAATTTTTCTGTTTTTTCTTGAACGTCTTTTGCAGTGGTGAAAGCTCTCTATTTATAGGCAAAGTTCTTGTGGATGTCTTGAACATTTAAGGCGCCAACAGAGTTTGAATTTGTTCTTTGACAGAAATTCCTGGGAAGTTGTGATAACAGCTATCTTTCAGCCTAGGTAGCAGCAGCAGGCGTAGATTGGGGGAAGTGACCTCTGAAGTGGGCGGTGGCGTGAAGACCCATGCCAGAATCTGTGCAAAAGAATTTTCCAAGCCACACGTGAATGCTCAGGAGTGGTTGGAAGCATTAATGGGCATTAAATGGTGACAAGACCTGTCAATACCAACATTCTGGTAAGGGAAACCAGCGTTGAATCAGCAGCGTAAACCATGCTCTGGACTTGGCTACCTGTTGTCTTAGCAAACTCTGGAGATTCTCCTGGTTTTCTGGTACGTTCCTTGGATCTACTTCTGGACAATCTGGACTTAGAGATTCTGTATCAATGTGACACCTATCCTTCTGACCTTTCATCTTCTGATTTCAACCTGTTCTGAAGGAGCCTTCATACTTTCCTGTTTCTCTTGCATTCCTTTAGCAAGTTCTGACTGAGCTTGTGTAACTGCTGAAGGGGTATGTTCTGTTTGAGGCTTACACTCTGAACCACGTTTACAACTTCTGATTGAACTGATGTAGCTGCTGAAGAGCCAACTTCTGACCACGCTGAGCCAAGCTTGCAACTTCTGACCGTCTTCATCTGGAATGGGTCCAGAAGTTCTGAAGCGCTGATTTTTCTAAAAACACTTATTTTAAAGAAGCACTTAGAATTTGATTTTCCTCAAGATGAAAGCGTTGTTTCCGGAGTTTGTGAGATCATCTTGCTCTTGTAAGTGACTTGCTTGGGCAAAAGGATAACCCAGGACTTGGATTTGTTTCAGGGGACTTTGAAAAATCTAAGATGGTTTCCTGAAGAATAGGGAGGGCAAATTTTGGGGTACAACATACTCAATAAGACTTTGACAGTTGTCAAAGTAGTGATCGTAATTTGTTTGAGATTAGTGGATTAAGACCTCGTTGGAGAGAGGCGAAATCACCTTGACGGGTGGACTGGAGTAGTTTGAGATCAAACAAACCAGGATAAAAATATCGTGTCTTTGCGCATTTGATTTCAAGTTTACAATTCAACCCCCCTTGTGTTTTTCACTTCTTCAAGGTTGTCCTCCTATAAACTAGAAGGTTCGTCGCATGCATTCTGAGATGTCTTAAAAGATCAAAGTGGAGGTTATGAAGCAGTTCAGTGCAGGTTTCTTAGTTCTTATGTACTATCCATAGTGGGTTGCAAATGTGGTGCCAGTACCTAAGAAGGATGGTAAGGTGCATATGTGTATAGACTACAGGGATTTGAATAGGGAAAGCCCCAAAGATGACTTTCTGCTTCCATATATTGATGTTCTGGTTGACAACACCACTCAATACAAAGTATTTTCCTTCATGGATGGTTTCTATGGTTATAAAATCAAGGTGGCACTTAAAGATATGGAGAAGACTACTTTTGTTACACAGTAGAGCACTTTCTATTTTAAAGTTATGCCTTTTGGTTTGAAGAACGTCAGTGCCACATATCAGCGTGCTATGGTAGCTTTGTTCCATGTTATGATCCATCATGAGATCAAGGTTTATGTGGATGACATGATAGCTAGGTCTCAGACAAAAGAAGAAGACCTTGGCCACCTGCACAAGCTGTTTGAGAGATTGAAGAAGTAACAATTGAGATTGAATCCAAACAAGTGCACCTTTGGGGTAAGATTCGGTAAACTCTTAAGTTTCATTGTCAGTGGTAAAGGTATTGAAGTTGATCCTGCCAAGGTTAAAGCTATTCAAGAAATTCCAGCTCTCCATACCGAGAAGGAATTCAGAGGTTTATTGGGAAAATTGAACTACATTGCCAGATTTATTTCCCATTTGACTGCTAATTGTGAGCCAATCTTCAAGTTACTAAAGAAAGATCAAGTAGTAAAGTGGAACGATGATTGCCAGATAGCCTTTGACAAAATCAAGGAGCATCTCCAAGAACCTCTGATTCTAATTTCACCATTTGAAGGAAGACCTATGATCATGTACCTAACAATATTAGAGAATTCAATGGGGGTGTGTATTGCGGTAACATGACGAGTCTGGTCGAAAAAAGCATGCAATATACTACCTTAGCAAAAAGTTTACTGACTGTGAAACAAGATACTCATTACTCGAGAAGACTTGCTGCGCTTTGGCATGGGCTGCTCGCCGACTAAGACATTATATGTTGACTCATACTACATTGTTGATCTCTAAGATGGATCCAATAAAATACATATTTGAGAAACCCGCTCTCTCCGGAAGAATAGCAAGATGGAAAATGGTCTTAACAGAGTACGAAATTCAGTACACTACTCAGAAGGAAATCAAAGGAAGTGTACTGGTAGATCATTTGGCACATCAAGCTGTAGAGGACTATCAGTCTATGAATTTTGAGTTCCCGATTGAGAATATTATGCTAGTTACAGATTATGAAGAACCTAGACCGTATGAAGGACCCGAGTCGGGATGCCGATGGACTATGGTTTTTGATGGAGCTTCCAACGTGCTTGGTAATGGAATTGGCACTATAATTGTCTCTCCCAAGGGTTTCCATACGCTCTTCAGCGCCAAATCATGTTTTGATTGTACCAACAACATGGCAAAATACAAAGCTTGCATCATGGGTATCAAGGGAGAATTAAATTCCTAAATGTATATGGGGACTCAGCCCTAGTAATCAGTCAAATTAAGGGAGAATGAGATACGAAGCATCCAAATCTCATTCCTTATCGAGAGCATGTATTGACATTAATTTTGTACTGCGAGGAAATCACTTTTGAACATATTCCGCGAGAAGAGAATAAATTGGAAGACACATTGGCTACCACGTCATCTATATTCAGGGTCAGATGGGACAATGAAGCTCCTCGAATTACTATTAAGAGACTAGACGAACTGGAACATTTCTACGAGGTTGATACTGATGGAGTATAAGAAAAGCCTTGGTACCACAAAGTAAAATGATACCTCAAGACTCAAGAGTATCCTGAAGGGGCATCCATTAATGATAAGAAATTTCTAAGGAGGTTCTCTGCCAAGTTCTTTCTATGTAACAGACTCTTGTACAAGCACAACCACGATTCGACTTTGCTTCGTTGCATAGATAAGAAGGAATCTAAGAAGATTATGGAAGATATGCACGAAAGAGTCTTTGGTACTCACTCCAGTGGGCACACGATGGCTAAGAAAATTCTGGGAGCGGGTTATTATTGGTCTACCATGGAAACCAATTGCCACCATCATTCTAGAACTTGTCACAAGTGCCAGATTTATGCTGACAAAGTACATGTGTCTCCGGTTCCCTTGAATGTCTTGACTGTTACTTGGTCGTTTGTGATGTAGGGCATTGATATGATTGGAGAGATTAAGCCTACCGCTTCTAATGGGCATCGTTTTATCCTGGTTGCCATTGATTATTTCATGAAGTGGGTAGAAGCAACCTCGTTTGCCTCAGTTACCAAGAATTTTGTGGCTCAAAGCATAACCTTATCTGTCGGTATGGCATACCTGAAAGGATCATCACAGACAATGGTACCAATCTTAAAAATACTATGATCATGAAACTCTGCATGCAATTCAAAATTAAGCACCACAATTCTTCTCCATATCGACCAAAGATGAACGACACAGTGGAAGCCGCCAACAAGAATATCAAGAAGATTTTGCAGAAGATGACGATAACATACAAAGACTGGCATGAGATGTTACCATTTTCTCTTCATTTTTATTTCACTTCAGTATGTACATAAACTGGGGAAACCCTATTTTTTTCTAGTCTACGGTATGGAGGCCGTCTTACCTATCAAGGTATAAATTCCTTCCTTAAGGATTATGAAAGATGTAGGTTCAGACGAAGACGAATGGATTCAGACTAGACTCAACCAGATAAATTTGATTGATGAAAAAAAGGCTTACGGTTGTTTGTCATGGTCATATGTATCAGAAGCGCATGATCAAGGCCTTTAACAAGAAAGTCAAACAACAGGTGTATCAGGCCGGTGATTTGGTAATAAAGCGTATTATCCTACCACAAGGTGATCCCAGGGGCAAATAGACTCCCACATACGAAGGTCCATATGTGATCAAGAAGATATTTTTTGGTGGTGCTATGATGCTTACCACCATGGACGGTGAAGATTTTCCACACCCTGTGAACACGAGCATAGATAAAAAATACTATGCATAAAAGGGACCCGCTAGGTTGACTGACCTAGGAAAAAATAATGGAATCCCGGCGAACCAAAAGTGTTCGGGAAAAAATTAGGGATATATATATATATATATATATATATATATATATATATATATATATATATATATATATATATATATATATATATATATATATATATATATATATATATATATATATATATATATATATATATATATATATATATATATATATATATATATATATATATATATATATATATATATATATATATATATATATATATATATATATATATATATATATATATATATCTGGCAAGTCGAAAACCTGAAAAGGCGGCTTGGGCAAAAAAGGATATCCTTGTGGACTGAAAACCCGAAAGGGCGGTCCAGGCAAAAGTTAGGGATTAAGGCGCACGATTATGTCCCGTTGGATCACCCATCTATTTAAAGCCAGCATAATTACTAACGTCAAGCTCAAATGGTAAAAATCATTTCAATCAACTTCTTCTAACAATGAGGGATGAGATGCTTGTAGACATAGGGGCAATAGCAGAGTTGAAACTCGATGGGATCATTTCCACATATTTGTTTTTCTTGGTACCACTTTTTTCTTTTACGACGACTTCCTCTTACTAGAATTTGTCTCCTTGTATAAAACTGTTTGTTTATAGGCAAACTTACCAAATCAATACAATTAAATTTTGAATTCAAAATTGTTTTTATTTTCTCCATTTTGTTTGTAAAAACGTCTAATGACTATATTGAATGAACATATGCATGTGAATATGATTACTGTTTATAAATATATGCATGAAAACATGATTAGCATTTACTAAAGACTCTAGGAGTCGGGATAACGTTCAAGTTAACCATAAATTTACCACAGAGCAATCTCCTCAGATTTATCTTCACAAGCTAATGCCTGTCAGAGTTTATCTCCTCAGCACAATCTATATGGTTTATTTCCCCAACAGAGTTTATTTCTCCAATATTGCAAATTCCCCGACAAGTTTCTCTTCTCCGACCAGATATCATTTAACGTTGTCCTCCCCAGAAGAGCTAATACTCATATTTGAAACCTGGTCAGACAAAACATTAGAGAATTATCCATCTCTTTTATCCCTAGTTAAGAATCAAATCCTTCAAAGAACGATGAATAACTGATTCTCCTTGAATGCTTCTATCCCTAAGCAGAAGTTTAAAATCCCCAGCGGAATGTCCTCAAACAGAAAGCAGAAATTGTTGGTGTAAGCCCTAGAGGCCAATACTTTTGGTACTTGTATCGAATTATTTATTAATAATAAAAGGCATTTCTTTATTATGTTTGCTTTCCAAAATAATAAAGTCCCTAGAATGGTTTATTGGTTTAATGAAATGTTAAGTGTGACTTAATCATGAGATCCCATTAAACATAAGAAACTATTCTTAAAGTATCCGTAGTCAAGCTTTAATGTGAAGTGGGATAACATTAAAGCATTAAGATTATTATGAAGATAGATTGATGATCACATCTCATGGATCATAGATAAGGAGTTATCAAGTCTTGACATAGGTATGAATATTAGGAGTAATATTTATACTGGATTGACCCGCTATAAGAATACTACATAGAATGTTATGCAAAGTGTCATAAGTTATTCTCATGATGATAATGGTGTATACCACCCTTCGACCTGAAACCACTATGGACCCTAGATGTAGAGTCAAGTACTTTACTGCTGATCAAACGTCATTCGTAACTGGATGACTATAAAGACGGTTGATGGGTACTTCACAAAGCATGCTAAGGGACATGAGTGACCTAGATGGAATTTGCTCATCCTGCATAACAGGATAAATGTCTAAGGGCCCAATATTGAACTGGACAAGGGTGACACAGTGTATGCCTTGTGTTCAATATAGACATGAGGGCAAAAGGGTAATTGTACAACATAAATATTATCACGGAAAAGGTTTGGTCAGATCACATGACATTTTCGTGACTTGGGTAACAGTGATGTGTTGCTAGATACCGCTCATTGTTTATTATATTAAATGTGTGATTTAATATAATTGCCAACATCGCGAAAACCTACAGGGTCACACACATAAGGACAGGTTAATGAGAGATAGAATAAATAAGGAACACTGTAAGGTACGGTGCACTTAAGTGTAATACGGAAAGTGGTAAGGTACCACGTGGATAAGTGATATATGGTACATCATAAGGTATGATGTCCATAAGCTTAATTGGGCTTTTAGCTTATAGCCTTAATTGGGCTTTTAGCTTGTAGCCCACACGAGTGATTCTATAAATAGATCCCTTGTGATGAAGCAATTTCATTTGATGCAATTTCGTTTTTGATTCTCTCTCTCACTCAAGGTTTCCGTTCGTGATCAGCTAGCACTGTGACCGGAAGCGATATGTTCGTGTGGACTGAGTAGAGGCGTTGTTCTTCATCAACGCTCGTGATCATGACATCAAAGGTCTGAATCGCCACAAGAGGTAAATATTTCTATCACTGACCATGCTCATTCGTAAGGATATCTAAAGGAAAATTTTTATATTCCGCTGCGTTTTTTGATCGCAATTTTCCTTCAGAAATCCCCAGTAAAATCATTAAGAACAAAACTGAAAAACTACCATCTTCATCCCCAGCAACAGTCATGGATTTATTTTCCCCATTCAGACATTGTTACACGAAGCTACTGAGACGCTCCAATAACATATTTCATATATACATCATTCATAAAATATCACAACATATGCATACGAAACGCATATAACATTCTCATTTATTTCGAGAGCATCATTACGCAATGCATTACATACATCATAACATTGCATAGAACTAACTTTGTCTTTTCAGGTTAAGTTTTCAAATGACGAATATTATCAGAAATCTAGAAACATATTGTAGACCAATTCCTGAAACAAGACAGGGCGACTATCTACATGACCAGCATTCTCCTTCAGAGACTGAATTCTAAAAAGCATCTCATTCAGGGCTTCATTCTGAAAAGCATTCCCCTTCATAAGTTTATTCTGAAAAGCATCTCCTTCAAGGCTTCATTCTGAAAAGCATCTCCTTCAGGGCTTCGTTCTAAAAAGCATATCCTTCAGGGCTTCGTTATGAAAAGAATTCTCCTTCAAGGCTTCGTTCTGAAAAGCATTCCCATTGAGAAGTTTATTCTGGAAAGCATTCTCCCCCAGAGACCAAATTCTGGCGAGCATCTCCTTTAGAGATTTATTCTGAGAAGCATCTCCTTCAGGGCTTTGTTTTGAAAAGCATTCTCCTTCATAGGTTTATGCTAAAAATCATTCTCCTTCAGGGCTTTGTTCTGAAAAGCATTTTCTTCAGAGGTTTATTCTGAAAAGCATTCCCCTTCAGAGACTGAATTCTGAAAAGCATCTCCTTCAAGGCTCCGCTCTGAAAATTATTTCCCATTAGAGATTTTCTGAAAACATTCTTCGGATACAGACAGGCGTAGACTCACTCTTATACTCCTATCAACAATTACTTTGGATGACATCTGTAAGCCCATCTCAGGTGACACTCTATCACCTCTCCTAATGGCATCTTTAATCCCATTCAAGCAATATAACCAACCAACAGTGTTACTTCGTGCACATGTGAGTGCAAATTTTTGGGCACTTAAGTGTTCAATCCTCTTCCACCTTCAAATTACGAATGGAGGATATGCCAATCTAACTCTTCAGGTTTAAGAAGATTGAACAGGGGCAGCTTTTATACCCCAAAATTTTCCTTCCCATTATTTAATACAAATTGGTTCAAGATATCTTCTCATGCTCCTAAGGTTCTCAAGACTATTCAAGAATGATCATATGAATCTTCCTCCTAAGCATTGACCTATAATTAGGGTTTTGGTTTTCTTAAATAAAATAGGACTTCTAATGCTTTAAGTGGATTTCATAGTTTCCCGTATGCTTCAAAGTGTCATCATGCCAAATTTCAACGCCTTGCAGCACAAGTTGGCCTAGTCAATTGCTCAGATGATTGAAAATCAACTGTATTGGGCAAAAAGTCAACTTTGACCAATTTACAGTCAAACTTCAAGATTTTTGGTCAACATCAAGATTTTGAACTCAAATTCATCATTTTATCAAGGTTGATCATGATTTATCAAGAAAACTCAAGATTTATCAAAAGTTACTAAATTAGGGTTTTCTTTAGGAGAAGTCAACTAAACTTTGACCAAGCATAACGTTCACTTGCTTCATCAAAATGTTTTTGACCAAATCACATTTTGATGGAAAAAACTTTGTCTCTCTAAGCTCAAGGCCAAAAAATGCTTCATTTGAGAGATATGAGCCAAAACATTACAGGTCATTTTAAAAGTCAATAAAAAGATACTTTTTGTCAAAGCAATTTACATCAAGTTAAAATCTTCAAATGAAAAAATGACCAACATGAAGATTGTAGGAGACACCTTGAGCTTTCCAAAAAGTCAAACATCACCTTAATATGACAAAAATTGAGAAAGTTATGAGTTGCACAAGTTGGGAAATTTTGAGAAAATGCATGAAAACTGCAAATTGAGAAAAATTATAATTTTGGGCTATTAGACCTAAGTTTTCAGGTCCTAACATGTTCATAACACACTAGAAAACCTTTAGGCCCATTCATATTTTTTTTGTGATTTTTATTTCTTTTATTATGATTTTATTCAATTTAAATCAAAATAAATCAAAATAAATCAAAATAAATCAAATAAATCAAATAAAATATCCATTAAATCATGAGAGGTGCATGAATCTACTTTTGGATCAAATCTTGAGTAAAAAATCATATATATATATATGAGCTGGCAAAACCGTGTGAAGCTCTTTGAATCAAATCTTGGCCAAAATAGCAAGTTTCATACAATTTTCAAATCAAATATTTTCACCATGAATTGTCAAGATTTGTCTCACTTTTGATGACCTATTCTCCTCTTCTATAAATACCTAACACATTCATACACTAAGGCCACGAGTGACTGCCTTCAAGAGCTGGTCAAAAGTCTCGAAATTTCTCAAGAGCTAGGGCAGATTCAAAACCCGACTTGCAGCCTTGATAAATCAACTTCAAGCATCACATCAACTTCCTGAAGGTCCAAGGAGCCCGTTCCAATCCTTACTCACGCTCAAGCGATCCCAAGACGTTCCAACTAAGTGGCTCCGGCTTGGTAATGTTCTTCAATCTCAAACTTTTTATCCATGCTATATAAATTAATTCTAAGCATATACACATGTTCATAGTGATGACTGGAATTATTTTGAACCATTGTTTGTGAGATTTAGCGCATGTACTGAGTTTTGCCATTGCTAGGGCACAAAGCTCTCAAAACTTCGAAACCCTAGCTATAAGCATTTTTAGGTCAAGCTGACCACACCATTGAACTTGCAGCAGACCATTTAGTCAATTTAGTTTTTTTGTTTTTGTTTTTTGATCAATTCATGCAGGTTTCAAAATTGGAGTAATCGAAGAAGACGACCGGAGTTTGACTCCGGCGGCTCTGACGTTGGTTCACTCTGGTAGGGGCTGGCATGGCACAATGGAGCGTCATGATTTACTCTTTCTTAATAACAGGGCCCCACTTGCGCTAACTTGCTTTTGAATTCAAATTAAAGGCATTATTTATTATATAATAATATGTTTGCAATCCAGTAACAGATAAACAACATGGTTCAGATGGCAAGGGCGAAGTCTGGTAAAGGGAAGGGCGTGGGTTCAAGCCCAGTGCCTGCAACTTTTTTTAACTTATTTTTCAACCCTTTTTTCTATTTTTTATATTTCTTAATTAATTTCCTTTTATTTTAATTAATATTTAATCCAGGAAAATCATAAAAATATATAATTAAATTAAATTTAGGTTTTTAGTAGATTAATTTAATTTTAGACAAACTTTTTTTAATAAATTAGGTTTAGGTTTTATTTTTATTCAATAATTAATTTTTGACATTATTTTTTATTAATTAATTAATCAACATTTTTTTCTTAAATATTAAAAGCAATTAGAATTTAGGTCTTAATTACTATTATCATTCAAATTATTTTCACAATAAATACAAAACATTCAAACTTCTTTTTCTAACGTTATTTTCTTTTGCATTTAAATTCCTAGAAATAATTGTATAGGTCGCACGAGTGTTTTGTTATAAGTAGATTTATTGTCTCACAGTTTTTACTATTGTACTTGACCCAAAGCCTTGTAATAGTAATTAGGGTTTTACTTCTCTGCATCTTTACTTTCTGCACCTATATTATGCTTGCTTGTATATACTTAACTGTTAGTAATAGGCTTGTATGACAAGATCTAAAACAAGACGTTAGAAAACCCTAATTCAAGATAATATAATTGAACTAAATCACCTTTGCACACTTTGTACCTCTAGGGTAACCTCTCTTCATTCCCTTCGGAAATAATGGTCATGTCCCTCAAAAGTAGGGATGCTTTAGCAAAAGACCTTCGAATAAAGATCATAGTCCCTCGATGACCCTTCGAAGTTGCCTACGAAAATGATCTAGTCCCTCCGACACAAATTGCTAAATTATTCCTACATGTTGCCTTCAATGACCTTTCAATGATCCTACGCATGTCCCTTCACATCCAATAGATAGGGCTACATACCAACTAATGGTATGGATAGCACTATCTCTAAAGGAGAAGGAAAGAATAAAAACGACATTTAGTGGGCAGGGAACTCTTAATCGCTTTCTCATAACTCTTTTCTAAAATAAACATTTTTACACATCACTTTCAAACAAATATTTTCAAAACACTTTGTATGCATTCTTGAGGAATGATACAAGAATCATTACAAAGTATGCCTTACATTGGCAATTTCAAAATATTTTCAAATCAAATACACAAAGCAAGTTTTTTTAAATTGAGCTAGCAATTAAGATCCCGTAGATAATTATGGATGAAAATGGTGCTAACACCTTCCCTTTTCATAACTTACCCCCCGAACTCAAAATCTATCAAGGTCTTTCATGTTCTTTTCACCTTTCTTAAATATTGGATAAAAGAAAAGTCAGTGATGACTCTTGCTATCTGCACATTTGGATAAAACCAAAAAAGTCAGTTCTTCCACCGTATTACAGTGGGCCAATATATTCCTTGTCGAAACAAAAGGCATCTCATATTATGACCTAACTGATGTGCCCTACTTGTACCACTATGGACATTATAACAGCATTTGCACCCCCTTCCTTCTTCTTGGTAAACCCATAAGATGGTTTCTTCACACCTCAAGAACATTTACTCTTTGTTAAACAACCCTCTCTTACAGCCTCCTCTAAGCGGGTACCCATTCCTACCATTTCAGTAAAATCATTTGGCACACATGCTACCATCCACTCGTAGTAGAAAGCACCCAGCATTTTCAAGAAAATCTTAGTCATCTCCTTCTCTTCCATGGGAGGAATCACTTGGGCGGATACCTCACACCATCTCTGTGCATACTCTTTGAATGATTCCCCGTCTTTATGAACCATGGCCCTGAGTTGATCACGGTCAGGTGCCATGTCCATGTTGTACTTGTATTGTTTGATGAATGCTTCTCCCAAATCATTAAAAGTATGGATATTTGCGCTGTCCAAACTCATATATCACTTCAACGCAGCACCGGTCAAACTATCCTGAAAAAAGTGAATCAGCAGACGCTGATCATCATTATGGGTAGACATTCTCCTCACGTACATCACCAGATGAGAATGAGGGCAAGTGTTGCCCTTGTACTTCTCAAACTCCAGGACCTTAAACTTAGCAAGTATCTTAACATTCGGGACCAAGCATAGCTCATTCATATTCTTCCCAAATAGCTCTTTTCCCCCGAGGGCCTTCATCTCTCTTTGCATCTTGTCAAACTGCTCTTTAAAATCATCCATTCTATCATAAAGACCCAATTCTTCACTCGGTGGAGGGAAAGGACGACACACATCATCATTAACAAATGGAACCATATTCATCGACGGAGGCGCAGCAAGGCAGCATGCACCACATGAGGTGCCGGAGTAACAATAGTCTGAACAATCGGAGTATCTTGAGGACCAAGATTGAAACCTTCGGGTGTAAAATTCTCTGGCATTCCCCATGGATAACCTTGAGGCATGCGATTTTGAACAGTAGCTAGAGTAGCAGATACGGGAATAGTCGGAGCTTTAGTAGTTGCCCTTGTTGGTTGAGGTTGAACACTCGGTGGCTGATTCTGAGCAGCCACCAGAGCTTCCATCAGATTGTCCATGTCGGCTTTCAAAGCAAAAACCTCCTCGTGCAGCTCGCGATTCTCTTGTTTTAAGTTGTCCATCTTCTTTCTGAGATTAGCCCGAGTGTTGTAGTGGTGAGTCAGCTTGCTGAACAAAGTAAAGAAGCTTGGTAAGACACCTGGATATGCATAACAAATGCAAGAAATATGTGCAATATGATGCATGATATTTAATGCACATGATTTTATTTTATTTAATATTTCAAGGGATTTAAAATTTATGGACATATTGCAAATATCAAAGTAATAACGCATTTGAAATACTGAAAAATTTTATTATAACAATTCCAAAATGGATTACAATTTTCAATGATCCCAAGTGCAAGATGAAATAAAAATCTAAAACCCTGAGAAGTAAAACTGATGGAGATCACTCTATACGCTGGCGCTTCCCTGTGAGCCTGGAAATCTGAGCCTTCAACCTCTGATTTTCTTCTGCATGTCTAATGGCAACCTCCTTCCATTAACCTGGATCAGGAAGTGAATGATCAACATATGATTGAGGCTTAGGAGAAAATAAATCTCCTTTCCTCTCCATAGTCTCTATCGCTCGACTCTTAAGGATCTCAATCAAGTCGTCTTTCTCCTTCAAGTCTGCTCTACAGGAAATCTCTAAAGTTTGGAACTTGTTCTTCCAAGCGTCCTTTTTCTTGTTGCATCCTAACCAAAGCAAGTTGTAACTCTTCTAGATCATCTAATAAGGGAGGAGTGGTCTTCACAAATAGATCAGGCATAGGTGTTTCCCGGGAATACGACATCTTCAACTGAATAGCTTTGGTTCGGACCCACTAAAGATATGGCTCCAAAGAAACAGCACCCCTAGGTCCCAAATCCTTCCTACTCTTCTTATAAATGTGACACCAGGCCTTCTCAATCTGGTCCCTAGCTTCCCTAGGTCTTCTCCATCCTTCAGAAAGAAACTACTCAAATGAATACTATTTGGTTTATCCCTCATCGGATAACCAAGCTGTCGTCGTGCAAGAACATGGTTATAGTTAATTCTTCCCTTTGTACCAAGAAGAGGTACATTAGGGAAACTACCACAACTGTCAATAATCTCTATATCCTGGTAAGCTCGATGATACCAATCAATATCCGAATGAGTAAGTGCCATGATCTTAGGAGCCCAACGGGGTTCCTTCTTGACATCCCAAAAAGCATCAGACTAAGGCATATGAGAGATAAACCACCGGTACAACAGGGGCGTGCAACAGAGAATCATCCCCCCATGATAAGAATTCTGAAGATGAATAGATTAATAAGCATCACCCAACAAGGTAGGAACTGGGTTTCCAATCATTAAGATCCTGATAGCATTAATGTCAACAAACTTGTCCATATTAGGAAATAAGAACAACCCGTAAGCAAGTAGAGCAAAGATGGCCTCAAAAGCAACTGTACTCTTCATCCTAGCAAAGTAACGAGCTTTCTCAAATAAGAACTGAGCTGGTAATCCTTTAATCCCTCCTTTAGTAGTCATATGGGCTTCCACCTCAAACTTCCCCAGATGAATCAAAGCAGCAATCTCATGTGGTTTTGGCTCACCCTCCAAACCAGTAAAAGGAACACGATTGGTAACAGGTAAATCTAACAGATCAGAATACTCCTCCAGTGTAGGCATTAACTGATAGTCAGGAAAAGTAAAGCAATTATACATCGAATCATAGAACTCGACCAAGGTCGAGAGAATACCCTCCTTCATCTTCAGCTTCATGAGAGGAATAATGGATCCATACTTCTACCGAAAGTCTGCAGAGCACTCGATCTCGGGAATTAGATTGATCAACTCATCTATCTTGGGATCCTTGAAACTGTACTTCCCGGTCTTTCTCTTTCCAGAATCCATGGTTAAAATGTACCTGAGATATTCACAAATGGTCAATTTTTAAATCCCTTGAAATAAGATTTCTCCAAAAGATGCTTATGAGTGCATGGATGCATGATGCAGCAATCACACACAAGATCGCACATATAGGTTTCATAGGTTCAATGTCATGAGCATGAGGTCGAAGGTACTACCCATAAGGTATTGGTCTAAAAGTTATCACCTGTCGAACAAGGTTCTAGAGGTTCCCAGAGTCTACATCCTTCCTTCGAATATTATCAACTTCCCGATTAACTTGGTAATTAATAATATTCTCAAGAAAAACTCGTTCGAGCATAGTATCGCGTGACAATTATTTCCGGATTACTCTGTTATAGCTTCCGCACTACACCTAAAAGCCCAAGATGGGTTAGGTATTCTACGGTCCTCAGTTTCAGCAGGCTCCCAGGTCGAAAGCAGTACGTCTTCCCGATTACTCAGTAAATGATACTACAGTCAAAGGGGCCTCCACTGAGTGGGGGATCTCATGCCTCCTTTTTTGGGATTACTCCTGCAAAGGTAACATGACTATACCTCCCGTCCTATCTTAAAGTTTGTCCAAGTCCGGGTATAGGACTTATGAGTAATCACCAAGCACCCTGAAAACCAGGAAAATCCAGACAAACATATAAACAACATATAACACAAAAATAATAATAACACATATACAGATATAAAAAAAGATAGGCTCAACCCACTTAGGGATGGACCAACAAAAGGTCAATCTTTCCCCAGTGAAGTCTCCATTTTTCTATAGCGATAGAAATGTTCAAGACTAAGCCATTGGATTGACTAGACTTATACAAATCAAAATCAAAATCTCCACCGCGCTTTATTGTTTCCAAAGGAATGGGAAAAGAGTGAATAACCTAAAAAGAGGGGGAAAGATTCTAGGTAAGGGGGTTGGTTATGCAAAGGGAAGGTATTAGCACCCTAAACATCTATGGTACTCCGTAGGAACCTCTTTGTAAAATCTGTATATTTTGGCTATGAAACATGTTGTATAAAATAGATGGTGGAGGTGGGAAAAGAAACATATTTTTTACGATTTTTGCACCCGCCGCGGTTGCGAACCTTTAGTGCCTACGTACCACCTTTCCGTGCAATAGGGGACCAGGGTACACATAGTTCCTCTTTTAAAATTTTTAAAATACAAACGTGTTGGTCAATTTTGTGAGATAAAACATCATCGTCATTGTCTGTGTGGAAAACATACCTACTACCCACAATCATGAGAAAGGAGAATTTAAATCATCTCAAAGTGGAGGATATGGCTTGGATTTTTAAAATCAACAATGCCTCACTCAACACCCAAGTGGAAAATATCTCTCTTTAATACATATTCTAGAAGTATAGTTGTTTTCATCACTACAAGGATTGACAAGAGTTCAATATTTTAAGAAAAGTTTAAAGATAAAAGCCAAAGTGGCAAGATGGTTTGAAATGAGATTGATTGACTTTTAGTCTTCTCACAAAAATGTCAAAGTATTGTTAAGTTTATTGGAGTTTATTTATGAAAATGTTTGAAAATGCATGGACCTAAGTCCAAGTTTATTATAAAAGTAATTCAAGTTTAAAACAAGAAGAGTTTTCAAAAAGGGGGGAGAAGATTTTTGAAATTAAAGAAGATGGGAGGAGAAGAAGAGACTATCCTAAAGCATAAGGTAAAAGATAGGGATAAGAATCATCTAACCAACAAGAAGCCAAAAATTGAAATTATGGGTAAAGATAGAATTATCATTCTTTGGATTGAATCTAAGCAAGCAAAGATACTAGACCTCTTGAGAGAACTAAACTTCAAGTGTATTAAGTCTTCACAAAAAATGGGCAGAGTGACGGCTGTATACGGGTGAATTCCATATTACAAACCAAGGGTGTAATCACAATAACCTGCACACAAAACAAACAAACAACTCAATATCTTGAGGTAAACCTCAAGAACTCCAAACAAAATATCAATTAAGGTCACAAGGTCTCCAACATAGGCCAAGGTTTCTATTCCTAAGTCCAAGAAGTCCAATACTCCATAATGCCAAGGATAGGAACCAAATAGTCCAAGTATCATTAATGCTTTTTAGAGTTTATGTTGATTATTAGGTGTCTTTAAAAGAAAAGAAAAGCTCAAGTGAGCAAAATATAAAAATGACAAGAATATAAAGGGGCTCAAGTGAGCAAAGATGAAAAATAGCATGAAATGTAAATGCTAAAAGTAAATGGTGCATAAAGTAAAGAACATAAAATAAAAACACAAAATAAAATCAATTATTAGTGATTAGTGGTTAGTTGGATGATCATCTTGAAACTTGCATTTGGAACTCATTAGAGGATTGGTAGAACCAAATCCTCCACAGAATAAGTTACATTTGCTTTTTGTCAAGTATATCATCCATTTGGAATCCTTATGAGTATCATTTAATGATCAACAATGTTTAAGTGATTCGCGTTGACCAAAGGTGTTGTAGATCCATTAGAGGATTGGTAGAAACAAAGCCTCCACACAATGAATCACAAGGTTATTGGATCAAAGAGATCAAATTAACATACTTGGGCATGCAAACATAAGTTTGGGCCACGAATGATCATTTATTCGAATCGGGACAAAATTTAGCGCTATGTTAAGCAATCGTAAGTGGACTTATATAGAAGTCGCACCTATTTTGAGGCCGGTCAATAGCAATCTATGCACCATTTGTTTTGAGACATGATATAGAGATCATGCTCCAACAACATTTAGTGCAATAAGAAGAGAATGAGATGAAGAGGGGTGGGAGAGAATATACAAACCACTTTTGGATTTAATTTAATCAAACTATTATTAAAATCATTCATCCATTTTTTTGTGGAGCTAGACTCAATACCATGGATCCAATGATGTTAATAAAGTTCATGCTCAAAAATTTTAACCCAAGATCAGCCAGAAAATAATCACAAAATAATATTACATTTTAATACATACAAAAAGGTTTAAAAATAATGTTTAAAAATAGAAATAAAAGAGAAAAAAATGTCAACTATGTTCAAATTAATCAGGAAATAAAAAGTAAGACCATAGAAAAATCAGAAATGAACTAAAACAATTTTATAAATTTTTTGGTAATTTTTTAAAGTTAGAAACTATTTTAAAATTTAAAGAAATGGGTCAAATAAACCAAAAAATGATAAAAAAATAGCAAAGTCAGAAATAAAAATAAAATAAGGTCACCAATATTTGTCACAATATCATTGGATCATTCCATAATTTTTTCAGAATTTAAAAATACATAAAAGTATTTTTAAACATTTAAAACAATTCCAATAAAGTGTAAATTTATAAAAAATATCAAAACACAAAATTAAATTGTGAAAAAATAAAAATCAGAAAGAGAATAATCAAAAATATTTTTCATAACTTTTTCAGACTTTTTGGACTAAAAATGAATTTTCTATGATTTTTTGAAGTTTAAAACAATTAAATATAAAAAATCAGAAAAGAAAATAAAATTAAAAATATGTGGACCATTGAATGAGAGTCAAAACGCGTTAGTAATCAAATCCAAGGGATCTGGTGCGCTGTGCGTATCATGGTCATTAGTGAATAAAGCATTGAATCAGAAATAAAATAAGAATTCAAAAATAACAAGTGGCGTGCCATCATTGGTTGGAAGATGACACGTTGGTCATCTTCAACCTCCATCCAATGTGAATGCAGGTCTCTCAAACTGTAAAATCAGAAGCTCAGACCTATGTCATTCGCTTCGTCTCTTCAAGACGAAGACAACCACACCCTCGCGCCAAATTTATATAAACTGTAGCTAAAGCAATTTGGAAAGAAAGTTTTGAAAAGGGATTTGAAATTTCATGGTCAAAACGTGTTTCCAGTAAGAAGTAAGTTTTGTGACTAGAACCAGGGCAATCAGATCATCACAATGATATCAAAGTTTTGAAGAATTGATGAAGGAATCTACCTATTGAAATTGAGTTGCAGAGCTCTGAAACTAGACTTCTATGGAGCAATATAGGGCACGATTCTTGAATGTAATTATATGGTTAGCTTCAGGGAAGATCAAGGAGGGTGAATTGATGAAAAAATTGGATTGAAAAAGGCTTGAGAGTGGATTTCGAAGTTTCTGAATTTTGAGTTAGGGAACAAGTTTGGCAGGGTGATTCTGGCTATCCAAGCTTGAGAAAATGAATGGGATAGTTCATGTATTTATAGGAGAAACAAATGGGATCAAAAGGAAGAGTGAATGATGCATTTTGGAGGGAATTCTTGCAAACCTGATGCACGAGTGAAGTGTGATCCAATTTTCACCAAAACTCATCCAATCCTTGCGTTTTGAGGTGCTAAACACTTCTGGCAAGTTTGTTAATCAAGTTTAAATAAAAAATGTGTGTAAATCTTGTGATTAGAAGCCAAAACAAAGATTTCAAACTTCTGACTTGGTGAAAAATTCAGTTTCAAAGTGCCAACTTCTTACCAATGGCACTTTCAACTCAAGGGGTCTTAGGGCATGATTCCTGATGTTTCAGAAAGATGAGGTTACAAGCTTTGCAATGGAAAAAGAATAGGATCAAATGGATGCATGAGCTGAAAGTTGTGTTTAGTCAAAGTTGGAGAAAAAATGTTGACTTTCCATACTTAGAAATATTTCAAATTCTTCTTCAAAAATGACCTATAATGTCTTGCATCCAAACATAGTCTTCTACTTGGAATTTGATCTTGACCAAAAAAGATGGCATGAAGTAGATCTCTTGAATGACATTTTGGAACTTGAAACATTCAAAATCTCAAAAAATTGAGAGAGTTATGAATTGTTAAAGTGGGGAAAAAATCATGAAATGACCTATCATCTTTTGTATCCTTAAGGCAACTTCCATCCATTTTCTCACTTTGCACATAAAAGAAGGCATAAAGTTTACATCTTCAATATCATTATGGAAAAATAATTGGCCCAAGTTGATAAAAATTGACCAAGTTATGATCATTTGAAGTCACACATGGAAAAATTGGGGGTTCATCTAAAGGACTTGTAATCTTTCTTCATCATCAAGTTTATTCCACATAAAAACTCCTTGGAACTTTTGAAGTGATTTGTTGATATCCCTTTGAAGAGAAGGATGTCTTTGGAATCACTCAAAAATACTAAAAGATGATCAAGATATACTCCTTTGAAGTTCAAAACCCTATCTCCTAGATTAAGGAACATGCTTTGAGGAATTTTGAACAAACTTCTTGTACCAAAACAAATTCTTTGTAAATATAAGTTGTTGAGGATGATAATAAGAACTCATAGAAACCACAACCACTTCCATATATTGATAATTGATAGAAATATGCACTTGTGACCAATGGGAACAAGACCTTGTCCAACCATGACTATTTTTCAATCAACCCCTTGTACTTTTTGGATCAAATCTTGATAATTTGGAAATGTAGTGAACCAAAATAACCTTACCATGCCATCCCTTACAAAACAACTCCCATGGTGAGGTTTGAACTTCTCAAGCTTCATTGACTAGGTCATGGAAATAAACTCATGAACCCATGGATCAATTTGCCAAGCCCCGTTGCCTTTATCTGCATTGTTGACAATTAAGACAAACCAACATTGCATTTTATTAATTAAAAGGAAAGTAAAACAAAACATGAATGATTACACAAGAAATACAAGTCAAGGTGCTTGGTGATTTCTCAAAGAGCAAAGCTAAAGATAGGGAGGAGAACCAAAAGCCCTAATGTGATCTTGTTGTGATTGAATCAATATGGTATCGTGAAGGGATATTAGGGGCAAAAATTGGGGTACAACAAGATGGTTCTTTTCCTTAGATTTTACGTTATTGCTTTAGGATAGTCCGTTCATCTCCTCCCATCTTCTTAAATTTCAAAAATCTTCTCCCTCCTTTTGAAAACTCTTCTTGTTTTTAAACTTGAACCGCTTTCATAATAAACTTGGACTTAGGTCCATGCATTTTCAAAAATATTTTCTTAATCAAACTTTAAACAACTTAATAATACTTTGACATTTTTGTGAGAAGACTAAAGGTCAATCAATCTCATTCAAACCATTTTTTCCACTTTGGATTTTTACCTTAAACTTTTCTCAAAAGATTAGACTCTTGTCAATCCTTGTGGTGATGCGAGATACTATACTTCTATGATATGTAGTGAAGTGAGATATTTTCCACTTGGGTGTTGAGAGAGGCTTTGTTGATTTTAAAATCCAAGCTATATCTTCCACTTTGAGATGACACAAATTCTCCTTTCTCATAATCGTGGGTAGTAAGTATGTTCTTCCATTCGGATACAATGATGATGTCTCGTCTCTTAAAATTAACCAACACATTTGTGTTTTTTTAATTTTAAAGGTGAACTACGAGTACCTTGATCCTCTATTGCATGGAAGGTGGTACATAGACACTAAAGGTTCGCAACCGCGGAAGGTGCAAAAATTGTAAAAAAAAAAAGTATACTTCTTTTCTCATCTCCACCATCTCTTTTTGTATACAACACTTATAGCCAAAATACACAAATTTTCAAAGAGGTTCCTGTGGAGTACCGTAGATGTTTAAGGTGCTAATACCTTCCCTTTCCATAACCAACCCCCGAACTTAGATTTCTCTCCCCTCTCTTTTTGGGTTATTTTCTCTTTTCCCATTTCTTTGGAAATAATAAAGCACGGTGGCGATTTTTATTTGATCTGTGCGAGTCAAGTCAATCCAATGGCTTAGTCTCAACATTTCTACCACTACACGTGGAAAAAAGGCAACTTAAAGCTTTCCTAAGGGAGAATGCTGATATGTTTGCCTCTCAAGTCTGAGGCGAATATCAGATAAAAAAATGATCAACTCGCTGAATATTAGGCTCTGGTCTAGGAGAGGAAAAATAAATTTAAATCTATGGACGTACAACATGTTCCCCGCGAGCATAACGCTTGTGCAGATGTCTTATCTAAGTTGGCAAACAGGAAGAGAAAAAGGAGGGAATAAGTCGGTGATACATGAAATACTTCCTCGATCGATCACCTAAAATTTGTGCTTAACCTTAGAAGTGTTCGCCATCAGGGAAAATGATTGCTGGATGACCCCCGTACACGATTACCTCACTAAGGGAAAACTCCCCGACGACCCGAAAGAAGCGGCCGTTGTCAGGCAGAGAGCTTGCTCGTATGTTTTAGTCGAGGGAAAATTTTATAGGAGGGGGTTTTCCATTCCACTTCTCAAATGCATCGACCGAAGCGGGGCAGAGTGTGTCTTGCTCGAAATCCACGAGGGCATCGGCGGCCAACATCTAGGTGGGAGATCCCTCACGAGGAAAGCTTTACGAGAAGGATATTATTGGCCTGCCATGCAACACGACTCAAAAGAACACATGAAAAAATGTGATAAATGCCAACGGCACGGAGACATGCATTTAACTCCACCTAACAAGCTTAAATCCCTCTCCTCTCCCTGGCCCTTTTCCTGGTGGGGATTGGATCTCCTCGGTCCATTCATGGTCGGAACCAATCAAAATGAATATCTAATTGTAGCGGTCGACTGCTTCACCAAATGGATAGAAGCCAAAGATTTGGCCAAAATCACCGCCCAAAACGTCCCTCACTTCTATAAAAGAAATATCCTCGCTCAACTTGGCATCCCACAAGCGATAGTCACCGACAACATGACTCATTTCACAAACCACGCCTTTCAGGAGTTCCTCACCAAACTGGGCACCACCCAACACTTTGCCTCTATCGAGCATCCCCAGACAAATGGCCAAGCCAAATCTACAAACAGAGTAATGCTCAGGGGCCTCAAGTGAAGATTGGATGAGACCAAGAAAAGATGGGTCGAGGATTTACACAGTGTGCTATAGGGATACTGAACGACTGCACATTCGTCAATCGGGGAGACTCCTTTCGGACTAGCTTACAGGACGAAGGTCTTCATTCACGTAGATATCGAGGAACCTTCCAGGCAAACTGAGGCACCTCCTGATGAGGAGATGAACGGTGCTGCCCTCCGAGAAGAACTGGATCTGGTGGAAGAAATCAGAACAAGAGCGGCCCTATGAGAGGCCACGCTCAAACAAAAAATAGCCATACGCTACGACGCCAAGGTCATACGATGAGAGTTCAAGGTCGGCAACCTTGTCTTAAAGAGAAATCGCAAACAATCTTGCAAGGGCAAGCTCGCAGTGAACTGGGAAGGTCCTTATCGCGTCTACACAAAAACAAGGACTGAAGCGTATTACTTGGAAAACTTACAAGGGGAACAACTCGTTTGATCATGGAACACTGAAAAGTTAAAACAATATTACAATTAAAGACACTGAGTAGTTGGCGAGTTTGGTTGACAAGACAAACTCACCCACGCCCGACCACGCGTGCATGCCTAGGCCCAAGCATAGCACCCAAAATATTCAGAAGGGCGAATCTCCACTCTTATAACGAGCACACCTTCATCCCGACATGGATAACTCAATCAAGCTCCATAGTCCTTGTGCCACGATAATAGAACGTCCGACTCGCGATGGGAGGTTCACGTCTCCGAACCCAGGTCCCTCGAAATGAGACCTGGGTTCTGGACCATGCCCGGTATTCACCCTGGCCATTTGATCAGTTTCCCCATACTGACGAACATACCAAACGAGCAAATCCCCGCTATAAACTCTTAGAAAATAAAAAACGTCTTAAACAGGCTAGTTTGTCAACAAACATGTAAACAACACAAGTTAAATATTCAAAGCAAACGGCCATTGGCCGGAAATAAAACAAAACGACCACTTGGGCCACTAATGTACGAATATTACAACAAAGAGGATTTTAACGTCCCATCCAAAAAGAATAAATTTGTGGCCAGAGACCACACTTGTTCAAAAATTACATAAACGGGCAAAAGCCCGGAGAAACAAGAATACAACAAATACGGCACGCAAGCCAGAATAAACAACAAACAACCATCCTCCGGCTTCCTCTTCGGTGGCGGGAGACAGTTGGGCAAGACCCCCGGTCGGCTGAGCGACAAACTCCTTGAGATAATCAGGGACCAGAATCTTACGGGCATCCACGTAATAATTGACCCTAATTCCTGAGGTGTTGAGCTCAATATCGGGGTTCAACATGCGCAACTGCTTTAGAATGTTTTTAAAGCTCCCATCGGAAGCAGCCTGAGCATCATCCACAGCCAACTGAAAACGAGCAACAAGCTCGGCCCGAGTCTTTAGATCTTTGGTGTCCTCCGGCTCGTCCTCGGCGAGCATAGTCTCAACAGTCAGGGCCGCCACCTTTTCCTCAAGGTCCTTTTTCTCGAGCAAGAGGATCCTGCGTTCCTTAGAGATTCTCCCCGATTCTTCGTCAAACAGTTTCTAGGCTTTTTCTTCCTTGACTCGGCGGGCCTTCTCGCTCGCAGCCAGCTTGGCCCAAAGATTCTTCAGCTCAACCTCCTGAGAGAAACTTCCCTCGGTATAGGCGACCGCTATTTCTAGGATCTGCATCAAACCGCCGACATCTTGCGCCAGCATCACCCTCTTCCCCGGGCGGCCCATTCCCTCAAGATAAAGGGACTCGGCCCAGGGAAGACGGAGGGCTGCACCCTCAAAGAAAGATTTCTCCAGCCAGAAGGGGGCAAGTCGTACATTCCCTTCCCCTTGTCTCCATTCAGTTCGACACTCCCCTTGGGATGCCGACTCTTCGCTTTAGAGGAAACGGTGGCAGGGGAAAGAGCAACTGTAGCTTGAGCCAATGATGAGTTGCCCGACCCCGAGGCAGGAGGCCCTGAGCCAGTCTGTAAATCCTTTTGAGCCATCATCGCTCTAGCAGCAAGAGTCTTGGCCAAACACTCTTGAGCGGAATTCATGTTATCTGTAAAACAAACGAAAAGAAACATAGTTAGTAAACGATGATTCAAATAAATGACGTTCACACATTACTGTTTAAACTACATATATACCCAAGTATTTAACGGGGTCCTCGCTCCCAAGGAGCTCTTTTACGACTATGAGGCCTGGCTCGTATACGGGCTCCCCATTCTTGTCAATCACTGGCCCGCCTCCCCTAACGACCCGTTGGACACGAGGGATCCGAGCCATAAACACAGTCAAGACAGCGAAACTCTCCAGGTCCTCGGATCTGAGCTCTCCCTCCAGACATATGAGCCAAATTCACTATCAAAATGTTTCCCCGTCCACTGGAATGGGAACTTGTAAATCAGTTTTACAACGGGGTCCCCTAGATCGTTCATACGGGGAGTACCATCCTCGTTATGCATCGACACGATTCTGAAGACGTCAACATCGCCTTGCTCGAAGAAGGCTGCAACAATATGTACTTGTCTTTAAAATGGAGGATGGACTCCAGGTAAGCTTTGAACAGCTTCTCGTTGCCTTGCTTCAGGGAGACCCATCCCCATTTTCTATCGACCTTGCTCATCTGAAGGTGGAAGCAGTAGAAGAACAAGGGAATGATGGCCCTTATCTTCAAGTAGTCACAAACTATTTCGAACGCTCGCATGAACGTGATGTTGTTCAGATGCAGTTGGGAAGGAGCCACGCGCAAGTGCCTGAATACGACCACCTCAAAATCAGAGAAGGGGAGGCGAAGACCCATCTCACGAAAAACGATGTCATACATATGAATCCGCCTCCTATCATATTTTGAACAAATTCTTCTCTCTTTCCCGGGGATGTATAACGACCATTCTCCTTGGTTCCCCTCCTCGTGAGTATACACGTCTGTAAAAACATCCCCCCGATTCTCAAAGAAATACGAAGGCCAGTCCCAGGGATCGTTCACGACCCGAGCCCGTGGATCCTCCTCGTCCCCGGGGGGAAACAAGCAATCTTGATCGGCGGAGGTCATCTCCATATTGCCTCCCTCTGTCTGCTGCTCCGACTGATTATGCGCATCCCCGAAAATCTCCAGGATGCTTGATGAGCTACTCGTCTCGTCTGAGAAACTTCTTGAAGATTGTGAAGACTCGCTCGAGAGATCGACCCAGGTGTTATCAGCCATAGTACCTGAAAAGCAGAGGGTAAAGATGAGTTTGACATCAATGTCAGAACCATCCTTCCACCGCTAATCAAGCGAAAGGCACTGTGAAACGAGGATCATATCCTCGACCAGAACCCTCACTAAGGCACATAAAACAGGCAGAAATTACACAAAAAGCCCTAAGCCCTAAGGTACCATCTAAAACATATCATGTAATGCCTGGGGAGATTCCACGACGGCTCCGGCGATTCTAAACTACAGAACTGCCGCCTACCACCAACACTCCCCAACGGCCTCCTTACAAGCGAAATGATAAACCCTAGTCGCATGCATTTCTAGAAAATAAACGGTGAAAATATGAACTACTAAAAGCGAACAACGATGGAAAACTGAAAACTTACCAGTTAGTAGAAGAAGAGAGGCTGGAAGTGGCAGTTGCGAGTGATAAAACTAAAAGAACGAAGGTGGTCCATGGTCAAGCTATTACGAGCAGTTGAGAGAGAAGATGAAAAACAATAAACACCCTGCTTCTCTCGTATTTATAGCTAAAGTCGTTCATGCGTGTGAGACATGCGCCTGGGAAACCCTAGGGTCGTCATCATTACACCCTAGCCCCTAGGTCATCATTGCACCGCTTCGCTGACATACTTCCCAAAACACGCTACCTCTCTAAATTCCAGGGTCCTAACGACCAACTCCGCATCTCCTCACAAGAAAGGTGTGACGGGCAACCCTCATTTCCCCGTAAGACGCGCTATGTTCCACGAGCATGTGTTAAAGTCATCACTCCTGTACTCAGAAGCAACGACTTGGGGGGCTACTATTATGGACTGGCCCGACAGCTTGAATGAGCCTAGTCTAAACCTTTCCTTTGGTACGGCCCGCACGTCCATGACCTGAACTGCCATCTATCTATCGGGCAATATCGATCATTTGCCCTCTCAAGCCAGCACTGGCCTAGGATGATCGACGAGCATCCTCTCATCCTGTCCGACATCAACGTCGTGCAGGCCACCAGGAACCGATCAGAGAGATGCCCGTAACTGACTCCCTCCTCGAAACCAATGACCAGTTACGGGCACATATGCCCGGTTTGACCAAGTCTTGGCAGTTACATGATTTTAGGGACCCACATATCCAGGCGTGAAATCAGGAACCAATGGTCATGCGCCATGAGCATTATATAAATCCTCACACCTGTGAGGGCTAGATATCAAATATTTACTATTCACCACCAATACCTTAACATTTTACTTGTATCTCCTTGTTCCCACTCTTACTTGATCGTCAGAGTGCCTTGCAGGTACAATCCCATTTTTCTCTCATCGACATCACAATCCGACTACAGATCATCTTCCAGCCACTTCACAGATTCTGATCAACTAGTAAGATCAAATATGTTATCTAATTCTTATTAATACGTTGTAGGTTTAAAATGTAAATGGAGTGTTCAATACAATTATTTCATTCAATGACAAAAAAAAGTTAATCAAAACATTAATAATTAATTAAGTTTGACATATCTTTAAATAAGTCAGTTAAGGATGTGTTTGAATTGGCGGTGGACAGAATTGATTATGACATAATTGAGTTTGATAAAATTGATTTTATCAGAATTAAATTTATCATAATTGATTTATGTTTGGATACATTTATGTAAAAGTGAGTTGAATAATAAATTTCAGTATAAAAATCATCCAAAATTAATTCTGGAGGCAAAAACTACAAATTATAACTTCAAGTAAAATCAATTCTAAAGATAAAATTAATTCTACTTTTGTCTAACCAAACATCTTAAAATCATTCCAAATCAATTATACACTTCTAGAATACTTTTGACCATTTTAAAAGGCAAACCAATCATACACTAAATCGGTTATACCAAAACATTTAATTAATTAAGTTTGACCTATCTTTAAATAAGTCAATTAAATTGGTTATACCAAAACATTCTTTAGTTTGATTCAAGCCTTTATTTTGTACTCCCTTGAGATTGGTCTTTCCCTTGTGGATTTACATAGTTCCAAAGTAGGGACTTCCATTCATATCATTTACCATGACCTCAGTAAAAATTGGAAGAATTCATTAATTATTTCATGAATATATCCTCAATAAATAAATACTTAAGATTAAGACATTTTAAAATATGACATGAGATGGAGAGACATTCAGCTGGTCCCACCAAGATTGCAACCTTGTCTAAATGGACCCCGGCACCCTATTTATTACAGCAACACGTGAAAAAGCAGTAAAAACATCGTATCCTATGTAACGGTTACATTTGTAACCAATAAAAAACAAATCAACAACTATTAGGTGAAAACCCAATCACAGACTTAACAAGATCAAAACTCACACGTGTCCCTTGCTGCTGAATATTCCCAATAATCGACAACGACCCCATCGTTGGAGCAAACGCAAAACAAAACGTCCCCACCGAATCAACCGGTACCAGGTAATTCTTCGCCGGTAACACCAAAACCTTCCCTTCCCCAAAATGAAACGCCACCGTCGGAACCTCCACACTCGACCTCAACGACAAATCATAACAAGTATCAAACAACGACACGTCGTTCGCCGCCGGTAAATCCCTCGTCCCCCTCAAAAACGCGTCGCGTACAACATCATAAACATCGCTCCGCAACCGTGTCACCGCCGTGCCGGAGTCAACTATAACCCCTCCACCCTCCGTAGTATCCACCATAAAACTACTTTCCGGAATCGGAAGTAACTCCCCGCCGACGCTTATTCCGACGAGTCCCACAAAGTAGAAAGTGTTCATCTCAGGATTACGCTTTAGCGGAGCTGTAACGGCGTTACGAGATAACGGAGAATCAAACTCTAGCGTTGAGACTAAATCAGAGTCACGATCAACGAGACAATATGAAAACGAAGTTGAATTAAGCTGAGCCGGAAAAGAAAGTGGGCCGCCGCCTAAGCCGAGTAAACCGGCTGCACCGACGAATAAGCCTTCGTTGTTATGACCGCAGCCGATGGCGATATTGTTCACGGAAGTCGCGCCGATTGTAACCGTTTCTGTGACAAAGTCGCCGACGGTGTATGAGCCGTCGCCGTAGGAGACTTCATAGAGACATTGACCGTTGTGACATTGAGATTGGTCGAGCCATTTGCATTGATTGGCTTGACAAGTGATTGGCGTGTAAGAAGCCGATGAAGATGGTTCAAAAATAGGGTCGGCTTGACGGTAGCAGTCGGCGCAGGGTGCGCATTGCACCCAGCTTATGTCGCTGCCTGTGTCGAGAACTACGTAGGCTTGACTCGGTGGCTCACCGATTCCGATTCTGGAGAAATACTCGCCGCTTCCTTGACTCGTTCCGGAGATGATGGGTCCGGAGAGCTTCTGTGGGTTGAAATTTGGATCTAGCTGAGTTAGTATGGAGTTGACTCGGGCTGAGTCGCGGGTGAGTCTGGATAATGTTAGAGATTTGTAGTTAGAATGTGAAAGTTTATGAATGGAAGCTCGTGAATGAAGTTGCATAGAAAAAGGTGATGATGAAGAAAAAGAAGAACCGTTTTGTTGTTGTTTAAGGTTTGGGTTAAAATTAAGAACTTGATATGTTTTTTGAATGGAAGAAACAACATCAAGTAATGTTGTTTTGGCATTGTGTGGTGTGTTTCTAGAATGTGCTAATGACAATAGGAAGATGAAGAGGATGAAGTTGAACAAAGAATGACCCATTGAATTGAAGTGAGGAAGAAAGTGAAATGAGTGTGTTTGGATGAATATGAGCATTGAGAGGAGTTCGTTTTTATATGTTAAGGAAAGTATTCATGAGAAGCTCAATGGAGAAGATAATAGTGATAGTTAAAACAAAGGGAAAAAGAGTGAGGTTTTGGATTAGGAGAGAGATGTAGTTTGGATATGTGAAGCTTGATGATTGGTATAGTTTATTAGCATATTATGTTAGAACTCTTTTCATTCTTGCTTTTCTTGGGTGTCATAGCCTTTGCATTTTGTTGTTGATAATAATTCTTATTTTATTGATTTCTTTATAATTAAGTATTCAATGTCACAAGATTCTTTCTCACATTTTGCATAATCATTTTGTTTCTCTTTTTATCTGGCTTGGAGACTAGTTTATTTGTATTGGGAAAACTAAAAGGAGCTTGTGATAATAACTCCACCTTTTTTGTGCTGTGTTTGTTAGGATAGTCTACTAGTAGTGTTGTTTAAGACTCGAGTCAACGATTAGTTTGTAATAAAATACAGTAAAGTTGATATAAATATAAATTCTTTATTTTATGATTGGAATACAAAGTGTTTTAGTATTTAGTTTAATTAGTGGATGATTAAGATTTGTGTTAAGTTTCTTATTCATAGTCATGAGGATACTAGTTCTCGCTGTGATTGTGGGCCTTTAGGTAGTTGTCCAAATCAGATAATAGTCATTAATTCATCGCTTTGTGGGGGTGTGTGTTAGAGTATTGACATATATGGATCAACCTTTATCGGAGAGACCATGTGAATAGATAGTTATCCATGTGTTTGGACTTTGGCTATGAGTCAAATAAATTTTTTTGGACGAAAATATTGTTGTATAAATAATTACACATTCAAAATTTTTTTATTTTTTTTCATTTCATTTTAAAAAATCGAGAGAGTAACTGTCGAAACTCTTTAAAAATATAAATCGAAAGACACCAGTGTTTTAAATCTAATTTATATTGTAATACTCCGAATAATCCATCAGTAAGTATTCTAGCTTACACGGAAAAAAAATAAAACTATCCGGATAACACAGGCGTGGATCTCCGATTTTCATAATTTCCAACACGATAACGTCTAGTCTTGTTATCATGTTCTTGTTTCCATATTTCGGATAACACGTTAATGCGTTATCCGGTTCTATTTTTTTAAAATTTATTTATTTATTTTCAGTGGTTCGCAAAAGAGGAGGTTCAAGCAAAAATAGTATGCAGCGAAGGGTTGAAGAATGATAATATCGACGGGCGGTGGACGATGCAAAAGTACTTACATATTTTATAACATATATACTATTGTACATCTCAGAAATATCAGGCCCGACAGGATAGTATAATCTGCAGAAAAGAAGGACTAAACCAGTAGTCGGCTCAATGGTGAAGGTACCCGGGGTGCAGTCCGACTAAAAAATAGTGGACGACTCACAAACACCCGAATATCAACCCATAAACATTTTGGACCCAGATAAGGATGATGGACGAGACCTGCCCACCCTTAATCGATCATCAACTTGACTCATTAATGCTTGTAACCTCTGACGGCACACTTATTACAGCGTTACACAACTTTTATCTTCTTCATTTATAGAGACGACGGCGGTTATAGAGTTATGGAACTCAGGAGTCACTCATTAATTGAGGCTCTTAATGACGCAAAAGAGACATACTATATAAGAGGCTCCCGACAGAGAAATAAGCAAGACATTCTTCTTGGGACACGCGTTTCACTAGCGTAGCTCCCAAATCCCCATTAATCAACAAAACCTACTTTTATGGCTTTCCCAATCTACAGCGGGAGGCGGGACGAATATTTGTTGGCGCCCACCGTGGGGCCTCGGTGAAATTATTCCTATGCCACACTCTGATCCATATTCAGTAGAATGCCATCGCCTGGAGACCCCCCAAACACGGCACAACTATTAGCCATGGTGGAGGCCCTCAGACAACAGAACGAAACTCTGCAAAATAGTGTAACATGCCTGTAACAAAGAAGTGTAAGGGGCGATGACCCAAAAGAGGAGCTTCTGGAACCCCAACCTCTCTCTCAAGTTATTTGGGATGATCAAGTCCCGAAGAACTTCAAATCACTGTCGTTGACAGCCTACGACGACAAAACTAATCCTCAAGAGCATGTTATTGCCATCAACAACCAAATGGCAATAATAGGCTCCACTGACTCACTAAAGTGTAAAATAATGACTGACACTTCAAGGACGTGACCCTGTGATGGTACATGAGCCTACCACGACTATCTGTGGAAAGCTACTCAGACCTGACGAAGAAGTTGATTTAACACTTCTCCGCCAAAAAGCGCCATAAGGTGTCCACGACATCCTTATTCAATGTCCGACAAGGTCAAGCGGAGTCTCTCCGAGAATACTTAACACAATTCAACAAAGAGACCATTAAAGTGTCTCATACCAACTAAGAGTTGTTCATTGGAGCATTCCAAGATGGTCTCTGAGTCGGGCAGTTCAACGAGTCCTTAGCACAGAAGTTCGTATCTGACATGAACAAAATCATTACCAGAGCATAATGCTACATAAAGGGTGAGGAGAGAAACTTGGAGAAACGATCTAGAGACACCCCGAAGAAAAGAAATATCAAAGAAGAAAGGCTATGAAGGAAGCAAGAGCGTTCATGTACGGCTTCAAGAGATAGACCCTGGGAGCGCACAACTCAAAGGCCTAATTGACGTCCCTTTGATTCAAGCGACGTGGGGACACCTCTGAACATAAGGAGAGGCGAAATTTTACATGAGGTAATACACCTGAATCTGATCCAAAAGCGCCCCTTAATAAAAAGGGAGTCAATGTCGTACTACGAAATGACGTTGGGGCTTGGTGTAACTATCATTGGCTCCGAGGACACCATACCGACGATTGCCTCCAGCTAAAGAAAGAAATCGAGACATTGTTACAGAGGGGAAACCTACAAAATTACGTAAAAGAGGGTAAAGCCCCAAATGGTAAAAGAGACACTCGGTAGAAAAATGCAGACTCAGAAGAACCTTCCCAAAAGAAAGGGAAGAGTATTGAAGAATTGAATGAGACCAAATCAGCTCGCCACGCCCTTAACACCATCATCGGCAGATTCGTTGGGGGCGGTGAAACTAGCTTGGCCATAAAGAAATACGCATATGCCGTAATGCACGCATCTGAGGACATAACCAAGGTCCGGGAACATAATTTAAACCCGATTAGCTTCTCCAAAAAATATGTGGTCGACATTATGGCCCACGAGAATAATCATATGGTCGTCAAGGTACAAATCCGAGATTGGAGCGTGAAAAGGGTGTTGGTGGATCCCGATAGCTTAGACGATGTACTCTATTGGGAAGCCTTCAAAGGAATGGAGTTTGACACATTTGAACTATTGTCCTTCAATGATACCTTTGTCGGATTCTCCAGAGAACAAGTGCAAGTATTGGGACACCTCCTAGTACTTACTACCTTTAGAAGCGACACAAATTCTAAAACGGTCAAAGTGAGGTACTTGATCGTCAATGAAATCTCACCCTATAGCATCATCATAGGAAGACCCTCCTTAAATTTCTTGGAAGCCACTCTCTCCACCCTGTACCTCACCATGAAGTACCCCTTGGGGAATGTCCGGGTTGGGGTGGTTAAAAGTGATCAAGGATTGGCCAGGAAGTGCTATAAAGACAACCTGAAGTTACAGAGGAAGATATAACCGAAGAACCCAAACGTTCCAATTAGCTAAAACTCAACATGATCGACATAGATCCTCGGGACAATGCAAGGGAAGAAAGCCTTTCTCCCTACGATGAAACAGAGAGGGTCCATATCAACACCACACCTTCTGAAATAACTTACATAGGATGCAATATTTCTCGGGAGGAGGAAACAGAAATCGTGGAGCTGTTGAAAGAGAACATTGACTTATTCGCATGGAAGCCCTTAGATATGCCTGGAATAGACCCCAACTTCATGTACAACCACTTAGCATTGAGTCCTGACACCAAGCTGGTGTCCCAGAGGAAAAGGAAAGGTGGAGAAGAAAATAAGAAGGCTGTAAAAGACGAGGTCGAGAAGTTACTCGAAGCCAGCTTCATCAAAAAAATAAAATATCCTACTTAGCTAGCCAATGCAGTTATGGTCAAAAAGAAGACAGGGAAGTGGCGCATGTGTGTCAACTTCACGAATCTCAACAAAGTGCGCCCTAAGGATCCGTATCTATTACCATAAATAGACCGACTCATTAACAAAACCTCAGGGTACAGAATGCTCAGCTTCATGGATGCCTACTCGGGGTACAACCAAATATGTATGAGCTTGACTGATGCATCAAAGACTGCCTTCATGACAGATCGGAGCAACTACTATTACGAGATAATGTCATTCAATCTCAAGAGTGCAGAGCCACCTACCAACAGTTAATGGACAAGGTATTTGCCACTCAAATCGGTAAGAATCTGGAAGTATACGTAGACGACATGGTCATCAAAACCACTATTGAGAAACGACATGTAACGGACTTGAAAGAAACACTAGCATCCATAAGGCGGTACCTCATGAGGCTTAACCCAGAAAAACATATCTTTGGAGTTCAAGCTAACAAGTTCCTAAGGTTCATGCTCACTAACCGTGGATTAGAAGCCAACCCAGACAAATGGCAGACGATTATTGACATTTGTAGCCCATCTTCAAAAAAGAGGTACAACAACTAACAGGAAGGTTAGCTGCTTTGTCTCGATTTCTGTCATGCTCCGGAGATAGAGCGGTACATTTCTTCGTGGCCCTTAGGAAGTCAGAAGAATTCAAATGGACGACAACATGTGAGAAAGCCTTTCAAGGAGTAAAACATTTCCTATCCTCTCCACAATCCTGACGAGATCGGGGGAGAATGCACATTTGATCCTATATCTGGTGATTTTTAAAAAATCCATGAGTTCAGTTCTCGTTCAGGAAGGGGAAGATGGTGAAAAGCCGATGTACTTCGTTAGAAAAGTTCTGAAAGGAGCCGAGCAGCGATACTAGAAGATCGAAAAGCTAGCGTTAGCATTGATAATAACAACCCAAAAATTGAAACATTATTTCCAGGGTTATCTGATAACCACAAGGACCAATTATCCCATCAAATAGATACTGAAGCAGCCGGATCTAGCTAGAAGGATGGTCACATGGGATGTAGAGTTGTCGGAGTATGATATCAAATTCACTCTGAGAACCAGTATTAAATCGCAGGCATTGGTCGACTTTGTAGTGGAGCTAAGTGACCTAGTACCAGAAGAAAATGTAAGCAAGTTGACTCTTCATGTTGACGGTTAGTCTAACCTTAAGGGAACCAGAGTCGGGGTCATCCTCGAAGGATGCGAGAACTTTATATTAGAATACTCCTTAAGCTTCAACTTTCAGGCTAACAATAACCAAGCGGAATACAAAGCCCTCAAAGCAGGAATGAAGTTAGCTAAGGAAGTGGGAATCACCCATCTAATGGAAAACACTGATTCTCACTTGATTACAGGACAGATGAAGGGGAAAATACCTCCAGATAGCGTAGGGGCTATCTAAGATCTTCGTGGAGTTCAAGATCAACCATATACCGAGGGAAGAGAATGTATAAGCCGACGTATTAGCCCTACTTGCTAGTACCAAGGGACAAGGGATGAATAAAACAGTGATACAAGAGGTCCTAGAAAGACCAGGCATGGAGCAGGAAGAATGAAGGTGTGAAAAACACAAGAAAAAGGGGTTTGAATTGGGTTTTCCATTATTAACAAACTTTCGTCTCTTAACATTGTTGTGTTAAGTGAATCTTTCTAATATGTTGTAGAAGCATAAACAATTAAGCATAAGCAAAAGTAAATAACATGTGATATATCCTAGTTCACTTGAGAAACCCCCAAGCTAGTCCAGTACACCTTACCAAGGTGATTTCTCCTTGAACTCAAGGACTTAATCCACTATAACCAAACTGAGTACAATCTGCACGGGAAACCGCCAGTGACTAACATCCAATGACATGTTCATGGATCCAAACAAGATATAATGTTCATTGACCCAACATAATCTCCTATCATGATTTCCCATAATGATCGCAACCATTATCTTCTTGAGATCAGACCTTCACTCAGTCTCTTAAGAAATCTTGCAATGACATGTTCATTGATCCAACCAGATATAACAATCATTGACTCGATAGAATCCGATCCCACAAAATCTCCTATTTGTTTTTACAAGGTTTGTTTACAAAATAATTCTTCTGCACAAGCAAGTGTAAAATCAACTAAGTACATCAGAAGATCATAATACGCACTAAAAATATTACATTGTATTGTAGCTTTAATGTGTGGTCTTCTTTTTTTCAAGTAGCTTCTTCCCGGACAATAGGCCAAAGCACTTAAATCACTGAAGTCTTCTTCTTTATAAGCTTCTGAAAGCTTTGTTGATCTTGATGTAGTAAAGAGAAGAACTTCTCTATCTTGATTCATCTTAGAACATTCTGGACATCATCCCTTATTCTATTTAATTCAATGATCACTTTAAAGCACAACATTCATATTGCAGATTTGTAATTGGAGCTTCCATAATCATCTTCATTATCTTCTGCAACTTAGTAAGTTTCTTGTATTGTATGAAATTAAGAACATTGTGAATCAATGACTTCATTGTTATCTTGTAATCAACAACATGGTTCAATAATCATTTTGATAATAGTTGTTCTTGTTGTTGTTATATTTGGTTGTGTTCCAATAATGACAACTTTCATTTTAAAATTGAACACCAACAAAATTTTAAGCATATGATCTTTTTCTTATATAGCAAGCAAAATAGAGTCGTTCGCTATTTAGAAAAGAGATGTTACATAATGATGAAAATAGTACTGCTACATCCTTTTCTTTTCCACAATTCAAGCTAGTGGAGAGGTAATGGAATAAGGCTTTTTTGTACTGTGTACTTTTGTACCACATTAACGTTATCTTATTTCCTTCTACACTTCAGAGGCTTCTGTGAGCATGAGTTTAGAAGTAAGAACATAACACAAGGTCATCAGAACCTCAAGTCTTCAGAGTCTTCAGAATTGCGTCTTCAGAGTCTTCAACACTTGGTTGTGAGAACCTTTTTTTAGAACCTTGGGTCTTTAGAACTTCAAGTCTTCAGAGTCTTTAGAACTTCTCTCTTCATAATCTTCAGAATTTGGTCTTTAGAACCCTTTTCTTAGAACCTTGGGTCTTTAGAAACTTGAGTCTTTAGCATATGGACTTAAGTAGAACTTCTTGTCTTCAGATCTCTGTCCGTTTCTTTTAGAACCCGTTGTCTTCAGAAACATGAGTCTTCAGCATCTGGACTTTAGTAGAAACTTATGTCTTCAGATCTTATGACTTGTTTCTTTAGAGCATGCTGTCTTTAGAAGCACGAGTCTTCAACATCTGGACATAATTAGAACTTCTACCTTCAGATCTTCTAACTTGTTTCTTTAGATAAACATCAGAGCCTACACTTCAGAAGCTTTTGGAGTGTCTTACTACTTTTCATCAGAACTTGTAGTGTAGAAGCGGAATTAATTCTCTTCTAATGTCTTGGCCACACCATTCATCAGAAGTAGAACCTGTTTGTTAAATACTAAAAAATAACAAACATTAGAGTATCAAATTTTTTCATACAAACACACTCATTTGTTATCATCAAAACTCGGAGATAATATTGCAGAACCAAATCTTGTTCTAACGATCTTCCCCTTTTTGATGATGACAAAACTATGTATTTTGATGACACAATTTTGTTCATATAATCAGAAAAAGTGAAAATAAAAAGGTAAGTAATACTTATCCTTTTTATGAAACTCCCCCTGAGTCAAAGACTTAATGAAGATCGAATATCCTAACTATGAACATTTTATTAGAACTTCCCCTGGTTCCAATAGATCAAATATTGAGATCTTGAGAGTCTTGATTCTAGATGCCAATAGAACTGATTGAGATCTTGAATTCATTAAATCTTCTTCTTATTGAAACTTCTATCCAAATTTTTCAGACAGTCTTCAACTTCTGATTTGCTCAATTCTTCTGGAAGGCATCTGCTTCTGCTTTTGATTCTTATGTTCTCTTTTGAACATCATGATACCAAAATCAAGATAACTTTAACTTTCATAGAGTTCTCAACTTCTGAATAGTATTGGGTTTATCTGATTGTTGAACATATGTTCACAAAGTGCACATCTTCAATTATATGAACAATCACTTCTTAAGAACTTTAATAGATTTCTTTGATTTTGACATGTCTTAGAATTCCTAATGAACTTGTTTAGAGCTCCTCATTTAATCATCAAACAAACAAACAAACGTCACCAGTAAATGCACATTTTATTATTATGACGAGTTTTGCATTTCTTTTAAGATTTATCAAAATCATTATATTTCTCCCCATTTTTGACATCATCAAAAAGTTAGAGAACAAGAACTAGTAAATCTCTTCATATTATCTTAATCATAGCAATGTGTTTGATATTCTTAGCATCTAGAAAACCACAATGGTTTCCTTCTGATTAGAGACATTTCTAAACTAAACATCTTCTGATGAGTGAGGTAAAAGAAATTAGGAGGCCTTTGATTGAGTCAGAGTCTTATCACTTCAGACTAATACTAAAACCCTTTTGATTCTAATGACATCTTACTCTAGACAGAGATCCATTTTCAGATTCTTTAGAATAAACAGAAATCTATCTTCAGCTAAAGGTTTTGTAAAAATATCAGCGCATTGATGGTCTGTATCTATGAATTTTAAAGATATGATCCCTTTCATAACATAGTCTCTAATAAAATTATGTTTGATTTCTATGTGTTTATACCTAGAGTGTAAGATAGGATTCTTACTCAATAAAATAACAATAGTATTGTCACAGAAGATAGGAGTGTTACTCTCATAAATCTGATAATCTTCCAGTTGATTCTTTATCCAGAGCATCTGAGTACTGCATAGTGCTGCTGAGATATACTTTGCTTCTGGAGTTGAGAGAGCAATTGTTGATTGCCTCTTGCTTGACCATGAGATCATATTATTGCCTAGAAACTGACGATTTCCAGAAGTACTATTCTTCTCTAGTCTATCTCCAGCGTAGTCTGCATCACAGAAACTAGAAAGAGTGTACTATGATGTTTTCTTATACATCAAGCCAAGGTCAGCGGTTCCTTTTAGATACCTTAGAATTATCTTAACAGTAGTTAAATGAGATTCCCTAGGATCAGATTGGAATCTAGCACAAAGATGAACACTGAATAAAATATCAAGTGTAGATGCAGTCAGATACATAAGAGAGCCTATCATACCACGATACAACTTCTGACATACCTTTCAACTTACCTCTTCTTTCTCAAGAATACATGTTGGATGCATTGGAGTATTTGCTATAGTGCAGTCTGTCATGTTAAATTTCTTTAAAATTTCTTTGGTGTACTTACTTTGATGAATGTAAGTAGCCTCTGGTTTTTGATCAATCTGGATTCCCAGAAAGAACTTCAGTTCTCCCATCAAGCTCATTTCAAACATAGCATGCATTATCTTAGTGAATTCCTCACAGAGGGATGGATTAGCAGAACCAAAAATAATATCATCAACATAAATTTGAACAATTAGAATATCATTTTTGAAGGTTTTGCAGAAGAGTGTAGTGCCAACCTTTCCTCTAGTAAACTTAATTATTTTTAAAGAAAATTACTCAATCTGTCATACCAAGCTCTAGGAGCTTGTTTACGGCCATAAAGATATATCTTTAGTTTAAAAACAAAGTCTAATTTCTCAGAGTTTTCAAATCCAGGAGGTTGTTTGACGTACACTTCTTCTGAAATATAACCATTCAGAAATGCACTTTTAACATTCATTTGATAAAGGATGATGTTATGATTTACAGAAAAAGAAACTAACAAACGAGTAGCTTTTAACCTCGAAACTGGTGCAAAGGTTTCTGTATAGTCTATCCCTTCTTGTTGACTATGACCTTGTGCAACCAGTCGTGCTTTGTTTATGACAACTTCACCTTTCTCATTGAGTTTGTTTTTGAACACCCATCTGGTTCCGATGACATGGACACCTTTGGGTTTCTGACAAGAATGCAAATATCATTCTTTGATAATTGGTTCAGTTCTTCTTCCATAGCCATAATCGTATATTTATCTAGAAGGGATTCCTCAATAGATGTAGGTTCTATTAAAGAAACTAAACCCATAAGGTTTGAGAGCTGATCTTGTTCTGGCTGGAGCATCTTTACTTCCAAGAATGAGATCTTAAGGATGGGAGGATGTGATTCTGTTCTTCTTTGGTTGAGGTTGATCAGAAGGACTATCAACAACGTTAGAAGAAGGAGCTTCTGATTCTTTATATTCTTAAATCTTCTCCTTTGACTCAACGAATATTATAGTTACTGTTGTACCACAAAAATTTCCCTTCCATTTTTTAATACAATTGATTCAAGACACCTCATCATGCTCCTAAGGTTCTCAAGTACTCAAGACTATCCAAGAGTTGATCAGATGAACCCTCCTCCTAAGTAGTGGCCTACAATTAGGGTTTTGGTTTTCTCAAAGAAAACTGAGCTTCTAATGCCTCAAGTGAGTTCCATGGTTCCTCATATGCTTCAAAGAATCCTCATGTTAAGTTTCAAGCCTTGCATCACAAGTTTGCTCAGTCAATTGCTCAGATGATTGAAAATTAACTATATTGGATAAAAAGTCAACTATGGTAAACATATAGTCAAAACTCAATATTTTTGGTCAACATCAAGATTTTGAAGTCACATTCATCATTTGATCAAGTTTTGATCATGATTCATCAAGAAAACTCAAGACTCATCAAAAGTAAAAAATTGCTAAATTGGGTTTTCTTTAGGAGAAGTCAACTGAACTTTGACCAATCATAAATTTCACATTCTTGATCATAAAATTCTCAACCAAAGCCCATTTTGATGGAAATTCAATTATCTATAACTTTGCCTCTCTAAGCTCAAGTCTAGAAAATGCTTCATTTGAGAGATATGAGCCAAAACATTATAAGTCATTTTGAAAGTCAACAAAAAGACATCTTTTGTCAAAGAAATTTACATAAAGTTAAAGACTTCAAATGAAAAAGTGACAAACATGATAGTTGTAGGGGACATATTGATCTTTCCAAAAAGTCTAAGATCACTTTCATATGACAAAAATTGAGTGAGATATCATTAGTTCAAGTTGAGAAATTTTTGAGAAATGCATGAAACCTCAATTGAGCAATTTTAAAATTTTGGACTAGTGGACCTATCTTCTAAGGTCTAAACATGTTCATGACCTTATAGAGGACTCCTAAAATCATTCATGCCTTACCATGATTTTATTTTTATTTATTTTTATTTTTATTCAATTAAATACAAAATAAATTAAATAAAATAACAAATGATGGACCAAGGCATGCGGGCTTGGTTTTGGATCATATTTGAGGCCTAAGAACACATATCCAACTTTCCAAAACCATTTTGCCTCAATATGGGAAGAGTTTCACTTGTTTTGGAAGGTTTTTAATTAGTTTTGGCAAGAATCTTCAAATTTGGAAGCTTGAAAACATGTTTTATCATGTTTGATTCACACTTAACTCCTCATGATTACCATTCATTTTTGTTGACTTAATATGATACTTATAAATAGAGGACATCATCAATGAAGAGAGCACACTAATTTCTGCCTCCAAAGCAAGTCTCAAGAAATCACAAAAATATCAAGATTTAGGGCAAAGTCAAAATCCTATTTCCAGGCTTTTTTCCATCAAAACCAAGCATCCAAACATACTCCTGAAGATCCCAGGATTCGTTTCCAGTCTTTCAACAAGCTCGAAGCATCCTATAACATGCTCTCTCAAGAACATTGGTTGGGTAATGTAATACGATGGGAGAACTGACTTGGGTGTTTTGCGTTTTATTGCAATTGTTGCAGATAGCAAGAGTCGCCACCGACTTTTATTTTATCCAATAAAGGAAAGGGTGAAAAGAACAGGAAATACCTTTTGAGATTTTTTTTGAGTTCGGGGGGTAGGTTATGAAAAGGGAAGGTGTTAGCACCCTTTTCATCCTTAGTTATCTACAAGCTCTTAGTTGCTAGCTCACTTTGAAATGCTTCATAAATGTTTTTGTGTTTTGTGTAAGTTTGAAAATATTTTGAAAATGCCTTTGTTTCGGAAAACTTTGTAATGATTCTTGTCTCTGTAAGAATGTATACAAAGTGTTGACTTTTGAAAATATTTCATGAAAGTGTTGGTGTGTTTGAAAGATGTTTTGTTTTGAAATGTTTGTGAGCAAGCAACTACGAGCGTTCTACCTGCTCAAAAGGAAGTCTCTGTTCTTTTCCTCCTCCTTTAGATAGTGTTATCTTACCATTAGTTAGTAAGAAACCTTATCATTGGATGTGAAGGGACGGGCGTGGGTCATCGTATAATCATATAAGGCAACATTGTAGGATGCTTTAGTAATTATCATAGGGACTATGATCATTTACCGAAGGAAAAGTCGAAGGGTCATCGAGGGACTACGACCTTGTAACGAGGGTCTTTGCTAAAGCATCCCACGTTCGAGGGACATGACTGTTTTTTTCGAGGCAACAAGTGTGGGTTACCCTAGAGGTGTAAGTGTGCAAAGTGTTTTTGCTTTCATGCATTTGTCTTGATTAGGGTTGTATAGTATTGATTTTAAGATCTTGCCATACAAACCCTAATTACTAGCAATAATATGGAAAACGGTAAATTGCGGAATTTAAATGTCCTATGCTATTACAATACTTTGAGGGATGGGGGATATAAATTTACAAATGGGGATGACAAGTAAAGTAAACCCTAATTACTATTACAAGGCTTTGACAATTACATAATTCATAATGTAAAAAATGCGCAAGAAAATGCAAAGTGAAAAGAAATTGTTTTTTAGGGTTTTTTGATAGAAAATGTTTTGTAGTTCATTTAATTGAAGAAAAAACCTAGATCTAAGTTTACTTAAAAGAACACAAATTATTTAGGAAAATGTTTTTGATGTCTCATTTTAGGAAAAGGTTTTATGGTGTTAGGTCATCTACAAGAAATGCAATATGTCCAAAATAACCTAAAAAAATCTCAAAATCAAGAAATTTGGTGCCTGAGCTGACACTGGCCATCTTAGTGGACATGGGCACCCGTGTCAGGACCTATCCCAGCTCCTTTACACATTTTTTGTTCCAGACAAAATGACACAGGCCGTGTCGTGTGACACGGGCACCCGTGTCATCCCCTGCCTGCCTGTTTTTTGTACGTGTCTGAACCAGTTCAGTTGACACGGGCCTTGTCGTGTGACACATGCACCCGTGTCAAGGCCTGCCCTATATTTTCGCTAAGTTTTCAACTCAGGTGAGCTGACACAGGCCGTGTTGTGTGACACGGGCACTCGTGTCAGTCCCTGGCCTGAATTTTTGCTAAGTTATGGCTTTGAGTTGTCCTGTTGTATCCTTTTGAAAGCAAAAGCAAATGATGTATGGATAAAGATATTACAGTTTGAGAATATTTACCCCTTGAATCGAAGACTTTAGAACATGTACAGATTTTTCCAGGTGCGAAGTGGTGATTGATTGAGCTCCTTTAGACCTTCTTGAAGTTGTTCCAATCCTCACTTTATGCTGAAAGTTACTGAATCACTCCAACCAAGTCAAGTTGCAAGATACCTTTTTTTGAGTTTGGAATATGGTGATAGTGATTTTTACAGAAGTTGTTCTTGTGTTTGAAAAACTTCTGTATGATTTATATGAAGTATTTGGATGTTTTGTTTGGGCAAAACTTTTAAGGTGTGAGAGGTTCAAAGATTTAGACTTCAAAGCTCAAAAGTGGAAGTTTTATGGACAATTATGGTTTTTTGAGAGTATAGACGTTTTGGGGGCTTGTTCACATACTTTTTTTATCTTTCAAATGATCTCTCTATTTATAGGCAAGAGGTTTTAAGACAAGGTTTGATCATTTTTTTAAATCACATGTTGTGGCTAGGTTGGGTTATAAGTGAGAGTTCATGACTTTTCATAGTTCCAATGTGGAGATGGCCTGTTTTTTTAGGAGTGCTTTGCAGGTTGTAGATGGTTGCTTCTTTCTTAGACATTGTGTATGTGTAGAAAGAACCATTGAGAGGCTCAAGGAGTTGACATTGTGATTAAAGCATGCTTTTCAAGAATGGCAATGGTGCCTTTGTGCCAAAAATGGAAATATCACTTGGACAATGCTTAAACCAAATGGACCATAGCTCAAAAGTTTATGTAAGCATTAAATTATGGTGAGATTTTCAAGTTATAAGGCCTGAAACACAAGATTATGCAGGATAACATGTAGATTGGGTTATGTGTTCTTCACCAAAATGGCTTGTAATTCAAGAATGGATGCCCAACTTCATGCCTTTGAATATCCTAGCTAGTATGATAAATTCATGCTCTTGGATGTTTTAGAAAGCTTGAAACATTGTCTACAACTTTCATGTTGACCACTTTGGCTAAATCAAACTAGAACTTGATGAAATATGGCCAAGAAGTTGAGATAAAAACTGACCAAAACCTGTTGAAAATTTCTCTAAGTGTTAGATAAAAAGGTCATGACTTCATGGGCATGTATCTTCAAATCTAAGCATATTTCGGACATTAACCCTATAATACAAAGTTGTATAATTCATCAATATCTACAACTTTCATGTTGGAAATTTTCTTTGAATCATCTTGCATCTTGGTGAAAAAATTTCATGAAGTAATGAAATTATCAAGTGTAAAAACACTTAGAAAATTTATAAGTATTGGAACCTTTGACTTTTTGTTGACTTTCTTTACTTTATTAATTCTTGATGATAAAGTTTGATATTTTTGAAGGTCTTGATGAATTTTGATCTTTTAAATTTAATGTTGACCAAAAAGTCAAAGTTTGACTTTTTGTGTATCAGTTGACTTTTTGTCGGTTGATCCAAATTTCAACTATCAAACCTTTGATCATGAGAAATTATTTGAGCCATGAAATTAGGTCAACATGTTGTGTTTGAGTCCTTGAGACTATGCTTCAAGTCATTAGGTCATGTATTAGGTTAAAAGTCGGTGATCAGTCATTCTTAGTCAAAACCCTAATTCGGAGTCTCAGTGCTTAGGAGATGATCTAAGTTAGTCAACACTTGTGCAAGCTTGAGTCATTGAGGAGTTTTTGGTGAGAAATATATTGAGAGAAGAGAGGGAAAATTTTGGGGTACAACAATTTCCCCTGTTCAATCTTCTTAAACTTGAAGAGTTAGATTGATATGTTCGCTATTCGTAACTTGTAGGTGGAAGATGATTGAACACTAAAGTGCCCAGAAATTTGCACTCGCTAGTTTATGAAGTAATACTGTTGGTTGATTGTATCGGGAATGGGCTTAAAGATTCCATTTGGAGAGGTGATAAAGAGTTATCAGAGATGGGCTTATAGATGCCATCCAAAGTAGCTGTTGGAAGAAATATCAGAATAAATCTTTGGTCGATTTATACTAAAACAACAAATGTCTGTATTTGTGTTTGACTGGGTAAGAATTAAAATAAATCTTAGGGTTGATTTAACTGAACCAAAGAAAGTGTCTACTGGAAACAAATTAGGACAAATCATTGGTCGATTTAAACTGAATCAGCAGAGGTCTAAAATGGTCTTTAACTGGATATCAAATTGGCATAAATCTTAGGATCGATTTAACTGAACCAGAGAAAGTGTCTACCAGAAATAAATCAGGATAAATCATTGGTCGATTTAAACTGAACCAGAAGAGGTCTTGAATAATATTTAACTAGATAGTGAATCAGCATAAATCTTAGGAGCGATTTAACTGAACCAGAGAAAGTGTCTACTGGAAACAAATCAGAAGAAATCATTTGTCGGTTAAACTGAACCAGCAGAGGCCTTGAATAATCTTTAACTGGATAACGAATATTCATAAATCTTAGGAGTGATTTAACTGAACCAGAGAAAGTGTCTACCGAAAACAAATCAGGATAAATCATTGGTCGATTTAAACTGAACCAACAGAGGTATTGAATAATCTTTAACTGGATATCGAATCAGCATAAAATTTAGGGTCAATTTAACTGAACCAGAGAAAGTGTCTACCGGAAACAAATCAGGATAAATCATTGATCGATTTAAACTGAACCAGCAGAGGTCTTGAATAATCTTTAACTGGATAATGAATCAGCATAAATCTTAGGGGTTCCACGATTGGAAAGCTTTGATAAAGTACATTTTGGCATAACATTTAAAGCAGAGCCATTATCAATCAACACATTAGATAAGGCATCTTCTTTATAGTTCATAGAGATATGTAATTCTAGATTGTGGTTCTTTCCTCCCTTTGGTAACTAATCATCATGTTGTACCCCAAAATTTTCCCTCTCATATCTCTCCAAACATTGCAAGAAAAATCTCCAAGTGGCTCAAGATTGCTCAAGAGTTGGACAGTCAAGCTATCTCCTAAGGCAGTCAACCCCAAATTAGGGTTTTGTGATGCATCAAGATCCTTGAGTCAAAATGACCTCAAATACTCCCTAATGTCCTAATATGTTCTCAAGGTCATCCATGTCAAATTTCAAGCCTTGCAGAGGAAGTTTGCTCAGTCAATTGCTCAAAGGGTCCAAAAATCGATTGTGCTAGGGCAAAAGTCAACTGTGACCCAAATACAGTAAAACCTCAAGATTTTTTGTCAACATTCTCATTTTGAAGTATATTTCATCATTTGATCAAGGGTTGATCATGATTAAACAAGGATTGCTCAAAATTCATCAAGACTAAAAAGTTGCTAAATTAGGGTTTTGTAGGAAAAGTCAAACCAACTTTGACCAAGCATAACTTTCTCATACTTTATGGTAAATGACCTATCCAAATCTCATTTTGAAGAGGATGCAATTTCCTACAATCCATATTCATACCCCAAGATCATAAAATGCACTCACAAGAAGTTATAAATTTAGACATTATAGGTCATTTTTGAAAGTCAACAAAAACATCTTTTTTACCAAAGCTTATAACTTGAGCATTGAATATCAAAATGATATGATACCAAAAGGGTTGGTTAGAGGACATCTCAAGCTTTCTAAAAAGTCCAAGAACACTTCCAAAAGTTCAAAATTGAAGAAGTTATCATTGTTGAAGTTGGGCATTTTTGCAAAATTGCCAAAAGTCAACTATCCCCAAAACCTCAAATTTTGTCAAATGGGCCCATTCTTTTCCACTTGATTTGAACTTTCCACATTGCACACGTGTCCTAGCTTCAGCCTTGTGTCCATTTATCAATTTTATTATTTTATTTGATTTTTTATTGAATTATTTCATTTTAAATCAAATTAAATCCCAAAACTTGATTACATGAGATTTTTTGCTATTTTCAGGACTTAATCATCATCATGGTCAGCATCAAACTCGTATCAAGCATTCCATGTGCAAAAAGATTGGATTTTTCACAAATTAGGGAAGCTTTTAATGGTGGATCAAATCAAATCCCATGGCATTGATGTGCAAAGATTCAATCCACAAATGTTAACCTAATACATTGCATGATACATATACAAGCCAAAGCACACGAAATTGAGACCTAGAGGCTGCAAGAACACTGAAAACAAAACTTGGAAAAAGTGGTGAAAAGTGTAAAACTGAAATCACACTTAGAGGCATTTACAAAAGCAAAACTCAACATCAATCGATTGCTGGGTGTCTACTCAACCTTCTACAATCCAAAGCAAGCTCTCATACGCATCAAAACGCACTGTAAGTATCACATTTCTTGGCCCTGTTTTCAAAATCGTAGCTCTCTATTTTTGCATCATTCTGGCAAATCATGGACATATTTGTGATGCTTATGAGATTTATGAACTTTTGGCAATATTTGATTTCGTTTATATGTATTGTAACCCCATAGCCGAATCTAGGGTTTTGTGGTTTGTTTTTTGGGCGTTTCTTTTACAGGCAAAATTAGCTCCATTGATGGCCATAGACAGACCGGAAGAGAAGAACGAACACAACCATGGTCTTGGGAGGAGTTTTTATGGCCTAGATTTAATTTTGGAGATTGACCTACGAATTTAGCCGCGGATCTAAATTCGCAAGTAAATTTACAGGGTTTGAAGGTCAGGGACGACAAACGTGTCTCCCTCTGAGTGGATCATTCAAACTTGGCGCGTTTTTTTTAAATATTTTCTGGCATCTGATTAATTTCCCTTTATTATTATTACTATGTGTTCTGGACTGGGCCGGGCTGGCCCAAGAGCAACGATAAAGGCCCAATCTAAACGGACTTGCTAGGGGTCACGCCGACCTAAGGACCATGGCTATACCCGACATACGTCACTGGGCGACACCCCACTCTCGTACTGTCCAACTCGACCTCAGCTCGAGCGCTCCTTCGACAGCGGACACGGTCCACTGCACTCTTAACGGGACTCCGAAAAGACCGCGTCCCTGTCCGCCCGCACTTCATGCAGAACATCCAGGAAGGGGACCACGTGCGGGTCCCCACTACGCACGTAGAACCTGGCAGTTCCTCCATTGGGCCAAACCTGCCGGGCCCAATGAAGGAACCTTGGCCCAGCGCTGGGGGCTATAAATACCCTCTGTTTCCAGAGGGTCTGGTATTCATTCTATCACATCTACTCACACTTTGCCTGCTCGTACTCTTACTCACTTCAGCATCGGAGTGCCTTGCAGGTACCCCCCCCACCTCGTTCAAAACTTCAGCTCGGAGCCAGCCGTGACGGTCCAAGTCTGATCAGGTTAGATCAGTGGCGCCGTCTGTGGGAAACTAGCTTCCCCGTCTTGCAAACTCAAAGACCAAAGCTCAAATTCAACTACCGCTGTCATGGCTGATCAAGCTCGAGATGAGCAGAACGTCCGCGTCGCCGACACCAACAACGGCACCGCGGAAAAAAACAGACATCTTGATAACGTAGGCAACCCCGGCCATAACACTATTCCTGCGACTACTGCTCCCGGAAGTTCCACCTTTTGAGACGGAGCTACTGCATCATCTTCCTCGGTCCCTCCACCACTCGAAGAAGACCAGGCGGCCCTCGTACACTACCGAGCTGCCCGGTTCCAGGAAGTCCCCGTCCCCTCTGGGGCGGATGCCACAACACAAGCGTTGTTCACAGTGATTAATCAAACGAATTATCTCATCTTCGCCCAAGGAGAGAGACTAAAGGCGCTTGAAGATGAGCGAAGACCCCCGAGGAGGCATCGGAGACCCCATAATCCCCCTCCTCGAGTGACTGAAGCTCGACACCCATCTCCCCCGCGGAGACATTACAGGGAGACCTCTCGAAGCCAATCTCCCCGGCCAAAATAGAAACAGCCTCATCTGGAGAGGCATCCCATCATTCAGGCCGGAGAACCTAGTTGTGACCCGGCGAGACAAGAAAGAAGGCACTCCAGAGACGGACGTGTAAAATTCAACCCCCGAGCATCCCACTCGAGAGAGACTCACCACGACCTGGACCGTCGTGCCAGACAGTATTACAGGTCCCCATCTCTGTCTCCGGAGAGAAGCGACGAGGACGAGCCTCGCGGTCCTCTGTCGCAGGCTATTATGGAAGCACCCATCCCCACGGGCATGGAGAAGCCCCCGCACTTAAAGGAATACGATGGAGTCGCGGACCCGGTCGACCACATAGACGAGTTCGAGGCTATGCTTCATTATCACAATGTTGGGGGCCCCATCAAGTGCCTTCTATTACCCACGACTCTCAGGAAGGCGGCAATGGACTGGTACAAAGGACTCTCCCCGGGCTCAATCACCTTGTGGCGGAACCTGAAGAACCAGTTCATCAGTTCCTTCACAGCTTCTCGGCGCCATCCGAAGACCGAGGCGGCTCTCGAGGCCATCATCCAAAGACAGGATGAAACCTTGAGAGAATTCATCAATCGCTTCAACCGGGAAGCCATACAGGTCCCCTGTGCGGACCATATGAAGAGATATTTGCTGGAGAGAGGGATCCTCCCCGACACGGAATTTAGAAAGGCCGTGGGTATCGAGCCACATCAGAAATTTGATCCCCTCCTCGAAAAAGCCCGAGCATACATGGACTACGAGGAGAGGGAAGCGGCCAACAGAGCCCGAGATTCCAGGACTCGTGGTCCCAACAGCAGCTCGCGCCAAGAAGCTCCTCCTCGATGAATCGGGGAGAAAAGGAAGGAAGACAGACCCCGGGAAGTCCGGGAATAAAGAGGACCTTCGGGGCGTTTCACCGAGTACACTCCGCTCACAGCTTCCCGCGAGCGCATTCTGGCGGAGTGCGCCAGCACTGATTTCAAGGACGGCGGTGTCAAACGTCCCCGACCTGCTCCCGCCAAGCCCGAAGCAGACAAAAACAAATATTGTCAGTACCATAGGAGCCATGGTCACCTGACTGAGGATTGTGTCCACCTCAAGGACGCCATTGAAACCCTCATCAAGGGAGGGAGGCTCGCGTAGTACCGGCGAAGCGACGCTCCCCGTCGTGACGCCCAAGAAACTAGAGAACTGGAGGAGGATGCCCGACCATCTGACGAGTCGGTCCCTATCCAAACTGCCTTCTCCGTGACCAGGCCCGAGGACTTCGACTTCCCTGAGCACCTGCAGGAGCCGCTTACAACGCACAGCAGGTGGGAATACTTCCCCTCTGCCCTGGTCATCAACGGCGGCGGGTTCAACGACTTGACCATCAATTCAGCCAAGAGGAAGCTGGACGAGCTGGTCGACGCGGCTCCCCCACAAACAGTGACGTTCGAAAGGGTGAAGGGCAGGTCAGAGCCCATCACCTTCTACCTGGAAGAACTCCCCGGCGGAGCCCCGAACACGGTCATCCCCTTACTGATAAGGGCAAGAATGGCCAATTTTGATGCACATCGCATCCTGGTCGATGAAGGGAGTTCCGTCGACGTCATGTACAACCAACTGTTCCGAACCCTTCAACTGGACGACTCACATCTCTCGCCATATGTGGGTTCGGACTTACAAGGTTTCAACGGCTCGACCTCCAAGCCTTGGGGATATGTCGAGCTTCTGGTTACGTTCGGCGAAGGGACGGCTACAAGACAAGTCAAAGTACGCTTCCTCGTCATCGACTGTCCGTCTCTGTACAACTGCATCTTGGGGATACCAACACTGGCAGAGCTGACAGCGGTGCCCTCGACCGTCCACCTGAAGATGAAGTTCTACACCAAGAGGGCACGAGTAGCTACTATCCAAGGAGACCTAGCCGCTGCCTGGAGGTGCTTCAACTCTGCTTCTAAGGGACGTGATACCGTCGACATAAGGACCAGGCCCGCCAAAAGGACGCGACAGGAACCCGACAAGCAAGAGTCCCCAAAGGAAGAAGTCCAGAGAGCTCCACCAAAGGTCGACTCAATAGCGCTGGACACTCGTTTCGACCAAGACGAACCTCCCAGCGGCGAGCAAGCTCCACTCCGCCCAATACCGGATGGGGATTTCGAGCTCGTCCACCTCGGCGCCGACCCGACCAAGGGAGTAAAGATTGGCAAAGATCTCCCCGACCTGGCAAGGAAACAAATCAAGGCCTGCTTGCGCGAGAATGTTGATCTGTTCGCCTGGAGCGCCGCGGAGATGCCCGGACTCGACCCTGAGGTCGCCTGTCACCACCTCGCCATTGATCCAGCCGCTAGGGCCGTAGTACAACGTAGGCTTAGGCAGTCTCCAGAAAAAACAGAAGCTGCTGAGAAAGCTGTAAAAGACCTCCTAGAGGCAAATTTTATTTCTGAAGCCCGGTACTCCACCTGGTTGTCAAATGTTGTACTCGTTAAAAAGAATAATGGAAAATGGAGGATGTGCGTTGATTATACCGATCTCAACCGGGCTTGCCCGAAAGATGCTTTTCCTTTGCCTAACATAGACATGCTGGTCGACAACTCGGCCGGCTACAAAACGTTGTCGTTCTTGGACGCCTACTCGGGATATAACCAAATCCCGATGGCCCTGGGCGACAAACACTGCACGGCATTCATGACCAGCTCGGGCAACTATTACTACAACGTAATGCCCTTCGGACTGAAAAATGCAAGGGAAACTTACCAACGCATGATGAACTAGGTTTTTCATAAACAGATAGGCGACATGCTCGAGGTGTATATGGACGACATGATCGTTAAGTCCCGAGCAGACACCGACCACGCAGCACACTGCAAGACAGTCTTTGCCCAAGCAAGACAATGTAAAATGAGGTTCAACCCCGAGAAATGTACATTCGGGGTTAAGGCAGGAAAATTCCTCGGATTCTACCTAACAGAACGAGGAATTGAAGCCAACCCCGACAAATGCCAGGCGTTCTCCGACCTCCCGACACCGACGTCAAAGAAGTCAATACAAATCATGAACGGCATGCTCACATCATTATCCCGCTTCGTCGCGAGGTCCGCTCAGCACGCCCTCCCCTTCTTCAAACTCCTTCGAAAGGAAGCCGCCTTCGAAGGGAACGAGGAGTGCGAGCAGGCCCTACGCCACCTAAAGCAAAGTCTATCTCAGCCGCCCGTGCTATCTCGACCAACCTACGGGGAGCCACTGTACCTGTACTTGGCCGTTTCGAACGAAGCCATCAGCGCGGCCCTCGTCCGCGAGACCACAGACGGACAGAAACCCGTCTACTTCACGAGCAAAGCCCTGCAAGGACCCGAAAGCCGATACCAACAGATAGAAAAGGTGTCCCTGGCCCTCGTCAACGCGGCGAGGAGGCTCAGACACTATTTTCTGGCCCACACGATCATCGTGCGAACCGACCAACCGGTGAGGCAACTCCTGGGTCGGCCTGATATGGCGGGCAGGATGTTGAAATGGTCCCTGGAACTCTCCGAATTCGACATTCAGTACGAGAGTAGGAAAGCCTTGAAAGCGCAGTCCCTGGCCGACTTCGTCGTGGAAATGACCACTCATGACCCACCCCCAGGGAAGGAACACAAGTGGACCATCTTCGTCGACGGAGCATCCAGCTCGTCCGGAAGTGGCACGGGAATCCTTTTGGAAAATGAAGAGGGTGTAGTGATCGAGCACTCCCTAGCTCTTTCCTTCCCAACATCAAACAACCAAGCAGAATATGAGGCCCTGCTCGCAGGATTGAGATTAGCCGAGGACCTGGGAGCCCGCGAGGTACAGATCTACACCGACTCCCAACTCGTCGCCTCCCAAGTCCAGGGGAGTTACCAAGCCAAAAACGACAACCTCGTCGAGTACTTGAACTTGGTCAAAAAACACATGATAAAGTTCGTACGGGCGGAAATCTCACATGTTCCCCGCGAGCAAAACACGAGAGCAGACATATTGTCCAAACTCGCGAGCACGAGAAAGAAAGGTGGGAACAAATTCGTCATCCAAGAATCTCTAGCACGCCCGAGTATCGAAAGATCCTCGACGCCAGTCGAGGTCCACGCCATTGGGGACGCATCGTCCTGGATGACCCCGGTTTACAATTTCTTGACAAAGGAAGAACTTCCATCAAACCAGTCCAAGGCAACCATCACAAAACAGAGAGCATGCTCCTACGTGGTGCTCGAGCACAAACTGTACCGCAGGGGATTCTCCATCCCCCTCCTAAAATGCATAGACGAATCCACAGTCCCCGAGGTACTGCGGGAGATGCACGAAGGGATCAATGCCCAGCACATGGGCGGTAAGTCCCTGGAGAGGAAAGCCCTTCGAGCAGGATACTACTGGCCAACAATGCAGCAGGACGCCAAGGAACACGTTAAGAAATGCGACAAGTGCCAGAAGCACGGTGACATGCACCTCGCCCCGCCTCACGAGCTGAGCATACTATCATCCCCATGGCCATTCGCTTGGTGGGGTATGGATATCCTCGGACCCTTCGTGCAAGGGACTTATCAAAACAAATTCCTAATCGTGGCCGTGGATTACTTCACGAAGTGGATCGAGGCCGAGGCCCTCGCAAAGATCACCTCGCATAATATCCTCCGCTTCTACAAAAGAAACATCCTCTCCAGATTTGGGATTCTGAGTGCACTAGTGACCGACAACGGCACCCAATTCACCGACCACGGGTTCCAAGACTTCATCACCAGACTAGGGACAAAACAACACTTCACTTCGGTCGAGCACCCTCAAACCAACAGGCAGGCCGAAGCTGCGAACAGAGTCATCCTCTGGGGACTCAAACGCCGACTCGGCGAAGCGAAGAGGGGATGGGTCGAGGAGCTGCACAGTGTCCTGTGGGCATACCACACCATGCCCCACTCAACGACGGGCGAGACCCCATTCCGACTAACATATGGGACCGAGGCCGTCATCCCGGTAGAAATCATGGAACCATCCAGACGGACAGAGAGCCCCCTCGACGAAGAAATGAACGACGAGGCACTAAGGGACGAGCTCGACTTGGTCGAGGAAATCCGATCTGGTGCAGCCCTGCGCGAAGCCACCCTGAAACAACGAGTGGTGCTGCGCCACAACAACAAGGTCATTAAGCGCGAGTTCGAAATCGACAGCCTGGTATTACGAAGGAACCAGAAAGACTCCCGCAAAGGGAAGCTGGCCGCGAAATGGGAAGGACCTTATCGCGTCCACGGCACCACTGGTACCGGGGCGTACTACCTCGAACAACTAGACGGAGAGCCATTACCACAACCCTGGAACGCTGCTAAACTAAAGCAGTACTATAGTTGAAAACCACCAACATTGAGGACCCTCGGCTGTCGACTCCCGCGCCCAGTCAACGAGGAGAAGCGTCCAACCCCATAGAGAGGCCAAGGTACAGGCCCGACCTACGTCCAAACCGTATAACATCGTTTGAATATAAACAAACGATAATGCCCGACGAGGACACCTCTATCGAGCTCCACCGTCGAAGTACCTGTAGGGCAGAACACCCAGCTCGCGATGGGCAGTTCACGCCGCGGGCAAATATTCCTGACCGGATCGCATATCTGACCAAACGGTCTCGCTCCGCCAGCCCGACGAATCTCCAAGGACGTCGGGTCATCTAAAAGGGTCAAAAAGGAGTCTCTCCCCTCGAGTTCACCACTTAGGCGACTTAGGCCATCAAGAAGAGGCCGAGCGCATACACGAACAAAAGACTTGGGAAATTTGCCAGCAAAGTCACAACCACTTACGGGCACACCTCAGGCCCATAACTTAGGCCACATTTTGCGCAAAAGTATAAAATACAAGCACAGGCAAACAATCATAATTGAAACAAAGCATTCATTCAAGTGCCCGTAGGCAACAAATCAAATAAAGTGTAAACCGACCAAAAAGGCCGACAATATTCAGGAATACAAAGAGCGGGCACACAGGCCCAAATAATGTGAACGGGCGCGCAGGCCCAAAACAAACATCAACGAGGCACGCAGGCCCCACCACTATTTCACACTTCGGCTTCCCCCGAGCTACCATCACCAACAACAGGGGAGTCGGGCGGAGGCACGACCTGACCATCGATAATCTGTGACATATGGCTCACCCTTTCAGTGTTCAGGCCGGGATTTAACAAGGAAAGTTGGCTGACCGCGGCTTCGAAGCCATCCACCATAGCCCTGACACAGTCCCCCTCGAGAAGTTGAATGCGACCTACCAGTTCCGATCGACTTCTCAGAAGAGCTGTGTCCTCCGATTCATCCTCGGCAGGAAGCATAGCAGCCTTTAGGTCCTCGACCTCCATGGCAAGGCGCCCGTTGTCGAGTTCCAGTCGTTCACGATCCACACGAAGAAGGTCCCTCTCCTCGGCCAGCTTCCCCGAGCTCTCTATCTCCAGAGTCAGCGCCTCCGTCTCCGCCACCAGCAGCTCAGCTTGCTCGCGGAACATCTCCTCGGAGCGCTCCAGGGCAGCTTTCAGCTTTCTCGAAGTCGAGGTGAGGGCAACCTTCTCCTGTTCCAACTCCTTGACACGGTCAGCATCCTCCCCCTCCTCGGCCAGTACAACGGCCATTTCGACCATCTTCACCAGCCCGGCCATGTTGGCGGCCAGGTGTCTTCTCCGGCTTTCCTTGTCCATCCGGCAGATGGTTTCAGCTTCATCAGGATTCACAGACAAAGGAAACCCCTCGAAGAAACCCTCTTCCTTAAAGCAAGGGGGCAACCCGAAAGACCTCACAGCACTCGAGTCCTCGCCGACTTCCGGCTGACTCTCCACCCGAGTCCTTTTTCTCTGTATCAGGTCGGTGTATGGTTCGACCTCCTGAACATCTGGAGTCCCTCCTGAAGCAGCCCCCGAGCTAGGTGGCGAGTCCACCCTCGTCGCCTGAGATATGCCCGGGCTATGTGGCGGGTCCATCCTCGTCGCCTGAGGAAGTCTCACCACCCTCTTGTTCACCTTCCTGTCACAAGACAACTTCAAGAGCCTCTCCCTTCGTCCAGCCATCGAACCTGCACGAAAGAACCCGGGTTAGTACCGAGCAAATAGTCAAACAAGTAACAAGTAAAGAAATTCAAAACAATAAACGACCTAGCAAACGCGCGGCCTGCCCAAAGGTCTGGCACTCCACGAGTGCCTTCGTGTCAATCGGTCGAGCCTCGAAGGTCGGATAACCCTCGTCGTCCAGGATATCCTCCCCCTCCCTCGTGGCCCATCTGGCGGGGTGGAAGCTATCAACATACCGACAAAGGGTATCGTAAGCCTTCTCGTCTTCGGAGCTCATATCGCCCGCAGACGTATGGTAATATCCCGTATCATGCTCGTAATGCCTCGAGATCCAATGCACGGGAAATTTGGCCATGCGTCCCAACACCGGACGTCCTTCACCATCCAAAAGGGCCTCCCCGTCGTCCTCGGTTATGACCGCTTCCTCCTCATACACGGACTCCAAACCCGCTGTAGTAACCGGCCTCACAACATACCACTTGTCTTTAAAACCTCACACGGAGTCCATGTACATCCTGAAAAGTCTCTTTGACTGTTTCAGGGAAACCCAGCTATGCTTTCCTCCCCGGGATTGCCGCTGTAGGTGGAAGACTCTGAAAAAGAGGGGTATTGTCGCCCCAATCCTCAAAAAATGACAAGTCAGCTCAAACGTCCGGATAAACGCGAGCGAATTGGGGTGTAGCTGCGACGGGGCCAGCCCCAGGTGGCTAAAGATACCGACCTGGAAATCACTGAAGGGCAGCTGTAACCCAAGGTCTTTAAAGGCAATCTCATACATAGGGAAACTGTACTCGAGGAACACCGAGCAAATTCGAGCAGTGAAAGATGGCCGAGTGACCACGAAATTCTTCTGGAAACCGGGCTGGTCATGGCCCGCCTCAAGGATAGTGTATGCCCTTCGGCTACGTTGACTATAGACCGAAGCTATCCCTCTAGGTTCAGCACCCACCCAGTCCATCAGAGGATCCTCAACGGTGTCAACCAAACTCACATTCTCGTCGGCACTTTGCTCTTCCACCTCGGGCCGTCCTGAAGAGCACGGTTCGTCCGCCATGGTTACCTACAAAGCACGGGAAACCAATCAATTGGGCGCGAAACCATACGCTCGCCATAACGGACGAGATGAAGGGCACGACAAACCACGTCGCTCCACGCGCGACTACAAAGTTGGTGTTTTGGAACAAAAAACAGCAGCCATCTCCCCGACTCCCGGATACCTCGACAGGTCCTCCTATAAGTCGCCTAAATAGACCGACAACTCGGTCACTCATAAATGCGTCGACCCAGGGCATGAACATAGCGAGCAAAATCATAAAGCCTAGAGCTAGAGCTATGAGTCTACCGGGCACGGTCATGAATTAGGCGCCCTAGATCATGAAGACCCCGGGCAGCATTGCAGATTCAAACCTAAACTATGCATTTACCGGGCGCGAGCATGCGCTTACCGGACACACGCGTGGGTTTGTCGAGCTAAACATGAATTTACCGGGCTAATCCTAGGCTTACGGTCTCTGAACATCTAAAAACAAAGAAAAGTCATACATCACAACAGAAAAACAGAGGAGACAAGTGACTTACTTGGAATCAAGGGGTAAATTTGACGACGGAGGAAAGGAATCAGTGACGGAGATCGCGGCGGTGCTATGAGAATCTGGGAAGAACAACAGCAGCAGAAGCAGAGCGAAGAGGAGAAGCGCGAAGAGTAGAAACACGTTCTGGGGCCCAAGGATCCTATTTATAGTGATGATGTGGAATACCAAACGTCACCTCGGGCAACCACGGATTCCCCTCCTCGACGCACAGCTCCCCTAGGCAATGATGACCCTATCCTTATAGGGTGGCAGCACAGTTCCCAAAAGAGACCTCGCGTGCTCGACAGACGCAAGCTGTTGAGGAATCCCCGAGCATTCCTCGCAGGGAACATGTCCCCGAGCACGATACGGGGAAATCCTCAAGTACCCCCACGAGGGGCTGCATCTCTTGTCCGGGTACGGGGCCCCGAAACGGAAGCAACCTAAGGTCAAGTCATGGCTCATAACTCAAGGAACCACGACTTGGAGGGCTCCTGTTCTGGACTGGGCCGGGCTGGCCCAAGAGCAACGATAAAGGCCCAATCCAAACAGACTTGCTAGGGGTCACGCCGACCTAAGGACCATGGCTATGCCCGACATACGTCACTGGGCGACACCCCACCCTCGTACTGTCCAGCTCGACCTCAGCTCGAGCGCTCCTTCGACAGCGGACACGGTCCACTGCACTCTTAACGGGACTCCGAAAAGACCGCGTCCCTGTCCGCCCGCACTTCACACAGAACATCCAGGAAGGGGACCACGTGCGGGTCCCCGCTACGCAAGTAGAACCTGGCAGTTCCTCCATTGGGCCAAACCTGCCCGGCCCAATGAAGGAACCTTGGCCCAGCGCTGGGGGCTATAAATACCCTCTGTTTCCAGAGGGTCAAGTATTCATTCTATCACATCTACTCACACTTTGCCTGCTCGTACTCTTACTCACTTCAGCATCGGAGTGCCTTGCAGGTACCCCCCCCCCCCCCCCCCCACCTTGTTCAAAACTTCAGCTCGGAGCCAGCCGTGACGGTCCAAGTCTGATCAGGTTAGATCACTATGTATATTATTAACAGTTAAAACAAAGTGGATGAGTGGTAGTGGCGTGCATCCAATATCCAACAGGACCTGGGTTTGAATCCCAGGTCCACCAAATGCTTTGTTATATTTTTTCTACAAGTTATCACATGCAAATCAAGCGTTGTAGCACATCATACACCATCGCCTAATCAATGGACAGATGGCCTTAGGCCAGATCTGAAGGCCAAGAGATGGACGTCCACCATGGGACCAAGTCAGAAGGTGCACATGGGATCAAAAAGTCAACCAGGGCTGCGCCAATTGGGCCATGAAATTGCTATTCCAGACCTCCAAATCATGCCCACACCCCTAACTCTTTCTATTTCCTTTTTTATTTTGTTTAATTATTTATTGTTATTATTTTATTATTAACTAACCAATCAAATCTTTTTCTTCATAAAATTAAAAACCAAAAAATATTTTCTTTATTAAATTGAATTTCAGTATTTTATTTTTATTAACAAATCAATTAATTAATTTAGTTTTAATTAGGATAACTTTAATATATTTTATAAACAATTAAAATTAATTTAGACATAATTAGGTTTTTTTACTAACATTGATTTATTTTATTTTATTTCTTTAAATACCAAAAATCCAAAAATATTTTTATTTATTAATTTAATTTAGTTTAATAATTAACTTAGATAATTTCTTTCTTAATTCAAAAATAACCAAAAAAATCTTTTCTTTAATGACAAAGGGTCAAAACCCTAGAACTCGCATTCGATTTAATTTCCCGCACGCGGTCCATTTTATATCATATTTGTATTTGTTCCCGGAATGTAACAGATAATTAGGACTATTTTTATCGCTTTATTTATTTTCTGCATTTAAATTTCAAAGGGTTGCTTTTGGCGATGTAAATACCCGACGCCTTGTAATTTAATTTCCGCAATTTACTTTCCGCAAATTAAATTGTTAGATGTTTGATAATAGGAATGCATGACAAGAATGAATGTTTAACCTAAAATCAACATAGATAACCATTGACATGTACAAAGATAAAATAACTGAAAATGACACATTCGCACATGCGCACTCTTAGGGTACACCTCACTTGGTTTCCTTCGTACGCGGTCATTGAGTATAGGTTGTTTTAGAGGTCTCCCTCTTGTCCAAAGATCATAGTCGCCTCAAAACGGTTGCCTCGGATATTGTTGCTGCAAAAACAAATGATCTAAGACATTAGGGTTACCGCTAAGGCGTCCTAACATTTCTTTGGTGACTGTAAGTCCCTGAATTCGAATTGATCCTAAAACTCCAACGATGGTGCTACCTACTAACTAATAGTGGGATAGCATTGTCTAAAAGAAATTAGCATAGAACGATTCCTTTTTCGAGTAGGTAGATAGTTATTAGATACTTGCTCATCCAAAACAAAACAAATTTTTCACACTTACACTCCTTTTCGAACAAAGTTTTCAAAACACTTCATTACACTCTTGAGGACAAAAATAAGAGTTAAATCGAAGTTTTCAAACAAAAACTTTTTTCAAATCCACAAGCACAAAGAAAAGAAATTTTGAAAACAATATGAGCAAGTACCTTAGAGCCCGTGGATAACCACGGATAGAAAGATGCTAATACCTTCCCTTTCTATAATCTACCCCCTGAACCCTAGAAATATAGGAATTTTTCTGTGCTTTTTTCCTTTCCTTGTTGGATAAAATAAAAGTCGGTGGCGAATCTTGCTTACCGCGACATTTTGCGAAAATAAATGCAAAATGCAAACCAGCATTCCAAAAAAACAGTCAGTTCTCTCCCACCGTATCACAGAACTGGCGACTCTGCTGGGGATCTTAATAAGTGGGGTGTACCTTAGGATTAGATCATTGTGTTTTCAATTTTTTGCTCTGTATGATTTATATTTGTGGGCTTGAATCAGAGTTACTATAGATCGTAACCCGGATCTGGGGATACCCTTTAGGTAAGTAGCAATGAACTGTGAGGGAACTGTACGGCGTAGACCGATACGGTTGAAGCAGTAGCTACGTTGGTGTGGCACTTTAGTATGTACCGATATCCCTTGTGTTGGAACGAGGAGAACATGGGTCTGCTAAGGGGTCATCAAGCACCAACTGACCTTAGAACATTTAAATTGACCAACTTGGCCATAGAACAGTAGCAGTATGCTACACTCATTGAGACTAAACTCTCGTGATGATTCCGGCCGTAAGAAAAGGTTGCTAAACTGGAATTATGACCGATTAAGGGTAGTCAGTGATATTGAGATCCTCTAGAACCCGATTACTATTTTTAGGACAGGTTTAAACCAACTGAACTGAAAGAGGGTAGTACCTAGACTCCTTGCCAGCCTGAAATCTAAGGGCTCTCCGTGTGACTTGTGTGCCTTTACCATGTTTGCTATTTGTGGATACTTGTGGTGTGCTTTCTATCATGACATCATAACATTGCATACATCTTGAATTTGTACTAACCTATTTCAAAGACAAGAGGGATTCATCTTTGTTCTGTTTTGTAGGTCATGGCACCTATGCGTAGGAACACCATCTGGATCAACTTTGTTCAGGTTCCCACTATGCTTAAAGAATTGGTTGCAAAGATGTCTGATACTACCTCCTTCATCAGAAGACATGGACATCTTCTTAGTTTGGTCACCTCCAAATTGGACGAGCAGATGATGAGTGTCCTAGTCCAGTTCTATGATCCACTGTACCATTGCTTTACTTTTCAGGACTACCAGTTGGTCCCCACCTTAGAAGAGTTCTCTGAGCTTCTTGGTATCTCTATTTTAGAGCAGACCCCATTCACAGGTTGGGAGAAGATCCTTAGGCCGGAAGAGATTGCTTCAGCCCTCCACCTGATAAAGGATGAGGTAATGGCTAATTGGGAGACTAGAAGTGGAGCAAAGGGCTTTCTGACTAAGTTCTTGGTTGGTAAGGCTAATCATTTCTGGGATAGTCTAGACTTCAAGGCATTCGAAGACATTCTGGCTCTTCTAATATATGGCTTGGTATTATTCCCTAACTATGACTCCTTTGTTGATGTGAATGCGGTAAAAATCTTCATCTCTGGTAATCCGGTACCCACTCTCTTGGGTGACATTCTTCATCAGCTCTATGCCCGTACTGCTCGGAAGCGGGGAACCTTGATGTGCTGTACTCCATTGTTGGCAAGGTGGTTTATTTCTCACCTTCCCAAATCAATTCTGAAGAACAAAGAAGGCATGGGCTGGGCTTATAGGGTTATGTCTCTCTATCACAATGACATCATCTGGACTATTAAGGGTATGGACGAGGTGGCTATTATTGATCGTTGTAGGGGAATACCCCAATGTTCCACTGATAGGAACCCATGGAGGAATTACTTACAATCCATGCTTGGCCTTATGTCAGTTTGGGCGAGCCAGAAGGGAAGGGCCTCATGAGCTGCTAATGCCTATCATAATCTTTGATTTTCAAGGGGATAGCGACGAGAAACGCCGCAGATTCATAAGGGCTCGGGATAGAGTTCACAGAATTGATCCATACGAGCTGGGCCCAAAGACTTCACTTCCGATGGAGCCATATCTCAGATGGGTTCGCATTCGTGCCCAAAAGCTGGGAATGCCGTATGAAGCCGTCCTGCCTATCATTGTTGAAGTTGCTAATGAAGAAGGGGTTCTTCCGACCATCCTCATATGCCCACTAACATTGGGGCACTGAAAAGGTCTTGGATGCAGCTGAGAGAAGAGCGGGATGCTTACCGAGAAAAGTTTAACGAGCAAGAGCAGAAGATTCAGAAGTTGACAAGACAGCTGGAGAACGAGCGAATCCTCAATGACTATGTCCGCACTGACAAGAAGCGACCATGGGAGCACTGATTGTCCTTTGATTATTTCCTTTCCAGTTTTTATTTCCTTTTCAGTATTTCCTTTCTTGTAACGCCTTAAGGGCAATTTGTTGAACAATTTGAATTTCAAGTTTATCTAATAAAAGTGTGTTTCATTTCTTGTTTACGAATTTGAATCTCTCAATGTATTTGAAATCATATCATACGCATTTCATCCCATGCACTTCATAACAGGTACCCTTACATGTCTCTTATCTTCTTCGCTGTTTATTTCAACATCATGTCTTCTGAACCATCAACTGAGCAAGCAATCAAGGCTCTACAGGCTCAAAATGCCCAATTCCAAGAGTTGTTCATGAATCTAGCTAAGGGTCAGTAAGATCTGAAGACCCTTATTCTGAAAGAGAAGAAGAAGAAGAGGACAGTCCTGTTTAACACGGGTCACAGGTTTGGAAATAGGCTACGGGACGAAGTTGATTTGACCACCTCATCTGGAGGGAAAGATAGTCAGGAAGAAAGGAGGGCTCCTAGCCCTGTAGTTTCAGACAACGAGACGGACTTCGACGAAGACCAGTATCCTCCGACTGAGGATAGATACAAGCAACTGGAAGATCGGTTGAGTGCGATGGAAGTACAGAAAGTGCCTGGTCTAGACTTTGGTGATTTGGGTCTATCATCTGGGGTGGTGATTCCCCACAAGTTCAAAGCACCAGCTTTTGCTAAATACGACGGAATTTCTTGCCCAAAACTGCACCTCTGGTCGTATGTAAGGAAGATTCAGCCGTACACCGCTAATAAGAACCTATGGATCCACTTCTTTCAAGATAGTCTCTCAGGGACTCAGCTTGAATGGTTTTACCAGTTAGAAGGAGCCAGTATCCGCAGTTGGGAAGATTTGGCTGCTGCTTTCTACAGGCAGTACCAATATAATGCCGACCTCGCTCCCACGCGTACCCAACTCCAGGGTATGTCAATGGGTGCGGGCGAAGGTTTCAAAGATTATGCTCAGAAATGGAGGGACCTCGCTGGAAGAGTGCAACCACCCTTGGCTGATCGGGAGCTAGTGGATATGTTTCTGGGGACCTTGTCTGGTCCGTTTTTCAACCATCTGATTGGAAACTATTCGTCTGGGTTTACAAAGCTTATTATGACCGGTGAAAGGATTGAGGCTGGTATTAAGTCTGGTAAGATACAAAAGGGTGCTTCATTGATCACCGATAAAAAGCCTTTTAAGAAGGAGTCCAATGTTGTTTATAGTTCGAAAAGCCAGAATAGACCTGAACGCCGCCAAGCTGTTAATGCGGTTGTTATTTCAAGACCTGTTGGGGCTCCTCAGCGCAACAATCAACAAAAGGCCGAGAGACCTCGAAGGCAATTCACCCATCTCAACATGACTTTGTCTCAGATTCTGCCGCAGTTATTGAAAACCAATCTAGTGACTCCAAGGGAGACCCCGCAGAATCCCAACACTGCATCGCCTTAGTACAACCCTAACGCCCGCTGTGCTTTTCACTCAGATAGCCTGGGACATGTTACAGATGATTGTTGGGCTTTGAAGAACAAAATACAGGACTTAATTGATGCGAAGGAGATTGAGTTCGGAGCACCAGAAAAGCCTAAACAAGACGTGGGGGTGAATGTTATCGGGGATGACGATGATGAAGAATTTGATATTGACAGTTGGATATACCCAACTGCCGATGGTGGATTAAGCAACTGGACAGTGAAGGATTCTATGCCTGTTTCAATTATCACCCAGTAATGAGACTTTTGTTTTGAATTTGTAACAGACAATGTTTTAAACTTTATGGCCCGGTGTCTTACCCGGGGCACCGTGGCTTCATTTGTGAGGGCATTATGTGTGTCATCTACATATATCATTAATAAAAGCATTGGACGTTTTCTTGCATTTCAAATCTTGCGCTCCTTGTTCTTCTTTTATTACATATTGCAAAATAGCTATTTTACACACACTCACATATACATGTCTACATCCACTCTGGATCTCACTGGTAACGACTCTGCTACTTCCAGTTATGACTTCGAAAGTCCGATCAACTTAGCCGAAGACGAAGGTAAAGATGATTGCGAAGTGCCTGGTGAACTTGCTAGACTGTTACTTCAGGAAGAGAGGGCTATACAGCCGCACAAAGAGCATGTGGAATCGGTAAATCTGGGTACAGATATAGACAAGAAAGAGGTCAAGATCGGGGAAAATCTAGAGCTTAGTATGAAGCAACGGTTGATTCAAATGCTGTGTGACTATGTTGAGATCTTTGCCTGGTCTTATGAAGATATGCCTGGGTTGGATACCAATATTGTGAATCACCGCCTGCCTACCAAGGAAGACTGTCCTCCAGTAAAACAGAAGGTTTGCCGAATGCGCCCAGAAATGTCTGAGAAAATCAAAGCTGAAGTAATGAAACAGTTTGAAGCCGGTTTTCTAGCAGTTACTTCTTACCCACAGTGGGTGGCCAACGTGGTTCTTGTACCGAAAAAGGATGGTAAGATTCGAATGTGTGTCGACTATAGGGATCTGAATAGGGTAAGTCCTAAGGATAATTTCCCCTACCTCATATTAACGTTCTGGTTGACAACACCGCTCAACATAAGGTCTTCTCCTTTATGGATGGTGTCTCCGGTTATAATCAGATTAAAATGGCTCTCGAAGACATGAAGAAGACAACCTTTGTTACTCAGTGGGGTACCTTTTGCTACAAGGTCATGCCTTTTGGATTGAAGAATGTTGGGGAAACGTATCAGCATGCCATGGTTGCTTTGTTCCATGATATGATCCATCATGAGATTGAGGTATACGTCGATGACATGATTGCAAGGTACCAGACTGAGGAAGAACACCTTGACCATCTCCAGAAGTTATTTGACAGGTTGAAGTTGTACAAGCTGAGGTTAAACCCGAACAAGTGCACCTTCGGGGTGAGATCTGGTAAGCTGCTGGGTTTTGTCGTAAGCGATAAAGGTATTCAAGTGGATCCGGCAAAGGTGAAGGCTATACAGGAAATGCCAACTCCCAAAACAGAAAAAGAAGTCAGAGGTTTTTTGGGACGCTTGAACCATATTTCCCGATTCATCTCACACCTGACTGCTACTTGTGAACCAATCTTCAAGTTACTGAAGAAAGATCAAGTGATACGATGGAATGATGAATGTCAGACCGCTTTCGAAAGGATCAAAGAGTATCTCCAAGAGCCACCCATTCTGATACCTCCTGTTGAAGGGAGACCTCCGACCTTATACTTGACAGTACTCGACAACTCAATGGGGTGTGTGTTGGGTCAGTATGACGAGTCTGGCCGAAAAGAGCATGCTATTTATTACCTTAGCAAAAAGTTTACCGATTGTGAGACCCGATACTCATTGCTCGAGAAAACTTGTTACGCTTTGGCATGGGTTGCTCGCCGGCTGAGACAGTATATGTTGACTCACACTACTCTATTGATATCGAAGATGGATCCAATCAAGTATATCTTCGAAAATCCTGCTTTGTCCAGAAGAATAGCGAGATGGAAGATAATCTTGACTGAGTATGACATCCAATATACGACCCAAAAGGTAATCAAGGGAAGTGTGTTGGTAGATCATTTTGCACATCAGGCAGTGGATGATTACCAGTCTATGAACTTTGAATTTCCGGACGAGAATATCATGTTGGTAACTGACTATGAGGAACCTGGACCAGATGAAGGACCTGAGGAAGGATCCCGATGGTCTATGTACTTTGATGGAGCTTCAAATGCTTTAGGTAATGGCATTGGCGCCGTGATCATATCTCCTAAAGGCTCTCATACTCCGTTCACCGCCCGACTATGTTTCAACTGCACCAACAATATGGCAGAGTATGAAGCATGCATCATGGGTCTTCGAGCAGCAATCGACCTAAGGATTAAGTTTAGTGTCTTCAGAGATTCCGCTCTCGTGATCAGTCAGATCAAAGGCGAGTGGGATACGAAACATCCAAATCTTATTCCTTACAAGGAGTATGTATTGGCGTTGCTTCCCCACTTCGAGGAAGTAACCTTTGAACACTTCCCTAGAGAGGAGAATCAGTTGGCGGACGCGCTAGCTACGATGTCTTCTATGTTCAAAGTCAATTGGGACAACGAAGCTCCCCGGATTATCATTAAAAGATTGGACGAACCTGCACATTGCTGTGACATTGAGACTGAAGAGGTAACAGAAAAGCCCTGGTTTCATGAAGTAAAAAGTTATCTTGAGGCTCAAGAATACCCCGAGGGTGCATCTGTTAATGACAAGAAGTTTCTGAGGAGGTTCGCGGCGAAGTTCTTCATCAGTAATGGATTTCTTTACAAGCGTAACCATGATTCGACCTTACTGCGATGTGTAGATAAGGACGAAGCAGAAAAGATCATGACAGAGTTACATGAAGGTACTTTCGGAACTCATTCCAGTGGACATACCATGGCAAAGAAAATCCTACGGGCAGGATATTATTGGTCCACAATGGAATCCGACTGTTATCAGCATTCTTGGACATGTCACAAGTGCCAGGTCTATGCTGATAAGGTGCACATACCTCCAGTACCTATGAATGTCTTGACGGCTCCATGGCCTTTTGCAATGTGGGGCATTGATATGATCGGCGAGATCAGACCTACAGTATCCAACGGGCATCATTTCATCCTGGTAGCTATTGATTATTTTACGATTTGGATTGAAGCAGCTTCCTTTGCTACTGTAACCAAGAACGTCGTGGCACGGTTCATTCGGCACAATCTGATCTGTCGATACGGTGTACCAGAGAGGATCATTACGGATAATGGTACGAATCTCAATAATAATATGATCACTGAGCTCTGCAAACAGTTCAAGATACAACATCACAACTCTTCTCCCTACCGGCCGGAGATGAATGGGGCTGTTGAAGCGGCTAATAAGAACATTAAGAAGATTGTGCAGAAGATGACGGTGACATACAAAGACTGGCACGAGATGTTACCATTTGCTCTTCATGGGTACCTGTTGGCTGAAGATTTTGATACTGTGATTCAAAATGAAATTACTATGGTTGAGTTTTGTTTGGATAAAGCACTTTTGATGATTCAGAATGGAAGAGAATGCTTGTTTTAAATGGAAATATTAGAGTTCAAGGTTTCGAATGATAAGTTGTGGAGTGTGAGTCCAAAGCCTTGTTTGAAATAATCATAAGAGGATATTTGAGAAGGTCATTTTTGGAAATAACCTATGAACAAACTCGAAATGAAAAGTTCCAAAACATTTGAAATTCAAACGTAAGCGGGATATTGGAAATTCAAATACACAAGCGTAAGAGTGTTCGAAGACGCGTGGAGGCTAGAGGGAAGCAATGCTCTGCATGCTTCGAACGTGGCAGATTCTGATAGCAAGACCGTTATGGTCGAATAGTATAAATAGAAGTCTTATTGTTAGGATTTAGGGGTGATATCTGTTGTACAAATTCAATAAACATTCAAAATACCGCATGGATAGGGAAACGAATGCTCGAAAGATGTACGTATGATAACACCAGCATTTACAATTCAATGAAAACTCTTTACATTTTCCAATTTTATCTTTCACTTCCATTTCATTTGTGTTTCAAGCAATTTTATGTTTATGCCTTTACATTAAAACCTTTGTACTCGAAGTCATTTATTCCTTTCTGCATTTAAATACTTTTCTTATGGTCGAAACCTCTAAACATTTGGTAACTTTTACATTCACCCATTTAATCCTGCCATTTATCCAATTTCAAGTCTTTAAACTTTTCTAACGAATATTCCTAATACCATATAGAAGTTATCCTTCGAACCATTCAGTATAGTAATCGAAGCAGATTGGATATCTATGGAACAGACTCTAATTCGAAATCCTAAATACAAATGTCAGTTTTACAATTAGACTTAGCCAAACAACTATGTTCCATAGGATCAATCTAGTTGATCCTGTAAGTTACCAGAGAGATTGAATAACAGTAATTAAGTTTATTTGATAGCTTGGAAGACTAGCGGTTGTTCACCAGAAATCACTGTGAACAAATTGGCACACCCGGTGGGACCAGTTGTTAAGAAAGTTGAAAGTAAAGATTTTTTAGGATATAATCTTGTTGCGTAAGTTCTTTTCTGGATATCAATTTCGCTGTTATATGAACCTTAGAAGTGGTAAAACAACTAATAGTAACCAACCCTTACCCAGAAGAAAACATAGTAGTGGGATGTCTAATCCAAATAATCAACAAGGGGAACAAAATATGCCACATGGAACAGGCACCAATGCGTCTGTTTCGACAGGGACGTCTAACGCGATCCCTACGAACGCACAGTCTGTTGCATATTCTACCAGTAGTGTGTCCACAAATGGAGCAAGTGGCATGACAACCAACGGTTCGACCCTAGGAAATACAGGGACCACTGGTTATCTTACGGGATTTGTCCCACCATCAGGGACACAAACCCATTTCGCCACCCCACTAACTAGACCACCCGGTTTCGATGGTAACAGACACAGAAATCCCTCTTATGGAATGCCAACATCTTTTATGGCAGGTTTACACAATTCCACATCAAATTCGTCACCACAATTTGGATCTGGATCTGGGGCCAACCAATTTATGACAAATACCCAAGGTTCAGTGGGTCACAATACATTGCCTATCTTAACCACAGAAAATCAGATGGCCTTTAGACAATTAATGGATGATAGTAACCATAATATGATAGGAGTGTTAGCACAGACTATGCAAGAAATCTTTGCCCCAATAGTACAAAATGTAACTGTGACCAACAGAGAAAACGCGGACAACATGAGTTGAATAGCAGATTTTTTCGCTCCACCAGAAAGGCGTAGGCAGAATCAGGCGGGGGTTCGAGCGAACATACCCATCATAGAACAAATTACTAATGACCCACCCTATAGGCCAGCCAGAGAGGGGGTTAACTTGGGGGCAAGGGCACAAAGGTTAGAAGCCCCAGTGATTCGAGAACCACAAAGGGGAGTTATAGAACCAAGGGTCGAAAGGTTAGAAGTCCCAGAGTTCCGAGAAGAACAACCTAGAGGAGTTGTCATGGTGGGTCGACACCAAGATGCTGATGAAGTCGTTCATAGAATTCGAAATGACAACATCTTGGCAGAAAATAATTTAACCACCATGATAGAAAGGGTTATGGCTCAAAACGGTCTCAATACAGGTATTAGAAGGCCAAACTATTCCTCTCCCATAATAGATTATGTGATGCGCACTGATTTACCAAGGGGATATAAAGTCTTTAAATTTACAAAGTTTGCTGGAGACACCAATGAGTCAATAGTCGAACACATAGCCAGGTATCTAATCGAAGCAGGAGATATAGAAAATAACGAAGACCTTAGGATTAAATATTTCCCAAGTTCCCTAACTAAGAACGCTTTCACATGGTTCACCACTTTGCCTCCTGGGTCCATAGATACTTGGGCTCTGTTGGAGAGGTTATTTCATGAACAATTCTACATGGGACAATCTAAAATAAGCCTGAAAGAGTTAGCCAGTGTCAAAAGGAAGTTTACTGAACCCATAGATGATTATCTGAATAGGTTCAGACTCTTGAAGTCTAGATGTTTCACAGTAGTTCCTGAACATGAGTTAGTCGAAATGGCTGCTGGTGGCCTAGACTACTCCATTCAAAAGAAATTAGATACACAACACTTGAGGGATATGGCCCAACTAGCAGACAGGGTTCGACAAGTCGAAAGACTAAAAGCCGAGAAGGCCAGAGTTTTTAAAAATAACAAGAAATAAAGGGTCTCCTATGTCGGAACTGAGGAAGCAGAAGATTATCCTGAATTCGAAGAGGTCGAAATTGATCTCGCTGAATTGAAACAGGCTCCCCCTTATTCCTGTAAATTACTAGTTCCCATAAAAGGGAAAGAAATTATTGAAAATGAGAAAAGTGACAAGTTCCCAAAGAAGGTTTATACCTTTGACGTAACGAAATGTGATGAAATTTTTGATTTGCTTGTCAAAGATGGACAACTAATAGTGCCATCAAATGTCGAATTACCACCTTTAGATTAAAGAAAGAAAAGAAGATTTTGTAAGTATCACAGTTTCTTAGGCCACAAAATCTCACAATGTTTTCTTTTCAGGGATCTGATTCAGAATGCAATCAAGGATGGTAGACTAAGGTTCGCTGACAAGCCAAAGATGAAGGTGGATGATGACCCTTTAGATGTTGCTGACACCAACTACTCTGAATCTGCATACATTGGAGAGATAAACATGGTTGGAGTAGGTGAAGGTGACGCTCCATCAGATAAGGAAAACACCGAAGATGAGAACTGCGTGTTAGTGGAGGTCGAAAAGGAAGTTACTGAGGACTTCCATAAGGAACAAGAGGCTTCGATCGAAGCATTTCCTTTGATTGCTTCGAAAGAGATCCAGGCTACTGAAGGCCATGAAAACCATAAACAAAATTTGACACAGGCTACTGAAGGCTTGAGGCAAAAGTTGGAGAAAGTACAGATCATAGTGCCAGTTCTTCCTCAGAAGGAAATATGGGATACTTTGGGGGAACCCAGCGGAAAGTTCGATTACATGGTGAGGTATTCCGCCCCAGAAAGCTCAAAGACCCGAATTGAAGACATCAAACCTACAGGTTGGGGAGATACTGATATCAAGGGAGAAGATGTGGATGTTAACATGGTAAACATGGAGCAACCTTGTTCTGAAATGGAAGAAATGGAGAGGTACTTAGAGAAAGAAAAATACAAGATGGAGGACAGGTATGCTAGAGATGCTAGTCTCAAAGGTTACCTTATGCTGTGCCACAAAGAGAATGTTGCAATGATGTTGTGTCCCAAATGTAGCATCATTTGTAATCAGAGAATTGTTGCAGACTTTGAAAAAAGACAAAGGGCACGAACAGGCGTTAACTGGCGCCAGGATAATCAGCTGTTCAGATGCTACCCTAAGGCTGGAGAAAGCCTTATGGGGTTTTTAGTTCATTGTCACAAGGGGGTAACCAAATGCTTAGTGTGTCCAAGATGTTCTGCATTATATGATCAGAAAGTGGCTAAAACCTTCGAAACAACCCCTTTCGCCCCATGTTGGAACCACAGAGAAATTGGTCAAATGGGCCAACGTTTCGAGAACAACTACACCCAACGGAGGCCTGACAGCCCTTATCCTAGAGGAGCTCGAAGGGTAACATTTAAAGTTCCTTCCGATGCACCAACAGACAAGTGGCTACAAGTTAGAGCTGACAATGGGCGAGACAAGTGGAGGAATAATGAAAGGAACACACGCCATGCCATGACATACAGAAGGCAGTTCAATATGGCAAAAAGAGAAGAACTAAGGTTGGAAAACTACAAGGGAAAGAACCCTATGTCCAGGTCACAATGGCGAAGGCAACAAAGAGTTCAAAAAGCTGAGAGAGATGTTGCGCTAAACAAAGGAGTGGCTTCGAGCAAAGACAAAGAGGAATCAAGCACCAACAAACCTGCACCAAACAATCGACCTGGGGATCATCCTCCGGTTAGCAGGAGACTTTTCTTTGAAACAAAGCAAAATGAATCAAAGGAATATACGCCAGGACCAGTGGAGAACGAGGATATGCTGACTGATAATTTCGAATCAGAAGGGGAATCTTCACTCAACATCAACTGCAATGTGGTATCTGTGTTGCCTTGCGAATTTGGGCAAGAGACTGAAGTCGAAGAACACGAAGAGGATGATGCAATAGACCTGACGAAACACAGGCCAGTATGCTATTATGTGATGGATAATGGGGATGTCGAAGAGCAAAATGCCTTCTTCGAATACCCAGAACCATCCATGCAAAATCACCTAAAGCCATTGTTTATTCGAGCAAAAGTTGGTATACATGGCGAAAACAAAGTCCTGGTGGATGGAGGCGCTGCAGTGAACCTGATGCCTCATTTCATGTTGAAGAAGTTAGGGATACAAGATGTTGACATAAAACCACACAACATGGTACTATCAAACTATGAAGGTAAAGTAGGCCACACATTGGGGGTGATCCAAGTGGATTTGACAGTAGGATCAAGCTGCAGACCCACTATGTTCATGGTAATCGAAGCTAAAGCCAACTACAATTTGTTGTTGGGCAGAGAATGGATCCATGGCGTTGGAGCAGTCCCCTCATCAATGCATCAGAGGTTAGTATTATGGAGAGAAGATGACATTGTTGAGAATATAGAAGCTGACCAAAGCTACTTCATGACAGCAGTCAACTTAGTTGATAAGAGAAACTATGACAAACACTTGGCCAAAATTGCCCCTTGTACCCCTAACGACGAGATCAATGAGACCAGGAATGCGCATTATTACATGACCCTTCGCCATGATGGAATGTATTGGGATCGAAGGATAATCAAGGGAGATGAAGAAGTCGAAGGCGCTGCACAAAGACAGCCAGCAGGCTGGGAATTCGATAATCCTGCTCATGACTGAGTCTTCTTTCTTCGAAAAGATTTCGGCCTACATGGCTGAGAACGAGTGGAAGGCGGACTTAGAAGCTGAAATGGATAATATGGCTGCAGAAGTAAACAAAACAGATGGGGATGGCTCAAAAGGCTCACCCTTAGAAGAACAAGAAATGGTTGATATAGATCAAAGGCTAGATGCCATTTATGATAAAGAACCTTTAGGCTTCGAAAGGGATCCCACAGACTCAGGTGCTAAAATGTTAGCGCAGGATCCGTTAGAAGAGGTGAACTTGGGAGATGAAAACATAAAAAGAATAACTTATGTGAGCGCAAAGCTTAATTCAAGCCTCAAGCAAAAAGTGATCGAAGTCCTTAGGAAGAACAAAGATTGTTTCGCATGGGATTATGATGAAATGCCTGGTTTGAAGAGGGAGTTAGTGGAACACAGACTTCCAATCAAGGATGGCAAGAAGCCCATCAAGCAGACCCCTAGAAGGTTCGCACCAGCAGTTCTCACGAAGATCAAGGCTGAAATTGAAAGGTTGTTGCGCTACAAATTCACCAGGACCACAAGGTATGTCAAATGGTTAGCAAATATAGTACCTGTTATTAAGAAGAATGGCTCTCTGAGAATTTGCATAGATTTTAGAGATTTAAATACTGCTACCCCCAAAGATGAGTATTCCATGCCTGTGGCAGAGATGTTAATAGATTCGGCTGCAGGATTTGAGTATTTAAGTATGTTAGATGGATACTCTGGGTATAACCAGATCTTTATTGTTGAAGAAGATGTTGCTAAGACAGCGCTTCGTTGCCCAAGAGCCTTAGGCACCTACGAATGGGTAGTAATGCCTTTTGGCTTAAAAAATGCTGGAGCAACTTATCAAAGGGCAATGAATTCGATTTTTCATGATTTCATTGAGACTTTTATGCAGGTGTACATTGATGATATAGTCATCAAGTCAGTATTTGCAGAAACTCATTTGCATCATTTGAGCCAATCATTCGAAAGAATGAGAAAGCATGGCTTGAAAATGAATCCCCTTAAGTGTGCGTTTTTCGTGCAGGCTGGAGATTTTCTTGGTTTTGTGGTTCATAAGAAAGGCATTGAAATCAACCAAAACAAGACCAAAGCCATTGCTGAAACGAAAGAACCTACATCAAAAAAGGAGTTGCAGTCTTTGCTAGGCAAAATAAACTTTTTAAGAAGGTTCATTTCAAATTTAAGTGGAAGAACCCAGGCTTTCTCTCCGTTGCTTCGTCTGAAGCAAGGACAAGATTTCGAATGGAACGAAGCACATCAGGAGGCATTTGACAATATAAAAAGATATCTTACTCAACCTCCTATCTTGTCTCCACCCTCGTGGGGAAAACCCATGAGATTGTACATATCCACCTCTGAATTTACTATAGGTAGTATGTTAGCACAAGAAGATAGCAATGGCATCGAAAGAGCCGTGTACTATTTAAGTAGGGTGTTGAATGATGCAGAAACCAGATATAGCAACATAGAAAAGTTATGTCTCTGTTTATATTTCTCTTGTATGAAACTTAAATATTATATAAAGCCTGTTGATGTTTATGTTTCATCTCATTTCGATGTTATCAAGCACATGCTTTCGAAACCAATAATGCATAGCAGAATTGGTAAATGGGCTTTGGCTTTGACAGAGTATTCTTTGACTTTCACGCCTTTAAAAGCTGTGAAAGGTCAAATAATTTCTGATTTCATTGTTGATCATTCACTGAGCGAAGATACTGTCATGGGTTACGTTGAAATGCAACCTTGGAAGTTGTACTTTGATGGTTCGACCCATAGAGATGGTAGTGGTGTTGGAGTTCTTATAATTTCTCGTGAAGGAATTCCAACAAAATTCAAGTATAAGTTAGACGGTCCCCGTTGTTCGAACAACGAAGCTGAATACGAAGCGCTTATCATTGGACTTGAAGCTTTGTTAGAATTGGGGGCAACTAGAGTCGAAATTAGAGGAGATTCGGAGCTAGTGGTCAAGCAAATAACAAAGGAATACAAATGTGTGATACGGTGGGAGAACTGACTTGAGGTTTTGCGTTTGTATTCGCAAATGTTGCGGTTAGCAAGAGTCGCCACCGACTTTTTATTTTATCCTAAAGGAAAGGTTAAAAAGCACAGCAAAAACCTTTTGAGATATTTCGTGGGTTCGGAGGGTAGATTATGAAAAGGGAAGGTATTAGCACCCTTTTCATCCATGGTTATCCATGGGCTCTTAGTTACTTGGTTTTTTAGATCACTTGCCTTGTTTTTCGATTGCTTTGAAAATGGTGTGTGTGTGGGTGCTTTTTGAAAATCTTTTGGAAAAAGATGCCTTGTCTTAGGCAACTAATGTATTTGACTCGTGTTTGAGTGTTTTACAAAAGTGTGAATCTTTTCGAAAAGATGTTTTCAAATGTTTTTGAGAGTTTGTTTGAAAGTGTTGTGGATTGTGGTTTTTGAAAAGAAGGCAAGTGTTTTTGCAAGTTCGATCTCAAGTAACTAAGAGTTTCGTCTACCCTATTGTACTCAAAGGTTTTTGTCATGTTTTAACCCTTTTTAACAATTTTGTTCCACCATTGAAATTGATGGGCAATCTTGCGTTTAGGAAGTTTATTCGGGACGGGCGCGGGTCATCGTATGGACCATGAATGCAATGATGCCAAGTGTCTTTGGCAATTTTGCTTTGAAGGGACTATGATCATTCCGTTTAGGCAACACTTTGAGACTTATGATCATTTGATTTGTTTTGCCAAAGATACTCGACGTGCAAGCATGGCCCATTTTGGAAGGCAACATGTGGGATTACCCTAGGGGGTGCAAGTGTGATTGTGTATTGATTACATGTATTTGTCTTGTATTAGGTTATCTAGCGTTTGATTTTATGTACATACAAACCCTAGGTCTAACCATGGTATAATTGAAAACTGTAAATTGCGGAATATAAAATCTACGCTATTACAAAATAGTGTCCGGGAGTGGGGGTATAAATGTACAAGGGGATGAGACTTATAGTATCCAATAAGTTACAACCAAATCGAATGTGCGATCAATATGAATATCAAATATACAAATATAAGATAAAATGCGTATAGGGCAATGTGTTGTGTAAGTGTACAAGTGTATGTATTGTGTAAGTGTAAATATGTACAAGTGCGAATTATGAAGTTGAATCGTATTAGGGTTTGACCTAGAGAAATGTTTTTAAATGTATTTTTGATTTTTGTATTTAATTATGTACAAAAGAAAAATGAAGTGTTTTGATTAAATGTTCAATTTTTAATTGGAAAGTATTTTAGTCCAAATGTTTGTGAATTTGATATTAGAGAAAAATGTATTGAATTGTTATGTATGAAAAAGAATGTTAATTAAAAAAGTTTCAATTTTAATTATGTATAAAAAATATTTTGTTATTATTATATACAAAAATGTATTAATTAAAAGAAGATGTTTTCAAATTTAATTATATGATAAAAGTGTTTTATTATTTAGGTTAGTATTTTACAAAATAAAGAAGTGAACATTTTTTATAAGATAAAAGAGGGTTAGTGTTTTAAAAAATGGTTAAGTTAATTAAGAATGTTATATTTATTAAAACTATATTTAGTTAGAAAATAAATATTGTTTGTAAAATAAAAGGGATTAGTGTTTTAAAAAATGAAGTAAGTATTGTTTATATATAAAAAAAAATTAGTATTCAATGTTGTTAAAAAAGAAGAGAAGCAATCTTTTAATGGGCTTCAGGGGGGTGAAACGGGTCAGGCCCATGGATCTGAAAACAGAATGAGGGTTAGGCAATTTGTTAGTCAATTTGGTAATGAACGTTTTAGGGTTTGAGCGGCGCCGTATTGGGTTTCGTCTTCTCCGATTACCAATTCCCTGAGCGTTTTCTCCGGCCACCAGCGCTACCTCCAGAAGCCTTTCTTCCCTCCATTGACATGAGCCTAGCATCCTTGACTTAAGGTTTGATTACAACACTTTATGCTTTTATCTCCTTTTTTACGAATTTGTGTTTCAATTTGGGTTCTGATTTCCGAATCTGTACCATTATGATGTGGTGAAGAGGAAAGGGGGAGAAGATTGCTACTTGATTTTGGGAGATGGAGGAGAGGCGGAGGAGTGTGATGCTTAGGAGGCCGGAGCGGCGTGAGGAACTTTGAGCTTGCTTTGCTTTCGACGCTTTCTGGTATTTTCGCTCTTGTTGCTTATGATTAAGGTTTTGATGATGATATGTACTGAGAAACCCTAATTCACTTCTTTACCTCTTCTTCTATGTCACTGATGCTTATTGTTGCCTGAGTATTTGTATGCTTCTTGTTTGACTTCTATGAGTTGCCTAATTTAACATGTTTTTTTCCTTGCCCTATGATGAATCCAAGATTCTGAGGGCTTGAAGGTTTGATGCCCTTTTTGGAGCTTTGAAGCTTTGAAAGGCCTTAAGCTTATTTTTTACAATGGCTGGTTTGATAACTTGAGGGATTATGTTTGGTTATGCTTGAGATTGGGTTGTCTTTGAATTGTTGCCTATGATGGAGCCCACTTCTGAGGCTTGGTGTTTGAATGTTTTAGATGTTGGTTTTACAACATGGTGAGGCTTGAGTTTGCAAGGGTTTCATCTGGTTTATGTGGTTAGGCCTTGACAGTAGTGGTGAGGGATTTGGATTTGGAAAAGCTAGGCCATGTTTGTTTTGCAAGCTATGCTGTGGTTTTGGGTAGCTTTTGAACAGGGTGCTGGTAGTTTTTGTTTATGGTTTGGCTCAAGCTTTGACAGTATGGTATGTTTCAGTATCTTTATGTTTGCTTGGCTTGGTTTTGATCAGTTTGCAGGTATGGTTTTGATCAGTTTGCAGGTATGGTGAGGTTATTGGTGGTTTTGGTTATGACTGATGCTTATGCTGGTTCAGTTTGACAGCATAGTGGTTTGTTCATATGTTTAGTTTTTGTGTTTGTGAGGTCATGACAGGCTTGTTATGTGAGGTTTGGTTGCTTATGTTGGACTGAGTTTTGTATCTTTCTTTTCTATCCTAAACTCTTGCTTCTTTGTATTAGCTTCTGTATATTTGTTATGCAGAGTTGTGTTGGATGGTTGAGGTTTGATAGATTTTTTGGTTCTCACTTTTGCCTCTTATCACTTCTGAACTGTCTTGGCCTGTGTTATATCTTCTATATCTTTTTTTTATCTCCTCACCTCTCTATTCTGAACTGTCTTAACTGAGTTGGCTATTTTCTGATTTTGTATATCTTCATTTCCTGCTGTCTATTCTGAACTGCTGCTGAACTGAGCTTTGCTTGGATTTGTATAATCTTTTTCTGTCTTGCTTTTTTACTCTGAACTGTCTGAAAACCTGCCTATGCTTTATCTCTTTTTCTTCTCTCCTAGTACAGTTTTGAATTTTATATGATTATACTTGTACTTTTCTGAAGGGGCTAACTATGGGAAATGATGAAAAGATTACTTGCATAACACATTTTGCATCTTTATCTCCAGCTTTTGACAGTTTGTGTCTGACTTTGCATTTGATATCTTGGCAAAAATCTTTTCATGACAGCTTGTATGCTTTTATTGATTTTCTTTGAGTGGACTTTGGGCATTTTGACAGTAGTGCCTTTTGCTTTGGATAGAAAGTTTGGATTTGAACTTTTCAGTTTGGATTTGAACTATATGGTTTTGAATTGGAAATTGAGATTTTAAATTTCTATGCAGCTTGAAATTTGTAACTTATGCATTTTTGACATTTGCATTCATGAAATAAAATAATCTTCCCTCTCTGTGAACCGGGAGAAATCCCGTGATTTGCAGAGAGGGTCAACTGATCCCAGTCAGTGGCCCCTAATGATGAGCACTTTTATCTGTCTCTTTTAAATGCCTTCTGACTTTTCTTGTTCTTTTTGCAGATGAAAAATGGAATACCGGAGCGGAGTGAAGAATGAAGAATATTTAGAAAATAGGATAATTTTAATTTTATGTAATATTTAAATTAATGTATATCATTGTTTTATAATTTAAATTATAAACAACAATTTGTACAAATAATTCAATTATTCAATAAAATCTAAATTATCCAATTAATTCCAATTTCTTTATTGTTTATTTATTTATTTAAAATTCTTAGAATTAGAACAATTGAAAAATAAATTCAATCATTCAATTTCAGAATAATAAATAACTAAAATAAAACAACATTGATCAATTAAAGTCTGTCTTATTCAACATCCAAAGCAAAGCAGCAGTTAACCCAAATGGACTGATCAAACGCAAAAACACTGTGAATCCAATACTGCACCCTGTATATGACTGACCCAAACAAAACGTATTGAATTCAAACCACTGTCTCTTTTGCTGATTAAACCAAGATAACGCGAATTTTAACTCGAATCTTGAAATAAACCGCAAAGTGCTGTGGAATTTAAATTCTTCTGAGAATATGCCCATAAAACCTTAATTCCCGATTAAATGCCAAATCACGCTCGCTTGATCAAAATTGAACCAAAAAATCAATCAAACCCTAAGCCCACTGTATGAAACAATTCAGAGCTCTGAAAATCAGTAAAAACCCTAGTTTTGCTTGACTGTCAAGAAAAGTCCGTTTATCCGATTCTTGAGCCAGTTTGAAAAGTCAGGAAATGTTTGAAGCTGATATTTCTTGTGGAAAAGCGCGAGGGCAAATTTTGGGGTACAACAGTTGCCCCTGTCCAATCTTCTTGGACCTGAAGAGTTAGATTGGCAAGTTTGCCTTTCGCGACTTGAAGGTAAAAGGAGATTGGACACTAATGTGCCCAGAAAATTTGCGCTCGTCGATGTGACGGTGGAGGTGAATGGGCTTAAAGATGCCATTTGGTGATGGGCTTAAAGATGCCATCTGGTGCGAGAGAATTTTGTCGGGGGATGGGCTTAGAGATGCCATCTGAGAATGGGCTTACAGATGCCATTCGGTGACTGCTGGTAGGAGGATGGGCTTATAGATGCCATATGGTGATGTTGAACTGTACGTCAATGGTGAGTGGACGAGTATCAGAAGGGCATCCCTGTTTTGGAATATCTCTGAATTGGGGTCTGAACAAGCAACAGATTGACGTCCGTGTCTGGAGAATCTGTAAACTATTTGAGATTGAATAAGCCATAGAGCAGCATCCGTTGTTGGGACACGTCCGTAAACTATTTTCAAAAATTTGAGAAGAGTCTGAATCAGTCGGTAGATTGACCTCCGTTGTAGGGAAGAATCCGTAAACCGTTTTCAAAAGTTGAGAAGAGTCTGAATCAGTCGGTAGATTGACATCCGTTGTAGGGAAGAATCCGTAAACTGTTTCAGAAGCTATGAAGAGTCTGAACAAATCGGTAGATTGACATCCGTTGTAGGGAAGAATCCGTAAACTTGTTTCAGAAGTCGAGAAGTTGAAGAGGAACCGGTGTAAGGTTTCTGCTGATGCGTCTGAATGAACCTGGAATAAGTATCAAAACGTTGCCGTGTCCGGGTCACATCTGAACTATTTTTGGATGAATCTCAGGAGATGATCTGTGTCTGTCGACTGATCTTACCTGAAAAGGCAAAGGGTTATTTGTATGCAATGTTATGATGCATGATGCAATGTATGTGATATCGATATTTATGAATGTGATGGATGCGCATGTAAGCTGATGAGCTAATCTTGCCAAGGATACATGATTCCGAGATGGCTGAAGATAAAAGCATCTTGACTGCTGCCGGGGAAAATAAATCCTTGGCTGTCGCTGGGGAAGAGAATTCCTGATGACCTCTACTGGGGAGTCCCAAACTAGTAGACTTATGCCGGGGAGACCAGATTGAGAGTCTTTGGCTTGATGGGAAATAACTCTGGAGACTTCACTGGGGAACTCAAAAATTGCTTCCTCAAAACTCTGTGGGGAGAAGGTTTGAAAGTCTGACTCCTCTGGGGATTGAAGGAACTCCGCTGGGGATAGGGAGAATCTTGGCGAGCGCGATCTTCCGTGGTTGTTGGCTTTGAGAAGAATCTGAACAAGCGATAGGTTAACCTCCGTTTACTTGGAGAACCCGTGAACTGTTTTCAGAAATCTTGAGAAGAATCTGAACAAGTTGGTAGACTAGCATCCGTTGTTGGGAAGAATCCGTAAACTTGTTTCAGAAGTCTTGAAGAGGAACCAGTGTAGGGTTCCCTGATGATGAGCTTGTGTAAAACTGCATCGGGTTTGAACACTTTTGACATTCGAATGCCCCAAGTGGTGATGTAGATAAAATCCTGGCTTATTACAGGTGTCGGTCTATAATCGGTTGTTCACAGATGTTTCCTGGGTTGTTGCAGGTGTTGATCTGGAATTCTTCAGACATGCCCTGGCTGGATACAGGAGTCGAATCTGGAAAGGTGATAGTTGATAGATATGCCCTGGCAGGATACAGGAATCGAATCTTCAAACTCTTCAGACATGCCCTGGCTAGATACAGGAGTCGAGTCTGGGAATATAGTCAACAGATATGCCCTGGCTGGATACAGGAGTCGAATCTGGAAATAGTCGTCAACAGATATGCCCTGGCTGGATACAGGAATCGAATCTTCGAACTCTTCAGACGTGCCCTGGCTAGATACAGGAATCGAGTCTGGAAATGTGATCAACAGATATGCCCTGGCTGGATACAGGAGTCGAATCTGGAAATAGTCGTCAACAGATATGCCCTGGCTGGATACAGGAATCGAATCTTCGAACTCTTCAGACGTGCCCTGGCTAGATACAGGAATCGAGTCTGGAAATGTGGTAGCTGATTTGTTGAACACTTTTGACATTCGAATGCCCCAAGTGGTTGTGAAGGAGTCTTGAATCAGATTACTCTGCATATTGAGAGATTTCTTGAAATCTTGACTGGACTGCCCCAGGTTAATTGAACTTTGAAAGATCTGTTGGACCTTGACTGGACTGCCCCAGGTTAATTGAATGGTGACATGTCATGCCCCTTGTTGATAGGAGATTTGTAATGGAAGTGTTATCCTCTTGAAGCGATTTTGACTTACTGAGAGAGTTTTCGTTCCTCCGAACATTCGCTGTATGAATTTCTTCGCTGTCAAACAAAAAGGGTTAAATGCAGACAATGATATTCGAATAATGCAAAGTTTATGTTTGTCTCGAAGTTTTGAAAAATGCGTTTTTTAGCAGAAAACTTTTCACAAGACAAGTTAACACAAGATTTAGAGCAAAGCCCTACAGGAGTCAGGATACCTTTTGTAACAGTACGCTTTCGAACTAACCCATGCTTCAATTAGGACTTTTGAAGGGTTGTAACGCGGCCTGGTTCACGGTTTAAGAAACAAAGGATAAAGGCTCAAAGTATATTTGTACCCACCCGCTCTTCGTGATGTTCTCCAACCTAAGCTCAGTCAATTGTGCGTCGCACTCTGTTTTGAGTGACTTTTGGGCGATGGTTCACCGGTTTGAATTTGGGAGACAGTCATCATCTCCTTTTTATTTTCCAACATTTTTCACGTTGTTGAGGATTTTGTAATGACCCCACTATTTTGATTTTGATTTGTTATCCCTAACTTTTGCCTGACTGTTACCGTTTTCGGGATTACTGTCAGCGGGATGCCCCAGCTTTCTTAAGCCTCCTTCATAGGTTTTGGCTTGGTGGGCTTTTCTCTTTTGAGAGATTGACTGTCTATGTGATAGGGAACCACCTTTGTCTTTTGATTCTGAAGGAATGCTTTCTTTTTTGACGTCGTTCGTTGTATTACGAACTGAGAGTTTGCGACTTTAATGCGCATTTTCTTTTGAATTAACTGAGATACTACCCTGCCCCAGGTTTATATCAAAGGTTTTGATTGTTTAGAACATGAAACTCCTACTTCTTTTGCTCGAAGGGGTTGACTAGGGATTAACTTCCTTATAACTCCAGTGTTTGGGAATTGAAAGAAATGCCTGTACATCATCAGCAAGGTCTGTTCAAAAGCATACTGTATAAGATCACGGTATTGTTTCGTCATCCTCCCTCTAAAGGCTTGCAGCTTTTTATCAAGAGTCAAATATCATAAAGAAAAGCATAAGAGTAGTGAAACGAATGGATGAATTCAAGACAAACATATGCGATGCATTAATGAAAACAGAGTTTAACATCAACAGATAATTGTTTGACAGCAAAAGAAATTACAACTTTGAAAATTCAAAAAGAAGCAAAAGTCTTTCAATTCGGGCTTCGTCACTTCAAGCGGAGAACCCTTTAACGGAAGATCTTCATCTCGCCGTCTGGCATGAATTCCAGCACCCCAATGTCAATTAGATCTTGAATCTTGTTCTTCAAGGCCCAACAGTCGTTGGTACTGTGCCCCGGGCTGCAGGAGTGGTAAACACAAAATTCGTCGGGATTAAAGCGAGGAGAGGAGATATTGAGCTTCTGAGGAGGGTCCTTTACGGTGAGCAAGTTGACCTCTAACAGGCGCTTCAGTATGAAGAATGATGGTATTTCAGTCTCCGTAAACTGTCTTCCCGACTTTTCTTGTTTACGCCGATTGCCCCGCTGACGCTGGCGAGGTTGTTGATGGGTTTGTGACCCTGAAGCTAGCAAAGGAGCTTTCCCCTTGTCTTCTTGAGTTGATGGAGGCTGAGCGGTGACTTGCTCTTCAACATCAGATGTTTGCCCCAGTTGGTTGTTTAGAAGCAGTTGGCGGACAAGAACTCTGAGTTCCTCTTGTCTTTGAGATAGGTCTTGGATGAGAGCCATCTGGCCCACCAAATATCCCATCATTTGAGTCCTCAGTGTTGTCAGATCAAACTGCAGCTCCGCAATCTGATCACTTCTGGCATTGTTGGAATTCCCCAAGCCTTTGGTGAGGAGAGCTTTCATCTCTTCTTGCCCCAGAGACAAGTTCAGGAACATCTCCTGCAGCTGAGCGGTCTGGTCTTGGATGTCTTTGACAGACCGTTCTAGAGCCATCTCTTGCTGAAATAAACAGCAGGAGAGTAAGGAAACCTGAAAAAGGAAAGATTGTCAAAATGAAATGCATGATATGTGGATGCATGCTTTCAAGGGTCTCTTGGGGTAAACGCAAGAAAATGTTAGAGGTTGAACTTTGCTCTTGGATTGGAGATCTCTGCATCGGTGGACGTCCTTCCACGAGAATCAAGCTCACCATGTCAAGTGGGTCATAGCCACTGATTCAAGTTGTTGTACTTGAACTTTGACTGGATTGGTTAGAGGAAAACCTCTTGCCCCTTGATAGACGTCTGGCTCAACGTAATCCTGCATCAACAGAACCCTCGAGATCCTTGAAATGGTTATTGAAAATGCTAGAATGCTATGGTATGATGTCATGATGTAGGCACAAACAAGTGAGTGTATATACAGGCAAACAATATTCACACAAAGCACACAAGGCCTTAGGTTTAGGCTTGCATGAGGTTCAGGTACTACCCTCTTTCAGTTTGTTGGTTAAAACCTGTCCTATCAAAAGTAACCGGGTTCTAGAGGATCTCATATCATTGGCTACCCTCAATCGGTCATAACTCCAGCATCGCAACCTTTTCTCGCGGCCGGAACCATCTCGAGAGTTTAGCCTCAATGAGTGTAGCATACTGCTACTGTTCTAATGGCCAAGTTGGTCAATTAGGGTTCTAAGATCGGTTGGTGCTTAATGACCCCTTGGAAGACCCATATTCTCCCCGTCTGAACACGAGGGATATCGGTACAGACCAAGACGCCACACCAACGTAGCCACTGCTTCACCCATGTCGGTATACGCCGGACAGGTCCCTCACAGATTATGCTACCTAAAAGGGTTTCCCCAGATCCGGGTTAGGATCTATAAAACTCCGATACAAAGCCCACAAATGTAAAGCAAACAAAGCAATCAATTGAAAGTAAAGGTGATCTAAACCCTAAGGTAACCCCACTTTTAATAATCCCCAGCAGAGTCGCCAGTTCTGTGATACGGTGGGAGAACTGACTTGAGGTTTTGCGTTTGTATTCGCAAATGTTGCGGTTAGCAAGAGTCGCCACCGACTTTTTATTTTATCCTAAAGGAAAGGTTAAAAAGCACAGCAAAAACCTTTTGAGATATTTCGTGGGTTCGGAGGGTAGATTATGAAAAGGGAAGGTATTAGCACCCTTTTCATCCATGGTTATCCATGGGCTCTTAGTTACTTGGTTTTTTAGATCACTTGCCTTGTTTTTCGATTGCTTTGAAAATGGTGTGTGTGTGGGTGCTTTTTGAAAATGTTTTGGAAAAAGATGCCTTGTCTTAGGCAACTAATGTATTTGACTCGTGTTTGAGTGTTTTACAAAAGTGTGAATCTTTTCGAAAAGATGTTTTCAAATGTTTTTGAGAGTTTGTTTGAAAGTGTTGTGGATTGTGGTTTTTGAAAAGAAGGCAAGTGTTTTTGCAAGTTCGATCTCAAGTAACTAAGAGTTTCGTCTACCCTATTGTACTCAAAGGTTTTTGTCATGTTTTAACCCTTTTTAACAATTTTGTTCCACCATTGAAATTGATGGGCAATCTTGCGTTTAGGAAGTTTATTCGGGACGGGCGCGGGTCATCGTATGGACCATGAATGCAATGATGCCAAGTGTCTTTGGCAATTTTGCTTTGAAGGGACTATGATCATTCCGTTTAGGCAACACTTTGAGACTTATGATCATTTGATTTGTTTTGCCAAAGATACTCGACGTGCAAGCATGGCCCATTTTGGAAGGCAACATGTGGGATTACCCTAGGGGGTGCAAGTGTGATTGTGTATTGATTACATGTATTTGTCTTGTATTAGGTTATCTAGCGTTTGATTTTATGTACATACAAACCCTAGGTCTAACCATGGTATAATTGAAAACTGTAAATTGCGGAATATAAAATCTACGCTATTACAAAATAGTGTCCGGGAGTGGGGGTATAAATGTACAAGGGGATGAGACTTATAGTATCCAATAAGTTACAACCAAATCGAATGTGCGATCAATATGAATATCAAATATACAAATATAAGATAAAATGCGTATAGGGCAATGTGTTGTGTAAGTGTACAAGTGTATGTATTGTGTAAGTGTAAATATGTACAAGTGCGAATTATGAAGTTGAATCGTATTAGGGTTTGACCTAGAGAAATGTTTTTAAATGTATTTTTGATTTTTGTATTTAATTATGTACAAAAGAAAAATGAAGTGTTTTGATTAAATGTTCAATTTTTAATTGGAAAGTATTTTAGTCCAAATGTTTGTGAATTTGATATTAGAGAAAAATGTATTGAATTGTTATGTATGAAAAAGAATGTTAATTAAAAAAGTTTCAATTTTAATTATGTATAAAAAATATTTTGTTATTATTATATACAAAAATGTATTAATTAAAAGAAGATGTTTTCAAATTTAATTATATGATAAAAGTGTTTTATTATTTAGGTTAGTATTTTACAAAATAAAGAAGTGAACATTTTTTATAAGATAAAAGAGGGTTAGTGTTTTAAAAAATGGTTAAGTTAATTAAGAATGTTATATTTATTAAAACTATATTTAGTTAGAAAATAAATATTGTTTGTAAAATAAAAGGGATTAGTGTTTTAAAAAATGAAGTAAGTATTGTTTATATATAAAAAAAAATTAGTATTCAATGTTGTTAAAAAAGAAGAGAAGCAATCTTTTAATGGGCTTCAGGGGGGTGAAACGGGTCAGGCCCATGGATCTGAAAACAGAATGAGGGTTAGGCAATTTGTTAGTCAATTTGGTAATGAACGTTTTAGGGTTTGAGCGGCGCCGTATTGGGTTTCGTCTTCTCCGATTACCAATTCCCTGAGCGTTTTCTCCGGCCACCAGCGCTACCTCCAGAAGCCTTTCTTCCCTCCATTGACATGAGCCTAGCATCCTTGACTTAAGGTTTGATTACAACACTTTATGCTTTTATCTCCTTTTTTACGAATTTGTGTTTCAATTTGGGTTCTGATTTCCGAATCTGTACCATTATGATGTGGTGAAGAGGAAAGGGGGAGAAGATTGCTACCTGATTTTGGGAGATGGAGGAGAGGCGGAGGAGTGTGATGCTTAGGAGGCCGGAGCGGCATGAGGAACTTTGAGCTTGCTTTGCTTTCGACGCTTTCTGGTATTTTCGCTCTTGTTGCTTATGATTAAGGTTTTGATGATGATATGTACTGAGAAACCCTAATTCACTTCTTTACCTCTTCTTCTATGTCACTGATGCTTATTGTTGCCTGAGTATTTGTATGCTTCTTGTTTGACTTCTATGAGTTGCCTAATTTAACATGTTTTTTTCCTTGCCCTATGATGAATCCAAGATTCTGAGGGCTTGAAGGTTTGATGCCCTTTTTGGAGCTTTGAAGCTTTGAAAGGCCTTAAGCTTATTTTTTACAATGGCTGGTTTGATAACTTGAGGGATTATGTTTGGTTATGCTTGAGATTGGGTTGTCTTTGAATTGTTGCCTATGATGGAGCCCACTTCTGAGGCTTGGTGTTTGAATGTTTTAGATGTTGGTTTTACAACATGGTGAGGCTTGAGTTTGCAAGGGTTTCATCTGGTTTATGTGGTTAGGCCTTGACAGTAGTGGTGAGGGATTTGGATTTGGAAAAGCTAGGCCATGTTTGTTTTGCAAGCTATGCTGTGGTTTTGGGTAGCTTTTGAACAGGGTGCTGGTAGTTTTTGTTTATGGTTTGGCTCAAGCTTTGACAGTATGGTATGTTTCAGTATCTTTATGTTTGCTTGGCTTGGTTTTGATCAGTTTGCAGGTATGGTTTTGATCAGTTTGCAGGTATGGTGAGGTTATTGGTGGTTTTGGTTATGACTGATGCTTATGCTGGTTCAGTTTGACAGCATAGTGGTTTGTTCATATGTTTAGTTTTTGTGTTTGTGAGGTCATGACAGGCTTGTTATGTGAGGTTTGGTTGCTTATGTTGGACTGAGTTTTGTATCTTTCTTTTCTATCCTAAACTCTTGCTTCTTTGTATTAGCTTCTGTATATTTGTTATGCAGAGTTGTGTTGGATGGTTGAGGTTTGATAGATTTTTTGGTTCTCACTTTTGCCTCTTATCACTTCTGAACTGTCTTGGCCTGTGTTATATCTTCTATATCTTTTTTTTATCTCCTCACCTCTCTATTCTGAACTGTCTTAACTGAGTTGGCTATTTTCTGATTTTGTATATCTTCATTTCCTGCTGTCTATTCTGAACTGCTGCTGAACTGAGCTTTGCTTGGATTTGTATAATCTTTTTCTGTCTTGCTTTTTTACTCTGAACTGTCTGAAAACCTGCCTATGCTTTATCTCTTTTTCTTCTCTCCTAGTACAGTTTTGAATTTTATATGATTATACTTGTACTTTTCTGAAGGGGCTAACTATGGGAAATGATGAAAAGATTACTTGCATAACACATTTTGCATCTTTATCTCCAGCTTTTGACAGTTTGTGTCTGACTTTGCATTTGATATCTTGGCAAAAATCTTTTCATGACAGCTTGTATGCTTTTATTGATTTTCTTTGAGTGGACTTTGGGCATTTTGACAGTAGTGCCTTTTGCTTTGGATAGAAAGTTTGGATTTGAACTTTTCAGTTTGGATTTGAACTATATGGTTTTGAATTGGAAATTGAGATTTTAAATTTCTATGCAGCTTGAAATTTGTAACTTATGCATTTTTGACATTTGCATTCATGAAATAAAATAATCTTCCCTCTCTGTGAACCGGGAGAAATCCCGTGATTTGCAGAGAGGGTCAACTGATCCCAGTCAGTGGCCCCTAATGATGAGCACTTTTATCTGTCTCTTTTAAATGCCTTCTGACTTTTCTTGTTCTTTTTGCAGATGAAAAATGGAATACCGGAGCGGAGTGAAGAATGAAGAATATTTAGAAAATAGGATAATTTTAATTTTATGTAATATTTAAATTAATGTATATCATTGTTTTATAATTTAAATTATAAACAACAATTTGTACAAATAATTCAATTATTCAATAAAATCTAAATTATCCAATTAATTCCAATTTCTTTATTGTTTATTTATTTATTTAAAATTCTTAGAATTAGAACAATTGAAAAATAAATTCAATCATTCAATTTCAGAATAATAAATAACTAAAATAAAACAACATTGATCAATTAAAGTCTGTCTTATTCAACATCCAAAGCAAAGCAGCAGTTAACCCAAATGGACTGATCAAACGCAAAAACACTGTGAATCCAATACTGCACCCTGTATATGACTGACCCAAACAAAACGTATTGAATTCAAACCACTGTCTCTTTTGCTGATTAAACCAAGATAACGCGAATTTTAACTCGAATCTTGAAATAAACCGCAAAGTGCTGTGGAATTTAAATTCTTCTGAGAATATGCCCATAAAACCTTAATTCCCGATTAAATGCCAAATCACGCTCGCTTGATCAAAATTGAACCAAAAAATCAATCAAACCCTAAGCCCACTGTATGAAACAATTCAGAGCTCTGAAAATCAGTAAAAACCCTAGTTTTGCTTGACTGTCAAGAAAAGTCCGTTTATCCGATTCTTGAGCCAGTTTGAAAAGTCAGGAAATGTTTGAAGCTGATATTTCTTGTGGAAAAGCGCGAGGGCAAATTTTGGGGTACAACAAAATGCATAAAAGACAATTTGATTACATATTTCGTCATAGCTAATAGGCTACTCAAAAAATTCGAATATATGGATATTAAACATATTCCAAGAATAGAAAACCAAGAGGCAAATGACCTGGCACAGTTGGCTTCAGGATATAAAGTTTCCACCAAAAAATTAGAAGATTTGGTTGAATTGAGAGGAAGAGTTATGGCTACTAGACTCATACCATCAGATTTAGAGAATGTAAAATTAGGTTGTGCTGACAAATAGAAATTCGGAGTATTTGCCATAGACACCTTGACAGATGCAGATTGGCGAAGTCCAATAGTGAGTTATTTAAAAAACCCAACACTGAATGTTGATAGGAAGATAAAATATAGAACATTATCATACGTCCTCATGGGAAATGAATTGTTCAAGAAGACCCAAGAAGGCGTATTACTGAAGTGCCTAGGAGAGGATGAGGCATACTTAGCATTATCAGAGGTTCACAATGGGGCATGTGGGGCACATCAAGCAGGCCATAAAATGAAATGGTTGTTATTCCGATATGGCATGTACTGGCCCAGCATGCTCAAAGACTGTATAAATTTTGCTAAAGGGTGTGAAGAATGCCAGAAACATGCAGGAATTCAACATGCCCCTGCAAGTGAGTTACATTCGATCATTAAACCATGGCCCTTTAGAGGATGGGCATTAGATTTAATAGGAGAAATCAATCCTGCTTCATCTAAGGGACAAAAATATATCTTAGTGGGAATTGATTATTTCACCAAATGGATCGAAGCAATACCATTAATAGTTGCTGATCAAGAGGCCATTATTGGGTTCATACAGAAACAGATAATTTATAGGTTCGGATTACCAGAAAGTATAACCACAGACCAAGGTTCTGTGTTTACTGGTAGAAAGATGCAGGAATTTGCTCAGGAGATGGGTTTCAAGTTATTAACATCAACGCCATATTACGCTCAAGCAAATGGTCAGGTCGAAGCAGCAAACAAAGTGATAATAGGGTTAATAAAAAAACATGTGGGTAAAAAGCCAAAAAATTGGCATAAGACGTTGGACCAAATACTTTGGGCTTGTAGAACATCTCCTAAAGAGGCTACTAACACCACGCCTTTCCAACTAACATTTGGCCATGATGGTGTTTTACCAGTGGAAATTCATCTGCAGTCAGTTCGAATTCAAAGGCAAAATGAGATCTCATCTGCATTATATTGGGAGATGATGATGAATGAGTTAGTTGATTTAGACAAAGTTAGATTGCATGCATTGGAAATCCTAATGAGGCAAAAGGAAAGGGTAGCTAGGGCATACAACAAAAGGGTGAAAGGTAAAACATTCACTGTTAATGACTTAGTTTGGAAAGTCATATTGCCCATGGACAAGAAGAATAAAGCATTAGGTAAATGGTCACCTCATTGGGAAGGACCCTTTCGAATACTAAAGAGATTCTCAAACAATGCGTACGAAATCGAAGAGTTAACTGATGACAAACGAATCTTAAAGGTTAACAGAAAGTATTTGAAAAAATACATACCTCGCCTGCAAGAGATTATAATAATAGAAACATAGTCGAAATATAACAAGGAGGTGCCAAAATGGTGTCATATATTGCCAAAATGGCATTGTTTAAATATTACAAAACCAAGTGTAAATCAATTCAAATAAGCAAATGTTTAAAAATAAACGTTGTTTCTCAGTCTTGCGAAGGTGCTTCTGAAAGACTCAATCCTTTGTTGGGTGTAACGTCTCGCTCATTCCAGAGTATTCACTTCCCTTTTGATGTGCTCTGCTGCTTCTGTTTCGGAAAGGCCCCTGTTAAGAAGTTCTTCGAATTGGTCACTAACGCTGCCAGTTTCGTAAGCCAATTGTTGTTGTTGAGCCTCTTTGATCTTTTGCTGGAGCTCTTGAATTTGTCCTTCCCAGAAGAGAATAGAGCGCGCTCGAACTTCATAATCAGCCTTCGCTTGTTTTAAACACGTCGCTTGATCTTCAGCCTCTGTAGAAAGTTACGAAGCGCGCTCATAAGCATCATCCATGGCGCTCCGTTTCTCCTGAACTTTAGCAGCAGCCAATTCATCTTGTAGGAGACATCCAGTTACATCGTCCAATAAAACTTGGAGATCGAACAGAATAGTACTGATTAACAAGGAGCAAGTTGTAGAATTAACCTGAGTAAGAAGTTCCTTCATGGTATAGCAAGCGGTGCTATCCTTTTTAAGAACTTCGAACAGGTCTACATCAAGGATTGTTTTCCTGACTTGGTTAAGAAGTTCAGCTCTAGCATCTGGGGACCTTGTGTTGCTAGTTGAACTTGTGCCAATCCTAGTGAGAGGAACGTCCTTCTGAGCCAGTTTAATTTTCATGTACCCAATTGGGTCATTGAGCTTTAGGAGAGCTAGTTCCTCTTCAGTCAGTCGAGGCTGGGAAGTTGGGGAAAGTTCCTTGTTTAAAGGAGTCGCGTCCATTTCGACCTCCATAGTTTCTTTAGTCTTACCCCCATCATCTTCATCCTTGCCTTGCTCCTCGCTTTCTCCTTCGTCACACGGATCCACCATATCGATGGTATTGGTCTCGCTGCTAATAGCATCAACTTTCGTTCCACCAGCTGAACCACTTTGGGTTTCGTCTCCACCAGAACTTTCTTCTGCAGTTTCTTCACTCTCTTGAGAAGAATCAGTCTTGTCCTTTTCAGCTTCAGTGATTGTTGGAGTCTCTTGAAGGGTTTCAAGAGGAGATTTCAGAAGGGAAGTTTCTGGTGGATTTTCTTTGGACTTGTGGGATGACCCTTTGTTTGCTTCCTTCAAAGGAGGTGAGGTGCCTTGGTCATCATGTGCCTCTGAAGTTCCAGTCAGGACCTCCATGTTGGAGGATCCTTTGTTTTGCACATAATTGCTGGAGTCCCCATGAATAGAGGAAGTGATTGGAGCATGAATCCCGGTTGGAAGATTTGAAGCAGTGGGGTTTGCATTCGAAGTGTCCTGTATAAACAAAATTAATTAAGAGTATGCACTAAGGTATGAATAACTATCTTTGTTATGAATTCGAATTTAATTACCTGTGGGTTATCGGAAGGAATGTTGCTGTCAATATGTTCCAACGTTACATTGAAGGTCGAAGGTGTAATTTTGGATGTTGTTGAGGGAGCAACGTCTTTGGGATCAAGCCCAAGAACGTTAGTAGGCTCATAGCCTTTGGAGCTTTCTTTCTTCTTCTTCTTCTTAGAGGCTGTTGGAGAGTTTTCACCAGTTTTGGGGTCCTTGTCAGTAGGGCCTTGTTTCCGTTTCTTGGGAGTTGTTGGTGGAAGTTTGCTAGTCTGAAAAGGGATAGACAAGAGTTAGATCTAATTCATAAACTTCAGTTTACTCGAAACAACAGGTTTAGTTGATTACCTTCGGAATGGAAATTTCTGCTGCAGCCGGTGTTGTTGTAGTAGTTGTTGTTGTTGTTGGTATTTTTAGAATTGCATCATCACTAACTTCAATAGCTTGTTGAGAAGTGTTGCCTTCCTTGGATTTTGAAGTAACACTCTTTATCCTAATAGCTGAAAAGTGAAACAATTGAGGTAAAGTGTTAAGGATAAGGGAATTAGAATACAATTGGAATTTTCCCAAGCATTCGCACATGTGCCTTGATTAGATGTAATCGAAATGGCAGGAAGGTCATATTGAAGATGTCCTGGGAAATTATGAAGCCAGTAACGAGCCCATGTCACAGTCTCAGATGGCTTTGGTTTCTTTTGAGGCTGGTATTTGAACATTTCTTTGCAAGTGAACCACCAAGGGTATGGAGGAAACCAAGCCAAAGCCAGTTCTGAGGTAGGCAACCTAGGAAATTTAGGTGGGTGCATTTCGAGTGCCAACCTATACCTATCCTCAGGTGACAACCCTGAAGGAAGTTTGAGCTTAGAAATTTTTTCTTTAAATTTTTCCTTCAAGGTCTCGGCCGCTTGATGTATAGTGGTTTCCAAGTGTGTGGGATCATAAGTGGTTTCGAAATAATTTTGAAAAGCCCTAATTTCTTTGACGTGAGTGAACATACCTTTCTTGGAGTGTACCTGCACATTGAACGCGTCAGTTAGCTTTTGTTGAATGGTGAGTGTGTCAAACATATAGGTCTGGTAGAACTTAGTCCACCATTCAAGAAATCCTTTCGCTATGAAGTATGTTGGCTCGAAAGGTAAAAGCTCGAACTGAGCGAAATCTTGGTATTGTTCCTGTTGCAACTTGGCCTCTCTTGCCTTGAATGTTTTGCCTGAGGTGATGGCACTTTGTGTTTGGAACAAAGGTTCAGGGATTAATTGGCACAGTCCAAATTGTCTAGAAACAAAATTAGGTTGATAAGCTAAGAGGAAAATCTGATTCTTGTTTGGGGTGATTCTTGAGGAGATTAACCTAGGAAGAAGAAACGCTTTCCAGATATTTTGCATCTCTTTGCTCTTGGCAGCTTCTGAGAGAGGCATTGTGAACCATGAAGGTCCACAAGTCCTTTGAGCAAAAGGTGCCATGGATTCTTAAAACTTATGTCTTTTGGAGAAGATCATGATGTATTTAGAAAATTGGATTTTGAAATCATCCTTGTCATCATTCGGGGTGAGCTTTCGAAGTCTCGTGCCTTCGATGCTCCTATCATCTATTTCTGGATCTTGTTCAATAATGGTATTAGCGGTTGACAAAGAAGATTCGAACATGGCATTAAGCCATAATTGGAGCAACCAAAAGGGTCCAGCCAGAAGAATGTTTTTTGGAGTGTGGGATTTTAAACTAAAGACTGCTGACCTTAAACTCTCATAAAGGTCGACAAGTAACAGTTCACTCAGACATACTTTCCTATTTTCATGGAAATCCCTGGCTAGGGGAATGAACCTACTTGCTACTTGCAAAGATCTACTACAAAACACGTATTGTGATAGCCACAGGGTGAGGAAAGCGATATGTTCTACATCTGAGACCTCATCCCCCTCAGTGTGATAATGGCTGATAAATTTTGAGAAGCTGGCCAGTTTGACATCGAAGTCAATAATGCTGGAATGTTCTTCGTTGTCAGGAATGTAAATTTCCCCCACTGGTGAGAGACCAGTGATGGCAGCTATATCAAAAAATGTGGGTGTTATCATTCCGCCTGGAAGATGGAAAGTGTTGTAAGTACTGTCCCAGAAGTACAATGAAGCGAATAGCAATGGGTGACTGTAGGTAAAGCCTGGTTTTGACAGTTTGATTAAGTTATAAATCTCTAATTTTTCCCATTGTTGAGATTTTTTGGATTCCACCTTGGTGAACCAGTTTTGGTATGCTATGTCTGAAGTGGGGCAGGATCGAAAGGGTTTGAAATTACTTTTGATATAATCTAATATAAAAGGGTCCTTTGGAGGTAAGGTCGGAGTTTCAGTTGTTTTCGAATCAGATGATTCGTTTAGGTCTTCAGTTCCTGCCCTAGGGGCATCCATTTTGTTGAAAAGGGGTTTGAATTTATGGCAGACAGGGAAAATTTTCCTAGTATCTTTCAGAATTTCAAAAACTGTTAAAGGACCCATTAGGGCAAACTTTTTTCCAGCAACAGTGGTAGGGATTAATACCTGAGAGGCGTACAACATTTCTTTCTCCTTGGAGATCATTTGAGGATTGAGTACAGATTGATTCTGATAAATACTCACTTTGCTCTCCATGATGGTTTCCGTGTTGGTTTTCTTGTTCTTCTTCTTTGATAATTTCTTCAGTTGTGATGATGTTGATGAAGACATTGTTAAGATTGCTGGAAGTTTTTGGGTTTAGCAAAGAGGAGGAAGATTTTAGAAATTTTGGAGAAAAAGAAGAAAAGACTAAACTGATAGGTTTTATAGAGTGAGTGTAAGCACTCACTAAAAGGACTAGGAGTACGTGGAAGTTGTTGATTGGATTCAGAGGGAGGTGGCGTAGGATCCATTGTTGATAATAAGTGTGTTTAATAATAATCATTATTTTTAAACCGCACCATGCTGTGGTAACTGGTCCAAAACGGTTGAGTACTCAAGAAGGCGTCTTGATTGACATGGGTAAAATCATGTGCAGTAAGTGTCATGATTCTTCAAAAGGGGTTATCAAAATCTTGTGAATCTAATTAAAATAAGTACTTCTCAAAGGGTTCGAAATACATATTTTAAAGGGGCATTTTGTTGGCTGAAGATTTTGATACTGTGATTCGAAATGAATTTACTATGGTTGAGTTTTGTTTGGATAAAGCAGTTTTGATGATTCGGAATGGAAGAGAATGCTTGTTTCGAATGGAAATATTAGAGTTCAAGGTTTCGAATGATAAGTTGTGGAGTGTGAGTCCAAAGCCTTGTTTGAAATAATCATAAGAGGATATTTGTGAAGGTCATTTTTGGAAATAACCTATGAACAAACTCGAAACGAAAAGTTCCAAAACATTTGAAATTCAAACGTAAGCGGGATATTGGAAATTCAAATACACAAGCGTAAGAGTGTTCGAAGACGCGTGGAGGCTATAGGGAAGCAATGCTCTGCATGCTTCAAACGTGGCAGATTCTGATAGCAAGACCGTTATGGTCGAATAGTATAAATAAAAGTCTTATTGTTAGGATTTAGGGGTGATATCTGTTGTACAAATTCAATAAACATTCAAAATACCGCATGGATAGGGAAACGAATGCTCGAAAGATGTACGTATGATAACACCAGCATTTACAATTCAATGAAAACTCTTTACATTTTCCAATTTTATCTTTCACTTCCGTTTCATTTGTGTTTCAAGCAATTTTATGTTTATGCCTTTACATTAAAACCTTTGTACTCGAAGTCATTTATTCCTTTCTGCATTTAAATACTTTTCTTATGGTCGAAACCTCTAAACATTTGGTAACTTTTACATTCACCCATTTAATCCTGCCATTTATCCAATTTCAAGTCTTTAAACTTTTCTCACGAATATTCCTAATACCATATAGAAGTTATCCTTCGAACCATTCAGTATAGTAATCGAAGCGGATTGGATATCTATGGAACAGACTCTAATTTGAAATCCTAAATACAAATGTCAGTTTTACAATTAGACTTAGCCAAACAACTATGTTCCATAGGATCAATCTAGTCGATCCTGTAAGTTACCAGAGAGATTGAATAATAGTAATTAAGTTTATTTGATAGTTTGGAAGACTAGCGGTTGTTCACCAGAAATCACTGTGAATAGTACTGTACCTCAGTGCGGACATCAACAGGGGCAACAACCTATTCATTAGTATACGGCATGGAGGCAGTCTTGCCCATTAAGGTTCAAATACCCTCTCTCTGCATCATGAAGGATGCAGGTCTGAGCGAAGATGACTGGATTCAGACCCGGCTTGATCAGTTGAATTTAATTGACGAAAGTAGACTTACTGCTATTTGTCATGGTCAAACGTATCAAAAGCGGATGATCAAGGCATTTAATAAGAAAGTCAGACGACAAGAGTATCAAGTTGGGGACTTGGTTATCAAGCGCATCATACTACCTCAAGGTGATCCCAGGGGCAAATGGACCCTTACTTACGAAGGGCCATTTGTTGTTAAGAACATTTTCTCAAGAGGAGCTATGATTCTAACCACCATGGATGGTGACGACCTTCCTCACCCCGTCAATGCAGACATAGTGAAAAGATACTACGCATAATCAAAGACCCGCTAGGTTGACTGGCCTAGGAAAAAATAAGGGCTTCCCGGCGAACCAAAAGGGTTCGGGCAAAAATAAGGGATGAAAATAAAAAAATTTGTACACCCGACAAGTCGAAAACCTGAAAAGGCGGCTTGGGCAAAAATGGGTATCCCGGTGGACTGAAAACCCGAAAGGGCGGTCCAAGCAAAAAATTAGGGATCAAAGCGTAACACCATGTCTAATTGGATCACCTTGCAACCATACTTCGGTATTGACTATCAAGCTCGAATGGCACTAATCAATCTAATCTACCTTCAACCAAGTAGCAAAGTGATGAGATGCTCGAGGACATAAGGACAATAACAGAGTTGGAACCCAGTGGGATCATTCACATAGCTGTTTTGTTTAGTTTTTCACAAATTGTGTAAATTCTATTTATTCAGCAACATTCTCTTACTAGGACGTCAGCCTCTTGTATAAAAACGTCTATTTACAGGCCAAACTTCAAAATCAATACAATTCATTTTCAAAGAAATTTCAAACTGTTTTTCCTTTTTCTGTTTTGTTTTGCAAAGAACGTCCAATGTTCATTTTTGATATATGCATTTGACATTAATTGCTGCTCATGAATATTTACATGCGAAACAAAAGACGATTACGGGTAATATCAGAAACAGGGGCAATAAAAATTGTCCAAACTATACAGTTGCTCTGTCCACCAGGTACAAAGGTAGATTCAGCTGAAGAATATGGCTAAGATACTTTCACTCCCCGCAGAGTAAGACATTAATGATAGCTCTCCCCAGCTGAGACTTGCAACTATAAACGAATCAGTAATATTCTCCCCAAGCAGAGTTTATCTACCATCAGCACTAAAAAGGCTTGATATCCCCGACAGTCTTAATATTCCCCAACATAATATAAGAATGCTCCCCAGCAAAGTACAAGATATCCCCAGTGGAGTTAAAATTTTCCCAGCGCAGTCTGAAAATCTTCCCCAACGGAGTTGGGAGAATCATCCCCAGTAGACTCTGGAAGTTTATCCCCAGTGGAGTACAAAAATAAATCTCCCCAGCCGAGTTCAAAGGATCATTCCCAGCAGAACCCAAAGGATTATCCCCACAAGAGTCTAAAAGGTTATTCCCAGAGAAGTCGCAACCAAAGATCATCCCCAACAGACTTCTTTCCTTTCACAAACAGGAATTTAATCCCCAATAGGATTCAATATCACCAGCAACGATAATTCATCCCGACGGAATTTATCAGTGGAATCTTCAGCAGAACATCTCTTCCCCATAGAGTAATCTCCTCATCGGTTTATTCCCCCAACAGAGTCATCCTCTCCTGCAGGTTTATTCTATTTGTTCTCCATCCCCAGCGGAAACGAAGAATCCATCTCTATTCTTCAGCAGTTATCCGAGAGTTATTTTCCCCAGCTAGAAACATTACATTTCCATACATCATGATACAGGCATATACACATCATACCACACAATCTCATTTATTTTGAGAGCGTCATTGCTTGATATATATCATGCATTTCATACATCATGACATTGCATATGACTAACTCTTTACATTTTCAGGGAAAGACGAATCAATATACACCGTTGACTACTTATATGACCTGGTAGTCCCCTCAAAAACTACATCTATTGAGGGCTGTTTCAGCAGATTCCTCAGAAAGATGCTCTCACAAGACTTTTTTCTAGTTCAGCTAAATCGATTCTAAGATTTTTCTGATTCTTATCCAGTCAAAATTAATCCAAGACCTTCTATGGTTCAGTCAGATAAATGCTAAGATCTCCCTGATTTTTATTCCAGTTGAAGATATTCCAAGACTTTTGTCTGGTTCAGCTAAATCCATTCTAAGATTTTTCTGATTCTTATCCAGTCAAAATTAATCCAAGACCTTCTTTGGTTCAGTCAGATCGACGCTAAGATCTCCCTGATTCTTATTCCAGTTGAAGATATTCCAAGACTTTTGTCTGGTTCAGCTAAATCGATTCTAAGATTTTTCTGATTCTTATCCAGCCAAAGTCAATCCAAGACCTTCTCTGGTTCAGTCAGATCGACGCTAAGATCTCCCTGATTCTTATTCCAATTGAAGATATTCCAAGACTTTTGTCTGGTTCAGCTAAATCGATTCTAAGATTTTTCTGATTCTTATCCAGCCAAAGTTAATCCAAGACCTTCTCTGGTTCAGTCAGATCTACGCTAAGATCTCCCTGATTCTTATTCCAGTTGAAGATATTCCAAGACTTTTGGCTGGTTCAGCTAAATCGATTCTAAGATTTTTCTGATTCTTATCACGTTAATGTTAATCCAAGACCTTCTCTGGTTCAGTCAGATCGACGCTAAGATCTCCCTGATTCTTATTCCAGTCGAAGACCTCCTATCAACAATTTCCAAATGGCATCTGTAAGCCCATTCCTGACATCACCAGCTGATACCACTTCATGCGAGTGCAAATTTCTGGGCACTCTAGTGTTCAATCATCTTCCACCTTCGGATCACGAAAGGCACGAAAGCCAATCTATATCCTCAGGCTTAAAAAGATTGAACAGGGGCAGATTTTGTACCCCAAAATTTTCCCTCTAATATCTCTCCAAACATTGCAAGAAAAATCTCCAAGTGGCTCAAGATTGCTCAAGAGTTGGACAATCAAGCTATCTCCTAAGGCAGTCAGCCCCAAATTAGGGTTTTGTGTTGCATCAAGATCCTTGAGTCCAAATGGCCTCAAATACTCCCTAATGTCCTAATATGTACTCAAGGTCATCCATGTCAAATTTCAAGCCTTGCAGAGGAAGTTTGCTCAGTCAATTGCTCAAAGGGTCCAAAAATCGACTATGTTAGGGCAAAAGTCAACTGTGACCCAAATACAGTCAAACCTCAAGATTTTTTGTCAACATTCTAATTTTGAAGGATATTTCATCATTTGATCAAGGATTCATCATGATTCAACAAGGATTGCTCAAAATTCATCAAGACTCAAAAGTTGCTAAATTAGGGTTTTGTAGGAAAAGTCAAACCAACTTTGACCAAGCATAACTTTCTCATAATTTATGTTAAATGACCCATCCAAATCTCATTTTGACTAGGATGCAATTTCCTACAATCCATCTTCATACCCCAAGATCATAAAATGCCCTCACAAGAAGTTATAAATTTAGACATTATAGGTTTTTTTGAAAGTCAACAAAAACATCTTTTTTACCAAAGCTTATAACTTGAGCATGGAATATAAAAATGAGATGAGACCAAAATGGTTGGTTAGAGGACATCCCAAAATTTCTAAAAAGTCCAAGAACACTTCCAAATGTTCAAAATTGAAGAAGTTATGCATTGTTGAAGTTGGGCATTTTTGCAAAGTTGCCAAAAGTCAACTATCCCCAAAATTTCAAAGTTTGTCAAATGGGCCCATTCTTTTCCACTTGATTTGAACTTTCCACATTGCACACGTGTCCTAGCTTCAGCCTTGTGTCCATTTATCAATTTTATTATTTTATTTGATTTTTTATTGAATTATTTCACTTTAAATCAAATTAAATCAAATTAAATCAAATAAAATCCCAAAACTTGATTACATGAGATTTTTTGCTATTTTCAGGACTTAATTATCATCATGGTCAGAATCAAACTCGTATCAAGCATTCCATGTGCAAAAAGATTGGATTTTTGACAAATTAGGCAAGCTTTCAATGGTGGATCAAATCAAATCCCATGGCATTGATGTGCAAAGATTCAATCCACAAATGTTAACCTAATACATTCCATGATACATATACAAGCCAAAGCACACGAAATTGAGACCTAGAGGCTGCAAGAACACTGAAAACAAAACTTGGAAAAAGTGGTGAAAAGTGCAAAACTGAAATCACACTTAGAGGCGTTTACAGAAGCAAAACTCAACATCAATCGATTGTTGGGTGTCTACTCAACCTTCTGCAATCCAAAGCAAGCTCTCATATGCATCAAAACGCACTGTAAGTATCATGTTTCTTGGCCCTGTTTTCAAAATCGTAGCTCTCTATTTTTGCATCATTCTGGCAAATCATGGACATATTTGTGATGCTTATGAGATTTATGAACTTTTGGAAATATTTGATTTCGTTTATATGGACTGTAACCCCATAGCCGAATCTAGGGTTTTGTGGTTTGTTTTTTGGGTATTTCTTTTACAGGCAAAATTAGCTCCATTGATGGCCATAGACATGACCGGAAGAGAAGGACGAACACAACCATGGTCTTGGGAGGAGTTTTTATGGCCTAGATTTAATTTTGGAGATTGACCTACGAATTTAGCTGCGGATCTAAATCCGCAAGTAAATTTACAGGGTTTGAAGGTCAGGGACGACAAACGTGTCTCCCTCGGAGTGGATCATTCAAACTTGGCACGTTTTTTTTAATATTTTCTGGCATCTGATTGATTTCCCTTTATTATTATTACTATGTATATTATTAACAGTTGAAACAAAGTGGCTGAGTGGTAGTGGCGTGCATCCAATATCCAACAGGACCTGGGTTTGAATCCCTGGTCCTCCAAATGCTTTGTTATATTTTATCTACAGGTTATCACATGCAAATCAAGTGCTATAGCACATCATACACCATCACCTAATCAATGGACAGATGGCCTTAGGCCAGATCTGAAGGCCAAGAGATGGGCGTCCACCATGGGACCAAGTCAGAAGGTGCACATGGGATCAAAAAGTCAACCAGGCCTGCGCCAATTGGGCCATAAAATTGCTATTCCAGACCTCCAAATCAGGCCCACACCCCTAACTCTTTCTATTTCCTTTTTTATTTTGTTTAATTATTTATTGTTATTATTTTATTATTAACTAACCAATCAAATCTTTTTCTTCATAAAATTAAAAACCAAAAAATATTTTCTTTATTAAATTAAATTTCAGTATTTTATTTTTATTAACAAATCAATTAATTAATTTAGTTTTAATTAGGATAACTTTAATATATTTTATAAACAATTAAAATTAATTTAGACATAATTAGGTTTTTTTTACTAACATTGATTTATTTTATTTTATTTCTTTAAATACCAAAAATCCAAAAATATTTTTATTTATTAATTTAATTTAGTTTAATAATTAACTTAGATAATTTCTTTCTTAATTCAAAAATAACCAAAAAAATCTTTTCTTTAATGACAAAGGGTCAAAACCCTAGAACTCGCATTCGATTTAATTTCCCGCACGCGATCCAGTTTATATCATATTTGTATTTGTTCCCGGAATGTAACAGATAATTAGGACTATTTTTATCGCTTTATTTATTTTCCGCATTTAAATTTCAAAGGGTTGCTTTTGGCGATGTAAATACCCGCCGCCTTGTAATTTAATTTCCACAATTTACTTTCCATAAATTAAACTGTTAGATGTTTGATAATAGGAATGCATGACAAGAATGAATGTTTAACCTAAAATCAACATAGATAACCATTGACATGTACAAAGATAAAATAACTGAAAATGACACACTCGCACATGCGCACTCTTAGGGTACACCTCACTTGGTTGCCTTCGTACGCGGTCATTGAGTATAGGTTGTTTTAGAGGTCGCCCTTTTGTCCAAAGATCATAGTCGCCTCAAAATGGTTGCCTCGGATATTGTTGCCGCAAAAATAAATGATCTAAGACATTAGGGTTACCGCTAAGGCGTCCAAACATTGCTTTGGTGACCGTAAGTCCCTGAATTTGAATTGACCCTAAAACTCCAACGATGGTGCTACCTACTCACTAATAGTGGGATAGTATTGTCTAAAAGAAATTAGCATAGAACGATTCCTTTTTCGAGTAGGTAGATAGTTCTTAGATACTTGCTCATCCAAAACAAAACAAATTTTTCACACTTACACTCCTTTTCGAACAAAGTTTTCAAAACACTTCATTACACTCTTGAGGACAGAAACAAGAGTTAAATCAAAGTTTTCAAACAAAAAGTTTTTTCAAATCCACAAGCACAAAGAAAAGAAATTTTGAAAACAATATGAGCAAGTACCTAAGAGCCCGTGGATAACCACGAATAGAAAGGGTGCTAATACCTTCCCTTTCTATAATCTACCCCCCGAACCCGAGAAATATCTCGAAAAAGGATTTTTTCTGTGCTTTTTTCCTTTCCTTGTTGGATAAAATAAAAGTCGGTGGCGACTCTTGCTTACCGCGACATTTTGCGAAAATAAATGCAAAACGTAAACCAACATTCCAAAAAAATAGTCAGTTCTCTCCCACCGTATCATACATCACAAAAACTGAGGTTATTAAAAGTTGTAATATTACCTACGACACCCGTGAATTTATCAATTGTCATATTTTTTCAATAAAAGCCTTATCTAAGACTCTCATAAGGGAATCTCTATGAGCAACAAAGTTCATTAACAAAGCCAAGATAAAAAAATTTGAGGGAGTTTGTAACAACGAATCAAAAAAATTGTAATCAGTCATCTTTATAATCTTAAGCAAATCATCAACATCTTTATTTAAGGTAGCACCTCTATTATGACCTTTCACATTCTTAGGTTCAACACTAGTTTCAAAATATTGCTTACCAAGATCAACAACTTTCTGAGGTGCCAGAGCAAACACTCAACCACTGTAGATCACCTGGCTAGCTTCAACAATGTTTAAAATAGACGTAAATGGCTTAATCTCTACTTATTTACCTTCTTCCAATATGGTAGAATTATACTTATAAGGAACGACCATGTCTGACTTGTATGGAATGGGTCCAGGCAAGCAAATAACAAGAGGAGTCATAGCGGGCTTACTGTGATACACAACCTCTATGGGATTAGGAATATCAAAGTGAGGCACAATGACATTCACATCATGATAATCATCATTCTTACTCTACCTAGTAACACAAAGAGATTCTTGATTCAACATATCCAGGAGATCATTTTTAATAATATCCCATTCTATAGGATCTTTAGAAAAAACTTGACAAGACAAATGGCCGTGTTCAAAGTATATCAACATACACAGCTTAGCATGAAGTCCTACCAAAGATATTTTTATTGTTCACATTAGAAATCTGTCAAGTTATATAATCATCCTCAATCATATGCACTCCATGATCATCATATCTTTCAGTGTAGACTTGAATAAGACCCTTATCCAACATATCTTGGAGGTATCTCTTCACCTCATAACATCAACGAGGATTGCTCAAAAAGCAAGGCAAGAGCTTACCTATATCATGGTCAGAGGGAGAATCTGAAAGTCATCATGAAGAAGAATCAGCCAAGCAAGTGACTGCCTTGACTGGAATCTGTGAATCTGATAAAGAAAATTGTGAGTCTGATAAAGAATCATATGTTGGAGAACTCACAATTAGTGAATTGGGTGTTGGGTTTACAAAGATATGCCTCAAGAATGAAATAATGTGTCAGGAAGTATTGGAGCAAAAGATACTTATTTTTTAATTGGAGGCTGAGAAAGAAGAACATCTATATATCATTGCTAATCTTAAAGATGAGGTAGTATTGCAAAAAATCAAAACATGATAATATGACCAAATTTGTAAGAATTCCAAACAATGGCTCTACTGTGCTGGATAAGATTCTTCAAACTAGGAAGAATGTTAGGAATATGAAGGGTCTTGGTTATAATAACCAAGCTGTGAAAAACAACAAGCAAGTAGTGGAGTTTGTTCCTCAAAAGATGAAACAAGAGTAGAAGATGTCAAGTCACATGTCCCAACATCAGCCGAGACATCAGAGAAGGTATTATAGTCCAGTCTACCAGCCATGGAGATGTTACTATTATGGGTTATTTGGTAATTTAAAGTCCTCTTGTTACAAAATGTATGGCTCTCCCAACCATATGACTTATCACAGAAGAAAATTTGTTCATATTGAGGCAAAGTCAAAAGGAGCTCCTCGCCATGATTCGTATGGTTTCATAGCTTACACTTCTCTCAAAGCCTCAACTAGAGAGGACTTCTATTTTGATAGTGGTAGTTCTAGACATATGATTGGGGTTAAGAAATTCCTTGTGGACATTAAACCACGTGACACTAGCTATGTCACTTTTGGAGATGGGTCAAAAAGTGAAATCAAAGGTGTTGGAAAGGTGGACTATGCAGGACAACCTAGTCTTAATAATGTGTTATTTGTAAAAAGGCTAACTGGAAGTATGATAAGTATCAGTCAGCTTTGTGATCAAGGTCTCAAAGTTAACTTTACTCAATATGAGTGCCTGATTACAAATGATAAGAATGAAGTGGTTATGAAGGGAACCAAATCAAAAGACAACTGCTACTTATGGAATTCTTCTGAAATAGAATGTCCCTCAACATGCTTAATGTCAAAAGATGATGAAGTCAACATACGGCATCAAAAGCTTGGTCATCTACATCTGAAAGGTATGAAGAAGATCTTGTCAAAGGAAGCTATTAGAGATATTCCCAAGCTAAAGATTAATGAAGAGATAATTTATGGTGAATGTCAAATTGGGAAGCAGGCAAAGATGTCCCATAAGAAGATCCAACAACTTGCCACCTCAAGAGTTCAAGAGCTACTTCACATGGACTTGATGGGACCTATGCAGGTTGAAAGTCTTGGAGGAAAAAGGTATGCATATGTTATTGTTGATGACTACTCAAGATTCACTTGGGTGAAGTTCATCAAATAGAAGTCTGAAGTGTTTGAAGTGTTCAAAGAATTATGCCATAATATTCAAAGAGAAAAAGAATATGGTGTTGTCAGAATCAGAAGTAATCATGGGAAGGAATTTGAGTAAAGCAAGTTTGATGAATTATGTGCATTTGAAGGGATTATTCAAGAGTGTACCAGAGATATGCTTCATGCCAAGAAATTACCCCTTTACTTTTGGGTTGAAGCCATGAACACTGCTTGCGATATTCACAATAAAGTGACAATTAGAACTGGAACTTTTGTTACCCTGTATGAATTTTAGAGAGGAAGAAATCCAACTGTCAAATATGTCCAAGTATTTGGAAGTAAGTGTTATATTCTGGCTGACCGTGAGCCAAGAAGGAAGTTGAATGCTAAAAGTGATGAAGGAATTTTTCTGGGATACTCTACAAACAATAAAGCATATAGAGTATTCAACTCCAGAACCAAGGTGGTGATGAAGTCGTCAAATGTGATTATTGATGACTCAACTAAAGAAGATGATGTCCCAGAAGAAGTTGAGACAACTATTCCTACATAAGATATGGTTCTTGAAGAAAATGTTACAACATCCACCATAGATGTTGCATGCTCAAGTGTCGATTCTGAAGTTGAAGAACCTCAGGTAGTTGACTAAGGACCTTGTCTTAGAATTCAAAAGGTTCATTGTAAGGAGCTTATAATAGGAAATCTTAGACAAGGAGTAGTCACCAGATCAAAGGAAGTTGTATCAAATGCTTGTTTTGTGTCAAAGATTGAGCCAAAGAATATGAAGGAAGCTTTGACGGATGAATTCTAGATTAATGTTATGTAAGATGAGCTTGGTCAGTTCAAGAGAAATGAAGTCTGGTATTTGGTAGCAAGGCCTAAAGGGACAAATATCATTGGTACAAAATGGGTGTATAAGAACAAGAGAGATGAATAAGGAAGTGTCATCAGAAATAAACCCATATTGGTTTCTCAAGGGTACACTCAAATTGAGGGAGTAGACTTTGATGAAACATTTTCTCTTGTGGATCTCTTGGAATCTATCAGTTTATTACTTGGTGGGTTTTTTTGTTTAAGGTTCAAACTGTATCAGATGGATGTCAAGAGTGATTTTCTAAATGGGTACCTGAATGAAGAAGTATATGTTGAACAACCAAAAGGATTTGTTGATCCATCTTTCCCAAATCATGTGTTCAGACTAAAGAAGGCAGTGTATGGTCTAAAACAAGCTCCAAGGGCTTGGTATGAAAGGCTGGCTGAATTTCTTGTCAATCATGGATATATAAAGGGTGGAATTAACAAGATTCTCTTTGTCAAAGGGAAGGATGGAGAAATTCTGCTAGCTCAAATTTATGTGGATGATATTGTATTTGTGGGAAAATCATATGAAATGGTTCAACATTTTGTCGAACAGATGCAGTCTGAGTTTGAGATGAGTTTGGTAGGTGAATTGACTCACTTTCTTGGATTACAAGTCAAGCAGATGGAAGACTCCACCTTTCTTTATCAAGGTAAATATGCAAAGACTATTGTGAATAATTTTGGACTTGAAAATGCCAAACATAAGAGAAGTCCTACTCCTACTCACTTGAAGTTATCAAGAGATGAAAATGGGGTGAGTGTTGATCAGAGTTTGTATAGGAGCATGATTGGAAGTCTTTTATATCTCACTGCAAGCAGACCGAATATAACCTTTGTAGTTGGAGTTTGCGCGAGGTACCAAGCAGAATCTAAGGTGAGTAACATCAATCAAGTGAAAAGGATTCTGAAGTATGTCAATGGTACTAGTAATTATGGAATGTTGTATTCTTATGATTCAAGTTCCATTCTAGTGAGATTTTGTGATGCAGATTGGGCTGGAAGTGCTGATGATAGGAAGAGTACCTCTGGAGGATGTTTCTTTATGGGAAACAACTTAATTTCTTGGTTAAGTAAGAAACAAAATTGTGTTTCTCTATCTACTGATGAAGCTGAGTACATAGCAGCAGGAAACAACTGCTCTCAACTGGTGTGGATGATGCAAGTGTTGTCTGAATACAATGTCGCACAAGATGTTATGACATTATTTTGTGACAATTTGAGTGCTATTAATATTTCCAAAAATCCTATTCAGCATAGTAAGACCAAACACATTGACATCAGACATTATTTCATCAGAGAACTTGTGGAGGACAGAGTCATAAAGCTTGAGCATGTCAGCACTGAAAATTAGCTTGCTGTTATCTTTACAAAACCTCTTGATGCAACTCAGTTTGAGAACCTAATGAGGAGACTTGGGATCTGTATCTATGAAGAATTATAACAATTATTGTTGGTGTTGCATCCGTTGATGAGGATGCTAAGGACTTCAGTTTATAAAATGGTTCACTTCTGAATCCATCAAACTAAAGGAACTCAACTATGTGTATGCTCAACAAAACTTCTATGATCATATGAATGTCTTCAAGGATCAAGTACTAAGACTCTGGGTGAGAAAACCTCTTTTACATCTGGACAACACTACCTGGGAATCTTCACAGAAACTGGAAACTCGAGAACCATCTCCTGAACCTCAACCTCTGGTCATATTCAAAGACAAAGGAAATTCTGTCAAAGAAACTTATGTGAAAGTAATTGTTGAAGAAATTGTCCCTGCTGAACAAATGGCTCCAACTTCTCTCGTGTTAAAAACTCTGGATGAGTTGAAGAAAGAGAATGAAGTTGTTAGGGAAAGGTTGGATAAACAAGACGAAACCAACAAAGAGATCAAGGGAATGTTGGGCGAGCAAGAAGAAGCCAACAATAAGATCAAAGGTCTTCTGGAAACATTGTTCACACATCTTCCACCTGTACAACCTTAGATCTAGTCTTTTGTTTATGTTGTTCCTGTTATTTTTTCTTAACTTCTATTTGTTTTGTTTCTTATTGTATTTCCTTTTGCTTTTAAATTCATAACTTTTTGATTACGTGTTTTTATTAATTTTTGATTTATGACAAAAAGGGAGAGAAAGTGAAATATTTTGATATAAACCGTTCTGGACTAAGTCTCAAACATTTAAAATAATGTAACTTTTGTTTCAATGTTTCTAAAAGCAAACAGGGAAAGTATCACTCTAAACTGGTGGTATGCTTTACATGCCTTCAACATAGGCTTCTCAGGTCTTCCATCATATGCCATGATATCTTTTCAGGGAAGTATCTACTTTTATTTAAGTTTTATCTGAGTATTCAACTCAGGGGGAGACTGAATATTTCTCTTCTGAATATTATAAATTGTTCATCAAAATATGTAAGTTTTGTCATCATAAAAAGGGGGAGATTGTTAGAACATGGTTTGGTTCTACATCTAAGTATTAGTTTTAATGATAACAATTACATGATTATTATGAAGAACAATTATGATCTCTAATCGATTGATTAAATATACAGAGAAGTTATGATGAAAAAGCATAGAAGATGATGATTGAATTGCGCTATGAAGCTCTGAAAGGAATATGCGTACAAACTTAGAAGAAAATCCAAGTAACACGCCTGAAGAAAAGAAGTTCTGATGTTATAATTTCTGAGGCACCAAGCTGCAAGCTATACTCTGATAAGTGAAATTCTGAAAGAACAAAGAAGCTTCAAACATATCTATCATATTCAAAAGTTATGATTATGATTACAAGCAGACAAGCTCAAGATACTCTGAAGGACTATAGATTTAACATTACATTTATGACAAAATATTATAGGATCAAAAGTAACGACTGAAACTAGACAAAATCTGTATTTTTGGAAAGAATATTAACACATCAAATAATCAACCTTCCAAAAATAAGTTTTTATGTCTCCAACGGATCAAAAAATTCTTCTATATAAAGGAGAGGATGAAGATGGATCAAATACAATACTCACGTGCATATCAAAAATAGTAATCAAAACTCTCTCATATTTTTATCTCTTAAATTATCTTTGTGCTACAATCACTACTACAAAAAAGGGAAAAGACAACGCTTTTTTAGGCTTTTAACAGCTCTTTAAAGCGCTGCCTAAAGCAGCACTGCTAAGAGAAAAGACAACGCTTTTTTTCAATGTAAAAGCGCTTTCTTATACCCACTTTAGACAACGCTTTGAGAACAGACAATGCTTTTTTATATACCCCTTTAGCAGCGCTTTTGCTTTAGACAACGCTTTGTTATTTTTTAAGTTAGGCTTTAGACAACGCTTTCCTTTAAAAGCGCTGTCTATTCCCCCACTTTAGACAACACTTTCACACTTTAGGCAGCGCTTATTTTTGAGTTTTTACAACACTTTTCTCCTAAAGCGTTGTCTATTGGTCACGATTTTTTTAAATAAAATATCTATTTTGACTTACAAAAGCGCTGTCCAATATATATAATACATTTTAATCAGAATTTTAACCATATTTGAACCAGGTTTTCACCATATTATGCACCATAATTGGTAGCTTCATTCCAATAAAATATGCATATATAAAAATTACACATATATATAAATTGATGATATATACAACAACAACTACAAAATTTAGTATACAAGTTAAAATTCTACAAGTTAAAAATCCTAAAATTCAAAAATGATGTTACATTTGTACATCTTTCTATCTTCGAGAATTCTCATGAAACAACAACAACATGAATATCTTAGCTCTATCTTCTACACATGCACCTATAAACCTGGAAAAAAAAACAAATGATCGAAATTCATAACATGATAATATTAACGTTACATTTTATTCGAATTTAATTTATACTCAAAACTCGAAAGTTCTCATCAAAGGAAATAAGACAATATACCTTAGCTTATAAAATTCTCAACCCGATAATGAATTGACGCCATTCCTCCATAAGTTCATCCAATTGATCTTTTGAGTAATGTGCACAATTGAATTTCTCAAAGTACTACATATATAATAATATAAATAGTATGTGATTTAGTTAAAACAATATGTCATTTTATGAGAAACAAAAAATATGAAAATAGTATGTAATTTCTAAGTTAGAAATCCATACCGTGGATGGAATCTATAATCGATCCAAAAGAATAGTTTCTTTCATAAACCTCAACATAAAATAGTCGCAATCTATACCATTACGCTGGCGAGGACACTAAACATGGAAAGAAAATACGAATAGATATCAGGATATACCCCTTAAATTGTTTTATCAAGTATCATCACTAATGTAATCAAAACTCAATATCTCTTTGTGAAAATATACCTCCACTCTGATCCATGTAACGTTGTTGGCTCTACTTTTTGGCACTTGAAAATCTCTTTGGGAGCGAAAAGCTAGTAGAATTCTATAATAAAATATAAACGACTGTTTAGAACAATCTCACATAGAAACATAAACATAAACACAAATCCAGATATGTTGACCATAAACATAAACATAAACATAAACTTGAATATCTCTTTGGGAGCGAAAAACTTACATGTCAATCATCTGCTTCAAATCTGGATATGTTGACCAATCATTGTATTATGAATCCAGATAATACACAGTTTCTCTCATAGGATTAATCGCAACCAATAACCAGTGTCTACTGTAAGATTAAACAAAGATTAAGCAATTGCCAAAAACGGAAAATTATAATAGATCAAGTTAGGATGAAAATCTAACCCGTTGCCAGTATTATATGGCAAAAAGAACAAATTCTCAGTATCTTTGTTGGCCACGAATAAACTGAGTACATATGCTATGACATCATCTGGTCTCATTACAATTAACCATGAATTGACAGTGTTGGGGGCTAAGAAGCCAAATCTTGCTTCTAATCCATGCAGGCGCACAATGTTGTCATACATAAACCTTAAATTAAAACATCATTAACATTATACTATATTCATTTAAATGAGGGATTAAATTGTTCATCTAATTAAACAAAGTTGATTGGAGTATACCTGATATATATACCAATAACATCGAGGCCTAATTCCAAATGTCTAAAAACTTGCTCCATATCCTCTCTACCAATTGCTTCCAGGTATTCAAAACCAAAGATGTTTGCACTCATAGGTATAAGGCGGGTACCACCATCCGGAATATCTGTAATTCCTAAATATGTCCGAAGGCACGACCTGAACTGAGCTGTAGTTTTTTTGCTAGCCATGGTCTTCTTAGCAACATTCTTTTTTTGTGTGGAAATATTGCTAATTCCAGGCGCCTTACCCCTACTGACTTGTGCAGTCTCTTTAGCATGAATCTAGTTATCATATAATTAGTTAGGGGAAGTATAAAATAAAAAATTAGCATTTCTCATAGCATAAATGTCATATAATTGTGTTGTACCTCAATTGATGCAATTGACTCAGTCCCCCGCCTAATCCCCTTATCTTTTGGAATGGATTTTGTTGGAGTCTAACATTACCATGTAAACAAAATATAAGTATAATTGCCTTAAAAAATTTGAATAGTAAATGATTTTAAGCATACCTCATTATCTACGCAAATAAGGCTTGACGGCCATGCAACAAACGATCCTATTGCATCTGCCACCAATGTTGCATTCGCCACATCGTCAGGCAGTGGTAACAATGCACCCTCTCTAAAACAACATCAACCGATACTTTCAAAAATCCATCTGGGAGTGGTTTATGGTGAAACATTTCTCCCGAAGTATTATACACTTTTCCCTTACCAACCATCCGATAAGTCGGTGCCGACAAATAGAGTTGACACCGGGAAATGCCTTATAATTTAATAAATATGGTTATATAATTAATAAATATGGTTATATAATTCATAAATATGGTATATAATTACCCCGAGAATATTTTGTCCAAAGTTACCATTGATATTGCCTTTGTCACTAGTATCTTTAAAATCTGTAGCTTGATCTATTTCCTTTTCCTTTCTCAGCTCATAAACTTCTTGTTGTAACTTTTCAAACTTCTCCTGAAGTTCTTTATTGCTAGGAGCTTTTGTCTTTGATTTTTTTTCAAGGATGTTGGAGTGATCCCAAATCCCTTACCCCTCACCCGACCAAAATACTCACGAATATCTAATGCTCGTGAGAGTATTCTCCTGCAATCATTATCTTCATCTGGAGGTATAGACTGGGAAAGAGTCTCCTGAAATTCATATAAATATTGTAATTAAAGAATGATATGTTAATAAAAGAATGATGTAATTAAGTAAATAAAAGTATGATGTAATTAAATAATTAATGTTATACTTACACATCTCTCGAAAATTTGTTGAACTTTTTCTTCAATAACTCCATCCTTACACACACGGGCTTCCTTCCACAAAATGTATTTCGGAAGAGATGTTTCAGAACGTTTCTCCTTTGTTAGCTACACATTAAGCCAAATAACATGATCAAATATAAGCATGCATATATTATAGATACTTTGCAATTTATAGATACTTACAATAGATTGTTGTAAGCGTGTATATCCCATAGGCCCTTTTCTGTATGGATATGCTGGACTTGATGCTCGCTGTCGATTTACGATACTTAAACTCTCAAATTTTTGGGTATTTCTTTTGGATTTAAAAGTTTCCCATTCTTCATCTGTAATCAAATCTGCATATTTCTTTGGAAGCTCTGCATCAACAAAATTTTTATACGCATCCCTAAGAAACTTGTTTGACAAGAAAGCTCTAAACCCTCTATGTAGTTTCCCGACCAATTTGAGAATATAACCTCTCCTGGTATCCTCAATGATGAATGACCTCTACGGAAATCATACATGAAGTGCGTTAGTATAAGTAATTTAGAGACATAATCGTCATTAAAAATAAATAACATCACATATGGTACCTGTATCTCACTCCATATTTTATCTTTAGCATCGTCCAACACTCTTGCTCTCCAATCTTCACATGTAATTGAAATTTCTCTCCTTACTACCGAATTGAGATAACTCGTCAACGTTGAACTGTTAGGCTCAATTAGTTGGCCTTCTTGACTCCAATGCACATCATACTTTATGCCTTGGTCTCTATCCCGAATTATTCTCTTCATTATTGTTATTCCTCGTCTATATTCCATTTTCATTTTACTAACGGCCTTATCTCCATCATGAACAGAATCATAACGTGGGTGATCGTCGTTAGTAGCCATCTAACCTGTAATAAACATAAACATAAATCCAATATAAAATTCCATAATCATTTAAATATATATAAAATGACAATGCCAAAAATTAACATAAACATAAACTTAAACATAAACACAAACATAAACATAAACATTTTAATATGCTATCTCTTTCACTAACATCTCTTTCTTTTCTTGGTTGGAACATGAATTACTTGTTTCTTAACAATGCGGACGAATGGATTTATCCAAATTCCCTTATTATGATAATTTCTGATATATGATTCATCTGCTATAATATTCTCATCTTGATCATTTATAATATACAACTCATTCCGTCTAATACACGACTCATTCTCATCATCACTATAAAAATAAATATATCTATATAAAAATAATAGTGTTTTTTAATTGATCGATACAGATAGAATTTGAACTTGACTTACCAAAGAAAGAAAAGGGACTATTGGTGTCAACGGCGGATGATGCCGCTTTGATGTTCTTCGAATCGGTGACGGTCTTCGACTAACTACACCAATACAAAGGGATCATAAAAAATAAGTTTTATATATATATATATATATATATATATATATATATATATATATATATATATATATATATATATATATATATATATATATATATATATATATATATATATATATATATATATATATATATATATATATATATATATATATATATATATATATATATATATATATATATATATATAGGTTCAAAATACTAGTAAAAAAATACTAGTTCATGGAGAATATAAACATGATAAACAATTCAGAAACCAATTAAAATAACAAAAAAACCCATCATCGTCTTTTTTATTCCAAAACAAAGAACCAAAAGAAAATGCAATAACGCTAAATACTAAAAGTATTGCTGTTATATATCAAGCCCTACCAAAAATCAAAATGCATACCTATAACTCAGTTATGCATATCTATAACTCTGTTTGGACATCAATAGGAGGATTATGTCTTAGATGTTAGCATAATACATTATCAATAGGAGGATAACTCAGTTTGGACATCAATGGAGATAAAGACATTTTCAAGAAAGAACCTACCTTGAGAACCGGCCGGTGTGGGTGGAGGACAACCGAGAGAGACGGTGGAGAACAGAGGGGGGCTGGTATGACGGCGAAGGATTTACGCTTTGTGTTCAAGGAGAGTGAAAGGGTTTATGCTTTCTGTTCAAGGAGGGAAATCGTTTACGCTTTCTGTTCGTGAATCTGTGAAATAGAAATAGTATACACTAATTCTATTTTTTAATTTTCATTTATATGGCTTTAGACAACGCTTTCTAAAAGCGTTGGCTAATATGGACCTTTAGTAGCGCTTTTGAAAAGCGTTGACTAATAGGGTCCTTTAGCAGCGCTTTCCTGATTTTTTTATAAATTTTTTATGACTTTAGACAGCGCTTTCTTAAAGCGCTGTCTAAAGTGGTCCTTTACCAGCGCTTTTGATAAAGCGCTTTCTAAAGCAATACTTTAGCAGCGCTTTTTAAAACCGCTGTCTAAGATCACATTTTTAGCAGCGCTTTTGCTTATTATTTTATACAGTTTCTGTTTTTTTTTTAAATTTACCTATAGCAGCGTTTTTGTATAAAAGCGCTGTCTAATATGCGCTGTTAAAAATCACTTTTGGTGTTGTGAATTTTATGTAAACATCATAGTTGTGATATAGCTTATTAGAAGCATTTGTAAACACAATATATTTGTTTAAAAGTTATAATTCCTTGAGAAACCAAGTTGTGGTTTGATCTCAAGAAGATGTTGACGGTTGTTTTCGTGTTTTGTAAATCACATTTGATTAGTGGATTAAGACCTCGATTGAGAAAGGCAAAATCACCTTGACGGGTGGATTGGAGTAGTTTGAGTTATTTTGATTTGATGAAGTTATTTAGAAGTATCTTAATAAAAATGTTTTGAATTATGAATTTCCGCTGCGAGTAAGTTGAAAAACTATGGCTGTTAATCCTGAAGTACTTAATGTAATTGATTTTTCAAAATTCGTGTTACGGAGAAAGATGTGTTTTACTTTGAAATTTGTTTGAAGCAAATATGACACTCTTTTTGATGTATTACTCTAATTTAATTATTGAATTATTTCGTGAATATTCTTTAGGGTCTAGAAAGGTGTTACAACGAACTCTCTCAAATTAAAGAACCTCTATAGAACCTTGAAGGATTCGACCTTTCCCAAATTTTCTCTAACCAACTATCAAGATCTATCCAAAAAACTAATACATTAGTCCTCGGCCAGTAAGCATTATAATGTGTCCACTTTCCCTTCCGGATTTTAAGACAATAACAAATGACTGAAGCAGTAGATACTAAACCCCTTAAGGACTATGTGATTCCCGCTGATGAGGAACCACATTATAGTATAATTCATCTGCCTATTGGGCCAAACAATTTCGATATTAAGCTTTGTCTTATGGGCATGATTCAGCAGAACTAGTTCTCGGGATTACCCAGAGAAAGTCCAAATCTGCATTTATATATCTATGTCAAATTTTGCAGCACGTTGAAAGTTAACAATTTTGATCTTTCCGCTATTCGAATTAGATTATTCTCGTTCTCTTTACGAGATAGTGTTTGTGCTTTGCTACAATCACTTTCTACAAACTCCATCATAATATGGACTGAACTAAAAGTTGTGTTTCTCGTGGGGTACTTTCTGCCGAGTAAAATCGCACAAATTAAAAGTGAGATATTTAATTTTAGGAATGAGGATGGAGGATCTCTTTTTGATGCTTGGGGAGTTTTAAGGACCTATTAAGGTCGTACCCATTTCATGGGCTTGAGAAATGGTTCATTACCCACACCTTTTATTATGGTATCATTTATTCCACAAGGATGACCCTTGATGCATCTGGAGACGACACCCTTATGAATAGTTCTAAGGACGTGTCATATAATCTTATTGAAAATATGGCGAAGAACCACCACTCATGGAGAAGCGCGCGTGAGATCGCCGCAAAAGCCTCTAAAAAAGGTGGACTTTATGAAGTGTGTTCCTTTGAGCACGTGAATGCTAAGGTAGATGCTTTATACCAAAAGATAGAAAATCTAAGTATCGCCCCTACAACTCCTGTAGATCCTACAATATTGATTGTTCATGTTGTTCTTTTCTATGAATATAAATCTGATTTATCAGTAAGTTGTTGCCTCTAGTAATACTCGGGATCAAGAAAACCAAAACTACCTTTCACACCAGTACTCACGTGTGTTTCATTGATACATACTTAAAAGACCGAAATCAACAACATTTTCCACACAATCTTCATCGACTAATATGTTGGTTGATTTAATGTTGCGGTGGATGATTTCTTGAGAGAAGCCAGTGTGAAGGTGATGCAAGCCTCTAGCCACACTGATGCATACCTAAAGTTGTTTCTCTTAATTGAGAGGTGAAGTTAGATAAAGAAGTTGAAACATAAGAAAACTCTATAACTCTAAAACTTAGATAGTGAAGTTGAAAGAAACTAGTTAGCAACATAGATCAAATACCCCCATGATATCCCAAAATAAATCACTTATACAGACAATTTCTACCCTATACTCACATGATATCCCAAAAGAAATCATCTCTACAGACAGATTCTACACCATACAACTACATCCATAATTAGTAACAAAAAAAAGTTATAACACATAAATAGTGGATAAATGGGAAGATCCAATCAATTGATAAGTCTAATATTGCACAGATTTTCAAGGCTTCCTAAAACCAGTCTTTTGAAGAAATTCTACATATACAATCAAATACACCAGCATTCCATGTCTCAAAATACAATAAGAAAATTGAAATTAACAAATTCAAATTGATATTTTAATTTAAAAGTAGATCAAATACCACCATAATATGATAATATCCTATCATAAATTACTTCTACATTCAACACTATAATACTACATCTATAAATAGTGCCAAAAAAGTTATAAGTTGTAAACAGTGAGGTCAATGACAAAAGATCCAACCATTTGATAAGTTTGATATTTCCTATATTTCCAAGTTTGATATTTCCTATATTTCCAAGGCTAGCCTAGAACCAACCTTATGAAGAAATTTTGTATATACAGTTAGAAAATGAAAATTGTAGTAGAAGTAAATTGATATTTAAATTTAAAAAGCTAAGCAACATTCTACAAATAAATATTACAATAACATCAAAGGCCTTTTCCATTAGGTGGAATCAGTAACATAAAATAATACAAACTAATGTTAAAATCAAATTTTTCTATCAAAATAAACTGGATCTGATTTTCCAACAATAATTAAAGGTCGGATACAATGTAACATAAGAGAATGCATGGTTGAGATTTTACCCATAAACCATACTGCTCTGCGGAATGTTTGTTATCACCCTCAAGTTTTTCCACTTCCACGTACTTATCGAATAAAGCATACACATCGGTACAACCTTTGACATCCAGCTAAAGATCTATAATCAAATAGTTAAAATTCAGAAGGTCCCAGAATAAAAGAGGTGATGTGAAATAATGGCATCCTAAAGTGAAAAAATACCTCCCATAAAATGACTCTTTTTGTGTTGATTTATAATCCATATTGATGCATTCAATATAGTTCACATGGTGACACTATTTGATAATTGTTAGAGTCGCATCAGAAATTTGGCTTCTAATAACAATATGAAATACAATTCTCATTAAAGTTGAACACGAAATAATGTAGTTAGAACAATAAACTTATATGAAGAAATGAAATGTCTAAGAAGAAAAATGAACTTATTGAAAAACTAATAACTTGTTACAATATGTATTGATAATATATATTGTGACAAACATGCTTCCTTTTATAGTAATCCATGGATATAAAATGAGTGAATTACATTACAGACAAGTATAAGCGGTTGCCTACCTATTATTACTCCCTATTTTTACTAGAGTGTATTGTATTGCATTAACCACATGTAATTTTTCCATATTTAGATTTGCTAAATATTCCTTTAATTCCACACTTCTCCACCTCGTTCATAATTTGAAATATTCAAATTTTGGACGAATATGGGATAATGTTTAACAAGTTCAAGCAGTGTTGGAACTTGCAACCTGACACAATCTTGTTTAACATATCAGTTGGGTTCTCATCCGTATGTACCTTCATAAGAGAAATATGACCTTCCTCTACGACATCCCGTACAAAGTGATACCTTACATCGATATGCTTGGTTCGAGCATGATGAACCTGATTCTTAGCCAAATGAATTACACTTTGACTATCACACATCAGTCTCATACGTTCTTGCTTAACACCCAAATCACCTAGAAGACCCCTCAGCCACAATGTTTCCTTTACTCCTTTTGCTACTGCCATGTACTCGGCTTCCGTAGTAGAGAGTGACACTGTAGACTGTAACATCGATCGCCAACTAGCTGGAGCACCGTATATTTAAAACACATAACCAGTTGTAGACCGTCGTCTATCTAGATCACCAGCATAATCCGAATCAACAAACCCGCTTATTTGACATGTATCTCCACCAAAACACAAACATGTGTCAATGGTACCCTTTACGTACCTCAAAATCCATTTTACCGCTTCCCAGTGTGCCTTTCCCAGATTCTCCATGAATCTACTAACAACACTTACCGCTTGTGAAATATCCGGACGTGTACACACCATAGCGTACATCAAACTGTCAACTGCACTAGCATAAGGTACATTTTCTATGTTCTTCAGCAAACTTTTCTCACCAAGCAGTGATAGACCCTTTTCAGACATATGCCCAAGGCGCATGTGCCACATCCTCGTACATTCAGTTTGGTTTTTACTTCTATTGATTCCAACTACCAAATCACCAGTGACGGTTTCCCCCATAAGAGAATACATATTTCTGTGACGAACCCCATTCATCACAACCAACGAACCACGAACAACCTTTAAGCCTCCATTTTCCAAGATTATTTTGCAACTGTTTTCCTCTAATACACCAAGAGAAATAAGGTTTTTCCGCAAATTAGGGACATGTCTCACGTTCATCAAAGTCCTTACCACTCCATCATGCATCTTGATTCGTATTGTACCATACCCCATAATTTTGCAGGCATGGTTATTCCCCATTAAAACTGTACCACCATCTGTGCTTTGGTAGATAGTAAACCACTTCCTATTTGGGCACATATGGTGTGAAGCTCCTGAATCAAGCATCCATCTCCTAGAGATATCATGGTCTTGCTCTAAGACAGAGAAACAATCATTCTCACCATTTGAGACATAACTCGCCTCTTGCAAATCTTGTAGTTTACCTTTGGATTTGTTGTCGTTGTTGGTATAATTTTTAAATAATACCCTCTTATTTGGACAATTTGCTTTAAAGTGCCCAAGCTCACCACATTTAAAGCACGTTCTTTCTGCATGAGCTCTAGATTTTGATCTAGACTTGCCGCCCCTGCCTTGTCCTCTTTCATTTGTCCTCCCTCTAGTAACAAGCAATCCTTGAGCCTGTTCGTTATTTTCTCCACCATTACTAGACATCCCACCAGTAGCAACCTTTCGAAGATCATCCGCTAATAATGATGTTCTAGTCTCATCCATGGTTAGAGTATCACCCACAAGCATCAATGTTTGAACTAGATTTTCATACTTCTTGGTCAATGAAAGAAGCAACATAAGTGCTTGGTCTTCATCATCAGTCTTCACTCTTATATCCTTCAAGTCCGATATAATCCTATCAAACTTGTTGACATAATCACGGATTGGGGTGCCTTCCTCCATCTTGCATGTATACAATTTGGATTTCAAGTAGATTCGATTTGTTAGAGTTTTCGTCATGAAATTTTTCTCTAACTTTGATCACACGCCAACCGCCGTTGCTTCTTCATTAACCAAGAACGCAACATCCCTCTCAAGGCATAAGATTATGGCTGCTCGTGCTTCAAGAACTAACTCTTCCCAATCCTCATCCTTCATACTCTCAGGTTTCTGTTCTGCTAACGCCTTGTGTAACTTTTGTGAAATAAGCAAATTTTTCATTTGCATCCTCCAATAAGAAAAATCATTTTTCCAATTAAACTTCTCTATTTCATATTTCCCAACCTTGACGGTTCCACTAGTAGAAGCCATTATCTTCGATAACCAAAAAATAATAATAAATTTTTACCACTCTACAATTTTACAATTGGCTCTGATACCAATTGTTAGAGTCGCAGCGGAAATTTGGCTTCTAATAACAATATGAAATACAACTCTCACTAAAATTGAACACGAAATAATGTAGTTAGAACAATAAACTTATATGAAGAAATGAAATATCTAAGAAGAAAGATGAACTTATTGAAAAACTAATAACTTGTTACAATATGTATTGATAATATCTATTGTGACAAACATGCTTCATTTTATAGTAATCCATATGCTATAAAATGAGTGAATTACATTACAGACAAGTATAAGCCGTTGCCTACCTATTATTACTCCCTATTTTTAGTGGAGTGTATTGTATTGCATTAACCACATATAATCTTTCCATATTTACCTTTTGTTAAATATTCCTTTAATTCTACCATAAAGCTTATAAAAACAATTCATAACATGTCTATAAGGATTTTCAACTTATTTTTAGAAGCTCTCTAGAATAGATTATGAAAACAACTACTAGCATATATGAAATGATCAAACACGCATTTCGGATTTAGAGCATCTTTGAATCGACTTATTTTAGTTTACCTAATACACAAGCACTCGTGAGGCTATTTCATATAGCTTATGAAAACAACTTATTATATATGAAATTATGAATTATCAACTTAATCATAATCTTTCCATATTAGTTTATGAAAACCATATAATAACTTATATGAAACAAATTATGCTTCCGAAGATATACTCAGATCAACGGTTAAGACACCATCAACATCCTTCCATACATGTGTATGTGATTGAAATTAAATATGTATTTCTTGTCTCCAATTTGAAACAAAGAACTGTTTGTTAAGAACAAACATGGATCTCAGGTAACCTTAGCGCTTCCCAATTCTTGTAGCTGTCAAATCACTTCCACCTCTACCTAGTGTTGTCACTGCACATGATTTTCGGGCCTTCTTGAAGAAAATAAGTTCCATTTATTTTCATCAGAAAATTATCATTTTAGTTACACAAAATCTTGAAGAAATTAAAAGAAGCATTGAAAAAGCATGATATCATAATTACCTTTCTGAGAAAGCCGGTAACAATTGCAATTGTAGGATCAGAGAACCAATCACCATGCAAGCTCTTTGCAACAGCTGGATAAGTTGCTTCTAAAATATTCACATTTGTGAAGTCATTCATTGTTATAAAATATGGATCCAAAGTCACTGAAGAAACAAAAAGCTATGTTCAGGTCCAACACCATGGTAGTCCAACCTATAAAACTAGTTTTTAAGGAAAACAACACAATCAGAACAGTCAGAAATTGAACTTTGGTTTTGATCAAGTAAATAGAATCTAATTAGACACAAGAAATGTGATATCAAATTATCATTTAGAAGAATTACCCTGTGAGGCTTAACTATTTGTCCATCAGCATCCTGCAGTAGATAGCTCATAGCTCCATAAAAAAACCCAGTTTCTCTTTTCGTTAATGTAGAAGCATGCTTGGCGCTCTCAATTCCAAATCCCACAACTTCCACACCAATTAGCCTAACATTGCTAGCATACAAATATATTATGTTTTGTTTGGTGGTTTATAAAAGGATATAGTTGTTGCTTATCATGGATTCTCTGGTATCAACATTTGCATCAGATAAGTAACCTTAAACTGATATATTATCACCGACTAATTGTTTATATTTGTATGTGTAGAACAACCAGAAAAAATTAGTTTTATTTGTTTTGATGTTGGCCCAATTCTGCAGTTGATTTCACCGCACGAGATAACATATCTGAAACTCAAAGAGCTCCTAAAATTGCATTTTAAAAACAGATGTCAAGACTGATGTCTTAAAACCAACCAGAATGTCAAGATAGATGTTAAGACATCTGCTCCTAATACAATAACTTCCAGAAGATGAATTATGCAAAAAAATAATTTGCAGAAGATAAATTAACACAGTTAATTGTTAACCCAGTTCGGTGAAATGTTACCAATTATGAAGGCTACTAAGCCAAAAAGGAAATTCACTATGATAGTATTAGTTCAAAGCTAAACAACTCTAGTTTACAAATTGTTCTTGCAAAAAACACTAAACTGGGTAACTTCCTTGTAGGAACGAGGGTCGCAATATGTGATGATTTTGGGGGATTAGATTGGCACGAAGGTATCGTATGCACTCAAGAGTACATGTCTTGCTTATCCCTCTAGCGGGAACATCTTTATATAGTCCTACGTTTCTCCTTTAAGAGCCTCTTTTAAGAGGCGACTCTTAATTTTTGTACCGTGCCAAGCGAGTATAGCGTTAATTCATGGTTGGCGATGATCGTTATTCCATGGTTGGCGGTGACCGTTACACTTGTGCTTGGTGTCGGGCTCCTGGCCGGCTAAGGGGTTACTGGGTCCCGATCATGGACCTTCCCCAGTTTCATGCCCTAGAAGAGTTACCACTTGGGTGTAATGATTACCCGGCTTCCAACTAAAGACGAGCTAGTACCTGGTCTTGTTACCCTTTATCCACTTAGTCGATTTACACATCTTACCCTTGTTTCTGATGACTTTATCACTTGATTAGAGTTAATATTTCTGGGATGTACATAAGCCCCTGAGTATGAATTATGTTATAAGAATGAAGTGTTCGCTCAAGGAGAGCCAGAGATGTCTTTAAGTTAAGATTGGGTTATAACCCGACTCTCATACTGGTTCACGTGTCAAGTAATAAAAAGTCACTTCTCTTGAGAAATTTTTCTCTCTCATAGCGCAATGATGACTTTTATTGAGAATTGATGCTAGTGGTTATTCCTTTCTAACGTCACTGTTCATTGGGGGCCCTATTTAAACCTTATTTCCCTCTTTACTTTTTTATCTCAGCACCAGTAACGTATCTCCCCAACAAAGCTTACATTTGATCAAAGCGCTCATCACTTTCAGGTATCTCCTTCTCTTTTTCCGCGTTATTTTACTCTTTCCTCTTTTTTTTTTTAGGGAATGGTAACCATAAAATAGTGTGACAATGAGGGAAACGTTGTAAAACCCAAAAATGCTGAAGAGAGAAAAGAATTGTGGGGTCAATGCATGTGTGAGATTAAGGGTGCCTTAGGTCAAGAGGAGTTTGATTGAGTCATAAGAGAAGTTTATGGTGACATCTTTGCTTCTTTAAGTGATTTTGAATCCAACGCTTCCTCATCAGGTCCTGTAGAAATATTGTTGGAAGAACCCGCCCCATTTAATGTTGAAGTCATAGGCTATAAAAGTAGCTCCATTATTGATGAAGAGATTGTCAAAATATGGTCTCTGATAGATGTTTCTTCAACCGGAAATAAGGATGGCGTCATCCTGGTGACGAGTTTTTCTACTTCTATGCCAGAGTACTGGAGGATTTCAAGACCCGTCTTCCTTTCTCATACTTTGAGGTAGATATACTGAAGATCGTGAATATCGCGCCTTCTCAACTTTATCCCAACGGTTGGGGTTTTATATAAGCCTTTCAAATAGTTTGTGAGGTAATGAATATCGTTCCTAACATAGGTCTATTCTTTTCCTTCTTTAAGGTGAAGGGGGTTGAGAAGTGTGGCTGGATTCAGATTAGTGGCATCCCCCACAAAAGCTTCCTTCAGGCATATATCACGAATTACAAGGGCTTTAAGGACCGATTCTCGCGTGTCAAGTGTGGGCCGAGATGCCCTCAGGTATTATATGCTTTAGATGGGAATCCGTGTTTTCCTCACTACTGGACTAGTGATCCACTGCCGATCTCCTGTTTTACATACGAGAAGCTGAGCGACTCGGAGACTCAAGCCCTGAGTGTACTTGACTCCTTCTGAATGATAAGGGTCAGAGATTTGTTGCCTTTAACTATCAAACATATTCCATATTTTCTTGGTAATGGTTTTTCCTTTTACTTACTAGCCATGTTTGACTTCTTAAGGTATTCATACGTTCTCTTTTTGTGTTTCCATTTTGCAGACAAAACGACAAATCTATTTGTTTTTATATAGAAGAAATCGATGTTGGAGGCTTGTCCTGTCCGAAAAGTATCTGAGGGACCCTCTGCAACAAATTCCAACCTAACCAGTCTGGAAACTCGAACATTGAAGAGATGGAAGGTAATGGGAACCAAGGCAACTTCTGAGATTATTGAGCCTCATACCTCCGCTCCATCCCTTCATGAGGAGCTTCATAAGGGTACTCCGAAGAAGCACAAAACTCTCATGAGTGACGATGTCTACCAGGAAGATTTGGAGATTACTTCCTTGATGCAGGAAATCGGGAAGGACAATTCAATCCCGACGAGGGAGTTCATGTTTCGGTCGAACAACTTTGATGGACTTCGATTTCTTTATGACACTCTTAATGCAAATGAGGACGTTAAGAAGGTTAAGACTATATGTGTGATACGGTGGGAGAATTGACTTGGGTGTTTTGCATTTTATCGTAAATGTTGCGGATAGCAAGAGTCGCTACCGACTTTTCTTTTATCCAATAAAGGAAAGGATGAAAAGAACATGAAAGATCTTTTGAGAATTTTTCTTGAGTTCGGGGGGTATGTTATGAAAAGGGAAGGTGTTAGTACCCTTTTCATCCGTAGTTATCTATGGGCTCTTAATTGCTTGATCACTTTGAAATGCTTTGTGTTTGTGTAAGTTTGAAAATATTTTGAAAAACGCCTAAGTTAAGAAAACTTTTCAATGATTTTCGTATCGTTGAGAATGTATAGAAAGTGTTGGTTTTGAAAATATTTGTTTGAAAAAGGGTGTTTGGAAAGATGTTTTGTAATGCCAAAGTAAGACAATTTTGTAATGATTCTTGTATCGTTGAGAATGTATACAAAATGTTTGTTTTGAAAAGTGTTTTGAAAGTATGAGGTGTAAAGATTGTTTTAGTTTGTGAGCAAGCAATTACGAGCAATCTACCTACTCAAAAAGTCTTTGTTATTTTCCTCCTCCTTTAGATAGTGCTATTCTACCATAGTTTGGTAAGTAGCCATATCATTAGATGTGATGGACAGGCGTGGATCATCATACAGTCATAGAAGGCAACTTGTAAGATGTCTTAGCAATTTGTCGTAAGGGACTAAGATCATTTACTAAAGGCAATATTGAAGGATCATCGAGGTACTATGATATTTTAATCGAGGGTCTTTTGCTTAAAAACATCTCACATTCGAGGGACATGAATGTTTTTATCCGAGGCAACACGTGTGGATTACCCTAAAGGTGCATGTGTGCAAAGTGTTTTATTTTCAAGTATTTATCTTTGGATTATGGTTTTGCTAAGATTGATTTTAAGTCTTGTCATGCAAACCCTAATTAATAACAAATAAGGAAAACGGTAAATTGTAGAATTTAAATGTCCTACGCTATTACAACACTTTAGGAATGGGAGGTACAAGTTTGTGAATAGGGGGAGAAAAGCAATAAAGCCCTAATTATCTATTACAAACAATATACATGAATAATGATAGAATGTATAAAATGTAAAAATGAAGAAGAGATTATTTTTAGGGTTTTTGATTGAAAAGGTTTTAGAGATTAACCTAATTAAACTAATTAATTTTAATTACAAGAAAATTTAATTAATTTAACAAAACCTAAAATCTAAGTTAATTGAATTTTAAGAAGAAAATAAAACCTACATCTATATAGTTTGTTTAGAAAATAATTTGAATATTAATATTAATTTGTAAAAGAAAATTTAATTTAATAAAATAGAATGAAATAAAATGCCTAAATTAAAACATTTTTAATCTAATTAAGAAAATATATTTTTGGTATTTTTTAGTTTAGATAAAATAAGTAAATAAATTAAAATAAAGAAAATATAAAAGAAATAAAAATACACCTCCTTAAAACACTTTGCTCAAACCTCAATATCTGTCAACAGTCTCCTATCCTTACATCCATTAGTAGTTACTGATACTAGTGGAGTCTTCAACAAAGTAGTCATGCATTTACCAAGAGTTCTACTTTAGATCGGATTAGCTTCTCTGCAATCTAATCCACCTAGTCAGAAATTCCACTTCTGACAATAATGCTTGAGAATCCAACTTCACATTCACAATCCCAAGTAGTAAAATAAAACAACCATCAACAATCATGATGTTAAGACACCGTGTGGGACATCAGCTCCATAATACAAAATCCAATCAAACTGGTTCTTGATCTATTATTTAAAGGACTCATTGTGCATAAAAATATTTTTAAGAAGGTCCCATTAGAACACACAGTCGGTGCAACTTACTCGGGTTTTTCCAAACACCTAAAAGCAATAGAGAGAAATAAACTCTCACATATTCTCTGAACCATAATGTTCAGAATGCAAATTTGAATAATTTACTCAAACAAATACTTAGTCTCCATTCAAAGTATTCACCATCAGTATTCATGCACAACCTCCTTAGAGGACAGCCAAATACTCAGCTCTCGTCAAAGTACTTATCAAAAGCCAGATAAGATTACCTTCTCACACAAGGTAGGACATTTGGTCTGACATCCTTCTTCTACATACATTTGGCACCAGATGATGACATTCATTTATGTCATATAATATTCCAGATTAGGTCAGTGGCTTGACCTTAGCTCCACTTTGGATAATAACAACTTCCTTGGCTGAAGGAATAACACAAACTTTGAGATGATGTTCCAACATCAGATTTGACATCAGTCTCAAACACCTAGATTTCAATATTAACCATGGTCTGGAGACACCATAGTAATACATAACTCTTGCAAGGGAAACAAGAGGATCAACCATCAGTAGTTGATCAACTTTCCACACTGAATCATACATACATGCAGAAATCTGCATATCACACATCTCAAGAATCTTCTTCTTAACCTTATGAACTTCAGACCTCCTATATGAATTTGAGATGTTGGACGCCATTCTTATGCACCTAAAGAGAAGATTCCATCTAAAAGGTATCTGGAGCAAACTTGAACAACCATGGCAATGTATGATCATGTTTCACCACAAGCAAATTGTTCAGACTAAGTCTGCTTCTCCTAATACACAAGGATTCCTTTCAGTCCTTGCAGACACATATGTCCATTATGTGAGGACACCATATAATTGAACCCTAGCAGAGAGAGGAACTTCCCATAACTCCTCCTTTCTTCAAACAACTAAGATGCTTATCCTAGGTGATTTGGATGACTATCTATAGTGAAGACACCAATCAACCGCAGAATTTCGGTTGACATTCCTCTAATGCTCACCATCCCTTGAAAGACCTTTCCACAATAATAGAACAAGAGTTCCATGTTCTCATATACTTGATAAGAATACCAAGTTAGAGTAGACAACCTACATCCTATTTATGAAAAAAAAAACACCAGTCATATTGAGAAAAATAAATCCTCAATATAAAGATGTCAAGACATTATGTCTGACACTTTTTCAAGTTCTTCTAGCTTCAGATTAAGGACCCCCCCCCCCCCTTATTAACTGCTAAGAATTCCTTGAGAATCATACAGTAGCTGCACATTTTGTGTTTAATCCATTACCTCCCTCAAACATAATATGTTATATGGCCATAAACAATATTCCATAAATCTGTCTCCTTTGATCAGAAGGATCTTCCAGATATCTAGAGAGAATGTACTTGACATTTTAGCTTGACCTCCACATATAAAGGATCAAGATGAGACACCTTTATCAAGCCTCCACGGGAAAAAAAATCACAGCCTCTGCACTCTAACTCACTTAAATTAGAAATAAACTAATCTAATGAGTTCCCAATATGTTGATCGTGTCCTGACCAACATACTTATCTAAGACATGTTTCTAGCAAAGAAACTTCTTAGACACAAAGCACATATGCCTCCTCTTCTAGATCACGAGTAGGTTCCAAACATAAGTGATCAAAACACATTTATTCATCACCTAAGCATTTGCTATGTCCTACCTTTATCCAACAAGATTCTGCACAATCTACTGGTTTGATGTTCCAACATATGGTGGGACATCAATTCCCTTCATAAAGGAACACACCAAGAGATCCTCTATCAAATCCTGGAGATTTTTATTTTATAGTTAGAAGCAAAATCAAATTGCCTCTACCAGATCTCTCGTCAACAAACTCATATAAGAGTACCTTTATAAGTGGACTTGGGTTAAAACCTCAAGTATCTTTGGCAACTCTAACAAGCTAGTCAAACATCTTCTCAAGTATCACCACACCATGGGATACACCTTTACAAGAGAATAAAGTGTTGCAGACTTAACACACAAAACCACCAGGAGTTTTCCATCATATATATATATATATATATATATATATATATATATATATATATATATATATATATATATATATATATATATATATATATATATATATATATATATATGTATATGCAGCAAAATACAAACTAGAAAAACTCCTCAACCACCTTCAGGAAAAAATAGTAACCCTTGCACAACACCATCCTTCAAGTGCAACAAGTTAACCTGGATTTGAAAATAAATTAAACCCTTAACACAATAGCTTTCCACAAAAGCTACACGCCTGAAACCAACACAGACAAGTCCAATATACACCTTATCACAAACAGTCCATCCTCCACTTCTAGGGACCGTTCAAACAACAATATGAACTCTCCAAATTCATACAGCTTTTCAGCAGAACCAATCTACCTTACACATAACCAGAAAGTCACTACAAGAAAATTAGTGTTTAACGACACAAAAATTGCGACAGTTATGTGATAACTGTCGTAATTGACATATAGAGACAGTGTTTACGACAGTTGACACCAACCGTCCCTAATATTTATTTTGCGACGGTATATTTAACCATCATAATATTATTATTACGACGGTAAAACAACCGTCGGCCCCCATTTTACACTTTTAACATTGATTTTTCACCAACAACTAGTCACGACGGTAAAATTAACCGTCCTAAAAGGCATATCACGACGGTAAAGCACCCGTCGCACCCTTAAACCTTTCACGACGGTAAAATTATCCGTCCTAAAATTCATTTCACGACGGTAAAACAACCGTCGCACCCAAAACCTTTAAAAATTCTCATGGGCACGACGGTAAAACACCCGTCGCAGTAAAAAAGTTAAAAAGCTCATAAAACATCGATTAGAATGTTTCTTTAACAGTATATTGGAATTCCTTGAACAAGTTCTGTTTCCGCGGCATCCTCGACGAATCAATCGGCGAGGGAACCCATTTCCTCATCCCATGGGTTCAAAAACCCTACATCTTCGATATCAAAACCCGCCTATTTAGATTCCAACGACCTTATCTCCTCTATATCAAATTCTCAATATTCGCTTGTCTTCACCTTAAATCGATTCAACCTTCTTCTATTTAGATTCAGTACTGTTTACCTCCGTCTCACTCTTCTTAACTCATCGTGGCTTCGATTCCAATTCAGTTCCATCGTCTCAACCATAGTTTCATCGTTTTTGATTCGAAGCTCTGAAAAATTCCGCTCAATTTCTGTTTCATGCCTCAACTGTGATTCAAAGCAAAACGAAAATGTCACATATGCAAAAAAAATGATGAGAGAAGAAAGAATACTTACACGTCGGAGTCACTCCTCCAACACTTCAATCGTGATTCAGGTATGCATTCTTAATTCCTCATTCTTCTATTATTTCCGATTCACACGTATTTTCTATTGATTCGGTACAATTCAATTATTGAAGTTTGTTGTTGTGATTGGTGTTGAAATAGAGGGAATGCTTCAAGCTTGAAGTCGCGATGATGCCATTGATGATGAAGGTTGACGAAGCTGTGTAGAATATTGTAGAGAGGTTGTGTATAGTTGGCTATTAGGATGGGATGGCTTTAGATTTGAATGAAACTGAGAGTTAGTTGCTGATTGTAATTTGAGTTAGCTAATTGTTAGTGTGAAAAAGAGTTAAAATCGTCAATATTATTAGGGCCTGACTGTTAGGAATATCAATTGAAATGGATAACTGTTAGCTTAAAGTTGTTAGAAATTGTTATGTGAGGGATTAGGTTTGTGAAGTGGATATTTAAATTGACTTGAATCTATGTGATTGACTGAATCAGTTTTGCTATGCATTGGCCTTTTTTAATTTTCTGAATGAGTGGACTATTTTTTATGGTATTCCTGAACCGATTTTATGTGTTGTAGGGTTGTTAACTGATATAATGATTGGTATTATGTCTGTTGCATTCACTTATTTTTGGTATTCGAGCTGAAGGAGAGAGTGACGCTGCTATATTGATTTCCGAGGCTACTGTTGCGGCTGGGATGGGGTTGGTTGAGCTTAGGAGGATTGAAGCTTCCAGGGAAGTTGCTGGAACGCTTGCGAAATCGCCTAATGTTACTTATCTTCCTGGGGGAAACAACATGATGATGGCTCTTAATCCTGCTGGTTGATTATCACGGTAATCATCTTTTCCTCACTTTTCAAATTTTTATTTATTTATTTATTGAGTTTGGTTTTTCATTGCGGTTATAGTCATGAATTGAGGCACACTGCAGTCCATATATCAAAAACCTTGCTGTCACAATTGAAATTGCAGTGGCAGGTGGCAGACCTTTTTAAAACCCTAGTTCATTGCTATTTGTTACATTGCAATCCACACAATGTGTGTTCTTCGTATTTATGGTTGCCATTGGATATAGATATATAATCAATAGTTAATAAGTTACTTGAGTTTCAATTGTAGTTAAGTAGCAGGTGTTGAAGTTGTTGGTAAATGCCACAGTGATATTGGTAGCGATGCAGTTTTTGAGACATGTTGTGATGTTGTTGCTGTAATATTGTTTGACGTAGAGTGATCTGGAAGAAAGTGGGGTGTTGCTTTTTAGTCTTCCAGTTGAATTAATGGATTATATGGAGGGTTCTTGTGAATGTGGTTGTTTGTTTTGGTTCTCGGTAGGTTGTACTTATAGCTTTTAGGAGGATTAGACTTAGATAGAGTGCTTATGGCGCTGTTCTGACCTTTCCTCTCCTAATAATTTTCAAGTTTCTTTCTCAAAGCTACATATTCTTTCTTCATTTGTTGATAGCTCTTCCTACACCTGAGTATGTTACAACAACAACCATTGTTAGGAATCATATTCCATAAATAAATGACTTAGATTTAATGCATGTTTCATTACCCTTCTACATGGGTTGTTGCTGTTGTTTGCACTATCCTTGTCGCCGTTTCATTTGCTCTTGTACGTGGTCTTCATCATCTTCGGAAGTTTCTTAAGACGAAAAATCAAGAATCACTCTTTCAAGCCTTACAAAAAATCAAAGAAGGTTTTCCTTTTTTCTTCTTCTTCTACTTGTTATTAAACTAATGATTTTCAAAATTGAGATATGTTTAGTTTTATGGTTTCTTTTAGATTTTTATTATTTATATTATTACTATGCAGAGTTGATGCTGTTGGGTTTTATTTCTATATTTCTGGCTCAAGCACAAAATGTGATTATAGAAATCTGTGTTCCAGAAAAAATGATGCATCATATGCTTCCTTGTAAACTTGAAGAAAGAGAATATGAACAATCAGTTGTAAAATCAAAACCAAAACCAATCGTACATTTTCAGACTTTTTTCTCTTCCAATGATGTTTTTGGCACTGCTAGACGCCTTCTTAGTGATAATGGTAATCATCCATCACAAGAGGGACAACATGGCTACTGTGCTGCCAAGGTATGATATGTTATTGCCTTTTTCATTTTGTTCAAGGTTTTAATGACTATTACATAAGGGTGCAAGTCAGTGTAAAATCCACTCACAGTCATATATCATGTTTATTCTCTTAAATGTTATTTAAACAATTTTAATTTGATGACTTATCCTATTATCCACTTTAATCATATTTTGTATTATCATTAAATTATTTTCAGGGAAAGGTTCCTCTGTTATCATTGGAAGGACTGCATCGCCTGCATATCTTTATTTTTGTCCTAGCTATTTGTCATGTGGCCATATCTGTTTTGACTATTGTTTTTGGAGGATTAATCGTGAGTATCTAATCATATGATTTTTTTAATCATAATCTGTTTTTTGTTTACAGCTCTTCTCTATTAATAAGAATTGTTGTCAATTATAGATTCGTAAATGGAAGCACTGGGAACACTCTATTGGTGTAGATGAAGACAATGAATCACAACATGGTAAGCTAACAAACTTGATCAGTTATAATGTAATCTTAATACTTTTCTGTCATAATTAATCTTTTTTATATGGATACTACTGGTCTAGTGCAGCTTCGGAGCGGGCGGAGGAGGTGACTCATGTTCATGAGCATGAATTTATACAGTATCATGTTTTTGGTTCTGGCAAAAATTCTGCTATAACAGGATGGGTGGTAGGTTAATTGTATGAAGTTAATCATATTTTACTAGCTTTATCGTGTTGTTATTGACATTATGTTTATGATTAGTTCTGATTTTTGGTTTTTTATTTCATAGATCATTTTTCAAGCAATTTTATGGATCTGTGACAAAGTTGGATTATGTAACATTAAGGCTAATTTTAGGGAGGGCAATGTTCAAGGATAGTGAATTGTGTTTTAGCACTTCAATCGTATAATGAGTGGAAAATGGGAGGTAAAAATGGATCGTGGAAATATGGTGGGAATCCAAAACCACCTAGCTTTGAGAAACAAGTTGTGAGGAAACGCGTAGAACCATTTACAAGGTCTTTGTCAAGAGCTAAGTCAATAGGTGACAAAGATATTTGGTCGGGTGATCACTCTTCAAACATTGATGCTGTACTGCCTGATCCCACTGAAGCGGTAATTAGTTAGTGATCATTTTTTGTTTTTTTATTTGAACCATAAATCGGAAGTTTTATTGGTCCAATGTAGGATTGAGTTTTTAAAACATTTGTTGTGAATCAGTGTACCATATCATATGTCCATACCTATCTAAATAACTATTTGGATTGATATCTGCAGAGTTCTATTCCTTCTGTGTTTTCACTAGTTCGTGAAATTTTGCATGATAAGAAGCAAGAAGAAATTCCAATTGTAAGGATTATTGCTTAGCACCTCTTGGAAGAGATTTTTTAGAGTTTGCTCTTCACTAAAGAGTTAATTAATGTCTTTTGTCAGATAATGGAATCTCTGCTTAGCAAAGTCATGGAGGAGTTTGAAAGTCACGTGCTCACCATACAACAACAAACAGTGTGTTCCAACCTCATATCAGTGAAATTGTTTAAAATAAAATTCCCCTGTGGGTGTGTTTTGCATGCATTCACATACATACGCACTTCAAGAAAGTTGTTGGTATAAGGTATTTGTTTCTGCCAAGCTTCTATAATTATCACAATCTTCATCGGTAGTTAATCGACCTGGTTTTCTTTGTAGACTTATAGTGTAAAGTTATTGATTCTTTCTTGTCACTAATTTATAATTTTATGTTGATGTTTGCAGTTGGTATCTTTGGATCTTTGTGGTCATATTTTTGTTGCTTAATATCCATGGTACGCTACAAGACTTGGCACTTTTGTTCTGTTTCTCAGTAGTTCTGCTGCATGCTAACCATATTTTCTACCTTAAGTATAATGGTTATTATTACCTGTAACAATGCTTTAAAAACTGCATTGAAACCCGTTCAGTTCAACCAGTTGAATCAAGAACTACCAGTTTGATGTGTAGTTTAATCTTGGTTATACCACAGTCTCGTTGAATTAACAATTATGTCATTGTCCAATCGAAACTAAGATTTATTTTTATTGTTTCAGGTTGGCATGCATATTTCTGGATTGCATTCATTCCTATTATTGTAAGTATCTTTATAATTTTTATTTTCTTTTGGCTCTTTTCTCCATTCAAGTAAAGTTGATATATTTATTTTCCAATTTCTGTAGGGCTCATGCTCAGTATCCATTTCAACGTACTAAGCTCCATCATATATGCGCTGTATACTTCGAATGGCCTTCGGAGAGAACAGGTACTTTATCTAATTTCAAATGCTTATTCTTGTAACTCAAGAATTTGTGCTCCGAGTCATGTCATTAGTCTTAGTCAAGAATTGGTATATGCTACCTCTTGGATGAAAATTTGGAAGTTGTTTGAAATGCTGATTGTTGGTTCATGAAATGTTGATTGTTGATTCTGAATAGTAAGTATCCTTAAAATAACCCAAAGTGCACAGATTCAGCATGGAATCAAATGTGAGGGAACTCTGGTGAAATTTAATAAGATTGTGATTGACTTTTCTAAGACATTCTATTACCAATTTTATGATTCTTTTCTTTTCCTGAACCATTGAGAACGTTGTAACTTCCTCTTGCTCTTTCAGAGATACCCTTCCTTCAAATATTTTAAGGTGGATCTTGTCTGGCTTAATTGTCACTACCACTAGTCTGCAAGATCGGAATGTGATTTATGATGTTGATGTTCCGCGTTCACATATCTCGTAGCTGTCTCTCTCATACACCCCTTTTCCTACCTCTTGTTTGTGCCTGTTTCAATTTATGTCAAAGAAAAAACTTACAACTTCACATATCTCCCAGTTTCATATTTGTTTATGGTACAAGCTGTGTAAAAGAAATAGGTGTTCTGGATGCTGACTCTGTCACAGAATATTCTGTCTGCTATCATTCTAAAGATTCAGAGTTCTCTTTCACTCTGTGTACATATTAAAGATGCAGAGTTCTATTTTGGATCAAAAGAGTTCTAGATATGTTACTGAACATATTCAAGAAAAATAGATGAATGCTGTAGGTTCAACCATCGCTCTGTCAAAGTTCAACCATCTTTCTCTCTTCGCCTATTCAAATCGATGATGAGCCACTTCGCAACGCCTCCACACGCCCTCAGAATCTTAGATATTGGAATACTGTACATGTATCGGTCTCTTGATGGGCCGCGAGATGATGCTCCAGAAAATGTTACCATTCTACATTAGATATTTCAATTCAAAAAGATTTTGGTGAAGATGGGACTATTAGTAAACTACTGTTCTTCACGCGGCTGCTGTGATGGAAAGCCACAAAGATGCTGTTCTTTTGATGGAAGCCGAGATTTCTTCATATTTATTCGTTTTATGTTTTAAGAGGACTTGGGGTTATAAAGAGGTGGAATAGTAATATTGTGAGGGAGAGGAGGGAGAATGATGCCAGGAGATGGAGTTCTACAGTTATTGTTTTTCGTTTCTATTCAATTTATCGTAGGGGAAACATGCCAAGGACGAGGAGAAGTGGAGATTGCCGAAGCTACTATGAGGGTTAGTTCGTAATTGATATTTCATTTCCATGGTCTCAAAAAGGAGTACATTGGGAGAAGATTCAGAGGGATCACAAAATAGAAGGTGTGAAGAGGTGATGTTCCCTAACTTTTCCACTATACCATAATAGTAGAGAAGCAAAATCTATTCAATTTATAATGAACATTTAGTTGTCTCCTGAATTTGGATTCAAATGATAGTTAGTTTTTAAGCTGAAACTTAGTTGTCTCTTTAATTTCTTTGTTTTTATTTGTTTTCTTTTTCAGATGTGTTGTTGTATCATCTGATTTTAGAATTTATTGCTGTTGTTAACAAATTGTGAGATGGTTAATAAATGCTAGAATATGCATGGACCATGTAGTGTCTATGTCCTTCGTTTTCTGAATGTGGAATTATTGCCAAGTTATATTTATTAATCATGTGTGGAAAGTGTTGTTCAAGTACACGTTGCAAGCCCCCTTTCTTCCCTTGGTATTCTATTTCACAAGCCTTGAGGAATCTCTTTATCAGCTATGAAAAAGAGAGTGATGGAGAGGTTACATAACTCAGTTGAAAAGTTTCTAGAAGTTAGAAGTTTGTTTAAACTTGCCCTAAGATATTGCTTATGTTTTGTGTGAATCTTGCAGGCTGCTAGGTATGCGTAGCTTGGACCAAATGGTAGTCAAGGAAGGATCATGGTCCTAGCATGGAAGTTTAACACAAAATCACTTAACACTAAGGACTTTCATGAATTTTGTAGAATATTGTAACATTTTTTGTAATTCTCTCAAGTTGTAGCAAACCAATGTAAATATTAAAATGAAATTTAGCCTTTGATGATATTTGAATTTTTCTTGTTTATTGGTAAAATTTGCACTTCTTTTTACCTTTGATCACATGTTTTTGATATTATTGATGATTATTTGATATTAAATGTTTTTATTGTAATTAACTTTATTATGTTGAAAAGTGATAGAAAATAAAATAAAAATACTATAAATAAAAAAATATTAAAGTAAATAATAATTTAAATATAATAGTAAAATATTATAGTAAAATAATATTATATTTAAAATTATTTTACTAAATAATAATTTAAATAAAAATATTATTTGAAATTTATAAATCAGATTACGACGGTTAAAACCGCCGCAATTTCTAACCTACGGCGGTAGAATAACCGTCGCAAACAACAACAAAAACAAAAAATAAAGTCAAATTCACGACGGTATATAACCGTCGCTATCTGTTGTGCGTGACAGTTTTGCAACCGTCGCGAAATAGGATGGGGACGCACGATTCTGCGACGGTACTTCTACCGTCGTAGATTGTAAATTGCGACGGTTTTAACCGTCGTAATCAGCCAAAATAACCGTCCCAATCTATCATTTTTCTTGTAGTGAGTATCCCCCTAGGATCTCATCCAGAAACAGACAAGATGCCTGCTCTGATACCAATTGAAATTCTGGTAAGACAGAACTCAGATGTCCTATGACATGTTGGGACATCTGATTCGACATAAATAAGCAGGAAAGGTATTAACAATAAAAACAATACTGAAAAGCATAAACAACACACATAATTGTTAACCCAGTTCGGAACAACCTTCCTACTCTTAGGGCATACCAAGCCAGGAACAAATCCACTCAAATAGTATCAATTCATAGATCCTGCAACAAACCTCCACTTTACAGCCTAATCACTTAATCATTACCCTTTCTAGATTTCTATCTAAGACTCACCTAGATATGAGGCCTTCCTTAATCCCTCTTCAATACAGACAATGATTGGATCAACAATAATTCTAAACAAACAGGAAGACACACTTCCATGACAATCACTAGCCAAGACTCTTGACTAATACCAAAACTTGGAGTTGCTTCAAAGCTTCCTCCAAGAATAATACTCATTATTTCTTCACGGCTTCAAGGAGATCACAATGACCATCTCACAACCCGAGTTGTTCACGCATACTAACTCTCCCAGAGAGTGTCTAACAGACTCGACCTTAATGATTACATCTTTTAAATTCTCGGTTGGGACAAATCCTAGGTTATAAAGCTTTTATTTATAACATATACCCAACTAGATTTGGGCCTTCAAATAATAGCTTTTTGGCTGTTACAAACAGCAGTAACTTCTGCTACAAACAAGGTCTTCAATCAAATCTTCCTAAATCATCTCCAAATTTAGAAACTGTATATTCTTCAATATTCTGATTGATTTTTATTGACCTTTAAATCAATGCCCTATAATGTTGCATAATATTTCCCAAAATATTCTGCATCAGTTAAATCATAACAGAATCTAATTGCCCACTTCAACTCAGGCGTGATGTCGTATGCTCCTTCATAGGACATCTTATCTGACATGTTATTCCAAATGTTGAAACTCTTCAACTCAACATGTCCTAACTTAAGATAGGACTTCTTGCTCAACATGTTCCTGTTAACAAATTAATACATCATATTTAACATATTGTTGTATTATTTGTTTTACAAAAATTAATGTCAATCCTTAAAACTAGAGAACTTACACTTCACAACATAATGTCAAGACATCATATTTGACATTATAACCTTTCAAAATTTGTTTCATCCATATCAGTTGAGAGAAACCTCCTTTGTTCCACCATATTCAGCTTCACTAGTATTCACAGAAGCACATATTTTATTCTTATTGAAACATGAAATTAGAAAGTTTCTTAGAGATAAACATCTATCAGTGCTACTGACCCACTTTGCCTTGAAGAAATCTTTCATGCTGAAAGAGTAAGGCACGCCATAAAAATTGATTCCAATGATGCAATTTAATATCTTCCTTTCTTGAATAGTAGGACACATCCTTGGTTCAAGCCTAGAAGCAAGACATGAATTTGATTTTTTTCTTATTGGATTCAGTGATGTCTTCTTCATTAAGATGACTTGAAATCAATTCATTGGATTATTTTATCTGACATGTAGTAGAAAAACCTTTGCTGGCTTGAGAACTCGTTGATTCAGTGCTTGTCAATTCACAAATTACCTCCCTTACTACCTCATCAGTATGCATAGAGGATGTTCCAACATTGTCTTCAATATCCATCCTTTGTTCACTAATTGAATCATTAATTACCATACTGATAGGTTTCGCTGTCATTCAAGTTCTGGAGTTAAAAACTCTATAAGCTCTCCTACTTGAAGAGTATCTCAGAAATACCCATTCATCCCTCATGGGATTCTTCTTATCCTTTTGATCTTTGTCAATCAAGACATAGCATTTACTTCCAAAGGTATGTAAATATTTGACTGAAGTCTTCCTTCCTTTCCATATCTCATAGAGAGTGGTTGAAGTACCTCATATTAAGGTGACCCTGTTATAAATATAGAATGCAGTATTCATAGCTCCCGCTTAAAACTCCAATGGCAATTTCTTAGCATGAAGCATGACTCTAGCTGGTTCTTGTATAGATCTAGTATTTTACTCAACAATTCCATCTTGCTGAGAAGTGATGGAACAAGAGAATTCATGATTAATACCTTCAAAATCACAAAATTTAGAGAATTTTTCATTCTCAAACTCCTTGTCATGGTAACTTCTAACCTTGACAATCACATTATTCTTCTCCTCTTGAATGCTTTGACATAGATCTTTGAAAACTTCAAAAGTATCTAATTTTTTTCTAAGAAAGTTCATCCAAGTATACCCAGAAAAATCATTTATAACCATATAGACATACCTCTTTCCACCCAGGCTTTCTATCTGCATTGGTCCCATTATATCTATATGAAGAAGTCCCAGCACTTTGGAAGTAGTTTGTTGCTGTAACATTGAGTGTGACATCATGGTTTGCTTTTCAATTTCATACTCATCACATACTTTCTTTTTCTCAACCCTGAGATATGGAATTCCCTTAATAGCTTATTCATATAAGATTTACTTCATTCATTTTAGATAAACGTGTCCAATCTTTTGGTGCAATAGCTTTACTTCATCTCCATTGGTTACCAAACACGTGGAAGAATAAGCAATTATTTGAGATTCCCACAGATAACAGTTGTCTTTAAACCTAATGCCCTTAATCAAAATAAAATCTTTCTCATCTTTGACCAGACATTCTAACTTTGAGAAGTTGACTAACAGTCCTTGGTCTCACAATTTACTAATGCTAATAATATTATCAATTCATACTTTCACAAGAAGAACATCTTCTTAACTAGGAGAACTAGCACACATCAACTTTCTAACTCCTTTGATTTCACCCTTAAACCATCACCAAATCTGACAGAACCTGTGGGATGAGATTTGACATCCAATAACAAATTTTGAACCCATGTCATATGTCTAGAGCATCCACTGTCAAAGTACCAGTCTTCACTGGTTGAGTCTTTCAAGGAAGTATGAGCTATAAGGTTAATATCCATATCCTTAACACTTCTCTTTTTACTTACTTGATTAGCCTTATATTGAACTGAAGACTTTTGATCTTCATACAATTTGAAACAAAAAAGGCTTTATGTAACTATACTCACCATAATAATGACATCTTCAAGTTAAGGATTGATATTTGGATGAAGTTACATCATGTCTGTCAGGATGTTGTAACATTTGATTGGACATGATGCTCATTCTCTTATTTTCAGAAGGAAAGAACATTTCTATATGCCTTTTCTTTTGTTGATTATCAGAAGAATAATTAACTCTTGTATCTTCAGCCTCTTTCAACATATCAGTTCCATTTTCCATCATTATTATGGAATTTGTCAAGTTGTCAAGCTTGGAATTTAAGAGAGTTGCCTCATTTTGTAGATGAGAAACAACATATAGAAGTTCCTTCTTCTCATTCTCCAATTCAGTTATGATCTTTCTTTGTTCTTCCTCTGTTTTAAGACTTCCTTCACACCTATCACAAGTATCCTTGTAGGATACATCCAGATCTTCATAGATATCATTCTCATCACAAGCTTCTACTTTATCTTCCCATCTTCCAGAGAGAGTCATCACAAGTTTGGCAATCTCAGTGTTAGATTCATCTTCTGACTCATCATCATCAGATCAAGATACAATAAATCCCTTTTCCGCTTCTTGGGAAAGGTGGGACATTCTGGTATAATGTGAAAAAAACCTTCACACTCTTAACATTGAATGCTTTTTCTTTGGTTGGACTTGTCTTCAGTTCTTATATTATTTTTAGAATCATAGTTATTGTTGATATCATATGATATGTTTTTGACATTTGATCTTCCTCTTCTGTCCATTCTCTTCAAAATTCTATTGAATTGACTCCTAAGTAACACAATGGTATTGGACAGACCTTCATCAGTATCCAGATCAGCTTGACCTTCTTCATCTTTAGCATTGGATACAAAATATATGCTCTTGTTCTTTTTCTCATACTTATCACTAATAGCCAATTTAAAAGTTTCGAAGTGAGCCAACAAGTTCATCAACCCTCATGTTGTTGATGTCATGAGCTTCTTCAATGGTTATCACCTTCATGTCAAATCTCTTAGGTAGAGACCTGAGAATCTTTCTAACAAACTTTTCTTATGACATCTTCTCTCCCAAGGCACTATATGTATTTTTTATTTCAAGAACATTCATGTGAAATTATTGAATGCTTTTATCATCATTTATCTTTAGGTTCTCAAATATGGTAGTGAGAAGTTAAAGTATGGACATATTCACTTTGGATGTGCCTTCATGAGTTGTCTTGAGGATTTTCCAAGCATCTTTATCTACAGTACATGAATTTATTAACCTGAAAATATCTTTGCCCACTCCATTGAATAAAGAATTCAAAGCCTTAGAATTTCCAAGAGCTAATTTATCATCTTCTTCAGACCAATCTTCCTCTGACTTTAAGGATTCATTCTCATCTTTGTCCTTTACAACATGATGACTTCATCCTTTCAAATCAGCCTTCCAATATTTTCTATCCATGGAATTCAGAAAATCCACCATTCTCACCTTCCACCAGCCATAATTTGAACAATCTAATAAAGGTGGTCTATTATTGTATCCTCCTTCCTTCTCCATAGTACCGGAAATTATTCTCCCTTGAGCTCACCCAATAAACAGAAAAGGGTGCCTGCTCTATTGCCAATTAAAATTCTGGAACTTTAAAGACTGATGTCCTAACACCAACCACAATGTCAAGACTGATGTTAAGACATATGTTTCTGATACAACAACTTCCAGAAGATGAATTATGCAGAAAAATAAATTACTGAAGATAAATTAACACAGTTAATTGTTAATCCAGTTCGGTGCAACATCACCTACTTGTTGGCTGAAGATTTTGATAATGTTATTAGAAGCCAAATGAATTAAACGTTTTGATCGAAATGAGGTAAAGTGTCATGTTTCGAAGTAGCAGAAGCAGTGTTTCAAATAAGTGTGTCAAAGCTTGGAGCTTCGAGTGGCAATTATGGGAACATATCTAAAGAAGTATCGAAATAACAACAAGGCTGTGTCTGGGAAGAGCGTTCGAAACGGAGAAGCACCAAAGCATTTGAAATTCAAATGGAAGCGGGACTTTCGAAGTTTGAAAGTTATGCGTTGGAGCATTTGGGGACACGTGGAAAGATGAAAGAGGCATTGTCCTGCATGTTCTAAACGTGGCATAATCCTATAGCAAGACCGTTATGGTCGAATTAGTATAAATAGAAGTCTTAGTATTAGGATTTCGGGTGTCATATCTATTATACAAAATACTCAATAACATTCAAACTACCACATGGCAAGGGAAACGAATGCAAGAGAAATGTATGTATGATAGCACCATGTATTTCTGATTTAATGAAAACCTTTTACCATTTCCAGTACTTTCCTTTATCCTTTTTTGTCAAATAACCTTTACAAGTTTTCTTATTTACAGTCTTTTCATTTCGAAGTCTCTTCTTCAAAGTTTCACATTTTAATGTTTTCTTTATATTTCAAGCACTTCTTATCTCAGAAAACTGTCATATTTTACATACCTTTACCTTCAAGTTTTATCCTTCGAATGCATATTTTTACTTAAAGTCATTTAAAGATTTCTTGCATTAAACGCTTTCTTCATATTTCAAACCTTTTACGTTCCAGAAAACCTTTGCATTAACTGTTCTGTAAGTCGAAACCATTTACTTCACTTTTACACAGTTTTACATGTCTTTACAACTAGCTTTACAATTAGCATTTATTCATGTAATTTAGTGTTCACACACATTTTGATTATATCTTTAGACTTAGAGAGAGAGAAATCGAAATAGGCCAAACAAATATACAATATCAACCATGAATATTTGTTCGATCGTGAGAGTAACCTTAATATCCAAGGAGTCATATGATCAATCTAGTCGATCCTGTGAGTTACCAGAGGAATTGAATAACAGTCAGAAAGATTATTCGATAGTTTGGTAGACTAGCGGTTGTTTACCAGAAATCACTGGAAACAAATTGGCACACCCGGTGGGACCAATAATTGGGTATTAGAAATAAGGATTGTTGAAACATAACCATTACAAAAACGTTGGAACCTAAGAAGTTTGCTGTTTTATGAACCTGAGAAGTGGTAAGATAACCAACAACAACCAACCTTTATCCAGAAGAAAATGTTTGGACAAAATGTCTAATTCAGACAATCAACAAGGGGACCAAAATGGCCCACATGCAACAGGCACTAACGCGTCCACTTCGATCGGAACATCTAATGTAATCCCTTCGACTGCACAGTCTGTTGCATCTTCGACCAGTAACATAGCCACCAATGGAGTAAGTGGCATATCAACTAATAGTTCGGTCTTAGGAAATACTGGAACCATTAGCTACCCTGGGGGATTCGTTCCACCATCAGGGACACAATCCCATTTCGCCACTCCATTAACTAGACCACCCGGTTTCGATGGGAATAGAACCAGAAATTCCTCTTATGGAATGCCAACATCTTTTATGGTAGGTTTACACAATTCCACATCGAATTCATCTCCACAACTAGGGTCTGGGTCTGGGGCGAATCAGTTTATGACAAATAACCAAGGGTCGGTGGGTTATAGCATAATGCCTATCCTAACCACAGACAACCAATTGGCTTTTAGGCAATTGATGGATGACAGTAACCATAATATGATAGGGGTGTTAGCACAAACCATGCAGGAGATATTTTCCCCAATAGTGCAAAATGAGACTGTGACAAACAGGGAAAACGCTGACAATATGAGTCGAATAGCAGATTTCTTTTCTCCCCCAGAAAGGCGTAGGTAGAATCAGGCGGGATTTCGAACAAACATGCCTGTTATAGAACAAGTTGCTAACGACCCAATTTATAGACCACCCAGAGACGAAGTTAACTTAGGGGCCAGGGCACCAAGGTTAGAAGCCCCAATAATCCCGGGCCCACAAAAGGAAATTATGGAACCAGGGGCAAGGGTCGAAAGGCTAGAAGCCCCAGAGTTTCGAGAAGAACAACCTAGGGGAGTTGTTTTGGTTGGTCGAAATCAAGATGCTGATGCCGTCGTTCATAGAATTCGAAACGATAACATCTTGGCAGAAAACAACCTAACCACCATGATAGAGAGAGTCATGGCCCAGAATGGCCTCAACACAGGAATGAGGAGGCCAAATTACGCTTCCCCTATATTGGATTGCATAATGCATACCGATTTACCAAGGGGATATAAAGTCCCTAAATTTACAAAGTTCGCTGGGGATACCAATGAGTCAACAGTCGAACATATAGCGAGATATCTAACCGAAGCGGGGGATATAGCCAATAATGAAGATCTCAGGATCAAATACTTCCCAAGTTCCTTGACAAAAAACGCCTTCACATGGTTTACCACTTTGCCTCCTGGGTCCATTGACACTTGGGCTCTCTTAGAGAGATTATTCCATGAACAATTTTATATGGGACAGTTGAAAATAAGTTTGAAGGAACTGGCCAGTGTTAAGAGAAAGTTCAGCGAACCCATAGATGATTATTTGAATAGATTTAGGCTTTTGAAATCCAGATGTTACACAGTAGTGCCCGAACATGAGTTAGTCGAAATGGCCGCTGGTGGCTTGGATTATTCTATTCGAAAGAAACTAGACACTTAGTATTTGAGGGATATGGCTCAGTTAGCCGATAGGGTTCGACAGGTCGAAAGACTAAAGGCCGAAAAAGCCAGAGTCTTTAAGAATAGCAAGAAAGAAAGGATTTCCTATGTTGGGACTGAGGAAGCAGAAGAATATCCTGAATTCGAATTCGAAGAGGTCGAAATCGACCTCGCTGAATTAAAACAGGCCCCGCCTTATTCCTGCAAGTTGTTAGTTCCCACAAAAGGGAAAGATATTGTTGAAAATGAAAAAAGTGACAAATTTCCAAAGAAGGTTTATACCTTCGATGTCACTAAATGTGACGAGATTTTTGACTTACTTGTCAAAGATGGCCAACTAATTGTGCCATCAAATGTCAAAATACCTCCTTTGGATCAGAGAAAGAAGAGAGGATTTTGCAAATATCATAGTTTCCTAGGCCACAAAACCTCACAATGTTTTCTTTTCAGGGACCTGATTCAGAACGCGATCAAAGATGGCAGACTAAAGTTTGCTGATAAGGTGAAGATGAAAGTGGACGAAGATCCCTTGGACGTCGCAGACACCAACTACTCCGAGCCTGCATGCATTGGAGAGGTCAACATGGTGGAAACTGATCAAAGCGACGCCCAACAGGAGAGAAGGGTACTGGAGTCGAAAACTGGGTGATGGTCGAAGTCAGCGAGGAGGTCACTGAAGACATCCAGAATACGCCAGAGACTCCGATTGCCGTCCCTGTAGCTGTTGCAAGCGAAACCCAGGCTACTGAAGGCCAGGGAAATCGAAACCAAGAATTAACACAAGTCACTGAAGGCTTGAGGCTGGAATTGGAGAAAGTCCAAATCACACAGCCAACTTCCCTCCAGAAAGAAATATGGGACACTCTAGGAGAACCCAGTGGAAAATTTGACTATTTGGTCAAATATTCTGCCCCAGAGAGTTCGAAGGTTCAGATTGAGGATATAAAGCCCACAGGATGGGGTGATGATGAAGCTAAAGAGGGATATGTGGAAA